>CP139507.1:316408352-317054801 GCA_021014915.2 Artemisia tridentata subsp. tridentata | reverse complement strand
AGTAGAGTAGTATAAATAGGACATTGTAGCAGTAGAAAAAAATCAGGTTTTTATTAGCTTAAAATTTAGGTAATTTTTCTTTTATTTTATTTTATTGTTATTGTTGTTTATTTTTAATTTCCAGTAATGTAATTTTACTTTCAGTTAATGAAATTTTTAGTTTTCTTGTTCGGTCAAACTTAGTCAACTGCTTATTAAGTTTCATAGTTTATCTAGTGCTTATTTCATCTTAAACATAGCTTATCTGAGTTAGCTTAAGCACTATTGACTCAGAACCTTAGCCCTTTGAACCTGTTCTAGCTTAAAAAAATTGCAATCTCAGTTTCTTAAGGTGTTTAGTACAGACCTTATTATGGTTCAAAATGGATCAAAATGGCATGTTACTATTAATTTGCACCATGGTTAGGTTTGGTTAAGCTTATTTCAGTCATATTAAGTTGTTTTTAGTTCACTTTAAGTATCATTTGAGCTTTTGTAGTTTTCTAGTAGTTAGTGAAAGTTGGACCCTTAAACTGCTTATTAGGCTATGATAAGCTGAGCTTGTTCTTTTTGCTACCTTTGTGCACTATATTAGTTGTCTTTAATCACATGGAGTATTGGTTAGTTTCCTTTTGGTTATGCATAGGCTGAGGTACACAAAACAATCATGCAGACTTGATTTTTTTTGCATTTCCATTTTTTCAGCCTCCTCTGTTGATTTTTAATTCCATCATTTCAAGTTTTTTTAAGCTGAATTTTTGCAACAATGATCTTTCCTGGCTTATCTTTCCATTATCAATTTTTTTTTTATTTTTAGGAATTTTTTTATAAGCTTTTCATAGGCTTGAAAATGCCCTTATATGCCCTGCTCCTTGTGTCACATCAGCAGACCCTTGTTGTCTGTTGCTTATTTTGAGCTTATATCTGATTCCTACTGCTTATTGTTAATTTGTTTTTAGTTCTTAGTTAGAATGTAGCTTATTTCCATAGTCATTAGCTTATAGAATAGCTTATTTGCTTTTTTTGCCCTTCTAGCTTGTTTTTCCCCATTTTCCTAGTCTGATCCAACATATAAGCTGTTCATGAGCTTATCTGTAGTTTTCAAAAAAAGTTTCCAGTTTTAAATTTGCTTATTGTCTTTAGCTTAATCATTTTTAAAGGGAAAAACAAAAAAATAAAATGAACAGAAAAGTAGCAAAACCTGGGATTCGAACCCAGGTCTGCTAACCCACACACAACATACCAAACCAACTGCCCTTGGGACTTTTTCAGTTTATACTTGCATTATTTATTTCTTATCCCTTGTCCTCATTTAAGCTATTCGAACTTAATTGATTTTTTCCAGCTTATTGTAATAAGCTGGGTACCTTTTCACATTTTTCCTAGGACCATCATAGCTTATAATATTTTTATAAAAAATTTCATATTTTTCTCTTTTAGTTTAGTACTTTTAATTATTTATTTTCTTTTAATTAGTTTTTAAATCGTATTTAATTATTTAAAAGTCAAAAAAATGCAATTCTTTTATCTAAAATTTTATTTTGTCATTTCGGACGTAGGAAAATTACTTTTGCATCCGTAGCATTAGTTTTCATAGATTTTTACGTTTACGCTCGTTTTTAATTTACCGTTCGCGTTTATTAATTTTCGTTTTATTAGATATTAAAAACCAAGTGACCCTCGTTATTTCAAGCATTTTAATTCCAAACCGAAAACGATATCCTCAATTTCACACCTCGTTGGGACTACGACCCGGGTATTCGCTTATCCGGTTTATTACAATTGATTATGTTGCGGTTAAACCGTCGCGAGTTGACTTTTCTTCGTGCGAGGTTTGACTTGTGAACCGTTTGACCAAAACTGACAAACAACTATCATTTTGGCGCCGCTTCCGGGGAGGTGTGTTGCGACAATATCGTTATGGTTTGACGATTAGTGACTTGGAGACCCTCCTCGTGAAGTTATCGTTTTCATGTGTAAATATTTTCCTAAAGTTAAAAAAAAAAACCAACAAAAATCCAAAAATATTTGTTTTTCAATTTTTCTAAATATAAAAACCCAAAAAGATTTTCTTTTCAAATTTTATTTTTCTTTTGTGTTTTTCAATGTTTCTATATTATAAAAATCCAAAAATAAACTTCTTTTTATCCTGTTAGGATCTCTAAGAAATAAAGTTTTCTCATTGCTGCTCGTAATGTTCGCTGGTTCCTGCCGATAGTTTATGGTTCCTGCTGAAGTTTATTACTGCCGATAGTTTATTTTTGTTTCTGCTGATAGTAGTCATTACTGCGGGTTTTAATAATTGTTATCCCGTATGTTTAGAAAGTTTGTTAGATTTATTTTTAGAAGAGATCATGTTTATCTCTTCACACGTTTTCTTGTATGACGGGTTAGGGTTAGGGTTTATTGTTAGTATAAAAGAAACACACGTCTATGAGTTATGGACGACACTTACAATATTCAATAACACAATTTCTTATTTTATAATCCGATCCATAGAGGATCAAAACCCTGTTAGTTATTTTCTTCTTTATATTCTTGTGTTTTGTTTCCGCATAGACACAAGTCTTACTCCTAGAGATTCTCGTTCAACCAAGCTCAATCAAGCTAGAAGCACTCGATCCTACAAGTGGTATCAGAGCCTGGTGAGGATATCCGATAAAGAAGAAGTAGTTCGATTGGAAGCAGATCTGAAGAAGTACTGTGATCGGTAATATTTTGTATTCGAAATCAATTGTTATTTTTTTAATGGGTATCGATATAAGGAGACTGATTGGTAATTAATTGGGCAAGTGGTTAATTAATTCGGTTGTGGGGATTCGATTATTAAAATTGTTTCCTCGTACTGATTGGTATTGACGATTTGGGACTAATTGGCTGTATTATTTAACTCGGTCAATTGCGTCAAAGAGTTAAATCGATTTGTCGCTTGTGGTTAATTAATTACTTCAAAAAGTAGGGCTGTGTCTAGTCAACATCAGACGAAATTAAAAATTGCAATAGTCTTCTTGTCGATTATTGGAATTAAATTTGTTTGGTCAACGTGAGTGGAAGGGATTTATATGTCGTCTTGTGTATGTGGAAGTCTGATCAGTCAAGTTGATTTAATTCTTGTCTGACATTTGTTAAGCCTGGTAGAATCAGTTAAACCCTTTGAATCAAATCTCTTAAACCCTCATACAATCACTTCATTCAGATTTAATGATTTTTTGGAGACATTTGTCATGAAGATTAGAGCCTTGCTACCTTATGACTCAAGGGAAGACTGGACAGGAAATGCTAAATCTAATGAGGAAAGATGTGCCACTCAAGTTGGAGAAATAGTTGCTGGACATGAAACAAAAGGTGAGGCAGATGTGGCTGGTGAATTCGCTATGCTGGGTGTCTTCCCATCTCAGGTACCAAAGTGTCGTTTTGGTTGTCATGATTTATATGCTTTCCTTAAGAAAGATTTTGATGAAATGAAGCCTAAATATAATGAATTGTTTGTTGAACTCCAAGCTCATAAGAATGCTGTTAAAACATTAGAAAAACAAAAAGCTTGGTACCAAGCTAATCAGGTAGCTTATGAAGAGAAAATAAAGGTTTTGGAAAGAGATTTAAAAAACGCCACTAATGAGTTTAAACATTCTGAAAGAGAAAAAGCTAAGGTGGTGTTAGAAAAATAGGATTTGCAGTCTAAGCTAGACAATTCCTTGGCTAGGTTTGATAAATGGAAAGAGTCATCTAAAAACCTACACAAGTTAATCGATAGTTCTATGTCTACAAAAACTAAAAGAGGTTTAGGGTATGGTGACCTGATAGGGCCAAATCAATTTTATGACCCTAATGAGTATAGTGTTTTTGATCCTGAACCTGTAGATTATAGAAAACCTGTAAAGTATGTAAAGGAGGGTGGAATGAATGCTGTTCCTCCACCCATAACTGGAACATTTAAACCTGCAGACCCCTATGTTGTCTCTGATGATTCACAAATGTCTTATGGCAAAAAGGCAAAGAACTTGCCTGATCTTGATTGTGACTCTAATGAATTTGTCTCTTGTTCTTACAGTGACAAATCTTCAGAAATCAAGACTAATGACTATGCCACATGTGGATCAAGTGACAAGTCAGCTTCAATAAAATCAGAAGATCTCTCCTCAGAAGTAGCTACTGATGAATCTCAATCAAAGACAGCTGCATTTGAAGATATTTCTTTTGATAATGTTAAAAACAATAATGTTTCTAGTTGTGGTTCTGTTTCAAACAATTTTGGTTATGGTTTTAATTTTGTTAAGAATGATTTTGTTTCTTGTGTTGGTTTGAATAATTCTGGTTGCAATGAGAAAAATAATGTTAAGAAAAAGTCCCCTAGAAAGAAATCTTGCTTTGTGTGTCGTAGTTATGATCATCTTATCAAAGATTGTGACTATTATGAAAAACAGATGGGTATATATGCTTGTCAAAATAGGTCTGTGTGGAACAATGTCAAAGATATTCCCCCATATATTCCACAAGCAGCAAGAATAAACTCTTGTAGAGCTTCTGTTGCTGCTGGTAAGCCAGTTCCAGCTGGTAAGCATGTTGCTGCTGGCAAACCAGTTCCTGCTGGTAAGCCTGTTGCTGCTGGCAAGTCCATTCCTACTGATAAGCCTGTTGCTGCTGGTAATCCAGTTCCAGCTGGTAGGATCAATCCTGCTGGTTGGAGAAGCAATGCTGCTAGACCTTACTACAGACCTACTAGCACTTACTTTCAAAATGATATGAGGCCTGTATATTTTGACACCATGCACATGGGAGGGGCAAGATGGGAAACTGCTATTAAGTCCTCAGCAGGTTGTTCTTGGAGAAACAGTAACCAATATATGAGAATGGGGTCCAAGAACAATGGTGGATCTCATCAATCTCCATGGTTTAATACTTATTGATCCACTAGGCAGGCTCAAGTCAGCAATGGCTTGGGTCTCCCTTGTATCTAATGTTGTAAATGTATTCTTTGTATCAGGAAGTTCTTTTTAGAAGTAAAGATGTTGGAATTGTTGACAGTGGATGTTCCAGGAGTATGACAGGAAATTTAGAGAGACTGCATGACTTTGTGCCCTTAAATGGAGGAACTGTGACATTTGGAGGAGGAGATGGCATAATTACTGGGAAGGGAACTATCAAAACAACCAAGCTGGACTTTGAAGATGTGCTTTATGTGAAGGAACTCCAAAACTTTAATTTGTTCTCTGTCTCACAAATTTGTGACAAGAAGAACAGTGTTTTCTTCACTGAGACTGATTGCTTTGTGTTGTCCAAAGACTTCAAGTTGCCTGATGAAAGTCAGGTTGAACTCAAAGTTCCAAGGACTTACAACCTTTACAGTTTCAATCTAAGTGATGTTCAGCCTGAGGGTTCACTTGCTTGTCTGGTGGCAAAAGCTTCTGTGGATGAATCTAATAAATGGCACAGAAGAATGGCTCATGTGAATTTCAAGACCATTAACAGGCTGGCTAAGAATGGTTTGGTCCAAGGGCTCCCTCTCAAGACCTTCTCCAATGAACACCATTGTGTTGCATGCAACAAAGGAAAGCAACACAAAGCTTCATACAAGGCAATAACAGCTGTGAGCAACATCACTGAGCCTCTGAAGCTACTCCACATGGATCTCTTTGGTCCTACTTCTATCAGAAGTATTGACCACAAGTACTACTGCCTGGTGATTACAAATGACTTCAGCAGGTTTTCTTGGACTTTCTTTTTGGGTTCTAAAGATGAATCTTATCCAGTTATTAGGGACTTTATTACCTTAATAGAAAATTAGCTAAGTAAAAAGGTTAAGTCAATAAGGTGTGATAATGGAACAGAGTTTAAGAATTCTAATCTAATTGAACTCTGTGGGAGTAAGGGGATAAAAAGGGACTATAGTAATGCCAGAACCCCACAACAAAATGGGGTTGCAGAAAGGAAAAATATAACCCTTATAGAAGCAGCTAGGTCTATGTTAGCTGACTCTAAGATGCCCACTATATTTTGGACTGAAGCAGTTTGCACTACTTGTTATGTGCTGAATAGGGTATCCATTACTAATCCTCATAATAAAACACCTTATGATCTTTTGTCTGGGAAAGTTCCAAACATTAGCTATCTTAAACCTTTTGGATATCATGTTACTATTTTGAACACTAGTGATCATCTAGGCAAGTTTGATGGGAAGGCTGATGAGGGGTTTATTGTTGGGTATTCTGCTCATAGTAAAGCCTATAGGGTATATAATCTGTCTACTAAGAGGATAGAAGAGACTCTCAACTTAAGATATCTTGAGGATAAATCTAATTTACAGGGTGCAGGTCTAGAGTGGTTCTTTGACCTAGATTATCTGACAGATACCTTAGGTTATACTAGATTCAAAGCAAATCAATCTGTTGGTACACATGTTTCTCAAACTAACAATGCAGGTACCTCAGATGATGATTCTGATGAAGAGAGTGATGAACGAACTATAGTTGTTCCTTCTTTTCCCTCTAACAACATTTCAGGTTCAAAGTTCAAAGATACTTCTGATATGGCTGGAAGTGATTCAAGTTTTGCAGAAGATCTTGCTAGGCTTCAAAGACAAGAGTATAATGCCAAGAAAGCTGTTGAAATGTTTGGTTCTGGGTTTTCTAAAGAAACAGAGGAGATTCTGAGAAATGCTGAAGCTGAAGTTCGAAAGCAACTGAATTCTACTGGTGGTCTTCCTTTTCCTGATGCTACCAATTCTGCTGGTAGTGCTACCAATTCTGCTGGTGGTGCATCTGTTCCTGCTGGTTCTTCTAATGTTTCTGCTGATGTCTCCATTCCTGGTGTTCCTGTGTCTACTCCACCTGTTGACTCTCTGGGTTTTGATAACTCCCCTGAAAGATTTCCAATCCCTTCTGATCTTGGAAATTCCTTCTCTTCAAGAGATAAGCTGGAAGATCCTTATCATCAATCTAGAACAGGCATTTTCACTTCTTCCTCATATGATGATGACTTCAACCCTTCCATTACTAATCAGGCATCCTCAATTGATATCAATCCCATTGTTACTAAGAGGATTAATACAGTTCATCCTTAGTCCTTGATCCTTGGAGATCTAAATTCCCTTGTTCAGAAAAGAAGCAAGTTACATCAACCCAAGTTTAGAGAATTTGCTTTTCTCAGTTATATCCAGGATCAGTTAAGGAGCAATCATACTAATTATCTACATTGCCTCTATTCTTGTTTCTTATCTCAAATTGAACTAAGAAGTATACCCCAAGCTCTTGATAATTCTGATTGGGTTGAGGCTATGCTAGAGGAAATGCAGCAGTTCCAGAATTAGAAAGTATCGATGTTGGTACCTTTGCCTGCAGGAAAGCATGCTATTGGAACTAAATGGATTCTTAAGAATAAAAGGGATACTAGGGGAATTGTGGTTCGGAATAAAGCCAGGTTGGTGGCTCAAGGACATAGACAAGAAGAGGGGATTGATTATGATGAAGTGTTTGCTCCAGTGGCAAGAGTTGAAGCCATCAAACTGTTCTTGGCTTTTGCCTCATTCATGGGGTTTGTAGTATATCAGATGGACGTGAAGAGTGCCTTTTTGTATGGAAGGATTGAAGAAGAGGTTTATGTTACTCAACCAAAGGGATTTGTGGATCCTCAGAATCCTGATTTGGTTTACAAAGTGGTAAAAGCACTTTATGGTCTTCATCAAGCACCAAGGGCTTGGTATGCAAGGGTATCTGCCTTTTTGTTAAAACATGGTTACAAAAGAGGGGCAATAGATAAAACACTTTTTATCAGGAAGAACTTCAAAGATATCATTCTGGTACAAGTTTATGTAGATGATATCATCTTTGGTTCTACTAATGAAGCCTGGTGCAGGGACTTTGAGGAATTGATGAAGAGTGAATTTGAGATGAGTGCTATGGGTGAAATGACTTTCTTCTTGGGTCTTCAGGTTAAGCAAAAATCAGATGGAATCTTCATTTGCCAAGAGAAATATGTTTATGACATACTTAAGAAGTTTGATATGGAAAATGTGAAAACTGCAACAACCCCATTTGAACCTCCAAAACCTAAATCCAATAGTGAACCTGATGCTGCTGTTAATGTTCATCTATACAGGTCCATGATTGGATCACTCATGTATTTGACAGCTTCTAGACCGGATATCATGTTTGCTGTCAGTGCATGTTCTAGACATCAGGTTACACCCTTGACTTCTAACTTAAATGCAGTCAAGAGAATCTTCAAGTATTTGAAAGGACAGCCTAAGTTGGGACTTTGGTACCCAAAAGATTCTCCTTTTGTGTTGGAAGCTTATAGTGACAGTGATTATGCTGGTGCTAACTTTGATAGAAAGTCAACTACTGGGGGTTGTCAGTTTCTGAGTAGAAGGTTGGTTTCTTGGCAGTGTAAGAAGCAGACTATAGTGGCTACATCTTCTACTAAAGCAGAGTATATTGCTGCTGCTAGCTGCTGTGGACAGGTTCTTTGGATGCAAAATCAGCTATTAGATTATGGGTTCAACTTCATGAACACTAAGATCTTCATTGATAATCAAAGTACTATGTGCATTGTTAAAAATCCTGTCTATCATTAAAGGACAAAGCATATTGAGATTAGACATCATTTCATAAGAGATGCTTATGAGAAGCATCTTATTTAGGTGATTAAGATTCATACTGATGACAATGTGGCTGATCTGCTGACCAAGGCTTTCGATGGACCACGGTTTAACCATTTGGTGGTTCATATTGGGATGGTAAATCCTTAGGTACTGAGTTTGAGGGGAGGAAAAAGCCTAAGGGGAGGCTTTCTGGCCTAAGGGGAGGCTTTCTAGCCTAAGGGGAGGTTTTCTGTTGTATCATTCGTTATTTTCTTTTTTTTCTTTTCTTTTCTTTTCTTTTCTATTTCTTAGTTCAAAAAAAAAATCTGTATATTTTGTGCGCTAATAAGATGGTTTTGAGCAACACCTTGCATGTACAGTGTTGGTGTTTACACCTACACAACAAATGGTATTCAACTCACCATGTCTCACAGACAAGAAAGAGTTGACTCACCATGAGGGTACAGCTCTGGTGTGATTGTCAAATCTGTTGATAGCTGTAATAGCTTGCTCAAAGCTATAGGGTACTTCAACTCACCCATGGTTCATTCCTGAGAGTTGAAATGGTTTTCAATTCACCATGGATTTTACTCCTTTGGGGTTTCCAAAGAATTGGCTAGCCCACAAGTGTATGGATTGTGGTAAAGGCAGTTGGAATTCCATACTTGGTATTCAATTCACCAAAGGTTATCTTCAACCTAAGAATTGGCTAGTCCTGAGCAAACGGCTACAGGTAAAGACAAGTCAAATCCATTTAAAGTTGCTGATTTACTAAAAATCAGATGGTTATCAATGTACCATGGTCTTACACACCTAAACATTGGCTACTCCAGTAGTGATGGCTATTGGTAAAGAGACATCAAATCCATTAATTTTCACTGATTCACCTCTCACAGGAGTTAGCACACCTGGAAGTGATGAGAATAGTATGAAACTTAAAGTGATTTGATGTACATTTTGTCATAGTAGCAGTCAAGATCAAGTGGATGACATGGTGACCAGCTTAATATTTTGAAGATGATTTCCTATTGATGCTGAACTATAGAGGTTGCTGATGGAAGTTACAAGTGTTACTGCTGGTTACTTACTATTGCTGCTGCTCTATCGCAATCCTCAAGCCTGAGAAGTTCAAGCTCTATCAAGTGGAATCTTGCAAGTTAACCTAGTCAACTTCAAGATTAGGGGAGGATTGTTAGGATCTCTGAGAAATAAAGTTTTCTCATTGCTGCTGGTAGTGTTCGCTGGTTCCTGCCGATAGTTTATGGTTCCTGCTGAAGTTCATTACTGCCGATAGTTTATTTTTGTTTCTGCTGATAGTAGTCATTACTGCGGGTTTTAGTAATTGTTATCCCGTATGTTTAGAAAGTTTGTTAGATTTATTTTTAGAAGAGATCATGTTTATCTCTTCACACGTTTTCTTGTATGACGAGTTAGGGTTAGGGTTTATTGTTAGTATAAAAGAAACACCCGTCTATGAGTTATGGACGACACTTACAATATTCAATAACACAATTTCTTAGTTTGTAATCCGATCCATAGAGGATCAAAACCCTGTTAGTTATTTTCTTCTTTATATTCTTGTGTTTCGTTTCCGCATAGACACAAGTCTTACTCCTAGAGATTCTCGTTCAACCAAGCTCAATCAAGCTAGAAGCACTCGATCCTACATATCATCTTAACCGTTTAATTCTACCCTCTTATCCCTCTATATCGTTTAATTCTTATCTCTTTTCTCCTCTCTTATTGTTTAATTCTTTATAATGGTCGATTATTTATCTCATGATCATCGGACCATGGAAGATTTTTATCGTCCAACGCTTATCGGTAGAGGAGGACCGATCGCTCCGACAACAGATTTTGTATTGAAAGATCATATGGTTGAGCTTATTAGTCAAGTCTGCCAATTCCATGGATTCGAAGATGAAGATGCTAACGGTCATTTGGACAAATTTCTATCGATCACTCAATTCTTCAAGCAAAACGGAGTTTCTCAAGATAACATCCGTTTGAATCTCTTCCCATTCTCTTTAACCCACGAAGCTGAATCTTGATTTTACACTCTTAAAACCCATTCAATTCATACTTGGGAAGAGATGTTCCTTAAGTTTCTTTCAAAATACTTTCCATATTCTAAAACATTGCAGTTTCGGAAAGACATTCTGAATTTTCGGCAATTATCCAAGGAATCAGTATTTAAAGCTTGGGAGAGATTCAAATCATTGCTGCAGAAATGTCCTGATCATAGAATTTTACTTCTTGATCAAATCCTCACCTTTTATCATGGCATAAATATGATTGATCGAGACAAAATCATGTTGGCTGCCGGAGGCAATTTCATGCGGAAGACTCCTCAAGAAGCTTATGATTTGATCGAGAATATGACACAACATCATTACCAGTGGCATACTAGAGTCCTTTATGACTCTACCACTGTTTTGAGTGATCATTATTCCGATTATATTCCTGCTGAGATTGCACAAATTGGGGTCCTTGGCAATCACAAAAGTTATACAAATCAACATTGCCAGCAAGGACCAGGTCATCCTAACACTATTCAGTTTACATAATCTGATGATAGTGATGAGGATGAACCTTTTGAAGAAGATATCGTTCAGAAATCAATTCAATCTCAGAGTGGCAATCCCACTCCATCTTCTGAACCTATCACTACCGACTCTTCCCTTTCTCTCATGCCGTTTGAGGGAAGTGATATCTCTATGGAAGAGCTCGAGGTGTTCTTCATTGATGCTCCAATTTTGCCAGAAATTGTTGATGCCGATGGTGATCCGGGGGGAGATGCTCCATTATTAGAAAAGATGATTTTTGATGAACCGTTATTTTCCCTTCCCCCGGAGGAAGTTAAGGAAGTTATCTTTGAAGAAAAGCCGTTAGATCCTCCGGAGCACGAGCTCGAGGATTCTTTTCCCGATTATGAAAGTTTTATCTTTGATACGGCTGAGGATAGTAGTGGCAATCCCACTTCTCATCCTATTTATTCTCTTCCGGCTTATGAAGCTTTTCACTTTGATATTGATCATTCGGAGGAGACGAGTGGTGGCAGTACTACTTCTCATGATTATTTCTCTCTTCCCGAGTATGACTCATTTCTTTTTTATAAGAATGATCTTTATCATGAGGAGTTCTCCGGTGAACTCTCTCTTATTATATCTCCTCCGGAATATGATCATTTCTATTTTATCTTGAGGAAGATTCAAGTCTGGGGGAGGTGTACTTTCTCATAAGTATTTGCCTATTGAAGATTTCATCCCGACCCTCCCTCCCGAGACTTTTAAAAAATCTGCTTTTGAGGATGAAGAATTGATCCTAATTGTTATAAAAATCTTTCTTCCTTTCATCACATTTGATGTGATTTCTCCTCTTCTTCACTCCATCAGGAGTGAGGATACCATCTTTGACCCCGGTATTACCATTTATGGTACTTCTTTCTTAATACCGTGGGCATCTCATCGGTGTGGAACTTTCATTTGTTTCAATGTTTATCCAAACCTCTTGAACGAAAGTCCGATGGAGATTATCTCTTCCACATGCTCCCCCAAGAACAAATGAATTCGGGGCGAGTCTAAGCTATACGACTCGTTAAAAAACAAGTGCTTCGTGGGTGGCAACCCATGCTTATCCTTCTATTTCTTTCTATTTTCTAACATTAAGTATGGGGGAGTTCCTCTACTTGTTGCTTTGTGGTTGTGTGTTTGCCTTTGTTTTCAGGATTCCCGTAGATCGTGATGATTGATGCGCCTGTTTTCAATCCAGCCGCCCAATATCCGATCTTTTCACTAACATCCAGGGATATCTTATTAATCCTTTTTGTGAAAAAAAAAAGATTTCGTTTCCACACTTAGATAGTAGTCTTACCCTTTTACGTTCTATAGTATCGGCTTAGGCCGGTACTTTGAATATTGAGGGCAATATTCAATTCTAAGTGTGGGGGGGAATTCTTAATTGACCAAATTTTAAAATTTTTCACATATTGTACCTACTAGTCCCCTAGCACCCCCGTTTTGACCAAAATTTTAAAATTTTTATCGTCTTTTTGCATTAAAAAGAAGTGCTTTGCACAATAAATAATAATTTGCTATAACACTAATACTTCGGTATTAGTGGAAGTTTAGACTTGATTAGGCTAGAGCAAGGGGAATCCCGACTCTGCTAGAGTGTTGATCTAGCTGCCACCCTTAACGTTTAGGCTAAGTTTTTACGAATTGTGCAAATGAAAATGCTAAGCGTGGAGTAGTTGGTTCTCTTTCGAATATGGGCTAAATGAAATCCTAATCTGACTAAAATAAGTGCTATTTTCAAACTTTTGAACGAAAAAACCGTTTTTGTTAAGCAAATAAATTTTTATACAATCTTGATTTAGAATACTAGTTCAAAGTTTTATTTAAATTTCGGAACAAGCATACTTTCGTAAAACATAATAAGAATGCAAAATGAAAGTGAGTCGTTGCTTGAAAGTTGCAAAATTAAAGTTTTGAGTATGAATAAATAAGTCCTAAGCTTCGGTTCGAGATCGGTCCTTGGATCCTTATTACCAAAAGGCGTTTACGTCTTGGCTACCCTCTTACACCGGCCCTTGGACCCTTAATTCTGAAAGGTGTTAAGGTCTTGGAACTCTCCGTTGTAACGGCCCTTGGATCCTTTATTCCGAAAGGTGTAAGGTCTTGGAATTTCCCCGTGAAGCTCCAAAGTTTATGGTACAATAATGAGTTAAGTCAAAAAAAAATAAAAAAATAAAAAAATAATAATAAAAAAAATAAAAAAAGAGTGAAAAAAATGATGAAAAATGAAAAAAAAATGTTTGTTGCTTTTGAATAAATGTAAGAAACTTGCTTCTTCTTAAATTTAAATCGAAAGTTGAACTAGTATTCGTTAATATTGTTTAAAAGTTGGACGGTGATTTAGAAATTGTTGACTTCAAAGATCCCGTGAGCTCCGATACTATTCTCGAGGGTGTATAAACCTAGCCTCCTAAGTTTACTAAGGACTAGCTGAGAAGAAAGTTGCTACATGGAGTGATCTCACCTTTGAATCTCTAATTTCTAAATCATTGTCGGTTTTTAACCCTAATAAATGTCAATTTTTACGGTCAGAACTTTGAAAACAAGCACACACACCTAACTTATGAATAATTGTGGGAGCGAAAAGTTAAGTCTCGGCTTACATAGATTGCTAATATAAGTAGTGTTAGCATTTTACAAAAAATGTTTGCACAAGGGTTTTGAACTTAGTTGGGAAGTATTAAAAAGAGGATGACGATTACAATTCCCCGGAATCACCCAATTTGTGTGATTCCCGTTCCATGATGCCATTTTTGAAAATCAAGCATGATATTTATGTTTATTCTCGTTTTAATTACTTGCATTATATAATAAGTCAAAACGGGGTGGTATATTTTTGGTAACCTTGACATTTTTTGATCCTTTCATTACTTTATATGATCGGATTGCTAGGGACTAGCAATTGCTTAGTGTGGGGGATTGATGAGTGGCCTTTTACTCATCATTTTATACCCGAAAAACACCACAAAAATGACCAAAAACACCCAAATAGACCATATATTGTTACAAATATCCTTGGATTGTGTTTTATGTGTTTCAGGTACAAAAGGATTGAAAACGAGGCAAATATGGACAAAACCGAGCGTGATATGGAAAAGAGCCGAAAACCGAAGACGGAAAAGACAATTTTCATATGGATTTAATCCGAGCTCGAAAATCCCAAAACGGCCCTTGGATTATTCTTACTTGGCAAAATTGGCCCCGAGAAGAACTTTGCAAAATCAGCATATTTAGTCCTTGAAGTTTTAAAAGTTACACATTTGATCCTTTCATTTAAACAACTAAATCCTAAATCCTATACTACAACCGGATCACTAAACCCAAATACCCATTACCTATTTAAACCCACAAGCCCAACAACAAAGCCCATACCCACCTTAAGCTAAATCCGGGGTCAAACTCACTCAACACACCAAAAATTAGTCAAACCCCTAATTAATTACTGTACATCTTCTTCTTATCCCCACTTTAACCCGCCAAAAGCTTAATCAACTCCCCAGTCACCATCATCTTTTCCACATCACACCTCAGTCCAAAAACCCTCACATGGTTGTGTTCCCCCTCCACCTCAGCAATCCAAGGCAAGAAAATGATCCAACGGTTGTCAAGTGAAGAAGTGGAGACCAAGAAATGATCCGAGGGCCAAGAAGATAGCACAAGAAGCTCAAGTGGAATCCCCTCACAGAAGAAGCACAGAGAGATTGAGTAGAAACCCTAGTAGAGTAGTATAAATAGGACATTGTAGCAGTAGAAAAAAGTCAGGTTTTTATTAGCTTAAAATTTAGGTAATTTTTCTTTTATTTTATTTTATTGTTATTGTTGTTTATTTTTAATTTCCAGTAATGTAATTTACTTTCAGTTAATGAAATTTTTAGTTTTCTTGTTCGGTCAAACTTAGTCAACTGCTTATTAAGTTTCATAGTTTATCTAGTGCTTATTTCATCTTAAACATAGCTTATCTGAGTTAGCTTAAGCACTATTGACTCAGAACCTTAGCCCTTTGAACCTGTTCTAGCTTAAAAAATTGCAATCTCAGTTTCTTAAGGTGTTTAGCACAGACCTTATTATGGGTCAAAATGGATCAAAATGGCATGTTACTATTAATTTGCACCATGGTTAGGTTTGGTTAAGCTTATTTCAGTCATATTAAGTTGTTTTTAGTTCACTTTAAGTATCATTTGAGCTTTTGTAGTTTTCTAGTAGTTAGTGAAAGTTGGACCCTTAAACTGCTTATTAGGCTATGATAAGCTGAGCTTGTTCTTTTTGCTACCTTTGTGCACTATATTAGTTGTCTTTAATCACATGGAGTATTGGTTAGTTTCCTTTTGGTTATGCATAGGCTGAGGTACACAAAACAGTCATGCAGACTTGATTTTTTTTTGCATTTCCACTTTTTCAGCCTCCTTTGTTGATTTTTAATTCCATCATTTCTAGTTTTTTTAAGCTGAATTTTTGCAACAATGATCTTTCCTGGCTTATCTTTCCATTATCAATTTTTTTTTGATTTTTAGGAATTTTTTTTATAAGCTTTTCATAGGCTTGAAAATGCCCTTATGTGCCCTGCTCCTTGTGTCACATCAGCAGACCCTTGTTGTCTGTTGCTTATTTTGATCTTATATCTGATTCCTACTGCTTATTGTTAATTTGGTTTTAGTTCTTAGTTAGAATGTAGCTTCTTTCCATAGTCATTAGCTTATAGAATAGCTTATTTGCTTTTTTTGCCCTTCTAGCTTGTTTTTCCCCATTTTCCTAGTCTGATCCAACATATAAGTTTTCATGAGCTTATCTGTAGTTTTCAAAAAAAGTTTCCAGTTTTAAATTTGCTTATTGTCTTTAGCTTAATCATTTTTTAAAGAGAAAAACAAAAAAAATAGAATAAACAGAAAAGTAGCAAAACCTGGGATTCGAACCCAGGTCTGCTAACCCACACACAACATACCAAACCAACTACCCTTGGGACTTTTTCAGTTTATACTTGCATTATTTATTTCTTATCCCTTGTCCTCATTTAAGCTATTCGAACTTAATTGATTTTTTCCAGCTTATTGTAATAAGCTGGGTACCTTTTTACATTTTTCCTAGGACCATCATAGCTTATAATATTTTTATAAAAAATTTCAGATTTTTCTCTTTTAGGTTAGTACTTTTAATTATTTATTTTTTTTTAATTAGTTTTTAAATCGCATTTAATTATTTAAAAGTAAAAAAAATGCAATTCTTTTTTCTAAAATTTTATTTTGTCATTTCGGACGTAGGAAAATTATTTTTGCATCCGTAGGATTAGTTTTCATAGATTTTTACGTTTACGCTCGTTTTTAATTTACCGTTCGCGTTTATTAATTTTTGTTTTATTAGATATTAAAAACCAAGTGACCCTCGTTATTTCAAGGATTTTAATTCCAAACCGAAAACGATATCCTCAATTTCACACCTCGTTGGGACTGCGACTCGGGTATTCGCTTATTCGGTTTATTACAATTGATTGTGTTGCGGTTAAAACGTCGCGAGTTGACTTTTCTTCGTGAGAGGTTTGACTTGTGAACCGTTTGACGAAAACTAACAAACAACTATCACAACACAACCTCCCCGGCAGCGATGCCAAAAATTGATCCGTGTGTGAGTATATATATAAATATAGTATCGGATGCACGTGATACACGAGAGTCAACAAGTCAACCCTTTAGGAAAAAGACCAACTTGTAAAACCCGTGAATGTGATATGTGTGATACCGGGCAAGTGATCACCCGGGTCGTGTCCCAACGAGGTGTGAATGGAGGATATCGTTTTAGGTTCGGAATTAAAGTGCTTGATGAATGGAATGCGATTTTTGAGTTTTTAACTTCTAATTAAGATATGGAAAACAAAGTTACAAAGAAAAATGAAGCATAACTTAATTAAACTAAAAACGCGAGTCGGGAATTTCTAAACACGAGCCTACAACTAGAATCTATTAAAAACTAATCCTACGGGTACCAAATTAATTTTCCTACGTCCTAAATGACAAAAGAAAATTTTGAAAAAAAGAATTATATTTTTTTGACTTTTTAATAATTAAATACGAATTTAAAACTAATTAAAAGAAAATAAGTGATTAAAAATACTAAACTAAAAGAGAAAAATCTGAAATTTTTTATAAAAATACTTTAAGCTATGCTGGTTCTAAGAAAAATTTGAAAAAAATCCCAGCTTATTGCAATAAGCTGGGAAAAAGCAATTAAGTGCGGACTACTTAAATGGAAAGAGTGGGTTATCAATTAAATGTTGAAAGACAATGATGAAAAAGACCCAAGGGTGGATTGGTGAGTGTGTTTGTGTGTGAGTCAGGAGACTGGGGTTCGAACCCCAGTTTTGGTACTTTTTTATTTTATTATTATTATTTTTTTTTTCTTTTAACAATCTATTAAGCATAACAAAAATAAGCATAAGATGTAACTACAACTAATTATAGAAACCACTAATAAGCCCAGAAGTGAGCTAGATAAGCAGTCAGTTGGTATCCAATGGAGACAAGCAAAGGGAAAAAAGCTAAGGGCTTATAAGCTAACAGTAAGCTAACTAAGATTTGAAATAAGTGAATTTAATCAAAACCTACTCTAAATGATCCATAAACCTCTGAATAAGCTAAAGAACAAAAGAAAATAAGCACTGGGTCCAACTAAAAGCTAAACAACCCACTGAGGTCAGCTGTGGTTCAGGGCAAAAAGGGAAGTTTCAAGCTACTAAAAAACTGCTATAAGCTAGCTCTAAAAAAATAATAAAAATTGGGAATCGCTAAAATAGCAAGCTAAGTTTATCTGGACCAAGTTTCAGCTTATTCCAACTTGACACTAGCAAATGAAAAATAAAAGAAAAATCTAAAAAAATGGGAAAATCAAGAACATGCAGTCTGCAAATGGTTTTTTGTGCAGACAAAGCCAAATTGGCATAAACCAAAAGGGTTTAGCCAAGCTTCTAAACCTCAACTAAGTGGACTAAACTGAGCAATAACATGGCATATAAAAAGTGCTAAAACAGCTTCTACCCATATAAGCTTATTGAGATAAGCTTAGACCCTCAAATTGACTCAGAAAGCTCAAACTTGCAATTTTTATAAAAACTGACCAAAAGCTCTTAACAAGAGCTTGTATAACTCACTCTGATTAAGATCTAAGTTAAGAAACTTGCACATGAACAGTGTTTAGCCAATTTGACCCACTTTGGGTCTTAACCCAAACAGTCCTTAAAAGGGCTATTTTGGTGTTTTTTACTGCAAAGAACCAATTTAAGCCATGAAAGGCATCCACTAATGATAGACTGACTTAATTAAGCTAATATAAGCAATTTTCAAACTTGAAATAAGCACAAATTAAGCTGTACCAGATTTTAACTATTTTTGGATTTTTATTTTAGGTGTTTTTAAACAAAACTGAGATTAAGAGTGAGCTCACAATCAAACTAACTTGTATTAACTTCAACTAGAACAACTAAGCACAGAAATTGACAATAAGCAATAATAAGCAGATGAACAGTACAGTTGACTTTGGTTGACCAAATAAGAAAACTTCAAATTTAATTAAAAATAGAATTACAAGACTGGAAAAGAAAGATACTATAACAATAAGCTAAAAGAAATACAAGTACCTTAAATTTTTAAGCTAAAATAAAACCTGCCTTTTTAGGCTACAATTACTAACTATTTATACTAAGTAAACTAAGGGTCTTCTTTCTCTAGTTGTGTTAGTTCTGTGAGATAAAACAACATAGGATCTCATTTGTGCTTCTTGGGATTAAATCCCAGCCATTGGATAGAAATGGAATGATCACAGCCCTCTAATTGATTTTGGCGCCCATTTGAAGTGGTGGATTGCCAGCGTGGAGGAGGGGGGAAGGGTACAAGAAGGTGGCTTAGCAGTATTTGGGAAAGGGATAAAGTATTGGGGAATGGAGGGGGGAGACAAAGTTGTCCAAAGATGGTACAGTGATGGGATGGGGTTTTTGGCGGGATTTTGAGGAAAGGGAAGAAGTTGACCATTTTGACTGTTGGGTTTAGTTAAAAGAAAAGACCGGGTTTGGGTTTTTTTATCATTTGGGCTTTTGGTCTTTTGTATGTTGGGCTGGGATAAAGGGTTTAGGTGGTGATGGGTTGGTTATTTGGTTTAAGTGGATTTAGGATTAGTATTTGGAATGTTATTAAACCTTGAGGACCAAAGTTGCCAAAGCTGAAAATCCAGGGACCAAGGCTGCCAAAAATCTTAAAATTATTTTCAAGGACCATTTGTGTCATTTTGGTATTTTTGGGGTTGACTTTGACGTTTGACTTTGACTTTTGTCTTCACTTGATCAAATGCACAATTGTTGTCGAGTCGATCCAAAAATGCCCGTTTTCGCTCCGTTTTCAATCCTTTGTACCTGAAACACATAAAAACACCATCCAAGGATATTTGCAATATAATTTGGTATATTTGGCTGTTTTCAGTATTTTATGTATCCGAAATGGGCATAAAATGATGAGTATTTGCACACTCATCATGGACACACATGCCATTTTCGAAACACGAATACACGATGGAAGGGTATAACAGGTTGATATAT
Organism: Artemisia tridentata subsp. tridentata; assembly: GCA_021014915.2. Taxonomy (NCBI): domain Eukaryota; kingdom Viridiplantae; phylum Streptophyta; class Magnoliopsida; order Asterales; family Asteraceae; genus Artemisia; species Artemisia tridentata. The sequence goes on along the minus strand of CP139507.1, from coordinate 317,035,096 downwards.
GATGAGACATCGTATAATAAAGATGAATTAAAAGAGCAGCATAAAACACTGTATTGTAGCTTGACAGATGAACAAAAAGGTATTTATGCAACTATTATGGAGGCTGTAGAGCGGAAGAAAGGTGGGATGTTCTTTGTGTATGGATACGGTGGAACCGGAAAAACATACCTTTACAAAACAATGTCTGCTGCCTTACGTTCAAAAGGTGATATAGTCTTGAATGTTGCATCTAGCGGTATTGCAGCACTATTGTTGGAAGGCGGAAGGACGACACATTCTCGGTTTGCAATTCCAATTAATATAGTAGAAGATTCAATGTGCCACATTCCTGCTGACTGTGACCTCGCTGATTTGATACGACAAGCGAAGCTCATTATATGGGACGAGGCTCCTATGATACAATCATTTTGTTACGAAGCATTTGATACGACATTGCGAGATATTTGCAGGTCAGACCCTTCTCAACCATCTAACCGTGTTTTTGGTGGAAAGTTAGTTCTTTTTTGTGGTGATTTTAGACAAATACTTCCTGTCATTCCTAATGCCAGCCGTAATGATGTCGTTCATGCCACAATTAACTCTTCTTATCTGTGGCAACACTGCAAAGTTATGAAGTTAACAGTAAACATGAGATTAGGTTCTGGATCAACTGAATCTGAAAGAAAAGAAATACAAGATTTTGCCGATTGGATTTTAGACATCGGGAATGGAAAGGATGGTGGTAAGAATGATGGCAACTCCACTGTTGTATTTCCAGATGAGATGTTGATTCCAAAGTCCGAAGATTACGTAGGCTCCATAATTCATGAAACATACCCGCGTTTGCGTGACAACCTATGGAATCCTGAATTTTTTCAGGAAAGGGCCATTCTTTCACCAACTCATGATATGGTTGACATGATTAATGAACGTATGCTGGATTTAATTGAAGGAGACGAAATGATATACGAATCATTAGATTCTATTTCTTTGGACGATGCAGACCCAAATTTTGATGATTCGATATAAACTATAGATTTCCTTAACGGTATAAGGATGTCCGGTCTTCCGCAACATGCAATAAAGTTAAAGGTTGGTACTCCTGTCATGTTAATGCGAAACATTGATAAAAAAGCAGGGCTATGCAATGGAACCAGGCTTCAAGTACTAAGGTTGGGAATCAATGTTATTGAAGCAAAGATCATATCTGGTGGAAATGTTGGCCAGATTTGCGCTATTCCCCGAATGGTAATAAGTCCTTCAAAAACAAAAGTACCATTCAAATTGAACAGAAGACAATTTCCTATTCAAGTTTGTTTTGGTATGACGATTAATAAAAGCCAGGGACAGACATTGTCACAGGTTGGTTTGTATTTACCACAGCCTGTCTTCTCGCACGGCCAGCTATACGTGGCTTTGTCAAGAGTGAAGAGCAAGCGAGGATTGAAGGTTCTATGTTTAGATAGGGAAGGAAATTATTGCAACTCAACTTCAAATGTAGTTTACAAAGAAGTATTATGTCGTATTTGAATAGTCAACATTGTTGTGTAAACCTTAATTTTGCAAACGGAGTTGCCATCATTCTTACCACCATCCTTTCCATTCCCTATGTCTAAAATCCAAGGGCAAAAACTTGTATTTCTTTTCTTTCAGATTCAGTTGATCCAGAACCCAATCTCATGTTTACTGTTAACTTCATAACTTTGTAGTGTCAAGAGTGAAGAGCAACCGAGGGTTGAAGGTTCTATGCTTAGATACGGAAGGAAATTATTGAAACTCAACTTCAAATGTAGTTTACAAAGAAGTATTATGTCGTATTTGAATAGTCAACATTTTTTGTTATGCAGTTCATTTTTTAATTTTCCTAAAACAGTCTATTTACTTTTATTTACATATTATCTGATACAATGCACTAGTTTTTGATACAAGTTCATGAAGAAAAGTGTATCCAATATATGATACATTGCTTCACATATCTCTAATAAATCATACTCTTCTGTCATCATCTTTGTTTGAAAGTTCATATTTTTGAATTTCATGATAACATTGGGCTTATACTTGATATGATTTAAAAAAAATGTTAATGATAATATGGATTAAAAATACAAATCGGCCACTAATTTTTATAAATATACAAAGCATAAATACAGGAAGGATATTCTATAACAACCTTTAAAGATTTTTAGGCAATGATTAACATAATCTAATTAACATAACAACTTCCTATAACTTGAATGCATAAATGTGTACACCATTCATGTTTAAAATTCACACAATAACCTTATCACTTCCATAATTAATATGCAGACTCTTCAAATTTATTTTTTGCACTTTAAAACTTCCTGGTATGAACCATTTCACAAATCACCAAACTCAAGCATTCTTCTAATCATTATTCTATTCATTATTCAAACCATCATGTATCCCATAGCTAAGAAAATAAGATGTGAACCTGCAAATGATGAACCTGAAGCAAAGAATCAAAAGTAAGTTTTACATGTTTTACTTCATACGTTTTATATTCATCTTTAACTTAGCTAATTATGTTCATGTAACAGTGATGGCCAAAACAACTCACCAAATGAAGTGTCTAGCAATGAATCAGTTGCATCGACAGGTTAGTTTGTACTCTTTTTATGACACTATTATATGTATTCCTGTAACAAAGGCAGCGAAGGATATTGTAGTTTTTTTATTCATACGTTTTCCTATATACTAATAGTGTGTTATTTCTTTACAATTAACATGATTTTTTTTTGCAACTGATGTACAAGAAAAGGCGACAACCTCTAAACCACATCCGGCTGAGTGGTATTTCAAGAAATTAGCTCAGTTAAGGAAGAAAAAGTGGGACTCCTTTCAAAAGCGCAACATGAAGAAAAAATCAAAATGTAATCCAAAGAAGCTTAAGGTTGAACAAAGAAGACTAAAAAAGATGGAACTTCAAGAAGAGGAATATGTTATCGATGAAGAGCTTGTGGAATGCTTTGACTATGACAATATGCATTTATCATTTGATCAAGAAAAAATACCAAAATTTATTTGTTAATTTTGTGTTTGATAAATCTAATTATGTTTATGTTACTTTTATTAAGATTTCAATGTTTTGTTATTTAAATTTTTCGTTTGATTCTATGTTTTTATTATGTTTTGTTTTTTTCAATATTTGTTTACGTACAATTATTATTATTAATAGCCTTATGAAGCGAGCCCGCCCAATCGGGCGGGTTATGTAGCTAGTGTATATATATAATATATATATATATATATATATATATATATATAATATATAATATATATATATATATATATATTATATATATAATATTGATGAACTCAAATAAGTACATTTTATTATCATCATTTGTCCTATTTATTTGACTTGTTTTATTATATTATATATGAGAATTGATACGTTAATGTTTACTTTTGTAATTCTCAGGTAAAAACAAGTATTGTGTGAAACTTGGCGATTTTGGACTAATTATGGAGCAAAACAAGCAAGATGTTAAGAGTCTACTGAAATGTACAAGATCAAGATCATTCTGCTCCAGATACGCCGCAACATACTTCTTACATACGGCGTATCACTATCAAGATTTCACAAGTTACAATCCAATACAGCAAAGGACATGCGCCGCATAGAGAAATGGAGTTACGCCGCATCTTAAGGCAGTGTACGAATATTTCTGAATATATTAATCTTGGACCCCACGCGAAGTTAAGTCAATGCGCCACATCTACTTATCCTATGCGCCGCATCTAACCCTCAGACAGAAACTATAAATACCCCAAGGCCAGACGAATTTCGGGATCCTACAGACTTTAGAGACCGAAGACCGAAGAAACCCTAGAGCCGAATTCAGACGTATTAGCAGCACAAGACACACCCTAAACGAAGATACAAGAGCTGTAAGAAGGTCCTGCATGTATTCAATTCATTAAGTAGTTTTGTTTTATTGTATTAGTACACTTTAATTCATCAGGATTGATGGGCCGATTCCATGTGACTACGGAATATCATGGGCACCCCTTAAAATTGCTTTCCCATTAATTAAAGTTTATATGTTGATGTCTTTGGTGACTTTTATTAGTGCATTGATAACCTCTGTGTCTAGCTGAGCATTGCTTGGGTTGCCATGCCCCTTCCTCGCCTATTTATTCTATCGTTTCTAGGATAGTGGGATAGACATAAGTGATCATTAAGGGTTTACTCGCCGATAAGATTAGAGCCAACGAGAAAGGGTTAATTATATACACTTCATATAAAACTAGCAATAAAACAAGTGACAAGCTACTTAATTATCAGGACAGGTCTTCTTATTGTCTCAAGTATCTATCTGTGTACGTGTGTGCTAATCGCTGATTCGTGCTCATTAGTTTAGTTTATATTTAATCATAACCAAACCGTGCCAGTCTCTCAGGCTGAACCCCTTTGCGTTAGATTAGGTTGTATAGCTAATTTAGGATATTAAAATACTGATTAGAATAACTAGATAATACGTTCCACTCTTAGTGATCGACACTCTACTTACCATTATATTCATACTGACCGGGTACACTGCTCGTTAAAGTGTGTGTTTTATTGATAAGTCGGCTAAATATAAATTTAAAACTTGAGTAGGCATTAATACTGCTAAAACCACAACGACATCACGCGCGCACCAAGTCTTTGGGGCCGCTACCGTGGATATAAAAGAATTAGAGCAATACACACGCACATCAAGTTTTTGGCGCCGTTGCCGGGGAGTGAATTGTTATTATCTGTTAATTTGATTAGTATTTTAATTAGGTTTTCTTTTTAATTTTTAGATTCTAACCACTAACCCCGTTGTATATTAGATAAATTGCATTCATTGTATTATTTGCATATTTTCTGTTTTTGTGTGTTTTTATTTTCTTTAATTTTTGTTTCTTTTTGTTTATTTATTTATTTATTTTTATTTTTTTCTATTTTTCTGCATTCTGCTATCGTTGTACTGTGCTGATACAAACGATACGGCGCATCTATTTTCATAGATATGGCGTATTGCGTTTAATTTTTATAAAATACAACACGTTTAATAAATTCGAGTATGACGCATCTTTCCCCAAGATACGGCGTATTCTGTTTTTAATAAGAAATTTTTCTAAACCCTAACGCCATACGACGCATCTGTTTTCACAGATACGGCGTATTTTCGATTTAAATTAAAAACAGTTTTCGAATTATTAAACAGATACGACGCATCGATTTTTATCGATACGGCGCATCTTCTTAATCAAAAATCTTGTATTTTGAAACGTAACAAAAATACGGCGCATTAGCTTTTGTTAATACGACGCATTTAATTTTAATAAATATAATCGATTTTTGATAATTTTAACTGATACGGCGCATTCTAAATTATAAGCGGCGTATCTATTTTCTGAATAAAAGTGTGATTAAATTTTAACGATTATAAGATACAGCGTATCCAACTTTCTAGATACGGCGGATCGTCTGCAGATATCAGTAACTTTTATTTTTCGTATTCCGTTTTCGTTGTTAATTTTCTGATATATTACTTTCTTGAACATACCCTACTGATGCTTTTGTGATAGTTTCAGGAAGTGCATGACCAGGAGTTCTACTAAGAACTTGATTATACCTTTCGAAGATCCTGAACGAGCCTTTCATTCGCTTAAAAGGCTGTTGATCCCAGTTGAGCTTCACGATCTTATTAATTACTTTAGATAAATCTAAAGCAATCGGTATAGAAACTGATCTTGAATTGTATATCAAATATTATGCGGAACTTAATATTTGATCTTAAGAAGAATTAAACACACAACGAATTCTCAAACAACACTTCAATATATTAATACGATTGCTCGATAGCAATAGGGTTACAAGAAACCTTGAAGTGTAAAACAATAATGATACGTATATCTAACCTAACCCTAGATCCTCCTTTTATAGCGTAAGGAGTCCTAGTCGGTTTACAAGACTTTCTATACAAGAAAAATATCTTACGTATATTTTCTATACTTATCCTTAACATACTATACATATCTAATAAGCAGCAGAGTAACTAGTCTAGCAGCAGAGTCTTCGTGGGCTAGCAGCAGAGTTACACTTTGCTTATTCTTCCAAACTAGCAGAGTTACAAACAGCAGAGTCATTGTGCTAATCAGCAGAGTTACTTAACTGATCAGCAGAGTTATACTTAGTGTATTTCTCGAATCAGCAGCATCTTTAGACCCAACAATCCTCCCCTAAACTTGATATTTTTCTTCAAAAATCATCAAGTTTCTTTTAAACCCATCTAATCACCAGGAGGATGCTTCCAAACACTTTACCGTTTTGAGGTCTTTGATTCCAGCACTTTTCTATACCTCTCCACTAACTCAAAAGCTTGATGATCTGATAAGAATGGTCTTTGCAAACTCAGCATTCCAGGTTGTAGCATATTAGTCAGAAGAGAAGTATTCTTGAACACAGGATAATCTTTCTCTGTTAACATGTACAAACACAAACCATTACTTCCAGTCAATGCATGTACTCCACATGATTGATATAGATACCATCTGATAACTTTGCTTGAACTTATCACATTCTTCCAATCAAGACTTCTTTCATCAGGTTCAAACATATTCTTCAAATAGTAATAGTTGAGTCTTTCATGCACCACCTCTGGTCTAGTATCACCATAATTCATCTTGTAAAGATTCCAGAGTTGTAGAATATCATCCCTATCCATGTAGTGCAACATTTGAGAAAAACTGATATATCCCACACTTGAACCATTTGATCTCTTAATCCCCCAGCATGCTTGACTACCATCTAGAACATCATGTGAGTATGAAATGATTGGGTATTTTGTTGACAAAGGAACTACATTAAGTAACTCAGGTTCTTCTTGAGGTTTATGAACTGTGAGATCCATAATTCTTTTCATATCATCTGCAGTCACTTCTTCAAAATTATGCTCATCACTATCCTCTTTCTCTGAATCACTCATCACTACTGACTGAATTCTTCTCTTCTTCCTACCCACCGCTTTACTCTCCTTCTATATCTTTTTATACCAACAGAGGATTCAGTCATTACTTCAGCTTCAACAATAACTTCTTTCTCCTTTTCAACATCAGATACTATGGGCTTTGTAACACTTGACTCAGGATTCATGTAAGCATTTGGTGCTACTTTAACTCTTGTAAGCTTATCAACCTCATCATCATTCAATGGATCAATTTTGCATTCCATCTCCTTCCTTGCTGCTTCATACTTCTTTTCAACATCTTCATATGACAAAAGTTTTAAATCTTTTAATTTCCAATTCTTCATATGTCTCAGATAATATTCTTGATGAGTTCTAAGTTCCCTTCTTGTAGGAGGTTTAAGCACTTTCTTTTTCTTCCTCTGATTGACCAACTTCTTCTTCTGTTTTGCTTTAAACTCTTCCAAGAAGTCAAACTCATTTATAGCAGCCAAATCATCTTGTAACTCTTCTTTCACTTTAACCCATTTGATAGCAGCCTCATTACTTGCTTGTTCATCTTCCCAGTTTTCAAGTAATGCTTTGGTTTTTGCCTCATTCTCAGCCAGCTGCCTTTGTCTTTCAAGTTCTTTTTGCTTATCTTCTTCTACCAATTTTCTTGCAGCATCAGAATCATACCTAGATTGATCCTCTTTTGGCCAGAATTCAAAAGGAATATGCCATGGGTAAGAGTCATCTAATTTTCCTTTACCTTTACTGTTGGATCGATATACTCTGACCAAACTAACTTGTAGCTTGTCTACGGTTTAACAACTTTGAATGAATTCAAAACTATTAATAATGAAACACTGATATACTTTGCTAAGTATGCGGAATCTACTTCAACAAAGCTAAGAAGAATTAATAAACAACTTCGAATATTATTAAAAACTTGAACCTGCTCTCTTACACAGATTCACTAACAAACTCTAATCACTAATACTTCTAACAAGCTTCTTTGTGTAAACTTGTCTCTCTAAAATCTTATCTAATCGTATATAATCGTGTATCTCTAATGCCAACCTAGGGATCCTTTTATAGGTACAAGGAAAACCCTAGTCGGTTTACAAACTTGAACGACAAGTAATTCTAATTATAACTCTAATCTAATACGAACATTCTAGAATTACACATTAGTCCTTAAACAATTTGCATAGCAGTCCTTCAACGAGCAGCAGTACTTTGACTTGATTAGCAGTACTTTGACTTCCAGCAGTACTTTAACTTTATAGCCCAACAATCCTCCCCTAACTTGAATTCTACTTGCTTGATTTCAAGTTCCTTTGTATTTCTTTAACTTCGACACTTTATCTTCAAGGAAAGGTTGTATCTTTGAAATCTGTCTCGTTGTTGTTTTGTCATCATCAATGCAATCAGTATCTTCAATCTTCATCAGCAACAATTCTTTTTCAGCATCATATCTTTTCAGCAACTCAGCATCATATTGGCAATAGGTACATCAGATCTTAAAAGTTTCATACTATTCTCATCACTTCCAGGTGTGTTAACTCCTGTGAGAGGTGAATCATTGAAAACTTAATGGATTTTGATGTCTCTTTACCAAAGCCATTAACTCTGGAGTAGCCAATGTTTAGGTTTAGGAAAAAACCATGGTACATTGATAACCATATGATTTTTAGCAAATCATCAGCTATCAACGGATTTGAGTAGTCTTTACCAAATAGCCGTTTACTTTTGGACTAGCTAGTTCTTTTAGTACAATCACTACCATGGTGAACTAATTACCATATAATGGTTTTCCACAGCCTTTAGCACAAAGCCATTATCTTGTGAGCTAGCCAACTCTTCACTAATATAGATATGGTGAGTTGAAAACCATACAATTTTTAGTAAATTGTCAACTAAAAACGGATTTGATAATCACATCAGAGTCGTACCCTCATGATGAGTCAAACTCTTTCTTGTTTATTAAACATGGTGAGTTGATTACCATTTGTTGTGTAGTACAAGTACTAACACCATGCTGTTGCTTTCAAAACCATTTGTTGCTGTTTAATCTTTGTGCTTCAAAATGTTTTTGCACTTATCAAAGATTACTGATTTTATCAAAAGACTTTACTGGTTTCATGCTGCAAGCAGTACTTTGAGAAAGTACTGTTTGACTAGCAGTACTTTGAAGAAAGTACTTATTTTTCAAAAGATTTATATAATAATTAAACCATACCAGTAGTTATGCATTAATCTTCAGATTCAGTTGTCCACTTGATAAACAATTTTATGACCATCAATGCTACTTCATTCTCTTGTTCCACTTCCATGCCATGCTCTAGCATCTTGATCATCAGATCTCTTGTGAGTGGATATCTCTGTTCTGCTAGCATATGAATCATAGTGCCATCTTCTAACTCCAAAACATGTATTCCAACTGATTCAAAGAATCTCCATCTGTTAATCTCCCAGTTGTCTTGATTTTCCCACAAAGTACTGTCCTTTGTTTCCTTTGTCTCCCAAATTGTTGTGAGATCTCCTAACAATATCAAACCTACTCCTTGTGGTGGAATATGCTCAAAATAAGTTTGCACTTGGAGATATAACTGAAGCATATCATCTCTGTCAATCAGATGTAGTATATCCCATAATGAATTGAATACTCTAAAACTTCCATCTTGTCTATGAAAGATCAGATAATCTCCTTCTTGTGATTCTACAACTGAAAAAGTAGATATCTTGGACTTCTTATCAGTATCTTCTTTCAATTTTGGATGTTCAAAGTCAACAACTGTAAGATAATTCCTTAGCTCATCAACTGTGTCTGTTCTTAATTCAAATGTATCCTTGAACTTGAACTTCTTTGATGGCTTTTCATCAGTTGTTCTTTTCCTCTTTGAGCTTCTTGTAACAGCTCTTTCCTTTCTTTTATCTTCAAGCTCCTTATCTTCAAAAGAAATAATGCTTGCAAGATCCTTTTCTATAGCTTCTCTAACAGCATCATACAGATCCTTCATCTCTGTATATGTCAATCTGACTAAACCTGTATATCCTTGACCTTTCAGATAAGCCATCATATCATTCCTTTCTCTAGCTTTACTAATTGGCCTTTGTGATTGAACAATCTTCCTTGATTCTTCAGCATCTATCTCTGCTTGCAATATTCTAGCTGCTTCCTCATTTTTGGCAATCTGAATTTGTCTTAACTGTGCCAATGTCATCTTCTTCTTCTTCTTTTCTACCAAGATCCCTTTACCTTTATCTTTTGGATCTATCTCCTGAGTAGGTTGAGAAGAAGTATGATGTTGTTGTTCAACCTCATGAATACTGATGTCTCTTTGACTTGACATATTAAGCATAATGTCAGCAATTGTTTCATCATCACTATTAGTATGAGCTATAACATCTTCTTCCTGAACTGGTTTAGAAGGGCCAACTTCCTCTTGAACTTGACTTGAAGGACCAATATGTTCCTCAAAATCTAAAGTTCTAGGTGTAATAGTCAATTGCCTCTCAGTACCTTGTTGAGCAGTACTTTCAGCTTCAGCTCCTTCCAAGTTTACTTCCTCAGTATCACCACTTCTTACTTCAACAGCAGCTTCTTCCAAATTGATTTGCTCTGTTTCATGACTCTTCCTCTCAGCAGTATCTTGAGGAATATTTTCAAGTGGTGTCATCTGAGTATCATCCATAAATCCAGCATCTTGTTCAAAACCAGCATCTTCATTCAAATTCTCTAAATTCCTCCCCAATTGGAATGAAGAATGCTTCTTTGACTTTTTCTTCTTTGACTGAGAAGACTTCTTAGGTTTCTGACCACTCTGCTTCTGAGACTTTACCCATAATCGATGGTGTTGAACTAGTGGCCAAACAAACTTCTTCAATCTTTGAAACTTAGTCTTTAAGTTGACTATTTTAGCAGCTTGAGCCTCACTCTCCCTTTTCAGCCTCCTTAACTCTCTTTTTAAAGCATAATTATCCAACTCTGCCTCTTCTTCTTCAAATTGCTTAGATATATTTGTGGAAGAATAATCATTAGGAGATGGTGGTTGATTCATACCTTGGTTCTGACTCCTCATGAGTAGGAATGTCCATAGGAGCAGTATCTTCCCGAGTAGCAGAATGTGGAGAAGCAGTATGATGAGAAGCAGTAGGTTGAGGAACACTAACTTCTCTTGAAACTGGAGACTCTTGGCTTGCTGATTCAGAGTTTGCTTCTTGCTCTTGCTCTTGCTCTGCATCTCTAACAACTTGTGCAACTCCCAATATATGAGCAGTCAAAGGTGTGTTTGTTCCAGAAAACTTGACACTCTTTTTAGATAGAAAAGTAAACACCTTTGATGGAAGTTTGACAGTGGGTAAAAAACTTTGAGGTTTAGGGACATCCTCAAGTTGATGGTTCAAGAGTAACTGAACAAACCTTGGATACATTAAGAATGGTGAACCATTAGTAATGTGTGAAAGCATACCATCTAGAATTAGTCTTGAAAAGTTGAATCGTAGATCGGTAGCCAAACCCACTAAAGCAGATGCAATATTTTGACCAAATTGATCAAAAGAAGTACTTTTGGGACTTAAACAATGAAGTAAGACGTGAATTAGGTACTTCCAATGAGAACAAAACAAAGGCTTTTGAAAAGTAAGTTTCGTAAAATCTCCTTCATAACCTATATCACTTAAATTGTCCCAAAGCACTTGTTTTTCGAAACGAACAGCCCCTCCTTCATCATTAAACATCAAAACATCCCTAACAGTGGCTTCAGAAATCCGAATAGTTCGTCCAGCAACCGTAGCCCTAATCAACGAGTCATCTTCAATCGTTGCAGTAGCCCAAAACTCTTGTATCCATGGACCAATAACATCAGGGTCAACTAAAATAGAGTAGTTGATGGAAGACCCAGTTAAGAAATCAATGATCGCATGAAAATCAACATTATCCCTTGTCTTGTCCAAATTAGCGATCATGTTGTGTTTGCTAATTGTTACTCGATTAGCCATGATGAGTCTTAGAGAAGGATTCGGTTTGAATGTGTGTTTTGTTAAAAAAAATTTTGTGGAAAAGCGAATGAGGGTTCTCAAATAAGGTAAAAGGCGGGGAATTGGGTAGAGTTTCTTTAAATAGGATGGAAACAAATCAAACTCAAAATAATAAAGTTACCGTTTTGATTAACTTATTATCTCCGCCGTAAGGAATTAATTAACCGTAGCCCCACAATTTTTGACCGTTGGAACAGTACATCCACGTAAGCAGTACGTTGAAGCAGTATGTTGCTGAGTCAGTACGTTAAGCAACAAAGCAGTTCGTTCCATCTTCTTATCCACAATCAATACTTCAAACTTAAACCAAGAACTTATAAATGGTGCATGCTTAAGTTCTAACTAATAACTTATGTTACCTCCCCTTAAATACAACATATAGGCTAAACTAAACTACTAAAAACCAATACTTTCATTAAGAACTGAAAGAAAGTATACTAACTAATACTAAAGCCTCCCCTCAAATGTAGCCTAGTAGTTAATCATCCCAATGCTCACAACTAAGTGGTTGAATCTTGAAACATCAAATCCCTTTGTGAGTAAATCAGCTACATTATCATCTGTGTGAACCTTGACCACATTTATAAGCCTGTGCTCATAACAATCCCGAATGAAGTGATGCCTAATCTGTATATGCTTGGTCTTGGAGTGATAAACTGGATTCTTCACAATACAGATGGTACTCTCATTATCAATGTTGATAGGTGTATTTTTGAAGTTGAATCCATAATCCAAGAGTTGATTTTGCATCCACAAAACTTGTCCACAATAGCTTGCAGCAGCAACATATTCTGCTTCAGTAGAGGAGGTTGCAGCAATTGTTTGCTTTTTACATTGCCAGGAGACTAATCTTCTTCCAAGATATTGACATCCTCCTGAGGTTGATCTTCTATCATAGTTATCTCCTGCATAGTCACTATCTGAAAAAGCTTCCAAGTGAAAAGGTGACTCCTTAGGATACCATAATCCTAACTTTGGTTGATGCTTGAGATATCGAAAAATCCTCTTGACTGCATACATATGTGAAACCTTGGGTGTAACCTGATATCTTGCACACAAACATACAGCAAACATGATGTCAGGTCTTGATGCAGTTAAGTACATAAGACAACCAATCATAGATCTATAAAGCTTGACATCCACAGCTTGTCCATCTTCATCCTTGCCTAAGGGTTTATTGTTATCAATGGGTGTGGTGGCAGGCCTGAGATTTGGAAGGTCAAATCTTTTAAGTATGTCTGCAACATACTTTTCTTGGTTAATGAAGATTCCATCCCTTGTTTGTCTAACTTGAAGCCCCAGAAAGAAGGTTAATTCTCCCATAGAACTCATTTGAAACTCCTTTTGCATAAGGTCTTCAAACTCTTTCACCATAGACTTCTTTGTGGCTCCAAATATAATATCATCCACATAGACTTGGACTAACATAATGTCTTTCTTATCCCTTTTGATAAACAAAGTCTTATCAATTGCTCCTCTCCTATAACCATGTTGTAATAGAAAATTTGAGAGTCTCTCATACCAAGCTCTGGGAGCTTGATGAAGGCCATACAGTGCCTTGATCACCTTGTAGACTTTGTTTGGATGTGCAGGATCTTCAAAACCAGGAGGTTGTTTAACATAAACTTCCTCAGAAATTGTGCCATAAAGAAAAGCACTTTTGACATCCATTTGGTAGACAGGAAATCCCATTTAGGATGCAAAGGCAAGAAATAACCTTATTGCCTCTATCCTTGCAACAGGAGCAAACACTTCATCATAATCCACTCCTTCTTCTTGGCGATATCCTTGTGCAACCAATCTAGCTTTATTTTTGATAACATTCCTTCTTTCATCTCTTTTGATTCTGAAAACCCATCTTGTACCAATGACTCTTTTGCCATCTGGTAAATCACATAATACCCAGACTTCTTGAAGCTTGAATTATAGAAGCTCCTCTTGCATGGCTTCAACCCAACTTTCATCAGCTAAAGCTTGAGCTACCTTCTTGGGTTCTTCTTGAGATAGAAAGCAAGCAAACAGGCATGTTTGTTGATCCTTGTGATTCATCCTATTTTGTTTGTAAACAAAGCTAAGTAAAGCAGTATGTTGCTTAGTAAGTCCTTTAACTTTGTTTCTTGTAACCACTCCTGAAGAGGGTGATCCAATAATGTTACTTTGAGGATGAGCTTTATGAACTCTCAATGTAGGAGTTGGTGGTACTGGAAGATCAGACTCCAAGTTAGTAAAATCAATCCCTTCATTGGAGAAAATACCTTCTTGATTAAGCTCATCATCAACTTCTTCTAATCCAGGAATGTTAGCATTATCCAAATCATCATCATCAACTTTGGAATCATCAGCATTGTTCCAATTTGATTGTTCTAACACACCAGAAGTACTGTCAAAAGGATCATCAGTACTTTGATCAAAAGTACTGTGGACAGTATCTTGAAATTTACTCTTTTTCTTTGCAGCTTCATAAGCCCTCCTTTGTTCATCTTCATAGGATTGTGCTATAGTTTCTTGAAAAAGCATCCTATTAAGTTCATCTTGTATGGATTGATCTTCATCAGATACTGTATTGGTTGGTTGAGCAGTACTTTGTTCCTCATCAGTAACTTCAGGTTCTTTGTCAGGAACATCTTCTGGTCTAACATTGACTCCATGAACAATGTACTGTGAATCATCTTCTTTGTGATTAGCCTGATTCTCTCTCTAACAGGCACATAATTCATAGATGGAGTGAACTTGAGATCAAGATCAAACATCCAATCAGGACCTTTACCTTTCTGAGTTTCCTTATCTTCCAAAAATTCAACATGAAGACAATCTTGTACCTTTTTGGTATTTCTGTTATAAACTCTAAAACCTTTGCTATTTGTACAATAACCCAATAGATATCCTTCATCTGACTTACCATCAAATTTTCCCAGAGAATCAATAGTATTTAGAATAGTCAGAGAGCAGCCAAAAGGTTTTAGAAAACGAATGTTTGGTTTCTTTCCCATTAGTAACTCATAAGGTGTCTTCATTTGAGGTTTAGTTACTGAAACTCTATTTAACACATAGCAAGTAGTACTTATGGCTTCAGCCCAAAAGAGAATAGGTAATTGGGAATCTGCAAGCATTGTTCTAGCTGCTTCTATCAAAGTCCTGTTCTTTCTTTCTGCAACACCATTCTGCTGGGGTGTTCTAGCAATACTAAACTCTCTCTTGATCCCTTTCTTGGCACAGAATTCATCCATATGCTTGTTCTTGAATTCTGTTCCATTATCACATCTAATACCTCTTACTTTGAGTCTTAATTGATTTTCAAGGGCTACTATCAGGTCATGGATAGCATCAAAGGTTTCATCTTTGAATCCCAAGAAAAAGACCCAACTAAATCTGCTACAATCATCTGTCACAACCAAGCAGTACTTCTTCTTGTTTAAACTCTCTACTGAAACTGGTCCAAACAGATCCATGTGTAGCAACTCCAAAGGTTCTCTAATATCTCTTTCCCCAAGCTTCTTACATGAAGCTTTATGTTGTTTACCCTTCTTGCAAGCCAAACATGAATGATCAGTCTTGAATGTTTTGGAAGGTAAACCTCTAACTAAATTTCCTTTGACCAGCTTGTTGATGTTCTTAAAATTTACATGACCTAGTCTTCTGTGCCATAAATGTGCTTCTTCCAATGATGCCTTTGCTACTAAACATGTTGCTCTTCCAGCAGAATTGAGACTCTTTAAGTCTAAACTGTACACATCATTGGTTCTTGGTACTCTCAATGTTACCAAGTGATCATCAACAAACTTAAACTCAGGAGAGAGAATGAGACATTCTGTATCAGTAAACAGAATGGGGTACTTCTTGTCACAAATCTGAGATACTGACAAAAGATTGAACTTGAGCTCCTTCACATATCTAACATTCTCAAAATCAATACATCCAGCCTTGATTGTTCCTTTGCCAGTGATTCTCCCTCCATCAGGATCATTACCAAATGCAACTCTTCCTCCATAATATGCCTTAAAATCTGACAGGATCTCCTTGTCCCCTGTCATGCTGCCAGAGCAACCACTATCAACAATAATATGATCTTTAAGCTCCTCTTCTGGGTTGCCCTGCACAGTAAAGAGAAGGGTTAGTTTCTTTTAGGAACCCAATCCATTACTGACTTGTGTTCCCCTTGTGGAGTGACATACTTGAATTCCTTCAGTATGTAATCTCCACTGGTTTTAAAGGCATGGTCAATGATTATTTGAGTTGGTCCCATGTCCTGTGTTGTATTATCAACAACACTCCCTGTTTCACCCTTATCTGAAAGTACTGCTTGTTCCCCATCAGTACTTTCTTTCTTAACCCAATTTCGTTTGACCTTAGGTTTCTCTGATCTAGGTATTCTGCTTGAGGTGTAAGACCTTTTATATGAATTGAATCTCTTAGGTCTTCTATGTGAAAAAGTGTTAGCAGTACCATGATTAGGTGAAAACTTAGCAGTCCTTTGAGAAGGTACTTCTAGAGACTTATCAGTATGTGAAGGTACTGGTGGTTTGGAAAACATTCTTTTCTGGTGAGGGTACCTATAGTCTTTAGAGAAATTACTAAGGTTGACCCTATTTGAGTAATTCCAAACTGGTCTAGTCTCTCTTGGCTTATGGGTGGCAGGTCTATTCTTTGGGAACTGACTTAAATATTCTGAGTGTAAGTCACAGTGCTTAATCAAATGATCAGGACTATAGCATACATAACATAATTTTCTCTCCATATTCCCAAATCCTCTTCTATGATTAAAAGGTTTCCTATAGTGAGCAGTATTTTGAAAAGTTTCTCTTGGAGGTACTGCTGAGTGTCCAGCAGTACTTTAAAAAGTTTTTGGAGGTACTGCTTGTTTTTGAAAGGCTGTAGGAAACTTTTGATCATTACCCCTTTGAAAATCATCCTTAGGTTTCTCAGAACTAAATTGACCAGTAAGCTTCTTCCTAAACTCTAGGTTGTCTACACCATAACGAGAAACATCTTTCCTAAGTGGTTGAAACTTACCAGTGGGTGGAGGAACTGAGTGGTACTCCTTATCTGTCTTAAACTCAGGAGGTGTTTCACTAATTGGTTCCTCATTCCTAGATGTGTTTTCTTCTGAGCTTGTAAGGTCATCATCACTAGGTGGAATCTCTTCCTTATCACTAGGTGGGGTCTCTTCCTTATCACTAGGTGAGGTCTCATCTGAACTACTATCTTCACCATAACCTAGTCCAGCTCTACTGTTTATGACTCTTTGTTTTTCAACAAATTGAACATGTGATAGACCAGCCTGTTTAATACTACCAAGTTTTTCTAACAAAGCATCTCTTTCCTTAGTAATCTTTTCTAATTCAGACACCTTACATCCTAACTTCCATTCACTTAATTTCAATTGGTAATCTTGTTGCTCATATTTTTCTGCCCAAGCCATTTCATTATTTTCATATGTTAATATTTTGGCTTCCATTGACTCTAAAGTTAATTGATAACCAGCTACCTCAGACCTAGCTGTTCTACAATTATCTCTTTCAGTCACATATTCTTTAAGCAACTTTTGATAAACATCATTACACTTAGAGCATACCTCAGAGACATTGGATGAACTTGGTGTAGTAGCTACCATAGCAATCTGAACAGGTTCATCTTCATCCTCCATGCTCCAGTCAAAGCTTCCAAGACCATCTCTTGATTCCAAAGCAACATATCCTGGTTCCTCATCAAAAGCTGTGCTCCAATCAAACTCTTCCATTGCAACCATAGAATAGGTTACTGGTTCATCATCAAATTCAGCACTCCAATCAATCTCTGCTAAATTTTCTTGAGCCACCAAAGCTTTTGGTTGTGATTCAGTAATAGGAACCTCTTTTCTTTCAACCTTAGGTTGTTCAACCATCCTGTTGGCCTGATATTTTGCAAACTTGCATTCCCTTGCAAAGTGTCCAAGCTTTTGACAATTGAAACATTCAATCTTGGATTTGTCAAAAGTTATACCTTGTTTGGCTTTGAAATCAATTCCCCTTCCTGTCTTGTTTATGAACTTCTTGATCCTTGCAGTGATCATAGCTACTTGCCATCTTATGTCAATCTCTTCTAAAGCATCTTCTTCAATCTGCAACAAGTCTTCTTGATAGGTAACAGGTAAAGTGGCTTGTTGTGCAAAGAAGGAACATACAACATCATCAGAATTGGTGTTGGTTGTTGGTGATGGGTTGGGAGTAGTTGTGGTTGTGCAAACATGCTGTGAATCACCAACAGTACTTTGAGAAGGATAAGCAGTACTTTTAGTGGAAGTACTGCTTCTGTTTTCAGAAGATACAAAAGCTATGTTGTGAGTTTTCTGAGAACTGTGACCATTCATCTCTTGCTCGTACACTTTCAAATTGTTGTAGAGATCATCAAAGTCCATAGACTCCAATCCAGGTTGTCCTCTAATCATAGTAGCAACCACATGCCAGACAGATGGCAAACTCCTTAAGAACTTCAAATTTGCATCTTCAACAGATACCTCTGCTCCATACAATTCTAGCATACTAAGCAGATTTTGGAATCTGTCATAGGCAGCATCAAGACTTTTCTTTCACCAACAGTGAAAGTTTCAAACTGTTGCTTCAATAAGTTTCTATGCATCTTCTTTGAAGCATCATTACCTCCAAATCTTGTCTTGATCGCAGCCCACAATTGCTTTGCATCCTTAGCATCATGAACTTCAGTAGGTGACCATCAGGAATAGCAGACAGCAGTATGTTGAGAGCCTTATCTTGATTTCTCTTTGTAGCTGCTGGCAAGGTTGGTTGAGGTGGTTTGGGTTGTCCTTCAACATGTACAGGTTCATCAAGAACAACATTACCATTGACAATCACATCCCATAGAGCATGGTCAGTAATAGCAAGGTACTGCCTCATCTTCATGCTCCAGAGATCATATTCTCCCTTCTTGATGATAGGAATTCTGAGTGAGGTGATGGATGGGATAGGTGCAGCTTCAGTCGACATCGTTGAGGGTTTGTTGATAAATCGTTTTAAGGGTTTCTTCTTAATCAGAGTCTCCACACAAGCTCTGATACCACTTGTTGGATCGATATACTCTGACCAAACTAACTTGTAGCTTGTCTACGGTTTAACAACTTTGAATGAATTCAAAACTATTAATAATGAAACACTGATATACTTTGCTAAGTATGCGGAATCTACTTCAACAAAGCTAAGAAGAATTAATAAACAACTTCGAATATTATTAAAACCTTGAACCTGCTCTCTTACACAGATTCACTAACAAACTCTAGTCACTAATACTTCTAACAAGCTTCTTCGTGTAAACTTGTCTCTCTAAAATCTTATCTAATCGTATATAATCGTGTATCTCTAATGCCAACCTAGGGATCCTTTTATAGGCACAAGGAAAACCCTAGTCGGTTTACAAACTTGAACGACAAGTAATTCTAATTATAACTCTAATCTAATACGAACATTCTAGAATTACACATTAGTCCTTAAACAATTTGCATAGCAGTCCTTCAACGAGCAGCAGTACTTTGACTTGATTAGCAGTACTTTAACTTTATAGCCCAACATTTACCAGTGTATGTTGGTTGTAATGGTTTAGACACTGGTTCAGGTTCTCTTATAGTAACTCCTTTGGCTTTTGGTCTTGTAGGTTGTGGTGTAGGATTAGGTGAAATTTCATTTGGTGCAGGTGTTTTGTTTCCAAGGTTAAGCAATACTTGGGCTAAGGGCATTGTGTCTTCATCAAATTCACCAGCAGAGTGATGTAATCCATCAGCAACATTGTTTCTCCCATCACCAGAAAGTTCTGCATTAACAGCAGAGTCAACCTCCCCTGAATTTTTGAGTACCTCCCCTGAACCTGCTGCATCCTTCTGATCATTCCTCCCCTGTTTGGAAGCATCCTCTTCCAAACATGGTTTGGAACCTTTCTTCAACCTCCCCTCAAGATGAGTAACCCTGAGCTTAAGTCTTCTTATCTCAGCACCTTGAGAAGCTTTGACTGTGGATAACTCCTTTCTAAGACCAATAACCTCCTGTGACAATTTTGTACAAGTATTCGTCAATTCCTGTAATTGTTTCATGATATCCTCACAACTTCGGTCTGTGTAACCTGACCCGAGAGGTTGATCACTGGAATTGGCATTTTGTACAGGGGTTTTAACCGTCAAATCCTCTTTTCCAAGTTCAATGCTAGCCTCAACACTTCGACCTGTGTGACCTGGTCCGAGAGGTGTATCATAGGCATTGTCATTTTGTACATCAATGTCCATCAATTCATGTGTGTCATCCCTGTCCTCATCACTTCGAGATGTGTTACCTTCTCCGAGAGGTGAATCTTTGGACACAAACTCAGTCTCAACCCTAGGTTGAACAGCTGAGCCCCCCAAAGTAGCCATTTGGCTAGGGTTACCATCAGTTGTATTAGGTTCTTGAGAACCTTCTACAAAAGATGTTGCCATGGTTGAGGTCTTAGTTATGTTAGCACTGTCCTGTTCAACTACTAAGTTGGAAACAGTAGTGCCAGCCTCTTCCATCATGGTACCTGCATCACCTATACCAGCCTCATCTGCATCCATACTGACATTGGCCTGAGGTTGCACAATGTCCTCTTGTTGTGAAGTCCTAGGTGATTGGGTATTTTGAGGTTCATGGGATGAGGATTCATTCATACTTGTAGATGAGGATGTGTGATGGGAAGCTGTGGGAGTTCCAGCCTCTTCATCCTCATTCACTGCAGCCACAATATTCAAGATGTGTTCAGTTAGGGGAGTTATAGCACTAGAAAAACCTTTCCCAAGCTTCTTCAGAAAAGCAAACATCTTGATAGCCATCCTGCTACTAGGCTCAATATGGGTATGTTCCAAGGGTTCTCTTAGTTGATTATTGATAATAAGCTGCAAAAACCTTGGATACAAATAAAACTTCTTCTTAACAAACTTCTTCATACCCTCAAAAATCATTGAAGAAAAATCAAATGGTTGCCCAGTAGCCAAACAAACTAAGGACATGGCTTGAGAAGCACTAAACTCATTCCAACCTCCTACTTTAGGAAACAAGCAGTGTTGAAGAGTATGTAACAAAAACTTCCAATGTGGACAGA
The DNA here is from genome assembly GCA_021014915.2 of Artemisia tridentata subsp. tridentata. NCBI lineage: Eukaryota > Viridiplantae > Streptophyta > Magnoliopsida > Asterales > Asteraceae > Artemisia > Artemisia tridentata. The sequence goes on along the minus strand of CP139507.1, from coordinate 317,014,037 downwards.
GCAGACCTTTATAAAAAGTACCAGTATTTTCAGGCCTCTCATACCCAATTCCCTCAAGCTCAGATAAAATAACCTCAGTAGTAAAATTAGGTGGTGTTGGAATACCTGATAGACGAAGGGTTCTCTTAATGGTTGTCTCACTAACCACAATTGTTTCTCCATCTACACTACCTATTAACCTTTCCTCCCCGTCGAGTTTATCTAGCTTAACAGTTGACCAATACTAGTGCATATGTGATTTAATAATAGGTGGATCAACTGTTAAAGCATACATTAGTCTAGAAGCACTAAGAAAATCCATAACTTCATGAAATTCGGCAGCTGCAAAAACCTTACTAAAAAATGCAATCTGATTATGCTCTTCCGGAAACTTTCGTCGAGCCATTATGATTTGGGGGTTTTGGATGAAATGATATGAATTAATGGTGTTGGGAGAGAATCGAATGTAATTTTGAGCAATTAAAAGTTAATGATCTAGTTAGGTTTTAAGACGCGCCAAAATTTTCAATATTAACCCCTTTACTTTCAAACTCAACAGCAGAGTTATGAAAGGTCTGACCAAAAGTCAACTTTCCCAAAAATTCCAAATTTAATCCCCCACGCAGCTTAAGTACACTACCAACTCCTCATTAAATTCTATAAATCCCTCATTCTCTTAACAAATCCTCAAATTCACAAACCCTAACTCAAAATCAATTAACAATGAGTTCATCCAAAGCTCCAATCATTGACATTTCATCCGATTCCTCGTCTGATACGTCACAAGGATGGGCTAACAACTTTCCACCAAGTTCATCTTCAGCACAACAAAAAGGCAAAGCAGTTGTCGAAGAAGAATATTCTGACCCACTTCCATCAACACCATCCTCCTTTGAAGATTCTGATGATGATGAAACAGCAAAATGGCCAAAATCCATGACATTCTACCAAGGTGCCTGGGAAATCGATCCTCCACAACATCCTTTGACCGCTGAGCTTCATAGGCAAATGGAGAAGGCTGTAGCCGCTTTTGGTAAGAGTGTTGATCCTCCTCATCCAAAGCCAAGTACAAAGCAGAAAGTCCCTGTTCCAAGGAAAAAACCGGAGAGGAAACAAGCTCCATCTTCAAGCCAACAGCAGAGTCCACCACCAAGACCAGTGGTACTTGCTCTTCCCTGTCCTAGAGTATCAGAAGCCATGGGTACTCGAGGACCTCGTAGCAAGGTCATGCCTGACTTTGTGGGAAAGGGAAAGTAACACGCTTGATTTGTGATAGGAGTGTTTAGGTTGTGAATCCTTGGGCCTTGTTGTCTTTTGAACTTCTTTTGAATAGCATGGATGTATGGTAACTGTATGTTGTACTTTTGCCTTTATTATCAATGAACTTTCTTTTTCCGTGCTTTACTTGATTGTGTATGTATGTTTATCTGCAAAAAGATTAGTAGAACACCACAAACACAAGCAAGAATATTCCATAATAGCAGCAGAGTAGGCATAGCAACAAACAACTAACCAGCAAACAAGTTAAGAAACAGCAAATGTTGACTAAACACCAGACATTGACTAAACAACAGCACAAATCCTTACAAAATTTTACAAAAACATACAGAGATAAGATGTTTAAAGATTTAAAGATTGATCATGCCAATACTAGCAACTAAAAATTGAAACCTACTTATATCAAAACTTTTGGTAAGTAGATCAGCAACATTATTGTCAGTATGTATTTTAACTACTTGAATTAACTTTTTCTCATAACAATCTCTAATAAAATGATGTCTTATCTCTATGTGTTTTGTTTTAGAATGAAAAACAGGATTTTTAATAATACACATTGTGCTATTGTTGTCAATATAAATTTTGGTGTTCATGAAATTGTACCCATAATCCAGTAGTTGGTTCTGAATCCAGAGCACTTGTCCACAGCAGCTAGAAGCAGCAACATATTCTGCTTCAGTTGTTGAGTTAGCCACAACAGTCTGTTTCTTGCATTGCCAGGAGATTAGCCTATGACCAAGGTACTGACAGCCTCCAGTGGTTGACTTTCTATCCAAAGTAGCTCCAGCATAGTCACTATCTGAGTATGCTATCAAGTCAAAGGGTGAATTATTAGGATACCAAAGGCCCAATTTAGGTTGACCCTTTAGATACCTAAAAATTCTTTTGACTACTTCCAAGTGTGAAACTTTTGGGGACACTTGAAATCTAGCACAAGCACACACAGAAAACATGATATTTGGCCTTGAAGCAGTCAGATACATCAATGAACCAATCATTGATCTATACAAATGTACATCAACCTCTTCCCCATCTTCATCCTTGATCAAAGGTTTGTTTTTATCCATTGGAGTCTAAGCTGCCTTCACATCCTTGAAACCAAATTTCTTCAACATATCAGCCACATACTTGTCTTGGCTAATAAAAATCCCATCTGATTTCTGCTTAACTTGAAGTCCCAAGAAGAAAGTGAGTTCACCCATAGAACTCATCTCAAACCTGTTGTGCATTAGCTTTTCAAATCCTTCACATAACACCTTATTTGTAGATCCAAAAATGATATCATCTACATAAACCTGAACAAGTAGGATATCCTTTTTGTCTTTCTTAATGAACAATGTTTTATCAATGGTTCCTCTGCAAAAACCATTATTCAACAAATATGTGGATAAGGTGTCATACCAAGCTCTAGGAGCTTGATGTAGTCCATACAGTGCTTTCTTCACTTTGTAGACCCTATCAGGATACTTAGGATCTTCAAACCCAGGTGGTTGCATCACATATACTTCATCAGGAATCTTTCCATACAAGAAAGCACTTTTCACATCCATTTGGTACACAGGAAAATTCTTAAATGAGGCATATGCTAGGAATAATCTGATAGCCTCAATTCTTGCAACTGGGGCAAATACCTCATCATAATCTATACCTTCTTCCTGAGTGAATCCCTGAGCCACCAATCTAGCCTTGTTTCTTATAACAATACCTCTCTCATCTCTTTTGCATCTGAACACCCATTTAGTACCAATTGCTCTTTTTCCATTAGGCAAATTCACCAATGTCCAGACTTCTTGAAGCTTGAACTGCAGCAACTCCTCTTGCATAGCTTCAACCCAACTTTCATCTTTCAAAGCCTTATGAATGGTCTTGGGTTCTTCTTGAGATAGGAAACAGGCAAACATGCAATTTTGTAAATCCTTGTGGCTATTCCTCTTCTTAAGTGTTTGAGCAAATAATCCCTGATCAAGCAAATCACTCAGACCTTTTGATTTTCTTCTGGTCTGAACAGCAGAGTGAACATCACCAATTATTTGCTCCTTTGGATGATTCCTGTGGATTCTGGTTGTTGGAGTGGGACTAACAGGAATATCAGTCTCCAAATTGGATAAATCAGCTTCAGCACCAAAAACATCAACAATTTTATCATCAGTATCCACATACACTTCTTCTAATTCAGGCACATCATCAGAAGAATCATCATAAGAATCACCATCTTTATCAGCAGTAAAGTCCTTAGGCATAGCAGCAGAGTTACCAAACCGAACAACAGAGTGTTTTGGCCTAACAGCAGAGTGTTTTGACCTATCAGCAGAGTGCTTTGGCCTGGCAGCAGAGTTGAGAGTACTGCTGCTATGTTTATTTCCTTGTTGCCCATCAACATCTGACTCTTCATTCCTTTCCTTATCATCATTCTTGTCATCATGAGAAGGTTCATCATCACCTTCTACATTAACCTTTGGTACTTCCTTGTGAACAGCATCATCATCTGAACTCTTTCTTTCTTTTTCTGTTGGAGAGAAGTACTGATCAAACTTCCACTTTTCAATCAAGACAAACTCATCTGCAGATCCATCCTTCTTTGCTTGTGTACCTGCATTAGGGTTAGTTTGTGTACCTGCAGACATGTTAGTAGTACCTACAATGACTGGTTGATAATTCATACTTTTGGTTAAAGAATCAATATCAAACATCCATTCAGGACCTTTTCCATCAACATTAGGTGTGGTTTCTCTAATTCTAACATGCAAATTTTCCACCACATGCCCAGTCCTTTGATTGAAAACTCTAAAAGCCTTACTTTCAGTGGAGTATCCAACAAAGTAACCTATGTCTGCTTTCTCACTAAACTTGCCTAAGTGGTCAATGGTGTTTAAGATAGTGACAGGACACCCAAATGGTCTAAAGAAATCTATCAGTGGTTTTCTACCATGCAATAACTCATAAGGGGTCTTATTGTGAGGTTTAACTATCTTACTTCTATTTTGCACATAATAAGCAGTGTTGACTGCTTCAGCCCAAAAGATAGTGGGTAACTTAGACTCTGACAACATAGTCCTAGCAGCCTCAATTAATGTTCTATTTCTCCTCTCAGCAACACCATTTTGCTGAGGAGTTCTAGCCACACTAAATTGTCTAGTTATCCCCTTTTCCTCACAGAACTGATTCATCACTTGATTCTTAAACTCAGTTCCATTGTCACATCTGATGATCTTAACCTTGTGATTAAATAGGTTTTCTATCCTTGTAATAAAAGCTTTAAGAATGCCAGGTGTCTCATCCTTAGTAGCTAAGAAGAATACCCAAGTAAATCTACTAAAATCATCAGTGACCACTAAGCCATACATCTTTTTATTCAAACTTTTTACATAAGTGGGTCCAAATAGGTCCATGTGTAACATAAACAAGGGTTCAGTAATAGAATTCACCAATTTGGACTTACAAGATGCTCTATGTTGCTTTCCCATTTGGCAAGCAACACATACTTCATGATCCTCAAACACCTTTGAAGGTAATCCTCTAACCAAGTTCCCTTTCACCAACTTGTTGATAGCCTTGTAGTTCAAATGTCCAAGCCTTCTGTGCCATAGTTTGGATTCATCAATAGTGGCTTTGGCAAACACACAAGTTAAATCTCTTTTGGGAATAATGTTCTTTATGTCCACACTGTATATGTTTTCATTTCTAGGGACTTTCAGAAGTACTAATTTATCATCAGGTATCTTATAGTCAGGAGATAAGACAAGACATTCAGTGTCTGTAAAAAGAACAAAATTCTTTCTGTCACACATTTGTGAGACACTAAAAAGATTGAACTTTAGTCCATTCACTAAATACACTTTCTCAAAATCCAATTTTCCAGTTCTGATGATGCCTTTACCAACAATTTTACCTCCTTTAGGATCATTCCCAAAGGCAACATATCCACCATCCAAAGCTTCAAAGTTTTCCAAATTGCTTTGGTCTCCAGTCATGTGTGAAGAGCATCCACTATCAAAAATACATTTGTCCTTTAGCTCCTTTTGTAGATTGCCCTGCACAAAAAGTAAGAGAATTAGTTTCTCTTTGGGACCCAAGCCATTACTGACTTGGATCTGCCTTGTGCATCAAAGTAGTCAAATTTCTTCAACTGCATTGGTGCACTGCTGTGTCTGAGAACATGATCTATAACTTTAACTTTTGGTTTCCAGACCCAGCAAGCTAAGGCCTTAACAACATAAAAATGGTTGCCCACAACAGTATCAGTAACAACTTTAGGCAAAACAGCAGAGTCTGCCTTAACAGCAGAGTTAACTATGTCCTTCTTTATGGGCCCTTGTGGTGCAATAGGAGAGATAACTCTAGAAGTACCATCTCTCATCAAGACTTCCTTGGGAACCATGTTTCTTTTGGGATGTGGGTGAGTCTTTCTAGCAAAGTTTCTATGGTTCACCCTTGAGTACTGGTTCCAAACTGGTTTCTGATGGTAGTAGCACTCATCTTGCAGATGTTCAAAACTACCACAACCATAACATGCCTTTTTAAGTAATTGAAAATCAGTACCTAATCTTTGTGAAACTAGGTTGTTCCAATTTCTCTGGTTTCCTCTAGGCAAGTTATTGGTTTTCTTAGGATATACTCTAGGTGTGTTTTCATACTCAGCCATCTTCCTAGAGATACCTTTACCTAGCTTAGGCTTAACAAACTCAACCTTGTTAGCCTTAGGTGCTTTTGATTCAACAACAGCAGGAATTTCTTCCTTTTTGTTCTTAGGGGTTGAATCAGATTCTACACCTTCATCATCACTGTCAGACTCCCAATCTTCAATAAGGGGTGCATCAGACCACTTTTTCTCATCCTTAGGTGACTCTACTTTAGTTTCACTAGTTTCACCTACAGGTTTGACCTCAGATGCAGGTATGAAAGACAATGTCCTAGTAGGAGGGGCATTGGCACTAAGTTTCTTAGGATGAGCAACAGCATTATATCCTAGACCACTTCCTGAGTCTGCAAAGTGTCTTCCTATTGGTTTACTGAGAATGTCAGTGGCAAATTGTTGTTTTTCCACCCTAACAATATATTTTTCAGTCTCACTTATAGCTGAATCTTTAGCCTTTTCAGCCTCTTCTACTTTCTCCATAAGAACCTTAATCTCACAATCTTTCTTAATAAGTTCATTTTCTAAAATAATGATCTTATCAAGATATTCAATTTCAGCCTTTTTATAGAATTCTAGCTTCTCTTCTAAATTCTTTAAACCATATTCATAACTAAGATTGTCTAACTTAACTGTTTCATTCTCCATTTTAAGGTTTCCATTGCTAGACTTAAGTATTTCAATTGTATCAGAACATGATTTAAAAGAACAAGATGATTCATTGGATACCTCAGAGTCTGATCCAGAGGAGGAGTATGCCATGAGAGCAAAGTTTGTACTTGAGGTTCCTCTTCAGCTATCAATGCACAATTTGGACCATCTTCAGCATGATCACTCCAGTCATACTCTCCTAACCCATCACATGACACCATAGCAGTAGTAGGATTTGGCTCTTCATCAGTAGACTTCTTGACATTCTCATTGTTTCTTTTTGGTGCTCTGCACTCTCTTGCAAAGTGTCCCTTCTTTCTACAGTTAAAACATTCAGCCTTTGATTTGTCAAACCCCACATTCTTGTTCCTTCTGAACTTCATCTCTTTACCAGTTCTTTTAAGAAACCTTCTTGCCCTTATAGTAAGCATTGCAAACTGCCATTGCATATCAATTTCTTCAACATCATCAGGATCAAGTTCATCCAGATCTTGAGGCATAACTGAAGTACTTGTAGTAAGTTCAACCAAATAAGCACAAATAGCAGCATCACTGATGGTGTTGGTGTTGGTAGAGTCAGCAGCAGATACATGTGAACCAACAGCAGGAGCGAAAGTACCAGCAGAGTGCTGTTCTTGATGACTACCAGAACTCTTGTTGCTTGAGGAAACAAAAGCAAGATTATTTGTGGTAGAAGATGAACTTGACAATCCCTTGACTTCAGATTCATAAACTTTCAAGTTGTTATACAGATCATCCAAAGTCATCTTCTCAAAATCTTCCTTGTGCCTCCAGATCACTGTGTGAGTGTTCCATTCAGAAGATAGACTTCTCAGAAATTTTAGATTGATATCTTCTTGAGATACCTCAATCTTCAAAAGAGCCATCTGACTAGTCAACTTATGAAGTCGATCATAAGTTCCCTCAATGTTCTCAGAACTCAAAGCAGTAAAAGTCTCAAACTGGTGCTTCAGTAGATTCTTTCTTGATTTCTTGGTAGCTTCATTCCCACCAAATCGAAGTTCAATTGCTTCCCACAACTCTTTAGCAGACTCAATATGATTAAAGCTTAGTTGATAATCATTAGGTATTCCCATCATGAGAATACTGTGAGCTTTAACCTCCAATCTTCTCTGTGCTTTCTCCTCACTTGTCTTGAGAGTCAAGACTGACCCAGTAGTAGTCTTTGCTGGTTGACTGTCGCCATTCTGAACAACTTCCCAGAGTGAGTAATCAACCATTCTCATGTATTGTTGAATTCTCATCTTCCAGATCTCGTACTCTCCAGTCTTGAGCATGGGAACTCTTGATGCAGTAACCATGTGTGTTGAATCGGAATCCATTGCTTACTTTGATGATTAGCAGATCTTGTATTCAGTAATTCTTCTTGGTACCAGCTTCTAGATCACAAGCTCTGATACCACTTGTTGATCCCAGTTGAACTTCACGATCTTATTAATTACTTTAGATAAATCTAAAGCAATCGGTATAGAAATTGATCTTGAATTGTATATCAAATATTATGCGGAACTTAATATTTGATCTTAAGAAGAATTAAACACACAACGAATTCTCAAACAACACTTCAATATATTAATACGATTGCTCGATAGCAATAGGGTTACAAGAAACCTTGAAGTGTAAAACAATAATGATACGTATATCTAACCTAACCCTAGATCCTCCTTTTATAGCGTAAGGAGTCCTAGTCGGTTTACAAGACTTTCTATACAAGAAAAATATCTTACGTATCTTTTCTATACTTATCCTTAACATACTATACATATCTAATAAGTAGCAGAGTAACTAGTCTAGCAGCAGAGTCTTCGTGGGCTAGCAGCAGAGTTACACTTTGCTTATTCTTCCAAACCAGCAGAGTTACAAACAGCAGAGTCATTGTGCTAATCAGCAGAGTTACTTAACTGATCAGCAGAGTTATACTTAGTGTATTTCTCAAATCAGCAGCATCTTTAGACCCAACATGAGCCTTTTATCGATCCGATCCCAAGCTTTTTACGAACGGCTCAGATCGTTTCCACCCCTATTTGAAACGTTTAATTTGTTTATAATAAAAATCATTAGAATTTGTGGCATTAAATGATCTTAATACAACATTTTGTAGTAACAAAATGTTGGACCTAGTCTGGGTTTTTTAAACTCAAATAAGGACTTAGTCTTATGGACCTAAAAAATAGTTGTTTTAGTAATTGGGGACTTTAATATATTGAGACCTCATGATAAGATGATACCCAAGAAAATATGTGACCGAGCATATACACATATAGGGTGTTACAAAATCGGATGCCTTAAATATTTGGGGGGCTTAACGTTAGCTTTAGTAGCTTTACTCTTAAGCCACCACTAAAGCTTGTGTTTAAATGGTACATCTTGTTGTGATAGAAGCTCTCCAACTAAATGATTACAAATTCAAGTCATGTTTATAATGTATAAAATAGTTTGTGATGTAAATATTCTGAGATATTTAGTTGATTTTAAAAAGATAAAAATTGAAAAAAATGGTATGTCGATAGTTGAATATTGGAAATACTAATAGGCTAATATCAAAGAAACATCATATTGTTTCACGCTCTTCCGCTGAGGCTGAATATCGGTCAATGGCCTTAACGACTGGTGAATTAAAATGGTTAAAAGGAGTCTTAGAGAGTTTTGGTATACATCATCCACAACCAATGTTACTTTATTGTGACAGTCAGGTCGCGTAGCATATTTCTCGCAATCCGGTTTTTCATGAGTGAATAAAACATATCGAGGTGGACTGCCATTACATTCGTGATGAGCTTTTTTCTGGAAATCTTGAGGCTCGACATGTATCCAAAAAAGAACAAGTTGCAGATTTTTTTACTAAGGCTCTTGGCAAAGCACAATTTGATTATCTATTTCGCAAGTTCGCAAGTTGGGTGTTCAAGATCTTCACCTGCCAACTTGAGGGGGTATTAAGCGAAGATATATCAAATTTTATATTATGGGATTTGATATTAGCCTATTATTTAGTTACCTTATATTTGATCATTCTAGAATTAAATGGCTTGGAGTCCAAGCTGAACTTAATTCTAGAATGATCAAATATAAGGTAACTAAATAATAAGCTAATATCTGTAGAAAATCAACCTCAATGATTTCTGAGGTGATTGAGATCATTATTTATATTCAAAGAATACAAGAATCTCTCCTATAATTATGGAGAGTCAATAACCAAATTACAAGGAAATAGATAAATCAAATAAATACAAATATTTTCAAATCATTTCCTCTAATACCCCCTTCAATCGGAATGGTGGAGGACCAAGTCGAAGAATGTTACGAAAGACATCAAATTGAGCGCGCGGAAGACTCTTGGCAAAAATATCAGCCACCTGAAGATTGGTCGGTACAAACTTGGTATAGAGTTTACCAGAATTAACAAGCTCACGAATGAAATGATAGTCCAAGTCAATGTGTTTAGCACGTTTGTGAGAAACGGGATTCTGAGCCATGAACAAGGCACTCTTATTGTCACAGAGTAACGTTGGACGATCAGGTGGTAGAGCATGCAACTCTCGTAGAAGATGAGTAATCCAAACAAGCTCAGCAGCCGTGTTAGCCATAGCTCGGTATTCAGATTCGCAGCTTGATCTGGAGACGGTAGGCTGTTTCTTTGCACTCCAAGAGACAAGGTTACCACCAAGAAAAATTGAGTAGCCGTACGTTGAGCGTCGCGTATCAAGACAACGTGCCCAATCCGTATTAGAGTAACCAATGATATCGGGCGAGTGTGAACGGCTATAGGTAAGGCCAAAGGAAAGAGTACCTTTGACATACCTTAAGAGACGTTTGACTGCTCGAAAATGATCAACTGTTGGACTATGAAGAAACTGAGAGAGTTGGTTAACAACATACGAGAGGTCAGGTCTGGTGATGGTTAAATATTGCAAAGCTCCAACCCATGACCGATACAAAGTGGGATCGGAATAGGGCACACCCATGGCCGAAAAAGATTCATGCGGAGCAAGAGGAGTATGTACCGGTTTAGAATCATATAATTGTGCTCGAAGTAGCATATCTTTAGCATACTTAGCTTGTGTAAGAAACAAGCCAGTGTCCGTGTGAACAACTTCTAAGCCCAGGAAATAGTTGAGACTGCCAAGATCCTTGATTGCAAATTCCCGATGAAGATGAGAAATAAAGGACCGAAGAACAACTTCATCATTTCCGGTAAGGATAAGATCATCAACGTAAACAAGAAGATACATAATGTGAGCATCTCTGCGAAGAATAAAAAGAGATGTGTCGGCCCGACTGCATGTAAAACCGTAGGATAGAAGGAACGTGCTTAAACGCTGAAACCAAGCACGAGGGGCTTGTTTGAGACCATAGAGCGCCTTAGATAATTTGCAAACATAGATTGGATGACTGGAGTCTACAAACCCGGGTGGTTGTTCCATGAAGACGGTTTCATTCAAATCACCGTTGAGGAAGGCATTTTTCACATCGAGCTGATGCAATTACCATTTATTGAGCACCGCGAGAGACAAGACGATGCGAATGGTAGATGCCTTTACTACCGGACTGAAGGTATGGGAATAATCCAACCCCGGAATTTGAGTACAACCTTGAGCCACTAAACGTGCTTTATACCGATCAATAGACCCATCAGAGTGATATTTAGTACGAAACACCCATTTGGAGCCCACAACATTCATAGATAATGGCCGCGGAACCAACGTCCAAGTGTTGTTTTGATGAAGTACCTGAATTTCTTCCACCATTGCTGCCATCCATTTTGGATCTTTGGCGGCCGACTTGAAACCGCGTGGCTCGGTAACAGTGGACAAGGCCACATGTAAGGCATAAGATTGTAGGGCAGCAAGGTCCGCCTGATGCTTGGGTTTAAAAATTCCCGCCTTTGCTCGAGTCGTCATATGATGAGAATTATAGACAGTGGATATGGGAGTGGTAGTAGGGGCATCGGGGACGGCTTCGGAAACAACAGTGTTGGCGGGTTGGGTGGACGAGCTGGGAAAGTCGAAGGCATCAGTGGGTTCGGGTTGTTGTTGGTCAGCAGTGGATTGGGCAGTGGGGTCAGCAGTGAATTGGGTAGTGGGTTCGATAGTGGGTTGGGTAGGAGGTTGGTTATGGGCGTGAGAGTTATTAGGTAATGTGGTAGTATTTAAGGTACAAACAGGACAAAATGTAGCTGGGCTTGCGGGTGTTGATGGGCCAGAAGGAGAAGATGAGGAGGTTGGATTATGAGGGGAAGTGGCAGTGGGTGTATCTTCACAGAAAGTGGTGAGAAGAAATTGATGAGAATCCATGGAAGCATTAGTATCTTTAAATGGAAATGACGACCCATTGAAGCGAGCATGAAGGGATATGAAAACCTGATTGGTGGTAGGATCCAAACAGCGAAAACCCTTGTGAGAAACACTATAGCCAAGAAAAATACATGGAAGACTTCGTGGCTCGAGCTTATGCTTAGCATAGTCACGTAGGTAAGGAAAAACACGACACCCATAAACCCGAAAATTGGAGTAGTTTGGTAGCTGATCAAATAGAATTTGAAACGGGGACTTGTTCGCTAGAAGAGGGGTTGGCACACGGTTAATAATGTAAGTTGCCGAAGTGAAAGCATCAACCCAAAATGAAGCAGGCACGTGAGCATTAAACAACATAGCAAGTCCAGTTTCAACTATATGGCGATGTTTTCTTTCAGCACGTCCATTTTGTTGGGGCGTGTGTGGACATGAAAATCTGTGAAACGTCCCATTTTCTTCGAAGATTTTACGAACGGTGTGGTTCACAAACTCACTTCCACCATCACTTTGAAACGTTTTGATTTTTCATGAACATTGAGTTTGCACAAGTTTAATGAAAGCCGGTAACACCGCGTAAAAACCTGTTTTTGTTTTGAGTGGATAGAACCACGTGAACCTGGAATAATCATCAATAAAAACCACGTAATATCAATAACCATCCGTAGAAGTGATAGGTGCGGGACCCCATAAATCACAGTGAACCAAGTCTAACGGAAAAGAAGCTCGTTTTTCATTATTAATAAATGGCAACTGTTGTCCTTTTGCAAGTTGACATGAAGTACAAATATCGGGTTTAGGTAATAAAGAAGTAAGTGACAAACAACCAGTCTTATTCAAACTAGAAATAACATCAAACGACACGTGACCCAAACGAGCATGCCATAACTCATAAGAAGCTTTATTTGAAACACCAGCAACAAGGGCTTGTGGTTCATTCTGAAGCACATAGAGTCCATCAACGCATGTCCCTCGAGCAAGTACTTGTTTTGTTGTCCGATCCTGAATATGAAAAAAAATTTGAGAAAACAAGACATCAACCGGATGATCAGCAGTTAGCTTGCTTATCGATAGTAATTTTTTGGTGAGATTTGGAACAACAAGTACATTTCGATGGTTAATGTTATCACAAAGTTTAGAGGATCCGATGTGCGTTATGGGAAGACGCTTACCATTTCTGAAAATAACCTGATGTTTACCTTTGTAAGGAGTGGAATGATGGAGACACTCTTGATTAGGAGTCATGTGGTCAGTGGCTCCCGTGTCACCGGTCCAATCGGGAGTGTCATGCGTAACATGGCACTGAGCATGAAATGCCTATGCCAAGGCATCATCTGAGGCTGAAGACTGGGTGGCAAAGGTGCGAAGATCCGGACAGGCCGAAGCATAGTGGCCGTTTGTACGGCACAATTGACAGTGGGGCGGCCGACGATTGTTACTACGGCCCCTGCCATAAGAACCACGAGAGGAAGAGCCACGGTATGAGCCACGACCCCGACTCGGCGTTGAAGATTCACCTTTGGTTTGAACGTGAAACGCAGCCGGAGGTGTGGCAGTGCCATGAAGTGATTGTGAAAACAAGTCATGACTCTCTGCTTGAGAAACAAGATCACGAAATAATGGTGCGGGTTTGATGGCGCGAATGACGATGGAAAAACCTTCATAAGAGGGACCAAGTCCACGAAGAAACCAGTGTATCTTGTCGGTTTCGGCAATCGGATGACCGATTGCAGCAAGCTGTTCACAGAAAAGCTTAAACTTTCGTGAAAATTCCGTAACAGACGACGCACCTTTGGTAAGTTGTTGAAGAGAGTCGCGTAAGGACTGAACGCGTTCAATGGACGCATTGCTATACGTATGTTCCAACGCAATCCAGATCTGTCGAGCATTAGTTATGCCGAGAACTTCGGTTGCTGCTTCCTCGGTCAGAGAAGAAAGAAGAAGGAGAGCAGCCTTCTGATCGGCGGCGGTCCAGGATGCAAACTCTGGATTGGGGGCAGTTTTGTCATTGCCGATAATGGTTAAAGCGGGTGGTGAAGAACCATCAATATGGGCCGAAAGTTTGTGAAGTCCCAGTAGCAAGGTCATGTGGTTGCGCCAGATAAGATAATTGGAGGAGGAAAGTTTAACAGGAGAGAGATGGGGGACAGCAGGTTCGGCCAAGGTAGCCATGTAGAAAAACTTGAAGGGGAGGGAAAAATGATCGATTGAGGGAAAGATGTTAGGCTGATACCATGTAGAAAATCAACCTCAATGATTTCTGAGGTGATTGAGATTATTATTTATATTCAAAGAATACAAGAATCTCTCCTATAATTATGGAGAGTCAATAACCAAATTACAAGGAAATAGATAAATCAAATAAATACAAATATTTACAAATCATTTCCTCTAATAATATCAAATCCCATAATATAAGATTTGATATATCTTCGCTTAATAAATACCATTAGCAAAGCAAAGGAGCCAAATGCAATCATATTTGGCGAAAGTAAATTTCAGACAGTAATAGTTCAAATTTTGAAATAAAGATAAAAAGTTCTAATATATACCATTTTTTTTTAGACCCAATCTACAAAGTAGATTGCATTTGTATGAAAGGAAGAAAGTGATTATTAATAAGTAATGAGTTTGTAGTTATTGGAGCAGCCTTAACTTTGTGTCTTTATGGCAGCTTTCACTTGTATTAGTGGGAGGATTATGTATTATATATGCTCCCAATCTCGATCTCTAATATAAGTTCTCAACCACAAAACTTTAATTTGATCGGGTTCGCATGATTATCACACGTCTATATATGTATGGTTCGACTCACTCGGGTTTATGCAGCTTGTATTTTGTACATATTTGGTCGCACTTTGTTAGAAGCATCGTTCGACAGTTCCAGAACATAATTAGGAATCAAACTAGAACATATATGTTGACCCTGAAAAATACCCATTTTCATTGTTTAATGAGAAAGTGAATTAATTGTATTACTTTATGAAAGAACCAATAGGATACTTAGGTTGTGGATCACCACATTAAAAGAAATTCTTAACTTTTTATTTATTTTTTAATTTATTTATTTATTATTTATTATTTTTTTATTTTTTATATGATGAAAAAGCTATGGTTAGAAATTAAATATTCTAGATATTTTGTATAAACACATAATTAATTTATTTAAATTTTTTCTAATGATAATGGCAACCATAACCTTCCAACCGACCGAGTTAGACCGCGTCCCCTATTAGCGCAACCACAGGCCACTGAGTCCCCCAACCAAATGAATGTTATGCTGGTTACCCGACCACAATTTAAATTTGGTTTGTTGTGTGTGTTATTTATTATTTATTATTATATTTTATTATTGTGGATATGTTTTTGTTGTGTTACGGTCGTCTTACTATTTTATGTCTTGTTAATCTGATAGAATGATACGCTGATTGACTGTACCACAAAATTGTGGTCACATTAGCATCGTCAAATATAATAATATAGAAGAACAAATACTATACGGCTAGATATCTTTTTTTTAATACTAACATAGTATGTATGAGCAAGGTTGTCAGATCGGGATCCTACTAGGATCGTTCGTTTGCAGTCGAGATCGTGGATCGTAGGTCGATCACCTGATCGTTCGCTTCCTTTAATTGTATACAAACCATTTTAAAACTCTCTAAAAAGTCAAAAAATCAGATCGATCGTACGATCCTACGACCTACGAGCATCACTCCGTAACGTCCTACTGAAAAAGTACCAACAGGATCGGATCGATCACGATCTACATCCTACAAACAATCCACGATCTGTAACGATCCTACCTGAATTAGATCCTGTACGACCCTGCTCTTTATGTGTGTGTAGATCGTAGGATGTACGATCCTAACGAGCAGATCCGATCCTGTACAACCTATGGTATGAAGCATCATAGAAAACTTGCAAAAATACTTGGTATATAAATGTCAAAGTAAAGAAATTACAAATATACAAAGACCATTGGAATACATTTTTTTAAAATTAAGATACTAAACATACGTAAGCTTCAAACAAAATTTATGCAATAAGCATTGATATATTAATAGGTAGTGCACTTTTTATGGTTACTCATTGTGAAGTTAAGCATCTTAGATAGAGTGGACAAGAAGGCCTTCTCTCCAAGCTTCTCTTTTCTCTACAGAGAAAAACAGCAAAACCATGGATGAACTTGGCACTGAAAGATCAAACTACATCAGCTTGCACGAGACTTCACCACACCCTGTTAATGAAGGCTTGTGGAAGACATACGGGACGTCGGTTTCTATGGGATTTCTTGCTACTGCAGTCTTTATATCCTTGTTCGTTATCATGGCCATTATTGAACACTTCTTTAGACCAAATGCCTTATATCAAGCCACTCACCGTCCCGGTGAGCCAAGACCAGTGCACAAACTCGTAGATCCTCAACCACATGTAAGTTGCTTTTAACTGAATTGCTTAGTATATATTGCGGTGTTTGTTATTATAGCATCTTCGTTTGTGATAGGTACAAGTGGGAAATGGTCCAGATATATCCGTATTGATGCCGGGACAAAAGTACCCAACCTACATTGCACATCCAACACCTCTAGCTTGTTCAAGGGAAGGAGTGCGTTGGCCTTCACATCATCAGCATATTTGTGTACACCCTTAAGTTCTTTTTCACTATTAAACATGCATAACATGATTATATTTTGTAACGACTGTTCATACGATGTGATTCATTTGGTCTTGAAATACATCATATATGTGGATCATTTTTATAAAAAAAAAACGACATCCGATGCTAATTAGAACTGTTCAAATATTGAGGAATATTTACCAGGAATTGAAGCCGACACCAATGAAACATGTCATCGTCTTATGTTCGTTTGGTTTGGTCTAGTGGAATGAGAAAACGAATGGACAAAGAAAGTAAGTTACATTTTTGTTTATTGGATGTTTTTGGAATGGAATATTACAACATTACGATTTTGACATTCAAATTCGACATATTCTCCACCTTACATCTTGCTCATCAGAGAAAAATCTACAATATATTGTTCGGTATGGAATTGTAATTTATCGTGATGCTTTATAATAAAAGGGAAACTTATTCACACCGACATAATTTCATCTATATCCTTAGAAAAATTCACAATTACGTTAATATCCTTTCAAAGCTTTCAATATACTCGTATAGACCCAAACACACAATTAATAATAACAAAATCGTTTTAGTATTTAAAATTCTTATCTAAATATTAATAAAATATTATGTTACATTTATATCATTCTCTCCTTCATCTTAAACAGGTTTCTATTAATCTAGAAAGAAGATATCCTTTTTCAAACTGATTGGTTCGTCGCTATTTCAATGTTCTAAATTAGATATGATAAATGGTGTTGAGATCCGACTAATATAGATCATTTCAATTGTGCTAATTAGAACCAGTGTCAAGCGCAAGAGAGTTTAGATCTCATTTGAATGCCCATAAATCCATTTTTATAAGGGCAACTTGCACAAAGAGGTATCACACTTAAGGTTAATTTGATTTTTTTATTTTTATTTTATTTTTATTTTTTTTATGATTTTATTTTTTTTTCAATTTAAGGTACTAAAGTTATTTTTTTATGCAAGGTAAAGTTTTTTTCGAATTTTTGAAACCGATTACCGAGCATAATTTTAGACAAAATGACTTTTAAATGGTCAATTATAACGAATTCACATATACAATTATCATAAAATGACCGATATCATCTTTTGAAAAGTCAAAAAAACTTTACATTGCAAAAAATAATAATTTGAGTACCTTAAATTGAGAAAAAATAGTTGAGTAACTTAAATTCGAATTGTCTTTAAGTGTGATACATTTTTGTGTGATTTGCCCTTTTCATAAATGTGAATTGGAGTCACCAAGTAAAACAAAACAATTTCTTAGAAGAAATTAAAACGATGGAATCATAACAACATAACTAGTTTATGCATCTTTTGTAAATCACCAATAAACAAATTTAAAAAAAAAAAAAAAAAAAAAAAAAAAAAAAAAAAAAAAACAAGTCGTTTTTAGTTTTGATTCATTAGAATCTTTTTCTAACATTAAAGTCGTGAAAAGAAGGATGAAATAGTAATTTAAATTGTTAACTAATAGTAGTAAAAAAGAGTTTTAGTTATTAAATTATTTAATCATGAATTTAATTATGTATTTGGGTATATACGAGTATTTCGAAAATTTTGAAAGACGAGGCAGCATGGCCCGTACGATGCACGGGCTTCGATTACCATGAAGTAGCATCAGTTTCGCAACGGTTATTTAGGTGTGCTGACATTAGTTGAGAAGATTAAAATGTTAAACTAAGGAATTCGCTTTATTAAGCTTTTACAAATAGGAATGTTTCATATGAAAGATGCTTAAAGATCCGTTTGACCATTAGTACACGTTCTTCTAAGTAGTAAGTGCATGTTTGATTTGTTTTCTTAGCGGTTCTCAGCTTTGATGTTTCTCTATTTGAGTGTCCTTCCATACTGATACTCTGTAAAAAGAAGTTTAAATACAGAATTAGAAATCTAATATATTTAAATCGAAACGCACGTTTTAAAATTGTATAAATTTTATTTGAGTATATTGGTTTATTGTATAAATATTATAATTTTAATTACTTATTATACACACATGTTAATATTTTAGTTATTATTATTATTTTTTAATTAGTAGAAGTAAATAATTAAAAATTTAAACTTTTATAAGGATACATAAAAAGAGCCGATAATTTAAAAATACGTTTGTAATGAAGAAGATTTAATGAAATAGTATGTTTTATCATAATAGGCAAACTTTGAGGGTTACTTTTGTTATATTGCAAAGTTTAATTGTAATTTTGAGGCATTTTAAAGTTGGAGGGGTTTATGTTGTATTGGTAAATTTTATGTTAATTACAGATTTGATGTTTCTGCATGAGAAGACGAACGAACTGTGTGAATTAATACTCGATTTAATTTTTGGAATGATTAACTCTATTCAGTTACAATATATTGAGTTAGTGATTGGTTTAGTTTCATTATACCCATTTAAGTTTTATCAACAAAACACTATTTCTTACCTAACCACTATCATCTCATCAACAAAAAAATATCTCAAACTCCTCTAATCAATGAACTGCAAGATATGTGTGGGTCTGATAAGCTACACAACTGTTTCAAGTTCCTGTTCAGTCAAGAAGTTACAGAAGATGAAGGGATGCTCATGTGGCTGGGGGATCAATGCAATGAGCTGCGTAGAAAGATTGATAAGCGCACCGAGAGAATGAGTGAGGTTTTAATTCTTAATTTTGATGAAGAAGAATCTACTGATGATACTTATGAGTGCCTACGTGAGGTTCAAGTGATGGAGCGCCGTTTACTGGAGTCGCTTACAGCCATTTTGGTTCAAGTGCGTGTGCTGTTGTAACCAAGAAGCACCATGATATTGCCATCATGGAGAAGTACGATTAGGGCTACAATCGAATGGTTGTTTAGGGTTTTTTGGGTTGGTCAATCGTGTGGGTAGTTTGGTTGGGTTTGTATGCGTTTTGCTTGGTTGATACTTGATCTTATGATGTACTGATCTACTTATATAATGAATAATATTTATGTTTTAAGGTCAAAATCTTTTTTTTTTTTTTTTTTTTTTTTTTTTTTTTTTTTTTTTAATATAATTCATTTATAAGCAGTTGACTTAGTTTATCTCTCACACACAGGAATATTGGTGAAATAGGTGTGTACAGCGATTTTAGGGGTTTCAGTTTGAAGTAACATAAATAAAATCAAACAATAAACAATCAAATTAAACATTATCTTTAAGGGCTTGATTGTTTTATCATTACTACAAACATTGGTTTGGGCATTGATTAAATAGTTCAGGTATAGGCTTTTTTTTTTCTTTTTTTCTTTTTTTGGTATGCTCTTTGTATTTTGTACATGGGATTTGGATTTGATTGTTATTAGTTTAATGGGTGTGTTTAAAAATTCGTGGATTTGTTTTAAGTTGATTACCTGATGATGTTATTGTGGTTCGGATGGATTATTGGGGGTTGTTTGATTCTTATTGTCTGCTTATAGATGTTTAAAGAGTATTAGTTTATGGATTTCATGTTTGTACTGCTTGTTATAGCAGTTAGTACTGCTTGTTGGAACTGGCATATATCGTTAGTACTGCTGGCATGTTCCTTGGTTATTGAAGCTGTATTTTAGTACTGTTATAGCAATCTTATTCATTTCCATATGACTGTGGGACATAACCATAAATGATGTTAGCACAATGCATGTATGCAACAACTCAGGTATAAAATACGTATATGGTTTGATTATAGATTTATAAGGCATACCTTGCGGTGCTAGTATAGGTTGTTAAAAACCTCTTTATAGACAATGTTGCGCGTGTGATGTTTTAAGTTCTTGTCGGTGTCTTCCATCATTAGAATTTTCAGTCCTTCCGGGCTGGTAACTCTAGATATCGCCACATAGAGTTGACCGTGGTTGAATACTGGTGCTAGTAGATGCAGGCCTACAAAATCAAGTGATTGCCCTTGACTCTTGTTGATAGTCATTGCATAACATGATTTAATGGGGATCTGTCTTCTTTTCACAATGAACGGCCACTGATTTCTGTTTGATGTCAGCGTAATTCTTGGTATCAATACCACGCCTCCGATGTTAGAACCTGTGATGATTTTCGCCTGGATGACAAAATCTCCGAGATGTGTGATAATCAGCTTGGTTCCATTGCACATACCTTGGCTCGGATTGATGTTCCGTAACAGCATTACCGGCAGCTCATTTTTTAACTTTAGTGCGTGCGGTGGCAGCCCTTGGAACTTCAAAGAGTTTAAAAACTCCGGTGGGTATAACTGTTCCTGATCGAGGGCATCAGTTGATGCTTTACATACTTCATCTGAACTTTTGTATGTAACAGATTGCCTTCCTAGCATTTTAAACATATGGTCGTTGATGTCATCTGCATCATCATTTTTCGGTGTCAATATTGCCATTTCTCTTAAATATCCTTCATTTGGTTGCCTTATAGTGAAGTCCGGAAATGTTACTTTAACAATCTCTGCTATGGGACACTTCCAATCTTTGATGAGGAAATTTTCGGGAATTTGGATCCAAGTTGGTTCATCCTCTCCTTCCTTCATTTTCGCTGGCACCTTTCCATCCCCCACATCTAAAACCCACTGATTAAACTTCTGTTTATTTGTGTCGATGTTTCCTTGCGTGTCGTATTCATTAACCCTCATGCTGCGTGTTAGCTTAAACACGTGACATTTTGACCACAATTTTGACATGTTTATGCAAGACTTGACCACTTCCTGTCTTTTTGCTTTTGGTATCACCGGTAAAATTTGCCTAAAATCTCCTCCAAGTAAGACGGTCATGCCTCCGAACATGCGTTCCCTGTTTGCCACATTTGGGTACCCTAGTATGTCCCTAATTGTCTTATCCAGCGCTTCGAAGCCGTACCTCTGAGTCATTGGTGCTTTGTCCCATATTATTAAACTGACTTCTTTCATAAGCTCCGCCAGGTGTGTGTTCTGTTTTATACCACACGTACTATTCTCCATTAACTCTAGCGGTATAACAAATTTGCTGTGGGCCGTTCTCCCGCCAGGAAGAAGCAACGAAGCTATTCCTGTTTCATCGTGTACATGATAGAACGAAAGATGTTATTTAGTACCTGGTATATTACCTTATTAAATTAAAAGAATGGTTTGTTGACTGTTGTTTACCTGATGATGCAACGGCAAGAACAATCATTTTCTCTGATCTTAATCGGGAGATGATCGTCTTGCATAAAAATGTTTTCTCGGTGCCTCCGGGACCATATACAAAGATAAAATCTCCTATTTTTTGGTGCACAGAGTTGATGACTTTGACTTATATTATTCGTTGTTCTGGGTTTAGCGATGCATGGAGCGTTTGATGTTCATTTTTAAGCTGTTTCATGTTGTAGCTTAACTCTTCTCTGATCATATGGTTGTCCAAGTTCGTTAATAGCGATGGGTCGGGTTGTGGAAGATCAGCAAAATCTGATAAAGACTTCCCATTCCTGTGCAAGAGCTCCTGTAATTCCACCAAGCAGTAGTTATCTGTCTGGTCCTCTGTCCGTTCCAATCTCTTTGAATGACTCAACACCTTTAACAACGTTTAACAACATCCTTAGATAGTAGCGCTCACCTGATGCTGGGTGGCAATAAATGATGCGCCCGATGGATTCTCCTTGTTTGCGTTTTTTCCACATTTTGGTTTGCTCGTGCCAAACATACTTTGTTGGTATCTGGGCATATGTTAGTTCACGCGCATTTGGATCCCTTTTGTTCAATTCAAACCAATCTGTAAACATAGTATCTCTGATACTTTCTCGCCCAAGTAATTCTGGGAGATTTTACGAATCACAGAGTGTAATTGTTTGTTGGTCTGGTAGGTGGAAAATGAGCTTCATGACTAACAGGTAGCAGTGGTTGATATCAAACCCGCAGATACGCCATACTGCCTCACATGGGGCCAAAAATCGACAATCCAAGTAATTTTTTATTTCATCTACTGCTACAACCGTTTCCGTTCCTGATTCAGAGGTTACATTCTCTTGTATAACTATGGTGGCTCTGTCGGGTCCTTTGTTTAAATATTTAAACAAATACTTGATTGCTCTTGATCTGTTGCACCATTCCACGTTTATATGTGCCTGATATTTGAGCAAGAGGTATCTATTGTGTGGGACGACATAAGAATTATCGTACGTGTATTTACCTTTAACAGCACTTACTCCATTGTTCCTCCTACGGTAAACAGGATACCCATCATCATCAATCGTTGTTTCTCCGTAAAACAACTTGGGGTAATGTTTCATACATTTGCCTTCTACCGTGCACGAAGCACTATTTGTTTGCGTGCCACATGGACCATGAAGCATGTATTCTGTAATAGCGTTGTACCCTTCTGGATCGCGTGTTGGTGATGGCATTTCAGCTGATATCATATCATCTATTTCGCTTGGGGTTTTGCATTTGTATATGTCTTCAAGCCATAGCAAGATATGAGCATGTGGGAGCCCATGTTTTTGGAATTCGATGACATACACAACTGTTCAATAGTGCATTTAAAAAAGAGTGGTTAATATAGGGGTGTGAAAAATAGACAGTTGTTTATATAAAGACCCTTATAGTACCTGCTTGGGTCTTGCCAAAACACTGGTTTTGCGTAAGATCATCCAGCAAGTTAGTCAACTTCATTTTAAAAACCCTAGTTCTAACTTCCGGTCGTTCATGGGATTTCCGGCCAGGAATATGGGACAACATCTCTTGAATTTCAGGCCATTTTGGATTTGAGGTGAAAGTTATGAAAAGATCCGGGTTGCCATATGTGCGGCATAGAGCCATTGCATCTTGATAATTTTGCATCATATACCTTGGGCTTCCCGTGAAATTGGAGGGTATAACTATTCTTTGGCCGATCGCTTCAGCTCTTGTATCTCCTTTCGTCACAGCATCAGATAGATTATGGTAGAGTTCTACACGTAACGCAATTTGATTGTGTCTTGTCCATCTTAGCCTGTGTTCCTCAATGGCTGTGTATGCATCCACCAGGAATTGTTGAAATAAACGTCCACCCCTGAGCAGAGTAGTTCCTTTAGTATCTTTATATTGAATCACATAACAATAATACTCTCGCATAGTTAGAAAATCATGCTTTGTTTTCCGTTTTCCTGAATTGGAATAGTAAGGTATTTTATCATGAAAATCGTCCTCTCCGTACGAAAATAACAAAGGATATTGTAGCGCCATGTATGATGGATGCGTTTATGATATTCTTTGAAGTCCACAGCTCTTGTCGTTTATAATAATATCTCTTGGTTCATTAGTGTCCCCAAAATCATTTGTTATTAGAACCGCCACTTCAGATACAGTTGGGGTGTTATATTGTCTTGAAGTTGTTTTGTGGCTGAGTAGTCGCAACTGGAAATCATATGAATTGTTTTGGACGCACCAATCTCTGGCCATCCGAAATGCTCTGGCGATAGAGCTGAATTCATTCATCATATCAATTAGGCTTCTGACTATTGATTCTTCTGGCCCTTCTGCTGTGTGATCTCCAATGAAAGCCGACATGCGGTTCGTTGTCTCATTGTGTGTGTCAAAAAAATAAAGTTGATAATACTTAGGCTGAACCCTGTTTTCCAGAATTAGAGATCCCATCCGATGATAATTTTGCCCATTAATTCTAAATGTATATGGCCCCCGGGTTTGATTTATTGAGTGATCTATATTTCCTCCAAAAGAGGTGAAGCAAAACATGCTATTATACACCCTAATTTGGTCTCTAAATTTTGATGTTGTAGGATCATTAAAGTTCAGCAACCGGTCCAGCGGTGGAGGTGCGTCTTTGAACTTGGGCAGGTGTACTTTACCATCTTGACAGCACATGGAAAAGGAAAACGATTGAATTGCAACTCTGGTTCCTTTCCTACTTTTTTCTTAATTAGGGCATTTTGTTGATGTTGGGCCAAGGTTATGGTAAGCAACTTCTACACCTTGTGGATTAAACAATTTACAATATATATTTAGGCTTGATCGTTAGACAATTATGGTAATAACATAGGTTAAATGAATTAACGCATTGTAAAATAGTATTAGTTTACCTGTTGAGATGAGAGCTGCTCTTTTTGTGTTTTTCCTAGGATGCCTGCTACTTGAACCTGGAATAATGGTAATAAGCCATAGTTTAGTTCTAGGTTATATATCTCACTGGTTTAGAGTTTGTAATAAAAAATGGTGAATATAATTATTTAAGGGATAGCTGAGAAAAACACGTGAACCAATGACCTGCTATTGTCCGTTTATGACTTATTTCTTGGTTAGATTTAGTGATGTAGGTTGATGTATGTGATGGTCCAATTCCTGAATCGTTTATATCGGTTGTTTCACCTAAATATTTTGGTCAATTTATAAGTATAAATATCCAGATGTCATCTTCAAACACAGTTTAACTGAATTAACTCATTGTAAAAAAGTATTAGCTTACCTGTTGAGATGAGAGCTTCTCTTTTTGTGTTTTTTCTAGGATGCCTGCTACTTGAACCTGGAATAATGGTAATACGCCGTAGTTTAGTTCTAGGCTATATATCTCACTGGTTTAGAGTTTGTAATAAAAAATGTTGACGAATGACCTGCTCTTGTCCGTTTATGATTTATTTCCTAGTTAGATCTAGTGCTGTAGGTTGATGTATGTGATGGTCCAATTCCTGAATCATTTATACCGGTTGTTTCACCTAAATATTTTGTTCAATTTATAAGTATAAATATACAGATGTCATCTTCAAACTTTGTTTATAAATTTTTAACCATAAAGGAATGCATGAACATTTTATTTCACCTTGTTGCTGCGTGGCAAGGTCTGTTAGCTTGATTCCACAAAAAGCACTGATTCTACCGTCTGGTCTTATAGTAGTTTCCAAATGTACGGTTAGTGAGTTGTCCATAATGTTATGGATCGAAGGAATGTTTCTGACATTGATATTTGAATCTACAAATGCTCATAGGAATTCAGGGTTGGGCATATAAATTTGGCATGGGATCATGAATAAATTGTTGGATTGAATACAAATCTTGATTCATATTCAAATCAACTTTGTTAGAGCATGTATAATATGGTCACGTTTATTCAAAACATTATTTGTATCAATATATCTGTTAAGAATATTCAAAGAGCCCTAAACAGATTCTTAAATATGGAGACATGGGAATGATTATATTGAGTACAAACCTTCAGTCATCTTTGGAGTAAATTTCTGAGTGAATATAGTGTCTGATTAGTCTGCGTATGTATGATTAGGCTTACCACATCTTTTTTAAAATTTTGAAGTCAAAAGCTAAGGAACTTTTTTAATATAAATAACTGAGGAAGCTGAAAAATATGAAAAGATTTTTACATAAATTATTATTTTGCCAGGAATTTTAAAAGATGCTGGAACTTATTTTTCCACACTGTTTAGTCTTCCTCATTTATCAATTGACAGTTTAGTTGGTGTTTTAAGAGAATAGTTTAGGACTGTCATTAAAGGGGTATTTGGTAATAATGGCTTTCAAGTTACCCAAGTAAATATCTATAAATTGAGTTTAGTATTTTTCAATTTTGGCACACCTACTCATAAGCACACCCTAACTATCTTCTAACTTTGTTAAGATGGTACAATTCCAAAACCTAAATCACCTAATGGAACTTGCTGGGTCGCCTAACTTGCATGACAGGATGCGGTTGTGGTTTGTTCAGCAGACCACCGAGGACTCTGCATTCGCAAGCTTACTGTTTGCTTGCTATGAACATCTTAGGAGAGTCATGACAAAGAATCGGGTCATGATGATGAACATGGAAACATTAGCTCCTGGTGTTGTTACTCTAGGTTGCTTAGATGCTATGATGCGAACTCAGGAAAGGCATCGGGCCATGCTTGGAGTGTTGACCAATTTGCTGATTCAAGCTCAAGTTGGGGTCCATGAGGAAGAAGGCAACGCTACTAAAATGAACCAAAATAATTAGGTTTTTACGTAGGCAGTAGTGTTATCATTTAGGCTAGCTGGGTTACAATCATTAACGAAGAATAAGAGAGGGGAATGAAAAAGATATTTACAATTGTTCTTGTTTTTTGTATGACTGTTTTAATATTTAAACACTTTATCCAGTTATGTCAATCATAATATATATGTGCCAATGTTATGTTTTCCCATTCATCACATATTTGTTAAAGCAGAATATCAATAAAGTTTCTCGAATTCATACGTGCACAATTTTCAATTCATGAACTTGGAATTGGATAGTCGTTAGTGTTTCATGTCATATTCCTTAAGTTTTTGTTAAATACTGAATTGATACTTCTGCATGGCGGGAAAATGTAAAAAAACAGTAAGTGCATGCAAACTTAGGGTGTGTGTTATGGTTGAATTTGTATTTACAGGGCAGTTTTGGTAGTCTTGTTTAATTGGTGTTTATGATTAATTAATGGGAGGGGTTATTGTTTATAATGCCTTTCCAGCTTTCCTGTTGAAGTAACTGCAGATTTGCCTATTTATTTGGAACTTTTGTCACATCCAGGCATAAATCCATTTCTACTGTGTATTGTTTTCAATGGTACAATTCCAGATTTTAGATGAGCTAATGAATCTTGCTGGCTCGTCCAAATTACATGACTGTATGCGTGTGTGGTTTGTACAGCAGGCAGGTGAAGAGTCAGCTTGTTCAAAATTGATTCACGCTTGTTGTGAGCATCTCAGGAGGGTAATGGCGAAGAACCGAGTGATGATGGTTGACATGGAAGCATTAGGGCCTCGTGGGGTCGCATTGGACTCGCTTGATGCTTTGACGAAAACTCAAGAGAGGCGTCGGGTATTGCTTGAATTGTTGGTAGATTTGTGCGCTCAAGCCAAAGCTGGTACCCGGGAGGAAGAAGCGAATGCCATGAAGATGAATGATTTTAATTAAGTTGTTTGATAAGTTTTTTCTATACAATCTTTGCTTAGTCGAGATTCATATGTAAGCGTGCCTCTTTGTTTAAGCGTTTACCATAATGAAATGCTGCCTTTTGTTTAATTTTTATATTATTTTTAAAGCAACATGGCCTGGTTTTGTTTGGTGTATCCTTGAATGTGTGAATTGTGGACATTTCCAATTGGCACTTTGTTTGTTGTTGTCTTAATGCATAATTTGTGTTATACCATATGAATCTCCACGTAAACTAAGTTTGCAATATTTCATTTAGTGAATTGTGTAACTAATAATATAGTAGCAGTACTAAAAATTTAGTAGCAATACTAAAGAATTGAGTAGCAGTACTAATGTAGGCGATACTAACATACCAAGCAGTATAAACATTCAAGACGTAGCAGTATTAACTAACCATTGGCAATATAAATATCAAACGCTTTGTTAAATAATTTATACATTAATTTTTGTGATTTCATAGACTT
Source organism: Artemisia tridentata subsp. tridentata (assembly GCA_021014915.2). Classification (NCBI taxonomy): domain Eukaryota; kingdom Viridiplantae; phylum Streptophyta; class Magnoliopsida; order Asterales; family Asteraceae; genus Artemisia; species Artemisia tridentata. Next base: position 316,986,212 of record CP139507.1, on the reverse strand, counting down.
GAAATTGTATCTCAACGCATCAGTCTATTATCAAATGATATTCAAAATAACATAAAGATCTATTATCATGTTTTGAAAATCTTCGAATTGACATGAAAATCTTGACCCCGCGGTTTTTTTTTCCTCCAAAGACTTATCCCCTATAAACATAAAGTATAATATTTTTTAGTTTTATTTTTGTTATAAAATTAGTTCGTAGTTTCATTTTTATTATAGAATTAATTAGGTGCTATTTAGAAAATATTCAAAACATTGTCTAAATGACAAAGATTTTCAACTCAATGGTAAATTAGCAGTACAAAAAATTTAGTAGCAGTACTAAAGAATTGAGTAGCAGTACTAAAGAATTGAGTAGCAGTACTGTAACACTCCCAAAATCATAATGCAACGAAATTAACATCTGGGTGTTAGTTAACTGGATCATAACATAAGTAATAGAGAACGAATTTATGAAATTCGTTTTAAAAGATGTATTAAATAAAACATAAGTTTTACATAATTGAAATGCGGAAAACAAGGCCCATAATTATTTATTTAGTTGTCCCATAGTACAAAAACCCTGGTCATGAATGTATTGTGTACACTCCAAAAGTGTGCCTATGCCCCTGCCACGCACTGCCTTGCATCATCATGTAGTAAACAACTAAACACCTGAGAAAAACATGCTAAAGTGCCAACACAAAGGTTGGTGAGTTCATAGGTTTACATAAAGTAGTAAAGTTGGATCATTAAGTTTACGAGTTAACATTATAATGTGCATAATGTTATACGAAAGGCTACTACGCTGCACTAAGTTCCATGTTACCGAAGCTACGACAGTGTGCATGAAATGAGTTCATGTAATAATAATAAGGCCCGGTAAGTGTTCTATCCCTTGACACTTGTAATTCGACATGGTATACATCCGTTTGTCTTATCTGGACTGTTGGTTCTCCAACACGGATGGAGGTGTCACCCTCAATAGATCTATTTATATCACTCGTGCTTCCCAACAAGGAATTAACGGTTCATGAGTATGGGCATGAATCTGGGATACAGTACTTAGGCTAACACGTAATAGTTTTTCAAACAAAAGCATTGTTTAAAATGATCCATAAAAGCAAGCATGTTTCTCATCCCAAATAGTTTAAAACAAGTATTAAAATTAATAGTGGGGCTATGACTCACCTTGAGTAATATCAGCAAAGTGAAATACGAAATTAAGCAAGTTATGGGAACGACTTCAACACACTACCTGAATTAATAATTAAAGTCTGAGTTTTTACAGTTTTGGCTCAGTTATGCATAATGAGTGTGAAAACTAGTAATGGATAACCATTTGGTTGGTGATGTGTGAGTTTGATATGCTTAAATTGCTTAAAGTTCAAAAATAATATTATGTATAATATTATTTTGTTTTTATGTTTTTGATTCCATAATCATCGTTTCCTCGAGTGTCGTTGAATAACACGTTAAGTTTATTCGTTAAAAGTTCGTTAAATAAATATAAATGTAACTAATAAAATGTACTGAAACGAATAATAACTGCATGTATGAAAATGAGATATGCAACACATAAATGGAAATGAATATAAGAAGTTGTTACTGTCTAGTCCTCGTACTTTCCCAAAATGTACACTTTATACCCTAACGGTGTAGATTTTGCACCGTTAGTCCTCCGTTAGTCCAATATTACAAATTAAGTCCACAAGTTTCCCAAAATGACCCTTTATGCTCCCTGGTTACTGAATTTATCAATAATTACCCTTGGTTTACCGTTTTGACAGTTTTGGATAGGTTTTTTGCACTTTGACAGTTTTAGTCCCTAAGGGTGAAACATTTTGCTAAGTTAGTCCAAAAATCACAAAAAGAGTGGGATTTGATTTCTAAAAGTTTCAATTAGCTCATATAGCTTATTTAAGTCACAATGATCAACCTTCTTTCAAAATAACTTATTTTTCTGCTTAATGGGTATAACACCCCCATTTTTATAACGCAGCGGAATACAACATGGGGTGCTATTTATTAGCCACATAGTACAAGTATAGTAAACGAACTCAAAATAGAGATGTTTATAAATAAACTTTCATATTCGATAAAATCAGAGTAAGCAAAAGAAGGTCCCAAAGTTCAACACAACGCAAGTGTTTGAAAGCAACATAAGTTTAAACATAACATGAGTTTAAAAGTTTAAGTTTCATCGAATGTAATTTTAAAACATGGGCCATCATTGTCGATATCCATATCCTTGCGCCGCCCATCCAAGCTCTAACACATTACGGACCTGGGATAAAACATGCTAAAAAGGTCAACATAAAGTTGAGTGAAATCCATAGAGTTTAATAAGTATAAGTTGAATACAAGTATTATTCATCGGGCGACAAGTAATGCATATACAAGTCGTGTAATCTGATTATAGCATGAGCTCATGACACCGAACCTTGACCTAGATTTAATAATGCCCCTTAAGAGGTAGTTTGCCAACTACCACGAATTCTCAATATTATGCTGCCCGTTAAATAATGAGCGCGACTCATCCGGACAGGCTCGTCAAGCCAAATATGCATATTCATAATAATAGCGTTCCCCCATGGAATTAACGGTTCATGAAATTAGGGAATTAAATGGCAAAAGCTACTCAATAACTATAATCGTGTAATCGGGTCAAGCATACCAAAAGCTACTTGTATTCAGTTTTAAAAACTAGCATGTATCCCCCTCGCGAGGTTTATAAAACATTAAAATGAGTAAAGGCGAGGCTATGAACTCACCGAAATCGAAAGTGAACAATCAAGTGAAGAAGTCAAGTAATAACCGCAAGAACCTTACGAGCAACCTAGAATATACGCGCGTGTCTTAGCCTTTATGAATAATGATACAATCATTATTATATGCTATATAAATTACGATCTCAATTATGCTTGGTACATAAAGTTTAAATAAGTATCAAGATTTAGTTTGACAGTTAAAAATAATTTACAAGTATAAATTTTACCTTTCTTACAAAATTTCATGTTTTATATCAATATTTGTTCTTAAGTCCAAAATAAGTATTAAGGTTCAATTTTAGTCAAAGGGTTCCATTCTTAGTCAAAAGGTTCAGATTATGTCTAAAGGTCCAAAATATATTAGGTGGTTCAAAATAAAACTTAAGGGTCCAAATTCATAAGTTATTAACCTTTTTATAACTTTTAATTACAAAGCTTATGGAATTTTTATAACTTAACCACTTTCAAAAATTCATAACTTGTAAACCGTAAGTAAAAAAATTATGTTCTTTATATCCCTAGCTTCCTCAATGTCCCTACTTTACTGTAAAAATAAGTTTACTCAAAAATATCTAGGTATAACCACTTTTTACAATTTTTCTTTACAGGTCTGTCCAAATGGTGAAATTGACTGAGTTTTACGTCTTACCAAAACGGCCATATGTTAAAATCTACAGACCCTATGAAGGTGAAATCAATTGGAGATGATAGCTCTATTTCTCTAGAACAGGTCACATATTTTCTATTTAAAAAGTTTTGCCATAAAACTTAACTTTTTCCCCGAATGGGAACAGTATACAAAATCTGACTGTTTTTACAAGAAAAATCATATCTTAATCATCGAGTGTCGTCTCGGAAATCGCCACCCGTGGAAATGACCACAAGACATAGATCTACAACTACATATTTTTAGTTTAGGTCCAAAGTCTACTGATTCATCCAGTTAATTACCTTTTACCACTGATCAGCAGACTGTTTTTACAAAACAAGTCCTATTAGGGTTTTCTAGTGATTTTTAATATGTACCAAGCATATTCAAGCATCAATAACTTATGAAACATATAAAACACATAAAGTAACATGTAAATACTGTAGTGAAATGAAAAGATGAGGGTTGGTTCCTTACAAGGATTTTATGGATGAGAAACAAGAACAAGAACAACTAGCCTAATAATCACCAACCAAGAGACCCAATACCCAAGTCTTTCAACCAACCTTTCTAACCAAGTATTACCCTTGATAAACCCTAAGATTTACAGCCCTTAACCACCTTGGAAAAACTTCTTAAACAACTTTGAGGAAGACTTCAAGAAAACCCCAAGAAACTTCAATAGAACCTTCAAAACTTTGATTCAAATCACCATCTTTTGTGAGCACCTTCAAGTAGATGTTGTGGAGATGATTTTGTGATTAGAAACAAGATGAGATGAGGTGTTTTAGTGATGAATTTCGGCAGCCCACAAGGAAGAAAAGGAGATAGATGGTTTTTCAAAAGTAGGTGAGATTTGCATGCCTTGGGAAGTAGAAAACAAAGGTGTAAGGTTGGTTTTGATATAACCAAGGGAGGGCTTATGTGTATGTCCGGTTTTTGGTTCAAAAAGGAGGTGGAAAACATTTTATTTATTTTAAAAAGTTAAGTAAATAAAGTGTGTATGATATGTATAAGTGTTGGAGTGATTATGTAAGGTAATTAGTACTATTTAGGGGTTTTAAGTGGTAATTTCGAAAGGTAAAGAGTGGTTAATGACTAAAGCTTGTAAAACAATTATAAAGTTCAGATTTTATTAATATTGGATCAATATTTGAAGTATTAGTGTGTTTGTGGGGTTTAAATCAAGCGTACGGTCTTAAAAACACGAATTACGGAGTACCGGTGACCTGAAAATGTGAATTTTATAAAAGTGTTATAAAAATATTATGAAATTGTTATGAAATGTTAAAATGGCTAATTTTAATATTTCATGAGAGCCTTGGGTTTGCCGGAGTGTTAAAACGAAATTAAAAATCGAAAACGCAGACTGAAAACGCGAGTTGTTACCAAAATTTGACAAAATAGTGAAACGAAACAGAAAATGTGAGATATAAACGTTTTGAATATTAGAAGTATATGATGGAATATTAAATCACTTATGTAACACCCCCGTTTTTTATATTCGCAGCGGAAATATAAGTTGGGGTGCTACTTCACAATTCACAGTCATGATAATAGAAAACGACTCAAAAAGAGACGTTTTAGATAAAATTGTTATCATTCATTTATTTATATCAGAGTTACAATATTCAGGTCCCAGCAGGAGGTTCCAAATTATATTAATAAAATACGTTATTTGTTGAATGATAACAAAAATGGACAGTCCATAGCCATTCCGTGCCAAGCCGTGCTTCAAATTACCTGAGATAAACATGCTAAAAAGTCAACACAAAGGTTGAGTGAATCCATAACGTTTAAAGTTAAATAATCGATTTGAACACAAGCTAAATAGAAAGTAAATCAGTAATATTGCAGTTCGTTATTTATTGCTCTAAGTCTCATGAATCGCAAAACGTTAACACGATGGACATCATAGTTATAAGCTAATGATGTAAATCACTACATAATTAAATGTAGCAATTATGCCCTCGAGTAGGAGTCTGCCTGAAACTCTTTATTAAACGTTTTCAAATAAAATGCATTGGGTCACTTATCCAGCAACACAAATGGATTGTCAATCCAATAGATCTATTCATTATATTCACGCTCACCCGAAAGTGATTAATGGTTCATGATAGAGGGTCTTTAAATAGGCAACAGTTAAACTTATGCAATATAATTCAGGAAAGCATACAGAAAATACTTGTGTTCGGTTTAGTAGCATGTATCTCCCCACAAGTTTGGAAAACGTATATAAAAAGTGGGACTATGAACTCACCTGAGCAGTCTGGATGGAAAACAAAATGGAATAAAGTTGATAAACGTCTCCGGACACGAAACCTGGGTTGTTATGCCAAATTTCAGTAATCATTTTCAGATGATTATATGTTTATTTGTTCGTTTCGTTTCGTTGTTTGGTTGTTAATTAAGTATTGGAATGAGACAACATGAAGTTTCTTCAAAATAAGATTTTATCTTATTACTCGTTCTTATGTTTCTGTTCGTTCGTTTATTATATCTTTTGTTCGTTTGTTTGTTCCTCAGTTCGTTGGATCGTCGTTGAAATAAACGTATTATGTTAATATTAGATCGAAAAATAAAATATTAGTTATGAAAAGTTACACTTAATCCCTAAGGTTTGGTCAAATGACAGTTTATACCCTGAACTTTTAGAAAATGACAGTTTTTACCCTTCGTATTAGTTATTGTCAAAAGGGTCCTTGGTTTAATAAATATAGGATATTTACAAATTTAGCCTAATAAAACTCTAATTAGTAAACATAATACACATGGACTTAGTGATATTGCAAGAGTTTTGGTTTCAAATAACTAAATGAAAACTGGAGCATTTTACGTACTCTTTGTTCCTATAAAAAGTTAGCTAGGTCGTCTTTAAATATGTCAAGTTTTATAATTTTTGAAAACCGTTTGAGGGTCGAAAAATATTACCAAAGTCGAGTGTCTAGAACATGGTTTAATAAAAATCTAGAATAGTTGTTAAAAGCTAGTGATAGGGCCTCCTTTGGACACAATTAACTTTCAAATGGTTTGATCATTTTATGTGATTTTTCTTTCTAAAACAAGTTAGCTACATGAACTCTAATATGTCGAAAATATAGAATTTTTAGTAATCTTATAGGGTTCGAAAACTTGGTCTGAAGTTGGGCGCCTAGTCGAATAAAAACTAAAAATAAATGGTTGAAATCTAAGTTTGAGTTTTAGCGATATTGACCCAACTTTGGAGCTCAATATCTTTTGACTCGCTTGATCTTTTTACAAACTTCTTTCTTCTAAATTAAGTTTACTAGCTCATCTTTAATAGAAAAAAAATCTTATAAATTTTAGAGATCATATAAGGTTCGAAATTAGTGTCCAAAGTAGGGTTGTTGGTCGACAAAACTGGAAAAAAAATAACTGGAAATATCAAGTTCTAATTTTAGCGATATGGGCATGTTTTTAAGACTCGATATCTCTTTACTCGATTGATCATTTTAGTTGATTCTTTTTCCTAAAATTAGTTTGCTATGTGAACTTTATATTCGCCAAACCTCAGAATTTATAAAGATCATTTGAGGGTTGGTTTTTAGATCGAAAGATAGGCTTCTGGGGTTGTTTTCTGTTCGATATACCCACAGAAAAATAACCCGATGGGTTTTTAGATTTTTAAAGGTTTCCAACTAAGATTTCAAGTATGATATGATAATATGTGATATATTTAACATGTTTTAGCAGTCTTTGATTTGTTTTAACAAAAACTCAAATACTTAGAGTGTGTTTGTTCCTTCTGGTTCGATCAGACATCAAAAGGGAAAAGAAAACTTTATGTTTTTATTCTTGTTTATTATTAGTAGTTATTTTAGGATAGCTTAAGTGATATATAAAGTAAAATAAACCAAATATAAAAGAGTTAGATAGCTTACTTAGATTTTGATGCGGTTAGGGTTTTGGTTGCCGAATGGATTTGTTTCTTGAGCCCGACTCTCTCTTGGTTCTAGGTCTTCCCAGGATTTTATTTAACTTGTGTTTGGACAGTGATCAGAAGGAAATGGGGATAGGGATTAGTTTTGGTGTGTTGTCGAGTAATGGTGGGATGAAGAAGTGAAGTTTTAAGCTGCTATTTGTAGAGGGAAAGTTAGGGTTTTGTGGGAAGTGATAAGGGGACATGGGCTGACAGAAAATAAGGAGGGTGCCACTTGGGATGAGGAGGGGGAAGAGTGATGTGTTCGATTAATGGCCAAAATATGATGCGTGGGTTTTGCAACCTTACAACAGGTTTTACCTCTCGAGGGATCTCAAGAGGCTTACAACCCCACCAGGCAGTGTACCTGACCGATGTAGTATAGTGTAGTGGTAAGTACGGGGGATTGATCGTTCTCCACAGGGAATAGTGTTCGTTAGGTGTGAAAGGCTACTCTAATTAGGTCTAAGGGTTGAGGAAGATTCTTTTTATGTTTTTATATTTTATGAAAGCAAGTAAAATCTCGGGTTTGAAAGAGTGGGCGGAATTAGTTGCTAGTCAACTAACCCAAATTACTACGAATGCAAATAAAATAAATAACTGAAAATAAAATGTGGTGAGAAACTTATGTGTAGAGAAATGTGTTTACTTAGATTTCCTTACTCCCTAACTATCTTTTACCGGTTAATTAGTGTGTATTAGTCGCGTGGATGACGGGTGTATTCCTTAATACCATTCGTGGGGTGGCGTACTTACTTCCCCAACTCTACAAGCTCCTACTTCACTCCTATGTCGAGCCGGCTAGGAAGCTCCTAACATGGGATCACTAGAATTCGCTTGTGCATTAAATACAACCATAAAAACCTTTAGTACGCATTTGGTTCATGTTTCTTAAGACGTTCAAGCAAGTTACCGAATAGGAAGTTAGCCAGTTTTCTTAAGCCTAACATAGATAAACAATCATCCAATACAACTAACAACACACTAATAACCAATAATCAATAGCTAGGTTTCATTAGATCTAAGCAAACACAAGATAAATTTAGCCTAACATGTTAAACAAAAGACAAGAATAAGATAGAATCAAACAACACATAGACATATTGAATGATTAATTGATAACTTATCTTTCAATGAAACATGGAAGATCTCAAGGCAAAAAGCCCTGAAAAAGTAGCTAAAATCGTCTTAGGGTTTTATCCCAAAATTCCACACACTAAGCTCTCCCTTTAATGACAAAAATTAGAAAACTATATATAGATTTTTGGATCTGACGGCGTCACCTTATGGATTGTGACGCCGTCACCTCGCCGCTTTTAGGGTTCCCGGATGACCATCTTGACGCCGTCCCTCTTTAGCTCTTCAAAAATCCATTCTGGCTTATCAAGGCTTGACGCCGTCGAACCTATAACGTGACGCCGTCCCCTTATGATTTAAGCCGTGACGCCCTCGATCAAGTTAAAGCGTGACGCCGTCAGAATTCACATGCTATTTTCACTGGCCCGTCATGAGTAAATTTCACGTCCAACTTTTCTTGCCAATGCATGACGCCGTCTGGGGTAAGATGTGACGCCGTCAAAGGTGACTTTGAGCCGATTTTTGAGACTTTTCCGTTTTCTTCACTTTAATGCTCCAAAAACGTCCAAAATGCCTCCTTTTCCAGATTTCTCCTCAAAAGTACCTAAAATGACAAAAGGAACGATTTAGGGCAATATTTGATCAAATAAATACGATTTAAGGCTTAAATGACCCCTTAAAAGCGGTACACTTTTCGCTTCATCAAATACCCTTACACTTGAGATTTGCTTGTCCTCAAGCGAATGCGCTTTTATTCTAATCAAAATACAAGTTAGGGGTCATTTAATGCTAACATAAAAGTAATTACAACAAATATTCGTTCCACTTCAATCATAATAAGCACGGAGATTACAAACTAGCACCTCACAAGTAGTGTTTAGATACTCACATCTCTCAAGTGTCATCAAAATAAATCTCATAAATGAAAACGGATAATATCTCTCACTACCTGTCATAGCAAATAGATTACCATAGGCTTGGGAAAGGATCGAAAACCTCCTCCACTAGGCGTAAGCACCTAAGATAAACTATCAAAGAGGGCTTTTAAATCGGGTTATAACGTTAGGTGTAGGGAAAAGGAAAACACGGTTTTGTTGGATAAGGATATTTTACTGGTGGCTAGTTAAAGATTCTTGATTAATTACATGTACTATACAATGTTGCTAAGCCAAGACTAGACTCGATCTTAAGCTAGAAAAAAATAACAAAATAACAAAAACATAAAAATAAACATAAAATAAAACGGGATGGTAGTCCGTATGTTTTTTTCTATTTTTTTTTTTTTTTTTTTTTTTCATTTTTTTTATTTTTTTTTTTTTTTTTTTTTTTTTTTTTTTTTTTTTTTTTTTTTTGCATACACTTTTACCCTACCATCCAAAATAATACATCACAGGGGCATTGCATCCCCCTTACACTTGAATTTTTACATAACTTTACAAATAACAAATTCTAATGACTCGAATTAAGATAATTGAAAAACTTGGAGTACTTTTAAAACATTTAGCACATATGGGGGTAATAATGATGTTCTTCCCCATTACTCCATTACACTAGTACTTTACCCATGAGTCCCAATCGTCCCAAAACAATATGTACAAGGATATGACTCGACTTTAGCAACCATGTAATCAACTAGATAATTAACTTGGGTTTAAACAAATGTTGTAACAATAATGCACTAAAAATGAGTGCATACAAGGTAGGCTAAGGCGATTTGGGTGTACATTTTAGTGGGGTGTAACAAATTCTTCCTTTAAGTAAAATGCTTAAAGGTCGAAACGAAAAGATAGGCTCTGAGGGGTGTACTAGGGGTATCGTGTACTAAAAATGAGTACAACGCAAAGGGTGTGGGAGAATTACTTGACTAATGTAGCCAATGTAATTATAACAAAAACACAGGTGTAAAACAATGGGTTAATCCTAATGCCTCTTATCATGTAGTAAATCTAACTACACGAATGTAGTCTCACTTGTGGCCTCGGAATGGTCCTAACGCAAGTTCTAGAATCTAAGTGCTACCGGTACACACATCATAGCATAAATGCTTTTCCTACCAATTCTAGGGGCGAACCTCACATATTTGGGGTGGAAAATTTTTTTGTGGTACGGTTTTTTTTTTTTGTGCTAGTCATATAACTCCTATCCGTGAGACGCTCATTAAGATCAAAGTTTCACTCCTAAATGTTGTAAAAAATTTTAAATTTGGCACTAAAATTACCCTAACAGGTGTTTATCTCAGTTTTATTACACATCTACCATCAAACAAACAAAAATCAAGCGCAATAGCATTCTCTAAAATCGTACTTTTACCCTCCCCTTACACTTAAGATGAACATTGTCCCCAATGTTCAAATAACAAGATGTAAAAGTAAAAAGTAAAAGAATGAAATCAAATACTCCCCTGATTCGCTCGGTGGATAATGAAATTACACGGTTAAATCTTCCTTCAAAGAGAATGTTGAAACTCCATGACTAATGCATCGCCATAAGCTTGATTCAAAACATTTCCTTGTCCAAAATAACCTGTTAAACCTGAGAAAACAAACACGAAAACCTGCATAACATCGGCGGGAAAAATCTATATATAAGGATATAATGCTTGTGGAATGATAACTTTGCAGATTCCTGGAGATTATAAGTTGGAGATTTTAATAAAAACTTTTTATGAAAACAAAATTTTCAAAAATTTCTGGAAATTAAATCTGACGCCGTCAGGTTATAACCCCTGACGCCGTCAGAAATGACCTGACAAAAATTTTCATTTTAAGTTTCCGGAAAATTTCTGGAAAAACCTTTACCTTACTTCCTGGAAATCCTGCAAAACATCATTATGACTCGATACAAGCATTTGACTCAAACAAATACGAATATGTATGCTAACTTATTATTATTATGATTCATGTTCATTTGTGTTCTAATAAACCGATTTAGATTTCCCTTACACTTATCTTTTGCAAAATACCTTTATATGTAGTTAAGACGAAGTTAAAAACAAAATAAAGCATTTTCACAAATTAGTTTTGAACATGAATCAATAATAATAAAAATTAAACACACATACGGAATAAATAAAATCAAACAAACGAACAAAATAAACACACAAAGCAAATAAAACAAATAAAGATTGGGTTGCCTCCCAAGAAGCGCTTTTCTTTATTAACGAGTCTTGTAGCTAGACTCAAAGTCACGTACATTACGTGACTTCTTCATCGAAAGTAATGTCTTCCTCATTGATCATTTCATTACCATTCTCTTGATAATGCTTGACTCGTTGAATATTCACAGTGAATTCTCTATCCTCGTCGTCAATTAATACGACGGCTCCGGTTTTAGAGGAGCTCCTTACGGTAAAAGGTCCATACCATCTAGATTTAAGTTTCCCAGGAAATAGTCTTAAGCGAGAATTATATAATAAGACCTTGTCTCCTTCTGAAAACTCCTTGGGTCTCTTAATCCGTTGGTCATGCCATCTTTTCGCCCTCTCTTTGTATGTGATGGAAGATTCATAAGCCTCTAATCTCAATTCATCAAGCTCTTGGAGCTGTAAGAATCTATTTGTTCCCGCAACTGTATAATCCAAATTACAAGCCTTAAGTGCCCAATATGCTTTGTGTTCCAGTTCTACTGGAAGGTGGCATGCCTTGCCATATACCATACGGAACGGGGTTGTCCCGATTGGTGTCTTATAGGCGGTTCGAAATGCCCACAAAGCCTCATCGAGCTTAAAAGACCAATCTTTTCTGTTTTGATTAACTGTTTTCTCTAATATTCTCTTTATGGCTCTATTAGTGTTTTCGACTTGACCGTTGGTTTGAGGATGGTAAGCGGTGGAGAATCGGTGAGATACTCCATACCTTTTCATGACTTTCTCCATTTGTGAATTGCAAAAATGGGTTCCCCTGTCACTAATAAGAGCCTTCGGAATTCCGAACCTAGCGAACAATTTTTTTAAAAAATGAATGACTACCCTAGCGTCGTTAGTCCTAAGGGCTTGTGCTTCCACCCATTTCGAAACATAATCAATGGCCACCAAGATGTATTCATTCCCTCCAGAAGATGGGAATGGTCCCATGAAATCAATTCCCCAGACATCAAAAACCTCACAAACTTGTATATAATTCTGTGGGGCTTCATCCCTCCTAGAGATATTCCCAGCTCTTTGACATGCGTCACACGTTTGTATCATTCCCTTCACATCACGAAATATTGTAGGCCAATAGAATCCCGCGTCGAAGACCTTTCGTGCAGTAGTGCTTATTCCGTGATGTCCTCCAGATGGACCCGCATGACACTCTTTCATAATTCTGACAGCCTCTCTTTCCGAAACACAACGCCTGATTACCTGATCTGGACATCTTCGAAATAAGAAGGGTTCATCCCAAAAGTAGTACTTTAATTGATTAAAGAACCTCTTTTTTTCATGCCTGCTCATATGCTCAGGGATGACTCTACTTGCCAGGTAGTTAGCATAATCCGCATACCAAGGTTCAGAATCATTTATTAACATGAGCTGCTCTTCAGGAAATGTTTCCCGAATCTCACTCTTGTCAGATTCAGCGAGGCTGGGGTTTTCGAGACGAGAGAGATGATCAGCCGCAAGATTCTCTGCTCCTTTCTTATCACGAATTTCAACATCGAACTCTTGCAATAGTAGGATCCAACGAAGTAACCGTGGTTTAGCATCCTGTTTAGCGAAAAGATATCGAATAGCTGAATGATCCGTAAAAACAACCGTTTTAGAAAGGACAAGGTACTGGCGAAATTTATCAAAAGCGAATACCACGGCTAGTAATTCCTTTTCAGTGGTAGTGTAGTTTTCTTGAGCAGGATTCATGGTTTTGCTAGCGTAGTATATTGGCTGAAAGTGTTTGTTAAGCCTTTGGCCTAATACTGCTCCAACAGCATAATCACTAGCATCGCACATGATTTCAAAGGGTAACTCCCAGTTAGGGGTAACCATAATTGGAGCTTGGGTAAGTTCCTGCTTCAATAGATCGAATGCGTCCTTGCACTCTTGAGAGAAGTCGAACGGGGCATCCTTCATGAGTAACTGAGTCATTGGTTTAGCTACCTTTGAGAAATCTTTAATGAATCTCCTATAGAAGCCAGCATGACCCAAAAAACTACGGATTGCCTTGACAGTTGTTGGATAGGGAAGTTTGGATATAGCTTCAATTTTTGCCCGGTCTACTTCGATTCCACTTCCTGAAATTTTGTGCCCCAGCACAATCCCTTCTTTTACCATAAAGTGGCACTTTTCCCAGTTTAGTACCAAGTTGGTCTCCTCACAACGTTTGAGCATTTTCTCAAGGTTAGCAAGACAGCGATCAAAAGAGTTTCCAAAGACTGAAAAATCATCCATAAAAACCTCCATGCTGTCTTCCATTAACTCATGGAAGATTGCCGTCATGCAGCGCTGGAAAGTGGCGGGGGCGTTACATAGTCCAAAGGGCATTCGCTTGTAGGCGAAGGTGCCATAAGGGCATGTAAACGTGGTCTTTTCCTGGTCCTCAGGAGCGATAGGGATTTGGAAATACCCTGAGAACCCATCTAGGAAGCAGTAGTACTCATGCCCTGCTAACCTTTCCAACATTTGGTCGATAAATGGGAGAGGGAAATGATCTTTTCGGGTTGCATCATTCAACTTCCTATAATCGATGCACACACGCCATCCAGTTACTATTCGTTGAGGTACTAACTCATCCTTATCGTTCTTCACCACCGTCATTCCTCCCTTTTTTGGTACAACCTGTACAGGACTTACCCATGGACTGTCTGAAATCGGGTAAATTAGTCCTGCATCTAGGAGCTTAATGACTTCCTTCTTTACAACTTCCTTTATGTTGGGATTTACTCGCCTTTGAGGCTGCACGGAGGGTTTATAATCTTCCTCCATGAGGATTTTATGCGTGCAGAAAGTAGAGTCAATCCCCTTGATGTCGGCTACACTCCATGCTATAACCCCTTTATATTTTTTTAGAACTCCTAAGAGTTTATCTTTTTGTTCACTTTTCAAGGAGGAGCTTATGATTACCGGAAGTTGATCTTCTCCTTGAAGGAAGGCATATTCAAGGTTGTTCGGGAGTTCCTTGAGTTCTAACGTGGGTGGCTCGATGATGGAAGGTTTAAGTTTGTTCTCGGGTTTACGAAGCTCAAGCTGTTCGATTTCTTGTCTGGGATAGAAGGAGACTGCATTCACATCCATAGCTTTCTCCTCCTCTAAGATGGGTAAGAAAGCTTCATCTCGCAACCAACCAGCTTCCACCTGTTCATCTACACAATTATCAATCTCGTCGGATAGTTCATCGATTTCTTCGATGAAATACAGTTGATTATCTGCTTCGAGAGAAAGATTCATTGTGTCCTTGATGTCGAAGGTTAAGCTATCGGCCCCCACTCGTAAGGTTAGTTTGCCGTCATGAACATCAATAACAGCACGAGAAGTTGCAAGGAAGGGTCTTCCTAGAATGATGGGCACAAGATCATCTTCTTCCATTTCTAGGATGACGAAGTCAACTGGAAATTTAAACTTCCCTACCTTAACCAGCACATTCTCGCATATTCCTAAGGGGTATTTGACTGATCTATCGGCCAGTTGGATGCTCATACGGGTTGGTTTCAACCCAGAATACCCTAGCTTGAGGAACAGGGAATGCGGCATAAGATTGATGCTTGCTCCTAAGTCGGCTAAGGCATTTTTGACTGAAAGAGATCCAATTGAACAGGGCAAGGTGAAACTACCTGGGTCGTCCACCTTCTTTGGTAGCCCTCGTTGAGTCACCACAGAACATTCTTCTCCTAAGGTTACAAGACCCTCGAGCCCTTTCCTGTTGGTGAGCAGCCTCTTGAAGTATGTACTATATTTGGGCATATGATAACATGCATCAAGAAGGGGTATGGTGACGACCGAATTCTTCAAATATGACAAGAATCTTTTATTATCACTTTCGACCTTTTGATTCTTGAGGCGAGATGGGTATGGGACTTTAAGGGGCTGTTTGGCAGGAGTAGGTGGGGATGGAGTTACCGGAGGGGTTTGCTCGGGATTTTCGTCGTTCACATTATCGTTCTCCTCATGAGGGGTGTTGGGTTCCATGACGTTAGATGGTTGAGCTGGGTAGGGTGGATCCTTAGTAGTTGTTCCAGCACGAGTGGTGATGGCGAGTAAAGGATCTCTTTGCGGTTTGCCAAGGCCGTCGAGAGTGGCGTTGAGTTCTGCGAATTTGGCCTTTACGTTGGTTTGTTGGCTATTGATAAAGTCGTCAAGACCATTTAGTTGCAGATTCTTTTCAAACGTGAAATGCCCGAGATCATCCTCAAAAGTGCTCCTAACCTTATAGTCAGGATATTCTCCTCCTCCCTCTTCTCTCACAAGATTTCCCCAAGGGGTGAAATCATTGTTTTGGTAGAAAGTTAAGAGCGAAGGATCATCGAAGATGTCGTGGCTTGACAAGCATGCTTGTTCGGTGGTGGTATCATCCTCGCATTCCTCCACTTCATGCGGGCCGCCACATTGATCACAGATCAAGTATGGGTTTGATAACCGCTTAGTTGGTTGCGACTTGTCTAGATAAGATACCTGATCATTCAATCTACTCACCCGGCTAGCAAAAGGAGGCTCTTTCATGATCTTGGAAACGCTCATGATCGAATCGGGTTCATCCCAGGTATCGTCTTGATCATTTGCGTATTCCTCAATTCTATTCCATCCTTCCTCAACGCTTAGTTTGGCTATTTTTCCTTTTGATGAATTATTAATGCCCAATTGGTCGTTTTTGGAGACACTGTCATAGAAGATTTGGACAAGAAGCCAGAGTTCAATGCCATGATGAGGGACCTGTCTAATTAAATCCTTGAATCTAACCCAAGATTTGTGAATAGGTTCTGCTGGTCCAACATGGAAGCGGAGGATTTCGTCTCTCAACTTTGAAGTTCTTCCTGTGGGAAAGAATTTCTCATAGAATTTTGAGATAAGCTGTTCCCATGTGAAGATGGATTCGGAAGGAAGTTGGTTATACCAGTCTCCGGCTCTTTCATGAAGGGTGAAGGGAAAGAATCGCAACCGGGAGGTATCTCTAGTGGCTCCGTCCGTATGGAGGGTATCCACTATTTTCAGGAAGTCCTTGATGTGTTGGATTGGATCTTCAGTTTTCAATCCGTGAAACTTGCATACACTTTGGACCAGCCAAATATCAGTTGCACGCAAGACCCCATCCGTGTGTTCATTTGGAAAAACGATAGCATTGGAAAAACCACGAGGGGTGGGAGAAGAGTAGTCCTTGAGACATTTAGGGATTGGGATTTCGGGAACTTCCATATCGTGATTGGGTTGAGGGCTAGGAGGTGTAGAATGATGATTGGATTCTTCCTCAGAGAGGGCATCATCAAAATTGATCGTGGATGGTTCAGCCGCTTGGTGGAGTCGCCTTAATCTATGCATTTCCCTTTCGGGTTCAGCATAGGGTGTGGCAAGAGTCTTTATCGAGCTTCGGCTCCTAGTGATTCTAAGATTAGGGGGGTCATCATCCAAAATTAGGGAATATCCTCCTAAAGTGCGTGCTCTAGGAGGTGGTTGTGGTTGTTGTGGTGGTGGGTTGTTGGGGTTAAGGATATTACCATCTTCCATGATGTCGGACGGTAATGGTTACGAACAAAGACACGAAGAAAATAGATAGACTAAAGAAAACCTAGAAAATAAAATAAAAATCTCACTAGAAAGGAATCTAGTGAGTAGACCTAATAGAAATAAAAATTCAACCTAAACAATAACTATTCCCCGGCAGCGGCGCCAAAAACTTAATGCGTGGGTTTTGCAACCTTACAACAGGTTTTACCTCTCGAGGGATCTCAAGAGGCTTACAACCCCACCAGGCAGTGTACCTGACCGATGTAGTATAGTGTAGTGGTAAGTACGGGGGATTGATCGTTCTCCACAGGGAATAGTGTTCGTTAGGTGTGAAAGGCTACTCTAATTAGGTCTAAGGGTTGAGGAAGATTCTTTTTATGTTTTTATATTTTATGAAAGCAAGTAAAATCTCGGGTTTGAAAGAGTGGGCGGAATTAGTTGCTAGTCAACTAACCCAAATTACTACGAATGCAAATAAAATAAATAACTGAAAATAAAATGTGGTGAGAAACTTATGTGTAGAGAAATGTGTTTACTTAGATTTCCTTACTCCCTAACTATCTTTTACCGGTTAATTAGTGTGTATTAGTCGCGTGGATGACGGGTGTATTCCTTAATACCATTCGTGGGGTGGCGTACTTACTTCCCCAACTCTACAAGCTCCTACTTCACTCCTATGTCGAGCCGGCTAGGAAGCTCCTAACATGGGATCACTAGAATTCGCTTGTGCATTAAATACAACCATAAAAACCTTTAGTACGCATTTGGTTCATGTTTCTTAAGACGTTCAAGCAAGTTACCGAATAGGAAGTTAGCCAGTTTTCTTAAGCCTAACATAGATAAACAATCATCCAATACAACTAACAACACACTAATAACCAATAATCAATAGCTAGGTTTCATTAGATCTAAGCAAACACAAGATAAATTTAGCCTAACATGTTAAACAAAAGACAAGAATAAGATAGAATCAAACAACACATAGACATATTGAATGATTAATTGATAACTTATCTTTCAATGAAACATGGAAGATCTCAAGGCAAAAAGCCCTGAAAAAGTAGCTAAAATCGTCTTAGGGTTTTATCCCAAAATTCCACACACTAAGCTCTCCCTTTAATGACAAAAATTAGAAAACTATATATAGATTTTTGGATCTGACGGCGTCACCTTATGGATTGTGACGCCGTCACCTCGCCGCTTTTAGGGTTCCCGAATGACCATCCTGACGCCGTCCCTCTTTAGCTCTTCCAAAATCCATTCTGGCTTATCAAGGCTTGACGCCGTCGAACCTATAACGTGACGCCGTCCCCTTATGATTTAAGCCGTGACGCCCTCGATCAAGTTAAAGCGTGACGCCGTCAGAATTCACATGCTATTTTCACTGGCCCGTCATGAGTAAATTTCACGTCCAACTTTTCTTGCCAATGCATGACGCCGTCTGGGGTAAGATGTGACGCCGTCAAAGGTGACTTTGAGCCGATTTTTGAGACTTTGCCGTTTTCTTCACTTTAATGCTCCAAAAACGTCCAAAATGCCTCCTTTTCCAGATTTCTCCTCAAAAGTACCTAAAATGACAAAAGGAACGATTTAGGGCAATATTTGATCAAATAAATACGATTTAAGGCTTAAATGACCCCTTAAAAGCGGTACACTTTTCGCTTCATTAATGGCCAAAATATGCAACTATTAAGGAGGTGAATTCTTGAACATGAGTGAGGACATGTGGAGTGCTTATTTGAAGAGAAGAATGGAGAGAGGTTGGCGTGGGATTTGGACTAGGAGCAATGTATTTGGTGAAGGTTGCATGGAGTAGTAAATTTAGTTAGGATGGGATTGAGTTCGAACCAGGTTGTTGGAGGGGAGTTCGAATGGGCTTGAGGGTGTTGTACAATGAGTTTAGAGAGTTGTAATCAGGGTTTAATGGAATTAGTTACTTTAGTTCAAGTGTTTAGTTATTTAGTAAATTATTTAAAATTGTTTACAATTTATGTAAACCGAATTTTTAGAGAAATAGAAAATAAATTGGGTTAGGCTTAGGAGAGTTGTAATATATGCTAAATAGAGTTGTACCATAGCTTAGAATATGAGAAAAATATAGTTTTAATAGTTTATGTATTTATAAAAATTATATGTTAATTTTTATTAAGTTTAAAAATAAATAAATGGGATTTTTAGTTCTTGTGCATTAGGCACTTGTACATTGAGTTTAAAGACTTGTAAAAATATTTAGTGAGTTTAGAAAAATTAATTTTTAAGAGTTATGCATGCATGGTTTGTAAATCATGCTTTAAAATAAATATAGATATGATTTTAATAAGAATTTTATGAATATATGGTTTCATGCATAAAGGACTTGTACTTTAGCCTATATGACTTGTACGTTTATAATTTTGTAAAAATATTATATGAATAAATTAGGGTTTGTGAAATGAATACATAAAATCACAGTTTTGTGAAATTAGGGCTTTATCGGGAGTTAAAATGGAATTAGGGTTTCTGGTGCTTTGATTACTTGTACATTAGCTCAGATGAGTTGTATTTTTATGTTCTAGGGTTTTGCTATTCTTATTTGGTGTTGTGATGAATTTAGGGTTTCCTAAAAACTCTATACAGATAATGAATGTTTTGTTCATACGTTCGTTAAGGAATTATCATAAAATGGTAAATGATATATTGCAATGTTTTCATATAGTTATGTTTACGAAATAAACATTAGGTTTGTTAGGTTGGTCTGTGTTGGAGCACGTTTATCAGGGATGTGAGTTACGTCACATAAGATAGGAGATACAATCAAATAAATAAATACAAATTTATACGTGGAAAAAGGATAACAATTCTGTAAAGTAGTGGGTTTAAATGAGAAACTTTATGAGTGGTTACAACTTATGACATGAAAATGGATAGGCATCCTAAACACGGTTCGTGAATAACTAGAAATGCGAAAATCGCTAGATCGGGTGAAAAGTAAGAATGAAATTTTTACTCGAGTGAAAATAGAAATAGAATATGAATTAGATATTGGCCTTAAAATTACGAAATGTCACAATGGGCCCTTAACGAGGCAACTATAAGGCCCATTAACAAATTGAGATCCGTTGGGTCAAAAATGAGTTTGGGCTTTTACATGGGCTTATTTTAACATCATAAAAACACACTTCTTACAGCTTATACGAGTTGGCTTATTGGGCTTATTCTTGTTCAAGCCCAATTTCAGAAAAAATATATATAAAGGAAAACGTTTCAAGTATGTTAGGATGTAGCTTATTAGAAGGCTTTTAATAGCTTATAATGGAAAACTCCAAACACCATTTTAATAGGTAGCCATGTAAAGAATTAGGTCGATCAATAAAACTAATACGTTGTGTGTATAAATTGAGTTTTATAGGGTCGTTTCTTAGGCAGGTCGAAACATGTTAAAATGAGAATTATGCTACATGAAATAACAAATGATGTAACGTACGAGAAAAATGAAGATTGTATGCATGGAAGGGAACTTGTAAATGTAAAATAAAGATAAAACTAACAAGTCTAGCCATCCATCATAGGAGGTCATAAGTTAAGTACGAAAAATAAATAAACAAAAGTGTATAACGAAATAAAAGTGATATACGTTCGAATAAAGAAAGAATGCGATGCATGCTCAATGAAATAGGAAGTATACGAGTAGTAAATAGATTAGAAAGGACTTACAACACTTTTGAATGGTTTGTTATACGTTTAAAAGGATCAAGAGTACTTATGGTCTTCTAATTCGATCACAACAAGTTCGAAACACTTAAAAAGGGTTCGAATGGTTTGAGTTTTTGTTCCTGGCTCTCTTGTGGTCTCGAAAAAGGAGTAAGAAGGAGTTAGGAAGAATTTATTAGGTGTGTGTAAGTGGGTATGAGCTAAAGAGTATGTGTCGAAGTATATATATCTAATGTATATAGATTTTATCATTTAATATATCAACTTGGGAGATTTTATTCCTTTGCTAGATCCTTGGGAGATTTCTACTGAAGATAAGGTGAGTTTAATCTAGTTAGGAAGTCACAAGTGGGGAATTACAAGTTGGGTTTGGTTATAGTTCAAGTTGACATACATGTGTATGTCGACATAATTGTTTTAAGGGTCTAAAGTGTAAACCAACGTGTGATATTGTGAACTAAGTTAGGAAATACACTTAATAACTCACTAATGATCCAATAAAAATATTAGAACTAGTTGTAATTGAGTTTGGGTCAATTTGGAGAAATGGTGAAATAAAATGAATTCGAATGGGTGTGTTTGAGGGCTATTTACTTTGCCCCATTTACACGTATCAAAAGTTGATATCATGAGCTAGAATTCGACACCCTAATACTTTGGTGGGAGATGAATTAGGTGGTGCAAAGATTCGTATATGTTGTATTTAGAAATCAGGAGAAAATGGGTTCAAGTTGGAATGCTTTGGTCGATATAGCAAATGAATTATTAAATGAAAATTGGGCGTTAGTTGGACTGTTGTGAACAGTAACCGGAAATAAGGAGTTGGGCTGAGAATTTAAGGCCCATTTGGCAGTTTGTGAATATATTTAGTTTTCGTGGTTCGTGTGTAAGCTCATTCCATGGTTTTCGTGATCATGTTTAAATGTTTAAGTTATCTTAGTATAATAACGAGATTAAATGAGAAAATCCCTCATTAACACGTGTCAGAAAATAATAATCGTGCATTTTTTGATAATTAATTATGTTTATTAATATGAAATTTTGCCGTTTGTTACAGTCTCCCATCCTTATCTGAATGTCGTCCCGACATTCAACCCAGGTTATCAGATGGAGATACAAAGAGATGAGGATATTTGGTCTTGAATTTATCTTCACGTTCCCACGTGAATTTAGGTTCTTACTTATGTCAGGTTCCTTTTGTTGGGATGATGGGTACTAGGTGTAGATATCTACAGAGTGTTGCCAAGTGGGATGTTTACGAATAGTTTGTCTTGTCGTAAAGTTTTGCTTTTGAATGAAGATTGTTTTAGGAGTTTTGAAATGATGACTGTTTCATTCCTGACATGATTCTTCCCAAATTAGACATAGGTGATCAGGCTATGTATAATTGAGGACCAATGATATGGTGCTTGGCTCAGTCAAAATGGTATTAAGTTTCTTAAGAGTTTTAGATGGTGTTCAACGTGTTGTTTTGTGAAATGGAAACCTAATTTATTTTTCAAGTAAAGTCACATTTAGATGATATGAGTTTTCAGATAGTTGTGAGTTAAATAAGCTTATAACTCAAGATGAACGTACACTGGATTCATACAATACGACAAGGTTGGTAGGAAAATACTAATGTAACCTCACAGGGATACATTTTTTTAGAGAATCAAATCTTAGGTCTCGAAATATATGGCACTCGACCTTTTGATATTAAGTCTTGTTGTCCACGTTTTCCTGGCACCCGCTCCTATAGTGCCCCTTCTTTCCGCACCCATAACAGGTCACCTCTGCATTTTGATTATTCTCTAGTGCTGTTTGTGCTTCTGCGTGGGCTTTGGATCTGCAGTCTTTGGCCATGTGTCCTATCTTCTGACAGTTGTGACACTTTCCAGCACACTGTCCATTGTGGTGGTAGTTACAACGGTTACACAAGGGCAACTTCCCTGCGTAAACCTTCTTTTCTCCCGACTCGATAGTATAGGCTTTGGCGACCTCTTGTCGCTTGTTCTGTTGATGGTTGGCTCTTGAGTCGTCCTCCCATGTTCTTTTGTTATCTCTTCCCTTTTCTGTCATGTCTTGGATCACTTGATCCATTAAGTTGTGAGAGATGGAGATCGTGTTATGCAAGTTACCAGGTTTTGCAGCCAATGTGTTCCCTCTGATGTATATGGGTAATCCTCCGATGTAACGTTCTATTATTCGGGATTCAGTAGCAACCAATTCAGGGAATAGTAATGCAAACTCTTGGAAACGTTGAGTGCATGCCAAGATGTTGGTGCCTTGAACATTCAAATTCTAAAAGTCTGCTTCCATCTCCTTGACCTCAGTGCGAGGGCAATACTTCTGAAGCATTAAAGCCTTGAATTGCTCCCACGCCATAGCGTAAGCAATGTCCATTCCCGATGATTTCATGTAAGAGTTCCACCAAGTTAAAGCAATGCCCGTCAAAGTATACGAGGCAAACTTAACCTTGGATTCTTCTTCGCAATTGCATATGCGAAACACCGTTTCCAACTTTTCTAGCCATCTTGTCAAACTGATAGCTCCCTCAGTTCGTCCAAAACTTCCTGGATCACAAGCATGAAACTCCTTGTATGTGCAGGTCAGACTGACATTAGTGGTCCTCGTGGCTTTATCAGCTGTGTTAGTGCTTGATCTGACGTTGGCAGCAGCTGCCATGGCTTCAGCTACCTGATGTGCCACAATCTGTGCCAATGTCGGCTGGTTGACTACGTTTGGAGGGGGAGTGGCATTAGTTGCGTTTCGAGTACGGGTTGATTTGCGTGGAGCCATTTGTCTACAAGAAGAACAAATGGTGAGATTTTGCAAGAGAAATCATCACATGAATGGATAGTACCACAAATAGAGTGTGAATGAAAAGAATTCAATCAGCAATAGAGAGATGTAACAAAATGAGCTTGTTTAAAAGTCGCGTTCAAATAAGTGGGTGGGTTCCTTTAGTGATATAAGTGTTTCAATGGAACAAAATGAGTGGTCAGACTCAGTTTCGAATGACGGTTAACATAGAACCTGGCAAGTGTTTAAACTCGGAGTCTGAATAGTAACACTTCATAAGAGAAGGTACGGTTTGTTACTTTCTTTTGTAGACAATGTATCAAATGATTGGGAATGCATAGTCTGTGACAAATACGTATATAAGTATGTAGAGAATACTTAAAATCTTTAGCGTAAGGCTAGAAAGTATTAGCCATAATATAAGTACATATGCATATGTATATAATTAACATGAAAGTATATGTTATCAAGGTAGCATGTAAGTATATGCTAAGCATTAACACGGAAGTATATGTAATTAAAGTAGCACGTAAGTATCTGCTAAGCTTGCTATAACAATAAGTATAGTAGCAAGTAAAGTGGCAAGTAAGGCAGGCTGGCACTGGTGGTCATAGGGTGAGTTTTTGTAAAAAGCGGTTATAGTCTAGGTTTTACGTGTACCTAGTTCTCTATAACCTTAGCTCTGATGCCAATCTATAACACCCCCAAAATCAGAATGCAGCAGAATTAACATCTGGGTGTTACTTATGTAACACCCCAACCCGGCAAGGGTAGAGATATCACATTATGGAAACAAATCAAAGCATACATAATACAGCGGAAGCCTTAAATAAAACATTAAATGAAAGTCAAGTCAACACGACTTGAATCAATTACAAAGGTTCAAAAGATAATGACTAATCCAAAGTAATAAATAACGAAACAAATCCCATAACAAAATGTCATAATAATGGTGATAAACTAAGGTAGGATATCATCTAAGCTCTAGCTCTCATCCCGACAGCAAAACCCAGATCCTAGCTTAAGTACCTGCCGCACATGAAAAGAAAACATGCGGCTGAGCTTAAAAAGCTCAGTGAACAGATATATAATAAACGGAACAAAAGCAAATGGAAATGAACAGGCAAATCATAATGAATGAGATATAGGCAAAGAGTAAAGAGTAAGGTTTAGGACAGTAATCCACCACGAGCCCAAACAAATCAAATCATAATCCTGTAGCAAATCTAGAGGGGATACCTCTCAAATAACCGGATAATATGAGGGGTGTCCTCATGTATCAAGTGGAGTGATCAGCTCCCAAATATGTGAAGCCGTGGATTGCACCCATCATCAGTCACCAAATAACAAATATATCATATTCACTAATCAAATCAAATCTAGGATGCATCCATACGCCCCCCAAACAAATATATCGGCCATAATCATGTAGTGTGCACATATCAAATCAAAATGGGGATGGTGTATAACATCACTCGAACACACTAGAGTCATGCCATCGGTGCATCAATGACATGGCCATGTTACCTTCATGGCTAGGAAACAAATTTGGCTCGTAGTATCAAACTGGGGTCAAAGGTCCAAATCAAAGCAAAGGTTCATATGTCATAATCATAGTCCAAATCTCAAGGTTCATATGTCAAAGTTCAAATGCCAAAGGTTCATATAAGAGGTTCAGAAATCAAAGGTTCATGACAAAGGTTCAAAGTAAATAAGGTCATATCGAACATCAAGGTCAAATGAATCGAACAACGAATCAAAGTGTAGGGAACATAGCAATGGCATAGGAACCCTAATACGAATCAAAATAAAAGAACGAAGGCTCCTTATCAAAAGAGCAGAATATCTGTACCTTATTCCAAAGCAAAGCACAAACCAAAATGAATAAGATAGAATCAGGTCCTCTCCTTCTTCACACCTAGAGGGGTAGCAAAGAATTACAAACCTTTCCATTTTAAGTAAGTTTCTATTTTTTAGAAAGTTTCCATAATTAGCAAGATTTCCATATTCTCATTAGGTTAAGTCATTATTGAATCATATTATGGCTTTAGGGTGTATTTTAACAAGTCACAAAAGTTTAGGGTTAAATATGACAAGTTTTCATATTCTAGGGTTTGAAGTGTAAATATACCAAAGATGGAGGTTTAAAGTAAAAATATCATAATTAATTTATTCAACATGTTATACGAACACACCTTTAAATATTCACAATTTACACATTAAGTCTCTTAAGTTATCAAAGTTACATATTTAACCCTTAATTTACATTTTCAATCTTTAATTATCAATAATTACATATTAATCCATTAAATCCTCAAAATGACACAACACACCCTTAGCATGTTCAAATACACGAATACACCTTAACTTTCCAGAAATTACACTTTTAACCCCTCTACTTATTTATCTTCCAATTCGATTTACAATTTATCAAATAAAACATTTTAATCCTTTTAAATACAAAATTTACACATGGCACCCTCAAGTTATATTTTATACGAATTATACACAGTCCAATTTAAGTTCTAAAAACAGCCCATGAGTTTTAAAAGTTACAAAACACCCCCTAAACATTTAAAAACAATTCGTATAGCCTTTTTAAAATATAAACCCTAACCCTAACATATCAAAACCATTCTTAATCATTAGAACATAATTTAACATCATTAATTAACATCAAAACAAACCCTAGTTCTTAAAATCCAGATCGTACGATTTTTCCCTTTTCTTTCTTCACGTTTTATTTTAAAACCCGGTTAATAAGTAAATTTGAAATTAAAAGATCTAGGCCATGACAAATCATTCCAACATTTTTCCAGTATTATATGAATCATAAGAAGTCTAAATAAAATATATTTCATTCCCAGAAAATTCGTATAGTATTATATGTGATTTTCCCACGTTTTCGTGGTTTAATTCCTTAATAATTCGTAGATCATGCATGTTATGTTCTAATCATTTTATTTGATGTTCATAGATCATAAAGGACTCAGGAAAAATAGCAAACCGAATTTAGAACATAGGGATTGGCTAGAACGAATTTCTTCTTCTCGGATCTACACGCGACACCACAAAATTCACCACGGGCTCACGAACGATCTAAAAACCTTGTAATCATTTTTCATAGAACATATATGATATAAGGAACTCAGGAAAAATGAGAAACAAATTTTATGGAGATCGGATGAATTATAACGAACTATACCTCACTTTAACACGCGCGACAAAGAAAAATACGTCACGATCAAACCAGGCCACAAATAATTCGAAGGGTATTTTTCTCAGCTCCTTTAGATGATGTAGAACACAGGAAAAATAACCAAGATGGTCCAGAAATTCGTATGGAAGAGCAATGTATTTTTGTGTGTGTTTTGCTTTAGTCGGAAAAGATAAGTTAGGGTTTAATGGGTTGGTTCAAATAAAAGGTAAATGACCGAGATTTTGGGAGTATGGGCTGGGAAAAATTTGGTTAACATTGGACCCATTCAATTTTGATATGCTTTCCATAATTTGCTTAGTATTTAGATGTATTTTGAATATATTTTAAAGTTAAATACTAATTATAATAATTTGCTTAATAATTTCGGCCCATATAATGTGTAATACGTAATTTGGTAATTTACAAATGTCAAATGTGGCAAAGGGATTGATTTTATTTCATGTCTTGCTCATTTCTCAAAGTTTGAAATTCATTTGGTACAATTATAAGCTTATTAATCAGAGTTTAAGATTATAGGGGCATTTTGGTCTTTTAACATGTTTTAGGATTTTAGGGTTTTACAACTCTTCCCCTCTAACAGAAAAATTTTATCCTCGAAATTTGCAAAGAAGTAGAAAGGAAAATGGTACGAATTCAAAATAGAGACATACCAGATCAGAATACAAAATGTGGATAGCTAGCTCGTATTGACTCTTCGGTTTCCCAAGTAGCCTCGCGCTCTGGGTGGTTCTTCCAAAGAATCTTTACGAACGGAATTACTTTGTTTCTCATAACCCGTTCCTGCCGGTCCAAAATAGCCTCCGGCTCCTCCGAAAGAGACATATCGGGCTGAATCTGATCAAAAGGATAAGATACCACATGAAGAGGATGATAGTTGTATCCCCGAAGAAGAGATATATGGAATACATCATGCACATGCGAAAGCTGGGGAGGTAGAGCTAAACGGTAGGAAACCTCTCCAATACGTTCTAGGATCTCGAATGGTCCGATGAATCGAGGACTCAGCTTGCCCTTGATTCCAAAGCGTTTAACTCCTCGAAACGGTGAAACCTTAAGGAATACCCGATCGCCAACCTGAAACTCCAAATCACGACGGTGCTTATCCGCATAACTTTTCTGACGTGCCCTAGCTTCCTTCAACTTTTCCCTAGCAACATCTACCTTCTCATTCGTGATCTGCACTAACTCTGGACCCTCAATAACACGCTCTCCTACTTCGTTCCAATATATGGGTGCCCTACACTTCCGCCCATACAACATCTCGAAAGGAGCCATCCGAATACTAGCATGCCAGCTGTTGTTGTTAGCGAACTCTACCAAGCAACGATACTCGTCCCAACTACCCGTCCACTCTAATGCACACGCCCTCAGCATATCCTCCAAGGTCTGGATGGTCCGCTCCGACTGACCATCTGTCTGAGGATGAAAAGCTGTACTGAACTTAAGCCGTGCACCCCAAGCCTTATGCAGTCCTTTCCAAAACCTAGATGTAAATCGTGGATCCCTATCTGAAATGATAGCCGTAGGCATACCGTGCAGTCTAACGATCTCCTGCTCGAAAATCTCTGCCAATCTAGGAACCCGATAATCCATACGAATCGGTAGGAAATGAGCAGATTTGGTTAGTCGATCAACAACCACCCAAATCGCATCATGCTTCCTTCTGGTAAGAGGTAAACCCGATACGAAATCCATAGAAATCTCCTCCCATTTCCATGTCGGAATCTCTAAGGGCTGCAACAAACCACTAGCTCTCTGATGCTCGATCTTGACTTGCTGACAAGTCAAACACTTAGCCACAAAAGACGCCACGTCCTGCTTCATACCATTCCACCAGAAATGCTGCTTAAGGTCCCTGTACATCTTGGTGGAACCAGGATGAATGGTGAACGGGGAACTATGAGCTTCGGATAGAACAGCCTCGCGAAGTTCGAAATCATTAGGAACACAAAGCCGACCCTCAAACCATACTACACCGAAATCATCAACTCTGAACTCTGACTGTTTGCCTTCCTCAACATTCTGAACTATAGACAACAGTTCACCATCCTCTTTCTGAGCTTCCTTAACTCGCAAGATAAGATTGGACTCAACCGTAAGGCTAGCCCAATAACCGCCATGACCTCGAACACAAAACTCCACATCAAGAAGCTCTAAATCATGGAAAACGCGAGGCTCAAACTCCAAACTCGCAATCATACCGGACTTCCTACTAAGAGCATCCGCGACTACATTGGCTTTACCGGGATGATACTGGATGTTAGCATCATAATCCTTCAGAAGTTCCAACCACCTCCTCTGTCTCATGTTCAGCTCTTTCTGGGTGAAAATGTATTTAAGACTCTTGTGATCAGTGAAAATGTCATAAGACTCTCCATACAAATAATGGCGCCAAATCTTTAGCGCGAAAACCACAGCTGCTAACTCTAGATCATGCGTCGGATAGTTCACCTCGTAAGGATTCAGCTGCCTCGAAGCATAGGCGATCACCTTCCCATGCTGCATCAAAACACATCCCAAACCCTTCTTCGATGCATCGCTATATATCTGAAAATCGCCGAAACCAGACGGAAGGGTCAAAATGGGCGCGGACACTAACCGCTTCTTCAGCTCCTCAAAACTATTCTCCCGTTCCTCAATCCAGACGAACTTCTCCCCTTTCCTCATCAATTGCGTTAATGGCAAGGCCAAACGCGAAAATACCTCAACAAACCGTCTATAATAGCCAGCGAGCCCCAGAAAACTCCTGACTTCTGTCACTGTGGTAGGTCTCGGCCATTTTGTGATAGCCTCAACCTTCGCCGGATCCATAGTGATACCGTCTGCAGAAACAATGTGACCCAAGAAAGCTACACGATCCAACCAAAACTCGCACTTCGAAAACTTCGCATACAATCTCTGCTGTCGAAGAATCTCCAGAACCATACTAAGGTGCTGCTCGTGCTCCGCCTCGGATTTAGAATACACAAGAATATCATCAATGAAGACAATGACGAACTTATCGAGAAATTCATGGAATACCCGGTTCATAAGGTCCATAAACACAGCAGGAGCATTGGTCAAACCGAAGGGCATAACCAAAAATTCATAATGACCATACCGAGTTCGAAAGGCCGTTTTGGGAACATCCTGCTCCCTCACCCTAAGCTGGTGATAACCAGACCTCAGATCGATTTTAGAGAAATGCCTCGCCCCTTGCAATTGGTCGAATAGATCATCAATGCGCGGGAGAGGATAGCGGTTACGAATCGTAATGCGATTAAGCTCTCGATAATCAATACAAAGACGCATGCTCCCGTCCTTCTTCTTTACAAACAACACAGGAGCACCCCAGGGAGATACACTCGGACGAATGAAACCGTTTTCTAACAGTTCCTGCAATTTCTCCTTCATTTCTTTTAATTCAATCGGTGCTATACGATATGGAGCTTTAGATATGGGTTCAGCACCCAGAATCAGATCAATACTAAACTCGACTTCCCTGGCAGGAGGAATGCCAGGAAGTTCATCCGGAAACACATCAGCAAAATCGCGCACAACGCGAATACTATCAATGCTTGGAACATCAACAGAGGTATCCTTTTGTATGGGATACCATGGTACTAGCTGTAGATATCTAAGAGTGCCAAGTGGGATTGTTACGAATATATTCTTTCGTAAAGTTTTGAGTTGAAAAGATTGTTTTAGAGTTTTGAAATGATGACTGTATCACCTAATGATTCATCCTCAAATTAACATAGGTGATCGGGCCCTAGTAAATTGAGACCATGATATGAGCTTGACTCATCAAAATGGTATATTTCTTAAGAAGTTTTGATGGTGTTCAACATGTTGATTGTGAAATGGCAATTTATTTTTCATGTAATCACATGATGATATGGTTTTCAATAGGGAGTTAAGATAGCTATAATAGATGAACGTCACTGGATAACATCGACAAGTCGTAGAAAATACTAATGTAACGTCATAGGGATACATTTTTTTAAATCTTAGGCAACGAATATAGATCATTTGATATAATGCGTAGCACCGTTCTGCAACACTCAATATCACCCGTTCCCACCCATAACAGCCCGTTTTGATATCCTATGTGCTGTTGTGCTTCGCGGGCTTGATCTCGCGTCATGGCAATGTACCACTGCGACAGTGTACCCTTTGTAGCACCACTGTCCATTGTGGGAATGTCCGTTACCCCTATGGAGAACCCCTGGTAAATCTTCACCACCAGTGGCTTGGCGACCTCCGATGCGGCTTTTCCTAGGTGAGCTCTTGGGAGGATCGTACCCTCACTTGTACTCTCCTTTCCATGTCCTGGATCGATGATCCATTGAAAGTTTAGAGATGGAGCACGGTATCAAGTACTGGTTTTGCAGCCTGAATGTGTTCCTCATGTACAGGGTAACCATCCGTGTATCTGTTCTATTATTCGGTTCATAAACAATTCCAGGATGTGCAAACTCTGATTGAGGTATGCCAATGTGGTCCTTGAACCTCAAATCCAAATTCTGGTCTTCGACCCTTGACCCGATCACAGGTTACTCTGAAGTTCACAGCTTAATTAGCCCCCGTCCATACGTAACAATTCCAATTGTTTTGCATGTAAGATTTCCCCAAGTACAGCACATCCCGTCAAAGTATCGAGGAAATTAACGGATTCTTACCATGCTTAATGCAACACCGTTCAAACTTAGCGTCTTGTCATGATGCTCCCGCAGTTCGCTCCAAAAATCCTGGCACAAGCATAGAAACTCCTTTGCATCAACTCACCACGGACTCTACACGTATCGCCTGACGACGTGCAGCACTGCCGCTTCAGCTACCTGTGTGCCACTAATCGTGAATAGTACGGCTTTGACTCACGTTGATGAAATTCGCAGACGGGTTGATTTAGCTACCATTAGTTACAAGAGAACAAGGTAGCAATTTAAGAGGAACCATCACTGAATGGTAGCCACAAACGAGTGTTTAAAATTCAATCACAATCGAGGAGAACAAAAACTAACGTGCTTCAAAATGGGTGAGTTCCTTAGTGATATATGTCAATGGAATGATGGCAGCCGGAATGAAAGAGACGGCAAGTGTTTAACCTCGGATCTGAATATAACACTTCATAAGAACAGGTGGTTGTACTTCCTGACCATCATCCAAAGATGAATCAACACCATTGCGATATGTATGTGTGAATCTTAACTTGCGAAGGCAGAAAGTTTAGCATATATTCAAATGCCTCATGTAATCAATTGACATGAAAATATTTAGGAGCATGTAATATCTAGATTAAACGGAGTTATGAATTAAGTAGCACGAAGTATCTGAGCTGCAAACATAAGGTATAGTAGCAAGTAAAGTGGAAGTAAGACGCCGGTTAAGGGGAGAAACCTATAGTCTATACGTGTAACCTAGTTCCAAAACCTTAGTCTGATGCAAATCATAGGACCCCAAATCAAAGCATGGATGTAAAGCATCCTGGGTTGTTACTTATGAACACCCCAACCCGGCAAGGGTAGAGATATCACATTATGGCGACAAATCAAAGCATACATAATACAGCGGAAGCCTTAAATAAAACATTAAATGAAAGTCAAGTCAACACGACTTGAATCAATTACAAAGGTTCAAAAGATAATGACTAATCCAAAGTAATAAATAACGAAACAAATCCCATAACAAAATATCATAATAATGGTGATAAACTAAGGTAGGACATCATCTAAGCTCTAGCTCTCATCCCGATAGCAAAACCCAGATCCTAGCTTAAGTACCTGCCGCACATGAAAAGAAAACATGCGGCTGAGCTTAAAAAGCTCAGT
Organism: Artemisia tridentata subsp. tridentata; assembly: GCA_021014915.2. NCBI lineage: Eukaryota > Viridiplantae > Streptophyta > Magnoliopsida > Asterales > Asteraceae > Artemisia > Artemisia tridentata. The sequence continues at coordinate 316,953,669 of CP139507.1, read as the reverse complement.
GAACAGATATATAATAAACGGAACAAAAGCAAATGGAAATGAACAGGCAAATCATAATGAATGAGATATAGGCAAAGAGTAAAGAGTAAGGTTTAGGACAGTAATCCACCACGAGCCCAAACAAATCAAATCATAATCCGGTAGCAAATCTAGAGGGGATACCTCTCAAATAACCGGGTAATATGAGGGGTGTCCTCATGTATCAAGTGGAGTGATCAGCTCCCAAATATGTGAAGACGTGGATTGCACCCATAATCAGTCACCAAATAACAAATATATCATATTCACTAATCAAATCAAATCTAGGATGCATCCATATGCCCCCCAAACAAATATATCGGCCATAATCATGTAGTGTGCACATATCAAATCACAAATGAGGGGATGTGTGTAACATCACTCGAACACACTAGAGTCATGCCATCGGTTGCATCAATGACACGGCCATGTTACTTCATGGCTAGGAAACAAATTTGGCTCGTAGTATCAAACTGGGTCAAAGGTCCAAATCAAAGCAAAGGTTCATAGTCATAATCATAGTCCAAATCTCAAGGTTATATGTCAAAGTTCAAATGCCAAAGGTTCTATAAGAGGTTCAGAAATCAAAGGTTCATGACAAAGGTTCAAAGTAAATAAGGTCATATCGAACATCAAGGTCAAATGAATCGAACAACGAATCAAAGTGTAGGAACATAGCAATGGCATAGGAACCCTAATACAAATCAAAATAAAAGACGAAGGCTCCTTATCAAAAGAGCAGAAATACTGTACTTATTCCAAAGCAAAGCCAAACCAAAATGAATAAGATAGAATCAGGTCCTCTCCTTCTTCAACACCTAGAGGGGTAGCAAAGAATTACAAACCTTTCCATTTTAAGTAAGTTCTATTTTTAGAAAGTTTCCATAATTATAGCAAGATTTCCATATTCTCAATTAGGTTAAGTCAGTTGATTGATCTAATAAGGCTTAGGGTGTTTATTTTAACAAGTCACATAAAGTTTTAGGGTTAAAATGACAAGTTTTCATATTTACTGGGTTTGAAGTGTAAATATACCAAAGATGGAGGTTTAAAGTAAAAATATCATAATTAACTTATTCAACATGTTATATGAACACACCTTTAAATATTCACAATTTACACATTAAGTCTCTTAAGTTATCAAAGTTACATATTTAACCCTTAATTTACATTTTCAATCTTTAATTATCAATAATTACATATTAATCCATTAAATCCTCAAAATGACACAACACACCCTTAGCATGTTCAAATACACGAATACACCTTAACTTTCCAGAAATTACACTTTTAACCCCTCTACTTATTTATTTTCCAATTCGATTTACAATTTATCAAATAAAACATTTTAATCCTTTTAAATACAAAATTTACACATGGCACCCTCAAGTTATATTTTATACGAATTATACACAGTCCAATTTAAGTTCTAAAAATAGCCCTTGAGTTTTAAAAGTTACAAAACACCCCCTAAACATTTAAAAACAATCCGTATAGCCTTTTTAAAATATAAACCCTAACCCTAACATATCAAAAACATTCTTAATCATTAGAACATCATTTAACATCAAAACAAACCCTAGTTCTTAAAATCCAGATCATACGATTTTTCCCTTTTCTTTCTTCATGTTTTATTTTAAAACCCGGTTAATAAGTAAATTCGAAATTAAAAGATCTAGGCCATGACAAATCATTCCAACATTTTTCCAGTATTATATGAATCATAAGAAGTCTAAATAAAATATATTTCATTCCCAGAAAATTCGTATAGTATTATATGTGATTTTCCCACGTTTTCGTGGTTTAATTCCTTAATAATTCGTAGATCATGCATGTTATGTTCTAATCATTTTATTTGATGTTCATAGATCATAAAGGACTCAGGAAAAATAGCAAACCGAATTTAGAACATAGGGATTGGCTAGAACGAATTTCTTCTTCTCGGATCTACACGCGACACCACAAAATTCACCACGGGCTCACGAACGATCTAAAAACCTTGTAATCATTTTTCATAGAACATATATGATATAAGGAACTCAGGAAAAATGAGAAACGAATTTTATGGAGATCGGATGAATTATAACGAACTATACCTCACTTTAACACGCGCGACAAAGAAAAATACGTCACGATCAAACCAGGCCACAAATAATTCGAAGGGTATTTTTATCAGCTCCTTTAGATGATGTAGAACACAGGAAAAATAACCAAGATGGTCCAGAAATTCGTATGGAAGAGCAATGTATTTTTGTGTGTGTTTTGCTTTAGTCGGCAAAGATAAGTTAGGGTTTAATGGGTTGGTTCAAATAAAAGGTAAATGACCGAGATTTTGGGAGTATGGGCTGGGAAAAATTCGGTTAACATTGGACCCATTCAATTTTGATATGCTTTCCATAATTTGCTTAGTATTTAGATGTATTTTGAATATATTATAAAGTTAAATACTAATTATAATAATTTGCATAATAATTTCGGCCCATATAATGTTTAGTATGTAATTTGGTAATTTACAAATGTCAAATGTGGCAAAGGGATTGATTTTATTTCATGTCTTGCTCCTTTCTCAAAGTTTGGAATTCATTTGGTACAATTATAAGCTTATTAATCAAAGTTTAAGAATATAGGGGCATTTTGGTCTTTTAACATGTTTTAGGATTTTAGGGTTTTACAACTTAACTGGATCATAACATAAGTAATAGAGAACGAATTTATGAAATTCGTTTTAAAAGATGTATTAAATAAAACATAAGTTTTACATATTTAAAATGCGGAAAACAATGCACATAATTATTTATTTAGTTGTCCTATAGTACAAAAACCCTGGTCATGAGTGTATTGTGTACACTCCAAAAGTGTGCCTATGCCCTTGCCATGCACTGCCTTGCATCATCATGTAGTAAACAACTAAACACCTGAGAAGAATATGCTAAAGTGTCAACACAAAGGTTGGTGAGTTCATAGGTTTACATAAAGTAGTAAAGTTGGATCATTAAGTTTACGAGTTAACATTATAATGTGCATAATGTTATACGAAAGGCTACTAAGCTGCACTAAGTTCCATGTTACCGAAGCTACGACAGTGTGCATGAAATGAGTTCATGTAATAATAATAAGGCCCGGCAAGTGTTCTGTCCCTTGACACTTGTAATTCGACATGGTATACATCCGTTTGACTTATCTGGACTATTGGTTCTCCAACACGGATGGAGGTGTCACCTTCAATAGATCTATTTATATCACTCGTGCTTCCCAGCAGGGAATTAACGGTTCATGAGTATGGGCATGAATCTGGGATACAGTACTTAGGCTAACACGTAATACTTTTGCAAACAAAAGCATTGTTTAAAATGATCCATAAAAGCAAGCATGTTTCTCACCCCAAATAGTTTAAAACAAGTATTAAAAGTAATAGTGGGGCTATGACTCATCTTGAGTAATATCAGCAAAGTGAAATATGAAATTAAGAAAGTTATGGGGACGGCTTCAACACACTACCTGAATTAATAATTAAAGTCTGAGTTTTTACAGTTTTGGTTCAGTATGCACAATGAGTGTGAAAACTAGTAATGGATAACCATTTGGTTGGTAATGTGTGAGTTTGATATGCTTAAATTGCTTAAAGTTCAAAAATAATATTATGTATAATATTATCTTGTTTTTATGTTTTTGATTCCATAATCATCGTTTCCTCGAGTGTCGTTGAATAACACGTTAAGTTTATTCGTTAAAAGTTCATTAAATAAATATAAACGTAACGAATAAAATGTACTGAAACGAATAATAAGTGCATGTATGCAAATGAGATATGAAAAACATAAATGGAAATGAATATAAGAAGTTGTTACTGTCCAGTCCTCGTACTTTCCCAAAATGTACACTTTATACCCTAACGGTGTAGGTTTTGCACCGTTAGTCCTCCGTTAGTCCAATATTACAAATTAAGTCCACAAGTTTCCCATAATGACTCTTTATGCTCCCTGGTTACTGAATTTATCAATAATTACCCTTGGTTTACTGTTTTGACAGTTTTGGATAGGTTTTTATCACTTTGGCAGTTTTAGTCCCTAAAGGTGAAACATTTTACAAAGTTAGTCCAAAAATCACAAAAAGAGTGGGATTTGATTTCTAAAAGTTTCAATAAGCTCATATAGCTTATTAAAGTCAAAATGATCAGCCTTCTTTCAAAATAGCTTATTTTTCTGCTTAATGGGCCCTTAACGAGGCAACTTTAAGGCCCATTAACAAATTGAGATCCGTCGTGTAAAAAATGAGTTTGGACTTTTAAATGGGCTTATTTTAACATCATAAAAACATATTTCTTACAACTTATTGACAGCTTAAACGAGTTAGCTTATTGGGCTTATTCTTGTTCACGCCCAATTTCAGAAAAATATATATAAAGGAAAACGTTTCAAGTGTGTTAGGATGTAGCTTATTAGAAGGCTTTTAATAGCTTATAATGGAAAACTCCAAACACCATTTTAATTGGTAGCCATGTAAAGAATTAGGTCGATCAATAAAACTAATATGTTGTGTGTATAAATTGAGTTTTATAGGGTCGTTTCTTAGGCAGGTTGAGACATGTTAAAATGAGAATTATGCTACATGAAATAACAAATGATGTAACGTACGAGAAAAATGAAGATTGTATGCATAGAAGTGAACTTGTAAATGTAAAATAAAGATAAAACTAACAAGTCTAGCCATCCATCATAGGAGGTCATAAGTTCAGTACGAAAAATAAATAAACAAAAGCGTATAATGAAATAAAAGTGATATACGTTCGAATAAAGAAAGAATGCGATGCATGCTCAATGAAATAGGAAGTATACGAGTAGTAAATAGATTAGAAAGGACTTACAACACTTTTGAATGGTTTGTTATACGTTTAAAAGGATCAAGAGTACTTATGGTCTTCTAATTCGATCACAACAAGTTCTAAACACTTAAAAAGGGTTCGAATGGTTTGAGTTTTTGTTCCTGGCTCTCTTGTGGTCTCAGCAAAGGAGTAAGAAGGAGTTAGGAAGGATTTATTGAGTGTGTGTAAGTGGGTATGAGCTAAAGAGTATGTGTCGAAGTATATATATCTAATGTATATAGATTTTATCATTTAATATATCAACTTGGGAGATTTTATTCCTTTGCTAGATCCTTGGGAGATTTCTACTGAAGATAAGGTGAGTTTAATCTAGTTAGGAAGTCACAAGTGGGGAATTACAAGTTGGGTTTGGTTATAGTTCAAGTTGACATACATGTGTATGTCGACATAATTGTTTTAAGGGTCTAAAGTGTAAACCAACGTGTAATATTGTGAACTAAGTTAGGAAATACACTTAATAACTCACTAATGATCCAATAAAAATATTAGAACTAGTTTTAATTGAGTTTGGGTCGATTTGCAGAAATGGTGAAATAAAATGAATTCGAATGGGTGTGTTTGAGGGCGATTTACTTTGCCCCATTTACGCATATCAAAAGTTGATATCATGAGCTAGAATTCGACACCCTAATACTTTGGTGGGAGGAGAATTAGGTGGTGCAAAGATTTGTATATGTTGTGTTTAGAAATCGGGAGAAAACGGGTTCAAGTTTGAGTGCTTTGGTCGATATAGCAAATGAATTATTAAGTGAAAATTGGGCCTTAGTTGGGCTGTTGTGAACAGTAACCGGAAATAAGGAGTTGGGCTGAGAATTTAAGGCCCATTTGGCAGTTTGTGAATATATTTAGTTTTCATGGTTCGCGTGTGAGCTCGTTCCACGGTTTTCGTGATCATGTTTAAATGTTTAAGTTATCTTAGTTTAATAACGAGATTAAATGAGAAAATCCCTCATTAACACGTGTCAGAAAATAATAACCGTGCTTTTTCTGATAATTAATTATGTTTATTAATATGAAAATTTGCCATTTGTTACAAGTACTAATGTAGGCGAGCAGTACTAACCTACCAAGCAGTATAAACATTCAAGACGTAGTAGTATTAACTAACCATTGGCAGTATAAATATCAAACGCTTTTTTAAATAATTTATACATTAATTTTTATGATTTCATATACTTGAAATTGTATCTCAACGCATCAGTCTATTATCAAATGATGTTCAAAATAACATAAAGAGCTATTATCATGTTTTCAAAATCTTTGAATTGACGGGAAAATCTTGACCCCGTGTTTTTTTTTCCAAAGACTTATCCCCAATAAACATAAAGTTTAATATTTTGTAGTATTTTTTTGTTATAAAATTAGTTTGTAGTTTTATTTTTATTGTAGAATTAATTGGGTGCTATTTAGAAAATATTAAAAATATTGACTAAATGACCCAGATTTTCAACTCAATAGTAAATAAAAGTTATTAAGGACCTTACTATTCATATACCTTTTTTTTAATCAATCTTTTTGTTATTTTTCTATTGAGTGAACGAAAGTGTTTCTAACCCCGTTGACCAAGGAGCATATTGGGAGTTGCACACTTCATATATTGTTTTTTGCGTTGCACAAATTGCATCTAAATGTTCATAGTGTAGTGTTTTTTAGTAATTTTCCTCATTATGTTTCTAAGTTGTGATGTTATCATAACTTTTGTATTTAAAATAGTTTATTCACATTAAAAGAGTATATATGAAGAGAGTTTTACAATATGTAACATTTAAAATAGTCTCTTCGCATGTAATCTTTTAATACATGATAGAGTATAAACTTTGATTTTAAAGACATTTGGATATGATCATTTTAGTTGTTGTATATTCATTTTGGGATTTCAACTTCCAATTTATGTTTTCATATTACTTGTTTTAGTTATGATTTAATGTATGCATTGAGGGGGTTTTTTTTGAAGCAAATTGATAAATGAGGGGTTTATGTTGCACTGCCAAATTTTTTGTTAAATACTGATTTGATATTTCTGCATGGGAGAAGGTGCAAAGGCTGAATTAACACCGGAGTTAATTCTTGCAATCATGCCTCTTGAGTGTCTTTTTTTTCCGTTATTTATACAACAATTAATCACTTATCATCACAACCACATAAATTTGCAGTTTAGGGCATAACTTTTTATAACCCTATTTCTAATTTCCAAACTTCAAATCTTTGATCAATGGCAGCTACACCAAACATCAATTAGTTGAAAGAAGCATGTGGATAAGACAATCTAGCCGATGCATTCAAGTTTTTGTTCTCTCAAGACATAATAGAAGAGGAGGGATTTCTCATCCGGATGGGGGATGAATGCACCCAGCTGAGGGCCAAGATCGAAAAACGTGAGCAAATCATGAATGAGGCTGATTCATTTGGCCCTTTTCATGAGGTTGCTACAAATGGACATGATTGCTTGTTTGAAACTCAGATGAGGGACCGTCAAAAACTTGATTTAATGTCTCAACTCCTGGTGTTGGCTCGCGAAGGAATCGATGAGAAGGAAGCTCATGTGAAGCAAATGGACAATGATGAAGACTCCGAAGATGTTTAAGATGTGTTTATGGTTTTCTTTTGGGTTTTGATGTTATTATGTGTTTAGTTTATTAACTCTGTTATGGAACTTTGTTGTAAATAGTATGATGGTATCTAATAGAAGTAACTGATCAATGATCAATGTTTTTAGTTTTAATCAAGTTTTTATTATGTTTATAATTTACATTTATTTTTTTACTTTATGATAAAAGGGTAATATATGTATTATTTATTGTGTGTTTGACTTTTATCTCTCACACATATTTCTCTCACACACACTTAAAACACCCAGATAAACGTATCTTGATCATATAGATCCATATAGGGATTTTAGGGTTTTCAAATTCAGGCAAAATGAATCAAACCAAATATTAAACAGTCAAATGTTGGTGAGGGTTATGTTAAAGGATTTGATGGTTTGATCATTGACCTAAATATTTCAGGTATTGTTTCTTGATTTAGGTTTTCATTTCAAACTGATTAAATTTATGTGTGTTTGATCAAATGTTTTAATTCCCTTAAAGTTGCTTAGTTTATCATGGTTCGTGATTTAGAGGGATTATTGGATTATGCTTGTTAAATTGCTATTGCAATTTGGAAGTTATTATTTGCTTAGTGTATAGGCGTAGTCAAGTTTATTTAGATCATAGTTTGAGTGCTATGGTTGATACTTGGATCTCAAGTTCTTAATGGCTTATTGTATCTTGGAAAAGCTATTAAGCAATTTGAAGGTGTTTACTTCTTTTTTCTATCATGACTGCATTTAAGTTCCATTGTTACTTAAATCATAAACATGAATGATTGCATTCATACTTAAACCATAAGCATAGGGGTTACAATAGATTTATTCTAGGGCATTTAAGCCAAACATAAACCACGAACATCCATGAGGAAAAGTCCTAAACATACAACTAAATCATACTTTTTTCCCCTTCCCTTTTGAACCATCTCTTGCGTCTTTTGGATTTTTGACAACAAATGGTTTAATACCAATTGCATCACAACATTCCTTCTTTAGCAGCCCCGGAAATTTAATCCTATCATCAAAAGCAAGCTTTGCAATCTGTTTTGAGGTTAGACTCTTGCTAGCCTCAACCTTGTTTGAGCTTGAACCCTTTTTTGGTTGATAAAACTGCATTTCATCATAGCTAGAATCAGAGGTTGAATCTTCAACCTTTGGAAAGTAGTCAGACCATGGCATCGGATATGATACATCTGAACTTTCACTGCTGGAAATTGTTATGATTTCTATACAAAAAAAATTAAAAAAATTGAACGGTATGTTACAGATATGAAAAATAACATGAAAAAGACAACGTTGAATACCTGGTTTCTTGTTGGAACTCATTTTTGCAATTGTAGTTTTTGTTACAGATGTTTGAATGGTTGTTTAGTGCTTATGTCTTTATATAGTGGATATGTGAAGGGTTGTTTGGTGTTTCAATTATACACAAAGCAGTCAATGTACAGGGATGAGAAGAAAAAAACAGTGTTTGCTAGCAAAGATTCTCATCTTTACTTTAGTGCAGAGTGCAGTCAAAGATTCTCATCCTTTGGCCTGCAAATCCTTGCTCTGCACACACAACAAAATTAATTTTATGGATCAAAATTGATGTCTTGAATATTTGCATTGATTGCTAAAGGATTTGGACATAAGGAGTAGAATCATTTTTTATTTTTTATTTTTATTTTTTATTTATTTAAATTCTTTTTGATATCTTGAATATTTGCATTGATTGATAAAGGTAATAGTATAATTATGTTTTTATTAAGACATAGGGAGTGGAATCTTTTTTTTCTTTGCTGCAACATTTTTCTCATGACCCAACCCTCCCATTTTTACACCAACAGTTAAGGTTAAATGGTGGCATAAATTTTCCAACCCAACATTACAACTTTTACTATTTTATTCCATTACATGTGAATATCTTTTCCATCAAATTTTCAACCAAACCAAACATAACCTAATGTTCATTCATATTTTTTTTCACATATCCTTACTGCTCACGAATACCTTCATCTATATCAAGAAACATCTGCATCAACCCGTTGAACATATCGTAATCCCTAGCCATAGTTTTCTTCAATGTATTCAAACAGTCAGCAATCATCCCATGCTCTTCCAAGCTTTCCATGTCTGCAATCAGCATGCGACGCTTGTGAATGACCCTCCTAAGATGATCACGGAAATCACGAAGCAATAATGCAATCGTCCCTCCAACATCAATCTCTTGGTTAAACCACACCCGCATACAGTCATGTAAGCGGGGAGAACCGACTTTCTCCTTAAGTTCATCCAATATCTGAAATCGTGCCATTGAATAAAATATCAAGTACAGACTTTAGTTATAGATACTTTATATTTATACATGTCTAAATATGAGTGGTTATAAAATAAATAGGCAGATTTTTAATGTGGAAAGTGAAACAGTCATCATATGGCTCATCATATGCATCAGTAATGAAAAGTTGTTTAGGTTATGCCTGATCATATGCATATCATTAAATACTGACTTGATATATCTGCATGGGAGTTAAGTTTTGCAATGATGCCTCTTCAGTGCATTATTGAATTGCTTATTTAAACCATCTTAACCTTGTGTTACTCACACATACACCACATTTTCTAAACAAAGAGCCTTCATCTACCTATCTAACTTCTTCTCCAATGACTGCTATTCCAACCCCAAACATAGAGGAACTGAAAGAAGCATCCGGGTCAAATCAACTGAAAGAATGCTTTCAGTTTCTATTTGTATAGGAACATACTGAACTTGAAGCATTCCTCATGGATATTGGTGAGAAGTGTAACCAGCTAAGGGCCAAAATTGAAAAGCATGATCAGACCTTAAGAGAGGCCGAGTCATTTGGGCCGTTTCATGGTGTTGCAACCGATAGCCATGTATTCTTGATGGAAACCCAGATAAGGGAGCGAGGGAGGCTTGAAGCGTTGACTGCCATCTTGGTTGAAGTGCGCGAAGCCATTACTAAGAAGAAGTGCCACGTCACCCTCATGGAATATGATGATGATGATGTTTAAGTTATATTGATTGTTGTCTTTTGTCTGAGTCTTATGTTATGGTTATGTTGTTTTCCTTTGTTATGATGGGTTGTATTGTCTTTTGGTGAAGATCAATAATCTCAGTAATCATTTGTGAACTTCAACTGATGATCTATGATTAAGAAAGTAAGCATTCTTGAGTATAGTTTATGAGCGATTGAGAACCCAATGTTACTATTATAGTTTTTACATTTAACGTCATATGAGACAATCATGTTAGTTGTGGGTGATATTGAGTTAGCAGCTAAACTTAAACATTAATAATTTAGTGTTCAACATTTAGTTAAAAATGTAAAATTTCAATATTAATCTTGACCTACGGTTGGACATCACAGTTACTACCATAGTCATCATCCATTTGTTCATAATCTGAGCCATTGCTAGGATATATAATCTACAACGGTGTAGGTTCATTTGTTGCGGATGGATCTGTTAACGCCAGTTCCAAATTCTTGGTTTTCCCTTTTTTGTATTTAGATTTGAAACACCTTTGTCTCAGCCTTTTCGTGCTTTTGGCAAGTTCGGAATTAGGGTTTTCTTCTAGACATCTCTTTTCTTCCTTTAGCCTTCTAATTATTTCTAGGGTTTTTCCATCAGCGTTTGCTCCTCTATCTTCAGCCTATAATGCAATCAGCTTTGTAAGTAGCATGGCAATCAAGAATTTTACAACTCATTAAACATTAAATTTAAATATTCATAATTTAGTTTTCTTAGACGGTTGTAACAAACAAATCTTAACATAGCCGGGACCTCTGAACTCCCTCTCAAATCCCTTTTTCTATCTATACAGTCTTTGTTCAATGGTCTGCACCAAACATATTGCTAGACAATTAAGATAAGAAAAGGAATCCAAGATGAAGAACAGAGTACGCAACTATGTTGAGCATCTCTTGTCAATATTAACAAACAAAAAAGGAGGTGGACAAAGTTCACAACATTCTTTATTTGTTAATATTGACATCCGATGCTCAATGTCTATCACATAAAATAGGGTCTGCTATATAAAATTGAGAATAAAAGGTTAGCTTTAATTGATTGCCAACCTCAAAATTGTTAATCATTCCTTGTAAACTGATAAGCTTACGATAGGGCCAACGCTGAATTCCCATGTCTCGACAGTGCTTTTTTAAAACCGACAAACAAACATTAAGCTCTTTTGTAGGTTTGGCTATTGGTAAGTGAAAGTACTCTGCAATCACCTCCCTGCTGAATACCATAACTTTGGAATATGAGCAGTGGATATGTGTTTGTTAACAAACAACTGGATTGATGGATTTATAGGCTAGAGCAGGAGTTTTAAAGGGCTTATCAAGCCTTTGAGCTTCCTTTTCCTTACTAAAAGGTATTATAACTTCTAATTACCCATAAAGTGAATTTAAAGTCCCTTTAGTAAAGAAAAAGTTCTGTAACTTACTCATCCATAAAGTCAATTTATTACATATTTATAAGCAGTTTTGTTTATTATTCATGCAGACATGAACAGATGATATCTATGTTTGTTGTAAAATTCTGTGAGAAGATAATGACTGATTAGTATGTGTATGTATGATTAGTCTGACTACACCTTTTTCCTAATTTAGAATCCAAAAGATGAGGAATTACCGAAACATGGTAACGTAGATGAAGATTCACTGTTGTGAATCAGAAATGAATCAAGATTGATAAACTTAGCTTGCTTGAGAATAGTTTTTACGCCTTTGGAAAACAACAATAATAATTTATAAGGAGTTTTGTTTATTATTTATGCAAACATGAACAGATGATATACATGTTTGTTGTAAAATTATGCCAGAAGATAAACTTAGCATGCTTGAGAATAGTTTTCACGCCTTTGGAAAACAAAAATTATGAGAGTATGTCTATTCATATGCATATCATTGATTAAAAGTTCCGTAAGTTAAAACTAATTGATTAAGTTAAGGGTTTAGTTCTGAATTTTTATTGAATCTACGAATATTTTTTTTCCCTTTAGGTAATTCATTTTTGTATTTGCGAAAGTGAAAGTAGCAATGTTTTCATTTAAATGGTCCAGGATATAGGCATGTTATGGGCCTTTGTGCTGTTTTGACATATTATTTAAATGTTTCTTCTATTTTTAGTTTTTATTCCAAAATAATACAACCAAGTTGATGGAAACAAGAAATTTATTATTATCTTTGTAAAAATGTATCAAAAACACTACTAAGGAATTATATATTTATCTTATTCTTAAATTCGTTACAGATATCCAAGTCAAGATTTAAATTACAATATGTTGAAATGTGAAGATGTTGTAACATATCCAAATTGAATCTAATTTTTGTTGTTGTAACAGGTCACTTCTTCCTGAACATAGCATGGCTATCCAAATTTGCTGCTGCATCAGGTGTGGCTTTTGGCAAATAAGTTAGTATTGCTCCCACACATGCTTACTATTGCTTCTAGCGAATTAGTACTGCTACCTTTCATGTTTGTACTGCTAGTTGATACTTTGAACTGCTGCCCAGCCTTTCATGTTTGTACTGCTACCCAGCCTTTCATGCTTGTACTGCTTGTTATGGCAGTTTGTACTGCTAGTTGATACTTTGTACTGCTACCTAGCCTTTCATTTTTGTAATGCTCGTTATGGCAGTTTGTACTACTAGTTGATACTTTGTACTGCTACCTATGAACTTAGTACTGCTCCTCATGTGTTATCAGTCTGTACTGCTCGAAGTATTGCTATATCCTGTGTCAAAAACAATAAGAGCAACACAAATACAAAGCAAAGGACAGGCGCATAGCATATCTGAGTTATCTAAAAATCCAAGAACAAAACATCCGTCACAGCTTATTACCCAAACAATGTTCACCAACACTGTAACACCAAACAATTTAAAGTTCACCAAACAATTAGCATCAAACATATAAAAAATTATTGTTTTTGAAACCCTTTCATTAGGTCGGGAAAACTATTGTCATTCAGCATCCCTACTCTGCGTGATCTTTCATATGTTTATCCTTCTGCGCTGCTTCATCAGGTATCTCCTCCACATCTGAATCCTCTTCAATGTACCTTAAATAATGAGGGAAAAAACAGTGGTTATTGCGTGCAATTATCAGTGTCAAGTGTGGGATTGTAAATTGAAAACTGAAACCATACCTCCTCTTCTTTTTGCTTTCATCAGGCTTGGATGGGGAGTTTATCTGTGGACCCTTTACCAGGCGTTTGAGAGGGGCTTTCGGCTCGCTATTGCTGCTTTCCGGTGCTAAGTCATCATAGACCACAGAAACTTCCTGAACATCTGAATCGGCGGTATGGTCAACAGGGAACACGCCAGTACACGTAAAGCTTTCAAACTCAGCATAATTGTAATATGTATGAGATTTGATCTCAAACACGTGTCTTGAACCATACGTGTTTTTCAGAGCAGCCGGGAGTGCGGGGGCATCGTCTTCATCCTCCTCAGCAAGACCATCGAGCAAAGCTTTTGCACTCGACTTTGTCAGCTCGGTAGCTGTTACATCCCACATCACAATCACAACCTGGGTGGTTGCATCCCTTGCAACAACTTCAAGCCTAAACCTGACGGCATGCGCAAACATGACACAAATAGTAAGCATTAACATTTTATACATGCTATACAAAGATTAAGGATGTATTATAACCTGGGTTTAGGGTAGTTAATAGATTTTTTGCACGCATCGCACCACAGTTGGCCATTGTTGCGGGTAACACCCTTTTTGCATTTCTGGCTTCCGCAAGCCGGGTAGTACCATCTGTTCCTAGTATGGATGCTAATGATTTCAGCCTCACAATGGAATGTAATAGAGTCCTAAAAAAGAGACGGTTAAAATCTTAACAGGTAATATTGCATCACTTATATATTTGAATGTTATAGATTAAAAACAAAGTACACCTTTGCCTCTGTCACGACCCAAAGTTAACAGCTCCTTGAGGGTCCCAATTTGTGATTTAGTCGATGTAATAGGCAAAGTTGGCTCATCACCATCAAGCCCACTGCGATTATTTGTTATCCTTAGTATTTTTAATTTTAAAACCATAAATGATGCATAACATATGATAATTGATACCTTATCTGAGACTTAAACACAACAATGGCGGGGATATCATCGCTATCCAGGATAAGGGTAGATGAACAGCTAGAAACGCCCAGTTGGCCTATAAGGTAAACACAGTTAAAAAGGTCTGACAAACAGGGTTTTAACGCTAAACGACACGGCCTTAAACTAACCATTAAAATATCTGGCTGTCAAGGAGGTTAGGATTATAGTGTACTTTCCAGAATGAGTAGACATCATCTTCAAGAATTGATCACCCAACTTTCCCCATAGGGTGACCCGTAAGGCGCGACCCCTGATCCAGGCAAAACATAGGATATTCAACCGGGTAACTTTAAAATGGGACCATAATAGCTTAGCATGCAAATATTATCAGAGGAAGGAGTCAATACCTTTCATTTATAGGGAGAAATCAAATATTTTTTTCTGTAGGTTGGATACTCTCAAACTCCATAAGCTGGAACGGATGCCTCAAAAAGCCACCGACTTTGTTGCAAACTTTGCGTACCGTTGTGGAACCATTAACCTCAATGGCGTAATCGTTCTCTCTGATTACACGGTACTCATCTCTCCGTTGCACTGAAAAATACCTCATAGAGACGACAGCACCGGGCTGGATCTTGTCAACAAAACAGTGAGAAATGTTGCTTTTCATGGTACAATGCATGACATTTTCCAGGAAGAGAATTAACACACATCACACATCAGTTTATCAAGACATACCTATCAGGACATATACAATGATGCAAGATAATGACATTAATTTCACCTTTTCATCTGAAACAACAAAGTCAGTACTCAGGTATCGATCGTTGATATTATGAACATCCCATGTTCTGCATATCATCACCACAATGGGGCCATCGATGCCTTCTTTCAACTGATCAAGAGTGTAGTTTTTAACTTGCTTTCTGTTTGACTTAGACATGATGCTACAGAAGGTATAGCTAGAAAATGTGCATGGCTCATACCACCTAGAAGATCTATTTATACAGTTCAAGAACATGATAAACCTGCAACCATTCAATGAGCAGGAGTTGAAAGACCATCAGTTTAGGAAGATGGAAGACAAGGTGTCTTAAACCACATCATCAATGAGGCTTTATACCTTTCATTATTATTGTCAATTTATTTTGGGTTTAATGCGTAGAAGCTTCAAAATAAGCTCGAGCTGCACGAAATTTATGAGCTTATACTTCATATTTGGGTTTCTTGGCTTATAACATTAATGCTCGCATTCAATATGGGAGCAACTTGCAGCCTAAATTTTAAGTATAGTAAGATATCGACGTAATTAAGAAATTTAGATAGATATTTATGTAAGTATGAAGTTTTTTAAGGATATAGGATATAGATGAGATTTTTCCATTCGTTAAACGTTTAAAAAGATTAACAGCACAAGTGCAAAAAAAAAGGAGGGATAATTCAAGGATTTGAACCTGACGTGAATCGAACACGCAACCTTCTGATCTGGAGTCAGACGCGCTACCATTACGCCACAGATCCCTTTGTTTAAATACTCTAAATACTTTCACTATAAAATGACAGACTATTAATAAAAACAAAGTTGACAGTAAGGTCATATAAAAATAGTATATGTAAAACAGAATGCTTAAAATAGGTCAAGAGTTTCCAAAATATAGTTTCGGGTGACGGTATTGCAACGTTATACTCTAGACGCTTGAAAACGCCAGCATTACAACATTTTCCCCATGAAAGTTGTTTCCGGCGTTGTGGGTTCAGCGTTGTGTGTTTCAGTGGGTTCAATTCTGAGTGTTACGACTACGGCTAATATATGATTCATTGTTATCTCTGATGTTCTGATAACGTAGCAACAATTTTTAACACAACACTAGTGTTACCTCAAACTTTATTACTATCATACATTCATACTATGGTGAACTAAATTTAGAAAAGTTACTATTCATAAAAATAAGAGGAGCCATGAAATTAAGTTAAGGGGCCGGGGGCCGAACTTGACGTAAAAATTATAGTAATATATATCGCACCAAAAATGCTTTTTTTTTTTTTACCCATCATAACCTAACACCATAATTATCAGGACATAAAGCTAAATAAGAAATAATAGTTTGACAAGTAAATTTTATTTTTGTGTTATATTATACCGGTTAAGTTATTCGTTTTGAATTTTAACAAAATATCGATATAAATAAGGGGGGTTAATTGAACATTAAGTATTACATTGCAAAGCCTGCTTCCTCTGTCATTTCTTCAGGTAAGACTAGAGTCAATAAAGAATACTTCACTCGCAGCGAAATCTTTCCCTTGTCAACAACAATTCTAGCACCCGAAACAACCCAATATCCTGGTGACTCTTGCGGGCCTCTAGTCAGTTCAACTGTGTCGACAAATTTCAACAGTTTTGGTGCCTGCTGTGGAACTGGAGGCCCACAAGGATATACAGCTGAGTTAATATTCACTTCAGCTGGCTGAGGTGGTGGTTTCAACATCCCGGTTAGATGATAACTTATAAGAGTTGATATAAGTCCAGATATACCTGTGAAACCACTTGATCCGTCCCATTCTGGGGTCTTTATAGGGAATGCGTTTGTTACAGTTGAGAATTGAAGTTGTAAAAAGAGGACTTTTTTGAACGTGTGTGTTTGTACTTGTAAGCATGCACTGGTTACTATTGAAAGCTCATTTTCTGACTCTATTGGTGCGGTGCACACATGAGAAAAGTGTTTCCATAGGACTTTTTCGTAGTATCTATGGTCGTAAATTTCTTGGTTGGAGTTTCTATGTGGATCGTCTTCAAGTTGGAAGATTTTAGGGAGAGCCGAAAGGTGTTGTAGATGGATTGATAAGCAATTGCTTCTTTTGCCTTCGAGAAATAACCGAAGGCAAGTCACGGGCCTATTACCCACGTCAACCTGTAAAATTTTTAAGAACATTAGATGTATGTGAATGTGACTTTACTTTTGACTTGTTGTCATGTCCCTAGCTTCTTAGCTAGTACTTTTTTACGTGATCCATTTGAGATAAAACATAACCATAACATCTTATTTATAATATTGCAGATTAGATTTCCTCCTCTAAAAGTAGTAAAAGGCGCAACTCAGAACCAAATCAATTTAAGGATTGAAGATGATAAAGAGGATTTCTCAGAAAAGAAATATTAATTACCGGGTTGGTGTTAACATAGAGCCTGGGCCCACATAAGCTAAACTGTAAAGATGGCATGTTTTGTTGCTTGCGGTGCGGACCAAGGGGAAGATCATTAAACACAGGTGCCCATTGTCGAGGCAGCTGAAACTCCAAAAATTGATGAAGCTCTTCAATTGGCGGTTTATCTACAGCAAACACACAACTAAATATTACTCCTAGTATTGTTGATCCTAAAATGTTATTAATGAAATGAGCACAAAGTGTAAGATGTAAAAATGTAAATGATATGTAAACAGAGTTTGCTCACATCGTAAATAGAGGTTTACCGCATGGCTCAAGTATCCACTTCCTGGGACGCCATTAAGTAACGAGGTTATTGGAATGAAGGACATTGTGATTACATCCGGCTCTAATTGCACACTATGCAACCACTCATGATGCGTTAGATTTTTATAATCTCTTCCGCCTCTCCTTTTGTAAATGCTCACAAGGTTCTACAATCAAACATAATGATAGATCAACACAGGACATGTAAGAACATCATGGTCATACTATAAAATGGTTAGTTACAGTACCTCTTTAGAAGAATATGAACTCGATGGACTAGTGTCTGCAAACCTTACTCTATCCCCTCCTATGTCATACTGGAAAGAAAAATATGAGATGATAATGTCATAAGAAATCGAATAGTCTATATTGATTTTATAAATTTACTCAAATCCAAACGTCTGTGAAGCCTAGCTACTTTCAGCAATGCGACTGATAAACAAAAGAGCATAAATAGCATACCTTATCCTTATGAGAAAAATGTTCAGAACTACTTCCACATTGTCCATCAACATTGAGGAATCTCTTATCAGCCATCGCCTCTAACCTTTTCTGTACTTCAACAGATTGAAGAGGTGATGCATACTGCTGCTTCATATAGATTACATCTTTTCCGCCCATATTGACACCAGCAATTACGTGAGTCCCAAATATTTCAATAAATCTATAATAACATCAGTTATAAGCGTAGATGCAACATAAAGTATGATCTAATTGCGGATTCATATGGGTATCAATATAGGATTCTTACCTTGCCAATAATGCAGGTTCCCATGAAGATGGAACTGCTTTCTTGACATGATCAGAAAGTAGAATTTGGGATTTCTCAAGTGCTACGGTATATAATGAAATGAACATGCCTTCAAAAGCAAGAGTCTTAGTACTCGAAGCGTCTTTCTGCCAACCTCCAGAAAACTCGAACATAGCATTAAAAAGGCCTGACGGAATTTTTCCAGTCAATGATAGTGCCTGATTAAATTGCTCTGACATCTGCAGCCCAAATTAAAACCTTAAAACTATAGGTTATATTGTTATTTAAAAACTGGATCAAAATATACTAAATCTGAAACTGGAGATTTAAATTTGAAGAAAAAAGGATAATGTATCGAGGGGCCTGCCTTTAACGTTTTTCATTATCATCACCCATTATACTAAAATTATTATATGGATCACCTAAGCATGTTAGCATGTATCCTAATATGAAGTCCGGCCAAAAACATGTCAGATGGCCAAAATGCCTTAAAAAGTTTCGACATATATCAATATATGGTTAATACTCTTATCTTACAGATAGATATAGTAATCAAGGGTACTTCATATTTTTTCTTACAAAACTTGTAAGAGCTTTTTCATCTCCCTAACATGTTTTCGGCCGGGTTAAAGTAGTATAACACAAAATTATCAAGAACATAGTTGGTACCTATATAATGTACCTGTTGGAAAGTGAGAACATCTGAACGAAATCGAGTCCGTTCACCTTTATCACATTTAATCGATTTTGGGACATTAGGAATCAAAAGTCCACCGGGAAGGACAATGTCTCTACCTTCACACTCATCTATTTCAATTAAACGATTTTGATTACTAGTACTATTACTATTCAGACTACCATCTGAAAATAAACCACCTTTACAATACTTAAGCCTTAGATCTAACGAGATGTCGTAACCACAACCAATCGACTGAATCGCAACATTTGCAGCTTCAACAGCTGGAAGCTTATTAAGAGCCATTTTTACCAATAAATCAAGTGCATGAAAAAAAGACAAATAATGTATGACTATATATAATAAGAGTACGTGTGGTTATTGAGCATATTAAATCATTAATGCACAAATAAAACATAAATGCCAGCACATTCTTTGTTGGTACTGTAAACAAAGATCTACCTAGGATTTTTGGCGGGTGAAAAAGTGGCGTTTTATGCGGTTGACGAGGAAGAGTTTGACTTGCAGTCAACATGTGATTTGTATATATATATATATATATATATATATATAAAAGGGACCTATAGAAAAGAATCAGGACCCACAAAAAAAATTAGAGGTCCACATTTATAGTACAAAATTGTAATTAATTGTAGCTAATTTATTTCATATATATATATATATATATATATTGTGCTTATAAGCTTCTATACAAACCGATAGTAGATCGAATGTATAAGAATGTGTGTTTACATGTATGAATGGTAACGAACCTTGATGGTGACATTGACTAGAGTCAATGAGTGATACTAAAATAATGTTTGAATGTTTTAAGACATTTCCAAGATTTTAGGCATTTGATCTTATTTTTCTTTTTCTTTTTTAAACCATTAGGCCTTGGATCTTGGATAAACCTTTTATTATATTAAATGCTTATTTGCATTCGAGTATAGTATATTTATGCTCTTGTTATTGTATGTAACTAGATTATTTAATAACTTTTGTTTTCATAATCATGGTTTTGATATTTTGACTAACTAATTTACGTGGTTTGAATATACCATTACACACACTCAAATCAAGTAAAGTCATCTATTTTCAGGATGTTGACGTGACCACTTCAGGTTGTTTGCACATAGCAAAATTTAAACTTTAAACCTCACACATTTTAGTCCGATATCTTTTTGCCATTAAGTCACGCCTGAATGGTATGCAGATTATTTAGGACATGTTTGTTTCGGGGGTTTTTGTATTCAAGGAATGGTATAAGAGTAAAAGATGTAGTTTGGTACAGTGGAATGGATTCATGATTTGACTGTTATAATCTAAAATTAACGGTTTTACAAAGTCTTATGATTAGAAGGGTGGGTTTTGGAAGTAAACCCTCTCATTTTATTTGAAATATGTGTCAGATGCATATAGCCGGGTATCCCGTGTTGCGGCAGCGGGTACCCGTGTGTTGGTCCACGCAGTTTGAGCAAATGACGATACATAATGAATATTAAGAGACAAAACAACATCTTTTACTCAAGACCACTTAGTTAACACCATTTGTACTTTTCAACGTTTATAAATCTTATTAGAAATGAATCAAAGATTTACAATGGAATAGCTCACGGTAAACTATTCCGGTTGATGACTAATGAAACACTCCTATTAGAACGACTAGTGGCAGCTAGCTTTACTTAGTTCGTTCCTAGGAGAGGGGATTCTATCAACTATAATACTAAGTATTACTTTATGTGTTTGTTTAGAATCTCTACTTATTGTTGCTAAACATGAAATAGACTCGCTCATCTTGAACTATCGGCGTCAGAGATCCTAAGTCACTAGTAGTTCAACTTCCTTAGGATAGGCTATTCTAAGTAAATCAGAGACCGTTTGGTTAGCTTTTCCTAGTCAACAGTCTCCTCCTGTTTAAATACAGGAATAACCTAGATTAATTAGTTGTAAGTGAGCATAATGGCTTCTTCTTACAACTAAAAATACAACAAAGAATAAAATAAAATCAATAAAGATTGATCATTTGTTGTTGATGTATTTTGGTGAAGTTTCTAAAAGATCAGAGATTGTCTTGTTTACTGAACACTCCCTGATGCACTTGATGCCATTCCCTGAAGACTTCTCCCTTTCCTCTGATGCTCCTCTCTTCAATTTACTTCTGATGCTCCAATTTGCAATAATTCCTAAAGCTTTTTTCTCCCTCTTGGTTGCTTATGAGAGTAACCATAACCACACTTATAGCTTGTGTGTCTAAATACACATATTTTAACAAGAACCTCTGAACAGAAATTTTCATGATGAAAAATTTACTCTGGACAAGTTGTCCAAGTGAACTTTATTTATGAATAAAGGTACTCGCAGGGAAGTTATACTTTGAAGTGTGGTTGAATGAGCTGGAAAAGAAGCATTTGGAGCTTTTTCCTACACAAAAAGAGTATGGAAGTACTCAATCGTGTAGTTGATAAGTGAAATGAAGTTATGAAGAGGGTGTTTTAGGTGGGGTGTTGTAGAGGATCGGGTGTGAATGTTATTAGCCGACATTCAAGACCGACTTTGTATTATTAGCAGACATTTAAGAACGGATCTTCTGATACCACTTGTTAGTTCACGCAGTTTGAGCAAATGACCAAACATAATGAATATTAAGAGACAAAATAACATCTTTCACTCAAGACTACTTAGTCTACTAATAACACCATTTGTACTTTTCAACGTTTATAAATCATATTAGAAATGAATCAAAGATTACAATGGAATAACTCACGGTAAACTATTTCGGTTGATGACAAATGAAACACTCCTATTAGAACGACTAGTGGCAGCTAGCTTTGCTTAGTTCGTTCCTAGGAGAAGGGATTCTATCAACTATAATACTAAGTATTACTTTATGTGTTTGTTTAAAATCTCTACTTATCACGGTTACAAAGTTTCTGTTGGG
This sequence comes from Artemisia tridentata subsp. tridentata, assembly GCA_021014915.2. Classification (NCBI taxonomy): domain Eukaryota; kingdom Viridiplantae; phylum Streptophyta; class Magnoliopsida; order Asterales; family Asteraceae; genus Artemisia; species Artemisia tridentata. The sequence goes on along the minus strand of CP139507.1, from coordinate 316,931,278 downwards.
TCCGATTATACACACGCATTCATGCAAACCATGAAGGATATGGAGAACAGTTTTAGCCAGTGAGGAAAACTAATGAACATCAACATTGATGAGGTTGGTGTAGAAAACAAGAAGGGGGGTTGAATAGTTTTTACCAATTCAAATTTAGTTTAAAAAAACTTTTAGATCGATTGTATGTGAAACCTTTGGATGATAAAATATGGACAATGCAAGTAAGTAAGAAAACAGATAAACACAACAAAGTAAAGAAAGTAAGAGATAAAACCATGACACAATGATTTATAGTGGTCGGCTACAAGGACACCTGTAACACCCCGCCTTATAGACCACAATATTGTCCGCTTTGCCGGTAGACTCACGGCTTTGCTTTTGTGGCCCTCATGTGAAGACTTCCCGGCAGGTCACCCAAGCCAGTACTACTCTGACATGAGCACGCTTAACCGTATAGGCGATTAACCGTTAGACCACAAAACATGTTGTTGTTGTATAAGGCGAATGTTAACATATGTCCCAGCATCACTCCAAGTCACGGCCAATGTGGGATTTGCCAAAGGTCTTACATTCACCCCCCCCCCCCGGGGGGAATCCCGTCCTGGGATTCAAGTTGGGTAACAACCCTGTCTAAGGGACTCATCGTCCTCGAACAACGATGATGTTTGCCCCACATCCCAAACGGCTTGAGTAGCTCTGATACCACCTATAACACTCCCAAAATCTGGTATTGCAGAAGCATTCGGTCATGGGGTGCTACTAAATTGAAAATCACAACACAAGGTAATAAAGAACTGAATACATACTCCGTTTTAATACATTCAACCAAGTTAAATAAGTTTACAATAAAGTTTGAGTTTAGAAAATAAGGCCCTAAAGTTTAGTCGTCCCACTCAAAACAAGTCATAGTTAAATGCAACAGCACTTCAGAAAGTAGTTTATGACCCTTGCCATGCCACAACCTTGTAATAATCAATCAGCTTAAACACCTGAGAAAAACATGCCACAAGTCAGTAAAAAGCTGGTGAGTTCATAGGTTTATCAATAAGTAGTAAAAACAACAGTTTGGACCATGAGTTTGGTATATGAACATTACAACCCATTTAATGTCATATAAAAATATAGTCTATTACGCTAGCACTAAGTTCATGCAACCGAAGCTATAACAGTGTGCATGCTCTAGAAGCATGTTAAATATAAAGGCCCGGCAAGTGTTTATCCCAGACACTTGTGTTTCGACGTGGTATATGTACGTTTGCCTATCCGGTCAATCCGAACGGGGACGTTACTCCCAATAGATCCATTTATAACATTCGCGCTTCCCAGTGAGAATTGACGGTTCATGAGTTGGACATAATGGGACATAACAGGGCTAAGGCTAATCCACGTAATAGCATAGACAATAGTTTGGTCCATAAAAGAGTTTTGCATGTTTCTCACCCCAATTGTAAAATAAGTTTAAATAGAGTGGGGCTATAAACTCACCTCGGCAAATAGCAGTCAGATAATACAATAGTTCAGATGGTGTTCAGCACCAACACGCAACCTAGATTAGTAAGGTTTATTTTAGTTCACAGACTAAGCTTATGACTTAACGAAATTCAATAGTTTTAAAGAGTTCATGTTATTGTTACTGGTGTGGCAGCATTTAAGTTTAGAACAATTTTCTAAGCATTTGAAGGTATTGGCACTTGGAAGTGCATAAGTGTATAAAAGTATCAAAGACGAATAAGTCTCCGGTTTGACAGTAACTGAAAGACTATGTACGGAACAATTACTATCAAATATAAGACGTTGACGGCATATGGAAACGTTATTTGTTAAATGAGCATATATTACTGAGTGCGTGTATATACATATATATATATATATATATATATATATATATATATATATATATATATATATATATACTAGTTGCAAAGCCCGCCCGATGGGCGGGCATGACTTATAATTATCGTTGTCATATTTTACTATAGCGAAAGAAGGCGGGTAAAAAATGGCAATTGTGTATAAAGTTCAAAATATATACACAATCAGTTGTTATACTTGCAGAAACAATTTGGAAAAAATAGTTGAATACACTCTATCTCCACATTATACGTCAATTTGGACACAATCATTGTGTGGTTTGAAATAACATGGTCTTGCAATTTGAAGAAACATTTGTTCATAGACTCGAATTGGGTTAATCAAGTAGTAGGATTTATATGTAGCATAAGATTGTTGTTTTTAACTTTTTATAATCGAACTTTGCATATTCACAAAACAATCAAATGAATAAGTCATCTAATATACAAAGAAACGAACTCCAAAAAGAATAATATGTTTTTGGTATCAATGATCCTCCGTATGCAAATTGGATCCTTATCCTGCAAGAATAAAGAGAAGTCATTTGTGTATATCATTTTACTCTCTTTTGAGAGACCCATTTTGAAAACGCAAATTGCCATTAAGAACTGTTCACATCAGCTATGCGTCGTGAGGAATTACCATGAGCATTCATCGTTTTGCTAAATAGTATTTAAGCCACGCATCAAGTGTATGTAAGAGCTTTGCTATGTTATTGGTTATGCAAAAACATCAAAGGTCGTAAAGCACCCAGTCTTTCATTCTGATAAGAGAGTGCAAATAAAAGCAGAAAAAACGTGTATAAATATTGGATGATTTTTTATTAATAAAGGAATTACAATGAGTCGTAGTGATATTTAAAGGTCGTTATAGACTTTACAAATTGTTACAGAAACACGTTGAATATGCTGGTGAATAAGGATGGCTATACCTCGTAGAGATACTTCTTTTATGTTTTGTCTTGGTTGAAAAGTTAATAGCTCTTGTCAACCGTCTGGTTCACATGTCTTTTTTCCACCTTTCGTAGTCAATTTCTCTTCAATTCTACTTGTATAGTTTGATGCTATTATTCTTCCGATTCTATTATTTAGCCAAAGTCTACTGCTCCAAGACCCTACTTGCCTGCAATTTCATAGATAATGAAAGATGAACGTAGTTACTTAACCATCAGGTTTCGAGTTAATTGGGTAATGGGGTTTCGGCGACACCAATTCACCTAAACCCTATACATTGATAAATTTAATTAGCCAATCGACACTACCAGCTTAAAGTGTTATATTAAATCTCTAATAGTTGTGATATAATTATATAAGTGAGGAAGTTCATCAAATAATAAATCTATGAGGCATTTCATTAGACAGTTAATGTGCATATAAAACTCAACACTTGTATCACATTTATTGACATAGTTGTAAATTTTCATGAACGTAAGAATTAAAATAAAGATGCATTCATCTAACTTAGATGTTGATATCAGATCAGTTTGGCAATGGCCTGCATAGTGCGGTTTGCAACAATGAACACAAAAATTATAGAGCCGTAATCCAGTTCATGGTGAACAGTAAATTATTGATTGTCATTGAATTTAAGTAATTTGAGTTTAAAATAAAAACTAACAGAAAAACAATCTTATTACCTTGCAAACTTTCGTTCTTTGAACAGCTCTCTAAATGTCTGCAAAGTAAGATCAAAACATGATGTCAATTTTATTTGATCAACGTAATACTTATCTGTTCTAAATTTATAAGATAAAAAATTTTAGTTTAGTGTTTAGGATTGCTTACATGCTTGAAAAGCTTTATAAAGCAATAGGCAATTCACACACACTTAAAGAAGCAATTCCAAACCCTCCATTACTGAAATAAGCAGTTTCATTCGAGCATTTAAAAATGCTCATTTGTATGAAATTAGGAATTCTTTGAAATTGCTTGCTTTAGTTGCCTATTATGTAAAAAAGGGCATCCCTTTTGAATATGCAATCTCAACTTGTAGACATAAAATCCTACCTGTATATATATATTTTTTTAAAGAATTTGGGTATAACGACCCTGTTTTAGAATTGCAGTACTAAAACTACTGGTAATAAAGGACTGTTTGGGAGAGTTTTTTTAAGCATCTTCTTGTAGAGGCCGTTTCAATAAACAATTCAAAATAACTAAAATGTTCTCTCAAAAGGATACCTAGTTGATCACTGCCATGGCTATCAACCCTTTTCCATATCATGCTTGTTACGCTTGCAAGTTATCTCATGGAACCTAAATGAAATTAGTAGTTTATGCCTACCTGTAAATTCTATCAGAAACCCAAATGGATGCGACCCAAACCCAAGACAAATACATAACCTGGATCTATGGCCAGCCGATTAATAAACAACAAATAAACAGAAATGTGAATAAGCAGCCACAATAACCTTTGATCTAATAAGAACCACCAGCAAGAAAGAAAACAAATACCAAACAAAATCACAAAGTTGGACTTTAGGTGTATCTCACATAGCTTCATAAATGAATTTTAGTGTGTTCAAATGACTGGTTCAATTGGTTAGGTTGGGTGCAGAAAATTGTATGAAACTCAACTGGTTTCCCCGAAATGTTTTAGCTTTCTGCTTGGTTCATTTTAAAAATAAGCATTGTGTAAAAACCAACGCCAAACAACTTATTTATAAAAATATTGCTTGTATTAAGAACACGGTGTCAAGAAGAATCGGACCAGGACGATGAAAATAATAAACACTTCGAGCTGCCAAACCATGTATGTTCTGGAAAAAAACCATATACACCAAAATATTAGTAATGTATCAGAAGTGTAACGCTAATCAATTGATTAAACGAAAAACGAAAAGTAATCATTTTCGTCGTGATATGGCCAAAAGAATTTATGATGAGTCGTCGATTTTGCTATCAGGAACTTTTTTGCCAGTCAAAATAGATGCTCTGTACTTAAAAAATAACCCGGTACCAAACTGCCTGTTCCCCCGGTTTCGCACCTCTGTAATTAAATAAATAAATTTATAAATACTTACTATCATACTTTAATAGTCTTGTAACAACGGGTCTTGGACCTGCTGGCCAGATACACGCTTTAGTAAACGATTGATCAAAGATGACTTTCCAACGTTCGGATAACCAACTATTCCAAATCGCACCTGTAATCAGAATCATATAGATATTAAATATATATATATATATAACCTAAACTGTATTTGAAGTTATGTACAACTCACCGGCCAAGGAAGCAACCCACTTGTTGTGCGTTTCGTATTCACTTCGGTAGCGACAGAGTTTGGTAATCTTCCTAACTTCATGGAACCCTACATTTTTTATAAGAAAACCATTAATGATTCTTAAATGCTGACTTTAGTACGACAGGCTACAATCAACAAAGGGAAATTGATGCTATTTCATAAGTGATATCTTATGTCTTTAGCTTATAAAAAAAAAGACATGACTTCGCAGATTTACTCGTGTAAAGATGGTGTCATATTTGTGATCAATTAATCACCAAGACCAATGACATATGTGTACCAAAAATTTGGTTTTAGACAGAAAACTATATCAATAACAAAATGCTATTATAGCAATAACTAAAATTGTTGAGCATAGTTCATTCTCTTATGAATGATCAAAACGTTTATTTATTTGTACTGCATTCATTTTATGGATTTTCGCTACACTTAATGTCATAAAATGATAAATGTGATATATTCTAATCAAGAAGTGTACATTGTTTCAAAGGGAAAGAAGAGTAACATGACCTGTGCATCAAACATGTTCATGTACTTGATCCCATTGCCAGAGTCAACTCGACCCGCGTTGGGCTGGAAGAGACAAAACGCCAACGTTTCAGGGCGTGTATCACTCTGATAAGCAAAAAATGGGTAAGGGTTGATCATGAAAGGCCACCCATTTTCACTGTGGAACTTTAACAGTGCTCGCATTGTGTCGTTGAACCCAGAATTGAAAGTCAACTAAGAACATGGATCTGAGGATGCAAGCAGTGCCATTGAGTACACCGGGAAGTGTTATCAGACGGTGCTGAGGAAGAAACTGCAGAGACATTTGTTTATTTGTTCATCTGAATAGGCTGACGACAAATAGCATTTTCAGAAATTACTTTACCCTTTGGAGACCCATGTAGAAACAGTGTGGGTACCAGACTTTGATACGGCGATACGTGACCACCTATACTTGACACATTAACGTCCACTTGATCCGCATCCCACCTCTCAAAACGACTATCTATTAAGGACTCGGTCCTTTTACAGACTCACGGCTAAGAAAACCCGTGGATTTTAAATCTCCGTGTAAACGTGAACCACTACTTACGCCAAACATCCTAACACCAACCAGGTTTGTCTTTGCCTCCCCAGTACAACCATTCAACTGGAACAGCAGACCTAGGAACCAACTTCCTTTTGCAGGCCAGAAAATAAGTAAGCGGGCAACACGTGAAGAACCATAATCCCAATATCAAAATAAAATAAGATATGTTTTAATGCAGAACACAATGCAAGTACCTGAAAGAAATTAGCAATAGTTTGGATAGAAGCATTTTTATTAATTCCAACTTCATAACATCTTATAACAAACTTCTCTTTGATTGTGTGCAATTAAATACAGTATACAACACATACTTTTTAATGTCCTTCACAGTCTGCGTTCGTCTTTGCGAGGAGCAAAAGAGGTAAAGTGCATACCACCCATCCTGAACCTTGCACAACAGCACCGTCTGCGTTCATCTTAGCAATTAATTTTTCCAAAGAACTTGTATCTATAAATAAGCATCAACTAAGTAGGTGTTAAATATTGTGAAAGTCACCTGTAATGACCATTGCCATCGCGCCGTCCCTTTGCAAGGCTTGATTAAATTTTGTTTTAAGCTCGACTGTATCTCGTCACATCCTTTGGCAAATCAATATTTGTTCTAGTGGAAAGTGTCAAACTCATTATACTATTAATACAGAAGTTATACTACTGAAAAGTATTTTTCTTGGAAAAAATTGAAGCAATATGCATATCGATTCTTAAGATGAACTGGATAACACCCGGAGTTATGGGTGTAAGCTCTCATGTATGCATGGGCTCATTTCATTACGTATGTGTTATTTTTTTTTAAATAATATCGAGTAAACTATGTATCAAATTGTAGAGTATACACCTCATGTTCGGGTGCTAACCGAGGATTTGATACACGTTGGTCAGGGTTTGGTAGCAGATCATTGATTTCATAAGACGAATGAGCATAAAAAAGTAAATAGACCCAATGAAAGAAAGGGGAAAATATACTTACTCGAATGTTAGGAGGTCTCTCGCCTCTTCGAATCATCGACATGAACTGCAAGCCAAATAAAAAACAGGCCAAACCAACATCATAAATTAATTGAATGAGTATAAACTTTTAGCACATGAATAAATTTTCAACACTGTTCTGCTTAACTGCTTATTTTTGGGGCAAAATAAGAAGTTTTAAACAGATTGACAAACATGAATAACGCAACAGTTATTACAGACTATCAAATGCATTAGTCTTCTGCATATATATAAAGTGAAGAATCTTTTTTGGCATCATACCAAGCACTTGCTGCGATGACACCAAAGGTGAAAGCATATCAACATTGGGCGCATTTTTTCTTACACAAACATTGGACGGTCTTTGCACATCCCCACCAGAATGATCGTGATGAACATCCCGAACAATGCCTGCACTAAAGTCCAGTACCTTAGGACCCGGTGTATAGGCTGTGAACATTACCCAAAAAGCATAAAAGTCTGCACATCTGATCAACCACGTACAAAGATGCTAGGAAACAACAAATCAAGTGTAGCGCCAAAAAAACTTTATGATTATTTGACTTTAGTAAAAGAATAATAATCAAGAATAAGAAGGAACTACCTCTGCTTCAATTCTCTCTTTAAGTTTAGGTTATTAGACTCGAGCATAACAATCTCAGCCCTGATAGGCAACAAAAAATCAAAAATAAAATAGTGTCAGTTTTTAATGGTTAGTAAATACATCAACCAATACCACCCAAGTCTTAATTATTCATGCTGATAATTTAACGGTTTCCTACTGTTGTTCAGTTATATATGCAATGTGTTCCATGGGTGATCCCTTCTTTACCTACATTGGCAATACAAAAATAAAAAGCATTTAATACCATAAAACTGTAACATCAGAAAAGCGATTTGTAAACTACATATGTATACTTATACTAATTCGTCTCTTGATTGTTTTTTTTCCTACTGATGGAACATACCTCTTCCATAGCTATGGCATTACATATTAGAAGTGTACACAACAGTAGCTATTGATTTTTCAATCGACATTTTTAAACAGATTGACAAACATGAATAACGCAACAGTTATTACATACTATCAAATGCATTAGTCTTCTGCATATATATAAAGTGAAGAATCTTTTTTGGCATCATACCAAGCACTTGCTGCGATGACACCAAAGGTGAAAGCATATCAACATTGGGCGCATTTTTTCTTACACAAACATTGGACGGTCTTTGCACATCCCCACCAGAATGATCGTGATGAACATCCCGAACAATACCTGCACTAAAGTCCAGTACCTTGGGACCCGGTGTATAGGCTGTGAACATTACCCAAAAAGCATAAAAGTCTGCACATCTGATCAACCACGTACAAAGATGCTAGGCAACAACAAATCAAGTGTAGCGCCAAAAAAACTTTATGATTATTTGACTTTAGTAAAAGAATAATAATCAAGAATAAGAAGGAACTACCTCTGCTTCAATTCTCTCTTTAAGTTTAGGTTATTAGACTCGAGCATAACAATCTCAGCCCTGATAGGCAACAACAAATCAAAAATAAAATAGTGTCAGTTTTTAATGGTTAGTAAATACATCAACCAATACCACCCAAGTCTTAATTATTCATGCTGATCATTTAATGGTTTCCTACTGTTGTTCAGTTATATATGCAATGTGTTCCATGGGTGATCCCTTCTTTACCTACATTGGCAATACAAAAATAAAAAGCATTTAATACCATAAAACTTTAACATCAGAAAAGCGATTTGTAAACTACATATGTATACTTATACTAATTCGTCTCTTGATTGTTTTTTTTCCTACAGATGGAACATACCTCTTCCATAGCTATGGCATTACATATTAGAAGTGTACACAACAGTAGCTATTGATTTTTCAATCGACATAATTTTTTCTGCAAAAAAGAGAGCACAAAAAATTGAATGGTAAATAAAACCAATAAAATTAAACATAAACAACTGTTAGACAAACTAAAAACACGATGCATCCATTATAATTTATCATATACAGCTATGTTACTTAATTTTTGATGAACATGCGTTTGTGTATATTGGAAAATTAGGGTTTTAGGGAATACCGTATCATAGAAATTGGCTGAGGAAATTATGATACTCCGTATTAGGGTTTTGAGAAAATACGTAACTATATAAAAATTAGATATATGTGGATTAGCAAAAAATATTTAATTGCAGAGATTTATAAATATGGTGTTGCAAAATATAATCAAAAAATGTGGTGGTTCAGTGGTTAACATACCACATAATATCTGCATGGTCTTGAGTTCGAACCATGTTCGAATCTTGTAAAGGCTAGATTTTTGGATTTAATTAATACCGAATTTTAGCCTCCTGCTTAGGTGGCATAGTTTATGATTATGTGGCATTATTATGATTATTTGGCATTGAGGTGGCATTGAGGTGGCATTAATGACGTCATACGCCTCCTGTTATATACAATGTATATATATATATATATATATATATATATATATATATATATATATTACATGTATAAGTGTGTGTATGAGAAAAATGGTGTGTGTATATATATATATTTAGTATTTATAAAAGAAATGTTACGTTTAAAATTCCTCATTATTGATTATTACATTTAATGAAATATACTTTTGACAATAGGCGGGCATGACGCGAGTACAAGTTTTGGTTTCCTTGTGCTAACAAAAGTTATAAGGTTTGTGTTTAATAATCGTTTTAAATTCTAATAAATCCATATGAGTTTTGATAAAGTATGTCAAATGTATATGAAATCAAATAAGTGGTATATATGAACGAGTTTAAATTCACAAGTTTAGTTTTCACCTTGTCCTTATAGTTTTTAAATGTATAAAAGAGTTTTCTAGTTGTACGTGTAGAGTAAAACTAACTTGGTCGATTTGTTTATGAAAGTCACGTCGAGTTACGTAAATATGTTGTATGGTTTATATATATAATATATATATCTACATTATATATAACAGGAGGCGTTACACATAGATAATGCCACATAAATGCCACCTCAATGCCACATAATCACTAAAATGCCACATAATCATAAACTATGCCACTTGGCATTTCTTGCTGCAGGAAAAAACGGAAACAAATTATGTTAAAAATTTGTACTTGGTGAGATTTGAACTCTAGACCATGCATATATTTTGTGGCATTAATGACGTCATACGCCTCCTGTTATATATATATATATATATATATATATATATATATATATATATATATATATATATATATATATTACATGTATAAGTGTGTGTATGAGAAAAATGGTGTGTGTATATATATATATTTAGTATTTATAAAAGAAATGTTACGTTTAAAATTCCTCATTATTGATTATTACATTTAATGAAATATACTTTTGACAATAGGCGGGCATGACGCGAGTACAAGTTTTGGTTTCCTTGTGCTAACAAAAGTTATAAGGTTTGTGTTTAATAATCGTTTTATATTCTAATAAATCCATATGAGTTTTGATAAAGTACGTCAAATTTATATGAAATCAAATAAGTGGTATATATGAACGAGTTTAAATTCACAAGTTTAGTTTTCACCTTGTCCTTATAGTTTTTAAATGTATAAAAGAGTTTTCTAGTTGTACGTGTAGAGTAAAACTAACTTGGTCGATTTGTTTATGAAAGTCACGTCGAGTTACGTAAATATGTTGTATGGTTTATATATATATATATATATATATATATATATATATATATATATATATATATCTACATATATATATAACATATATATATATATATATATATATATGTCACACCCCCAAAATCGGGTCCAGCGGAAGCATACATGTAGCTGGGGTGCAACTCAATTGGTATCACAACACAAGTGCAAAGAACGGTTTTCACATCAATCATTTAGAATATATTTGAGAAGTCAAAAGTGTTAAATTTACATTATGAAAAGTGGTGCGGAAGTTGGCCCATAAAATAAGTTAAGCGGTCCCAAATGTTTTATCAAAGTCTTCTATGACCATGCCATGCCCTGCCAAAAGCCTCCAGTAGCGTGCTATTGCTTATACCTGAAAATACATGCTAAAAGTGTCAACACGAGGTTGGTGAGTTCATAGAGTTTAGTGTAAAATGAATTGCATTAGAATGAAGATTTCCCAGCAAAGGCATTGTAAATCCACTCAGTTCCAAGCCCCGGCCATACAAGACTCGCAACCTGTGTGTTTACAACCCACTGCTAACATATAGTATGATTAAGTCAAATGTGTATACGATATATGAACTCTTAATGTAAAGTTTAATAGCCTACTGAACCTCACGACAAGAATAAGCAAGAATGCTTCAAAGCTGGATTATATTCACCCAAGGCCATGAATCGTAGGCAAAGGGTGGGGGTGTCAACCCGATAGTACTATCAATACCTCTCCGTCGGCTCCATCCAGGAGTTAAACAGTGGTGAAAGAATATAGCGTATAGAATAGTTTTCCACATTAAGTCATATATCGTAATAAAACTACACATCATGAGTAAGTGTATAAAAGCGTAGCATAGCATATGAGTAAAATCATCTTGAGTAATAGCAAACAGTTTAAGCATGTATTTCCCCCAAAGAGTTTAAAACAAGTATTAAAGAGTAAAAGTGGGGCTATGAAACTCACCTGGTGTGGTAGCACAATGATAATGATGAGTAGTGATGAAATGGAACTCGGTCTCTAAACGCGACCTATTATGATGTTATGACTTAATGTAAGTAATGATGTAACTCAACTAATGCACATACTTATGCTAACGATACCACTTGATACTTTTGAAAATACCTTTTATTGTCAAAATATACATTTGTGACATATTGTCAAGTTATAAATCATTTCTCGTTCATATATAGTGAAACGGTACTCAATGATCCTTATTTGGTATGTTGTAGTCAAGTATACTACTTTCGCCGCAAAACAATACTTTTTACCAACTATGAAAATATACCTAATCGGCCGTGTAAAACTGGTCGCGAAATTGTGCATTTTATATGTTAGTAATCCGACTTGACGTTTTCAAAAAAAAACCTTATAACAATATCTAAATATCGTTCCTTTTGACGTTGAATCAACCGCGCCTCGATCGATTAGATAATCGGTTATTAATATTTCAAGTTATGAAAATACTAGTTTTACACTTTATTTTCTTATAAAAAGTGGGCTGTCAAAATGTATATATATCGTCGGGCTTTAAACGTGAATATTTTGTTCGTTATAAGCTCGTTTTTAACGTTCTAGGTATCCACGCGTTCGTATAAACCTATACTAACATATTTTCAATGTCTCGGCTCATCTAGATCATGGTTAACGGCTCGTTTTGCTCCTGAAAAGTCGTCCAACAGCATGCTGTTTTTCAGCAAAGTGTACATTTCGTCGCGTAACTTAAATATTTCATAACTTCTTCGTTATAAGTCGGTTTTTAGTGATTCAAGCGGCCACGGATTCGTTTTTGAGTGTATTTTCTAAATATTGAGACCAAAATAGTTCACAAAAATCTGAGTTTTCCAGAAAATGAAATTCGGGACAGTAGGTATTTATATTGCTTAAGGATGCATTTTCTTAGTCCAAAACTTAATCAAACTTACTCCATTCAACTCCACAAATACCCTTGATCTACCATACACTTCTCAAAGTGTCATGGGGTCCTAAACTTAACTAAATATAGTGTGGTTCATGAGATTGTTAGCAAAAATTATAGATCTAGTGTTTGTAAGAGTTTTTAAAAGAAAAGTGGTACCATAACTAAGTATGTTGCATTTTTAAACAAGATCTCATGAAAATACATAAATATAAAGATCAAATGGAAGTAAAACATGAAAAATTAATAATCTTGAAGTTACTTACAATGTGGGTTAGGATTGAAAGAAATGAGAAGGATTCTTGAGGTTTTTATTGCAAAACCTAAACAAGGAAGTTAAATGGAGCTTCTTTATCACTTGAATTAGAAAAATTTATGGATCTTTGTGGTGTCCTTGTGCTTGCCGTGGAATGAAGAGAAAAAGAGAGAGCTAGCTTGATTTTGTTTTGCTTGTGAAATGTTATTGCAAATGTGTTAAAGAAATAAAATGTAAAGACATGGAAACATAATCCATAAATGAGGCATGGCTTCATGTAAGAAAAGAATAGAATAAGGGATGGGAGGGGCGTCCTTTTTGGATGGAAATGAGGGCAAAGTTAGATATTTTGCTTATTATTGTATGAGTTGTAGTTGTTTTGTGTATACTTTGGGTGTTATCGGGTACCGAGTTATCTTGAAATAAATACTAACGAAGCGAAATAAAATACGACGAAGTTGTAAAAATTGAAAAATGACGTTACTGATAAAAATAGAGTGTCTGAATAGTTGTCGGGTTAATTTGTCGTAATTTGACGGTATTATAAGCTCTTGACGAAAAATATAGAAATTGGTTTAATAACACCGGGTAAAATAATAATATAAACTTTATATTATTAAAATTAGTATAAAAATTTATTAGGATCATTGTCTGGAGTACTGGGTATAATTGTTAATAATACTGACTGAGTGGTAACGTTAATTAATTAAATAACCTTCCGTAAAAATAAATAATGCATAACCGTGCATGAATTAATGTACTGATGATGTTACTGATGATATGCAGACTCCTCTAGTCTACAATGATGTGTCCTGACTGACAATGCATGAATTCACAGCTAAACCGAACTGGTTACGTGAATTAAAGTCATCTGAAAATAGGTCTACGAATAATGGTAAATTGTCGAGGTTAGGAAAATGACCTAAAATTACGGGTTGTGACAGTCTCCCACCCTAAAAGGAACTTCGTCCCGAAGTTCAGCTCGTTCGTTCCACATACGTTCTCCTGGTCGGATTTGATGAGGCAAACTTTCCCATCCTCGAGCGTAGCCCTCAAAAGACCTTTCGGTAACCGATTTTTACTTAATCCCACAACTCATCAAACAAGAACTGTCATGGGATTAGGCTAAATCGGTTTAGGTTGTCGATTCAAATTTAATCTCACAACTCATCAAACAAGAACTGTCATGAGATTAAACTGAGTCGGCTGGGGTAACAACTTGGCTCTTAGCTTGATTTTCGCAACTCATCAAACAAGAACTGTCACTAGATCAAGCTAAGAAACAAGTTGTCAAAAATAATGGATTCAACATCCTGAAATGAGGTCTTTTGAAAGATTAGCTCGATTTTGGAATTTCTTACATCAATCAAATCAATCTGGACATAATACTATTATAACTACTCTCAATATTGCAAAATTCATCTCTGAGTCAGACATAGGTGGTCAGGCTATGTCTCACTATCCCGGGTCGAATATAGATGACCAGTCTATATTCCACCGAGGTTCAATAAATTTTGAAATACTCAGCTTAGTTATACTAATACTATGTCCTTCACATTTAAAGGACGTCTCAAAAGACTAAGGCAAGTGACTAAACTCGAGGTCGAATGATGAAACTACATAAGGAAAAGGTGTAACGCTATGACGTGTATGATATGTGAGCATGCTCATGTTATAGTAATCAATGAAAATAAGAAGGTGTATTTAATCTGATAATATGACACAAATCTCAGCAAATGTGTCAGCAAACAAACCACAAGTGGGGCATCAGCTTGGCAGGCAGGCACGTGGCGGTCATAGGGTTAAGTTTTCATGAAAGTAGCTATAGTCTAGGTTTTAAAATCACCCAGTTCTCTATAGCCAAGGCTTTGATACCAATCTGTCACACCCCCAAAATCGGGTCCAGCGGAAGCATACATGTAGCTGGGGTGCAACTCAATTGGTATCACAACACAAGTGCAAAGAACGGTTTTCACATCAATCATTTAGAATATATTTGAGAAGTCAAAAGTGTTAAATTTACATTATGAAAAGTGGTGCGGAAGTTGGCCCATAAAATAAGTTAAGCGGTCCCAAATGTTTTATCAAAGTCTTCTATGACCATGCCATGCCCTGCCAAAAGCCTCCAGTAGCGTGCTATTGCTTATACCTGAAAATACATGCTAAAAGTGTCAACACGAGGTTGGTGAGTTCATAGAGTTTAGTGTAAAATGAATTGCATTAGAATGAAGATTTCCCAGCAAAGGCATTGTAAATCCACTCAGTTCCAAGCCCCGGCCATACAAGACTCGCAACCTGTGTGTTTACAACCCACTGCTAACATATAGTATGATTAAGTCAAATGTGTATACGATATATGAACTCTTAATGTAAAGTTTAATAGCCTACTGAACCTCACGACAAGAATAAGCAAGAATGCTTCAAAGCTGGATTATATTCACCCAAGGCCATGAATCGTAGGCAAAGGGTGGGGGTGTCAACCCGATAGTACTATCAATACCTCTCCGTCGGCTCCATCCAGGAGTTAAACAGTGGTGAAAGAATATAGCGTATAGAATAGTTTTCCACATTAAGTCATATATCGTAATAAAACTACACATCATGAGTAAGTGTATAAAAGCGTAGCATAGCATATGAGTAAAATCATCTTGAGTAATAGCAAACAGTTTAAGCATGTATTTCCCCCAAAGAGTTTAAAACAAGTATTAAAGAGTAAAAGTGGGGCTATGAAACTCACCTGGTGTGGTAGCACAATGATAATGATGAGTAGTGATGAAATGGAACTCGGTCTCTAAACGCGACCTATTATGATGTTATGACTTAATGTAAGTAATGATGTAACTCAACTAATGCACATACTTATGCTAACGATACCACTTGATACTTTTGAAAATACCTTTTATTGTCAAAATATACATTTGTGACATATTGTCAAGTTATAAATCATTTCTCGTTCATATATAGTGAAACGGTACTCAATGATCCTTATTTGGTATGTTGTAGTCAAGTATACTACTTTCGCCGCAAAACAATACTTTTTACCAACTATGAAAATATACCAAATCGGCCGTGTAAAACTAGTCGCGAAATTGTGCATTTTATATGTTAGTAATCCGACTTGACGTTTTCAAAAAAAAAAACCTTATAACAATATCTAAATATCGTTCCTTTTGACGTTGAATCAACCGCGCCTCGATCGATTAGATAATCGGTTATTAATATTTCAAGTTATGAAAATACTAGTTTTACACTTTATTTTCTTATAAAAAGTGGGCTGTCAAAATGTATATATATCGTCGGGTCTTTAAAAGTCCATATTTTGTTCGTTATAAGCTCGTTTTTAACGTTCTAAGTATCCACACGTTCGTATAAACCTATACTAACGTATTTTCAATGTCTCGGCTCATCTAGATCATGGTTAACGACTCATTTTGCTCCTGTAAACACGTCCAACAGCATGCTGTTTTTCAGCAAAGTGTACATTTCGTCGCGTAACTTAAATATTTCATAACTTCTTCGTTATAAGTCGGTTTTTTTGTGATTCAAGCAGCCACGGTTTCGTTTTTGAGTGTATTTTCTAAATATTGAGACCAAAATAGTTCACAAAAATCTGAGTTTTCCAGAAAATGAAATTCGGGACAGTAGGTATTTATATTGCTTAAGGATGCATTTTCTTAGTCCAAAACTTAATCAAACTTACTCCATTCAACTCCACAAATACCCTTGATCTACCATACACTTCTCAAAGTGTCATGGGGTCCTAAACTTAACTAAATATAGTGTGGTTCATGAGATTGTTAGCAAAAATTATAGATCTAGTGTTTGTAAGAGTTTTTAAAAGAAAAGTGGTACCATAACTAAGTATGTTGCATTTTTAAACAAGATCTCATGAAAATACATAAATATAAAGATCAAATGGAAGTAAAACATGAAAAATTAATAATCTTGAAGTTACTTACAATGTGGGTTAGGATTGAAAGAAATGAGAAGGATTCTTGAGGTTTTTATTGCAAAACCTAAACAAGGAAGTTAAATGGAGCTTCTTTATCACTTGAATTAGAAAAATTTATGGATCTTTGTGGTGTCCTTGTGCTTGCCGTGGAATGAAGAGAAAAAGAGAGAGCTAGCTTGATTTTGTTTTGCTTGTGAAATGTTATTGCAAATGTGTTAAAGAAATAAAATGTAAAGACATGGAAACATAATCCATAAATGAGGCATGGCTTCATGTAAGAAAAGAATAGAATAAGGGATGGGAGGGGCGTCCTTTTTGGATGGAAATGAGGGCAAAGTTAGATATTTTGCTTATTATTGTATGAGTTGTAGTTGTTTTGTGTATACTTTGGGTGTTATCGGGTACCGAGTTATCTTGAAATAAATACTAACGAAGCGAAATAAAATACGACGAAGTTGTAAAAATTGAAAAATGACGTTACTGATAAAAATAGAGTGTCTGAATAGTTGTCGGGTTAATTTGTCGTAATTTGACGGTATTATAAGCTCTTGACGAAAAATATAGAAATTGGTTTAATAACACCGGGTAAAATAATAATATAAACTTTATATTATTAAAATTAGTATAAAAATTTATTAGGATCATTGTCTGGAGTACTGGGTATAATTGTTAATAATACTGACTGAGTGGTAACGTTAATTAATTAAATAACCTTCCGTAAAAATAAATAATGCATAACCGTGCATGAATTAATGTACTGATGATGTTACTGATGATATGCAGACTCCTCTAGTCTACAATGATGTGTCCTGACTGACAATGCATGAATTCACAGCTAAACCGAACTGGTTACGTGAATTAAAGTCATCTGAAAATAGGTCTACGAATAATGGTAAATTGTCGAGGTTAGGAAAATGACCTAAAATTACGGGTTGTGACAATATATATATATATATATAATATATATATATATATATATATATAACTCTACATTATATATAACAGGAGGCGTTACACGTAGATAATGCCACATAAATGCCACCTCAATGCCACATAATCATAAACTATGCCACTTGGCATTTCTTGCTGCAGGAAAAAACGGACACAAATTATGTTAAAAATGTGTACTTGATGAGATTCGAACTCTAGACCATGCATATATTTTGTGGTATGTTAACCACTGAACCACCACAATTTTTTGAAGAGATTTTGTAAAGCAAACTCTTTATAGGATAACAATTTCAATCAGAGCAAACAAAAGCAGGATCATAAAACATCGGATATTTGACTGATCACATAAAAAACACATACGCCTCTTTTCCTCAAAACCCTAATGATGAAAAGAGGTACATATCAATGAATTCATTCCCAATTCATGAACTTCTTTGATGAAAAGAAGTTCAAAACACCCTTTGAACTTCTTTGATGGCATGTTTTATGGTTGTCAAACAAGTAACTTCAGGATTGCTGCTCATCCATAAGAATCCTGATGACCTTGACCCATGCTCGTGGTCGAATGTGCAATGTGTCGATGGTAGTGTTCAAGTGCTGTAAGTTCATCACTCTACTTCGTTTTTTTTTTTTTTAATAATCTTAGAATACATGTTTTTAGGACTCCATATGTGCCTAGGATAGACGATATACTATGTTTTTATATTGGTAAAATGTTTGTTGTGATGTATTGTTTGTGATTTTTTGAAGGGGTTATCTTTCGAAGGAGTATTGTCACCAGAGATGGGGAACCTCAAGCATTGAGACGCATGTGAGTCATTTTCTGTTATATTCGAGTATGTTAATTTGTTTTTTTTTTTAGTATATTTCCCTTTATAACCTTACATAGTAAAATGATCAATGGATTTTTTGTACCTAACAGTATCATACATGTAAATTGAGAAAAGAGTATCTTTTTTAGAGGAAAATATGCTATGGTATACACTTGGTGATTTCAACGTAGCCTTCATCAACTCGCACAATAAATTGAATTATACGCTCTTTGTTGTTATTTTGAAATGTTATGGTGTTTAAATGTGTTTTAAAGAGGATGGTACATGTAGAGCGTAGACCAATTGGCGAAACGCCTTAACTAAGTTTGTGTGTGTTATTTGTTAAGACTGTTGTGGATTGTATGTGTCAAGTGTTTGATGAAATGCATGACTCAGTTATGTGTCTTTTTTTGTTGAGAATACTTAAATTCATCAATTTCGACTTGATAAAAATGATATGTGATTGGATAAAGGTGCATTTGCCTCTTGCAGTGTGTTAAGATTTAGTGTGAAAATAGGTTGTTAAGCTACCCGTGACCGAACAACCTTATCGAAGGTTTGCGGGAAGTTTTTTATGGAGTTTTTTTTATGAAGTTTTTTATGGAAGTTTTTTTGTTGAGATTACTGTGATAATCAGGTTCTGTGCCAACAAGTATCGCTTGCCGCGGCAAATGATAGCCTCTATGAAGAAACCGCACAGTAAGAATACAGACACTATCACCTTATGTGCTACAATCTCTTACCTTTTCTTTTCTTTACTATATCCGATGACAATAAGTTTTATAAATACAACGAACGTTTAATAGGAGAATGCTAATTGTAAAGTTAACCACTCATGTTTCTCTTTCAGACTTAGAAGTTTCTTCAGAACAATAAAGTTGTTGGAGAGGTTTTCGATCCAATAACCACTCCAGAAAAGGTTTTGCCACAATTACGAGTGGGTTTGCCCGTTTCAGGTGAATAATCTGACTTACGTATCAATAACTGCACAGATCTTAGCACCTTCGTCGTTTATAAGCAAATTTTTACTATTATCGTTTCTTATTGCTAAATCAAGTTCATTTCTTTCTTGCAGGTTGCGACTGGACAAATTTTTAGCACTGGAATGGTGGCTCTTGCCTATGTTCAGAAAGTGTCAGAAAGAGTAAGAAGCTCATTCATTTTTATTTTTTGGATTCTTCATAACCCGATTATTATATTAAAGCTATCATCTTTTCTGTAGGTTTCTTTGGCATCCGATTTAATGTACAATTACATGTCAAAAGAGGCCACTAACAGCTTTGGCTATGATTATATGCTTCGTTAGGTAATTCCTAGAAATCTTCATTAATCATTGTTGTCCATGTTACTCCTTTGAAATAAAATTCATCACAACCGCATCACTGTTGTCTTCAATGATTTCAATTTTCAATTTCAATCTCCTGAACCTGTAGTTTAGTTGATATTGATAATCATTCAAGCCTACTTCTTTTGAAGGTATGCCTCTTTTATACGTTACATCTATTTCCTGTGAGCATCCTACGGTGATAGCGGGTTCATATGTTTTTATAAATCGTCCTGGATTTTGAGACGAGCAACAACTTAGCAAGGAGGACCCCATGTATAATGTAAAAGCAACTATTCTATAGTCTAAAGAAACAGTTAATAACTGAGACTTATAGTCACATGGTACACCAGAGTACCCGTGATCCGTGATCCCGTGACAGTCATGCCCCAATCTGGTACAATAGCGTTCCTGGAACCCCGTGGTACATAGTTTCAATACGGAAAGTGATATTTCCAATTGCTATTCAAATATGTTTTAGACAACCATGGGGCATTCTGTCCAGATCCCGTGACTAACTAATCATTCTCGCTATCACATAAATCTTTAAACATGGTGTTTGGAATGTAGACAATACAATGCTATCTATATAACGATTTTGAATATTTGTGAAGGTGTTGGTGAGACTATGATTGGGACAATGTTCAAACTAAATGGTTGGAAAGTGGACAAGACTGGAAATAGTATGCCATCGTACCTTTACATTTATATTATCAAGTTTATGTTATAGATATAATTTTATATTTTGCATTGTTTACATGTCACTTATTCTGAAAGTCGCTTGCCCGAGGATTTTTCTTGCTCAGCAGAGAAATCTTTTATTGTATTCAAAGGCGACCATTGCCATACAGAGTTGATGCTTCATTAGGTATATCTAACTCTATAGTCTTACTAAAATATGTGTTCTTTAAAAATGTAAAGCTTTAATTCTTATTTATTTTGTTTTTAAACAACAAATGTGGAAGAATTCTGCAAAGTATGCAAATCCGCCATTTTTGGACCCAAACAATCCTCATTGGGGATAGAGTTGGCTAGCACGTTGGATGGCAGCCAGGCCATGGGAAACTCAAATCACGACAGACAATAATTAGTCACATAGAGAAATGGTCAAAAGGGTTAATATAAATAGAAGAATAGGTATTGGCTCCGCATTTGCAGCATCACTTTGGTGAAGGTAATGACGGAAGATCAAAATTTTACATGAATATATCAAGATGGTGATGTTATTTTTTTTGTTTTATTTCAAATATGTAGCGGATGATGAGTTTCCTCCTGCCTCAAGCACTGTGGCCGAGGATATCGAGCATTTGGTTATGGCCAGATTGAATGTTTTGAAACGTCGAGGTGAGTCAGACTCGGTTAATTTGAGCACCAAGTCTTGGCAGATGGTGCTCATGCTGAAGCTTCAGATAATGAAAGTCAAAGATATGGTTTAATGGCAGGACCATATTTCCAGCACCATGCTGGTAAAGGTAATTAATTAATGATGCATATCTGCTGCTCTATAGAAATAAACATCACGAAACATAGGGGTAGACAAATCGCAGGCTAGGGGGTTGGGTAATGGGTAACCAATGATTTGAAACCCAACCGCAGACCAAAACCGGTTGGAGGGCCAATCATCACATGTTGTCTACTTTAACAGTCTAAATATAGTACTCATTATGCTTCACTCAGAAAATTATCTTATGCAAAGGCCTCAGGTTCATGCCTGGGTGGACCAACATCTTTTCTCCGGTGTGGGGATTGATCAGCATCGAGTCCTAGATCTCCATTACCCGTTTCCTATAACTGGATTTAGTTCCAGTGTAGGTGGATTTTCAGGGTATCAACTTCCGGCACGAATCCAAGCCGATGATGAGGAGCACAATGGTGTTTCTGATAAGCCATCTTCTGATTCCTCGGATGCACACCATTGAATCATCAACATTCTTCATAACACTCTCTTCTAAAGGCCAGTTGCTATTTTGATTTAGTTCTAGGTTCCTTTTTTGTTAATCTGCAAGTTTTACTAGAGTACTTACTGAAGCTAGAATCTCAGGTCTAAGGGACATTTGTGAGTCAAGATACATACAAGTCAGACAACAACAATTATTGAGGTCGAGATTGTTAGAAGTCATTACAGGTAACAAAGACAGAAGTTTACTTACACCGTTTACATATATGCTATTTTTGAGTACTAATTTACTATGTTGCCGTTTGATAACTAAAACATACCTGAAAGAAATGGTCGTTTATGTTAATCTTTGTACTGCTCTCTATTCATAAATTATACTATTGATGCGCGTGATGTGTCGTTGCGGTTTAGCAGTTTTAATGCCTACTCAAGTTTTAAATTTATATTTAGCCGACTTATCAATAACACACACACTTAACGAGCAGTGTACCCGGTCAGTATGAAGATAATGGTAAGTAGAGTGTCGATCACTAAGAGTGGAACGTATTATCTCGTTAATCTAATCAGTATTTTAATATCCTAACGCAAGGGGGTTTCAGCCTGAGAGACTGGCACAGTTTTGTTTGCAATTAAATAATAAAATAAACAGATAGGCACGAATCAGCAAGTAGCACACACGTACACAGATAGATACTAGAGACAATAAGAGGGCTGTCCTTATGATTAAGTAGTTTGTCACTTGTTTTATTGATAGCTTTATATGAAGTGTATGTAATTAACCCTTTCTCGTTGGTCCTATTCTCATCGGCGAGTAAACCCTTAATGATTACTTATGTCTAAAAGTTATTCCTAAGTGATCAATTTAGAAACAACCGTGGGAGCCACATCTTGTCCCGCAGTCGGATGCCCGCAAGCCACTAATAAACACAGAGGTTATCAATGCACTAATAAGTAGTAACCAAAGACATCAACATATAAACTTTAATTGATGGGAAAGCAAGTATTAAAGGGATTGCAATCTTTCCGTTGTCACATTACACAAGCCACCAATCCTGATGAATTAAAGTTTGCTAACACAATAAAACAAAACTACTTAATGAATTAAATACATGCAGCACCTTCTTACAGCTCTTGTATCTTAGATTTGGGTGTGTCTTGTGCTGCCTTCTTGACTGAATTCGTCCTTCTCTTCTGTTCGGTCTTTAGGTTTTCGAACTTCCGAATCTCTCTGAACTTCTTTATGCGTCTGGTCTACGGGGTATTTATAGTTTGTGTCTGAGGGAAGATGCGGCGCATCTACTTAAGTAGATGCGGCGCATGTACTTAACTTCGCGTGGGGTCCAAGATTATAATATTCAGGAATATTCGTACACCGCCAGAAGATGCGGCGTAACTGCCTTTATAGATGCGGCGCATGTCCTCTTGTATCTTGGATCGTATCTGGTGATATCTTGATATAGATGCGGCGCATGTTGATAGTGAGATGCGGCGCATCTGGAGCAGAATTGACTTGATCTTGTCCATGTCAGTAGACTTCCACTTTATGTACGTTTTGCTCCATAATTAGTCCATAATCGCTAAGTTTCACCAAATGCTTGTTTTTACCTGAGAATTACAAAAGTAAACAATTAAGTATCAATCCTCATACATAATATAGTAAAACAAGTCAAATTAATAGGATAAATGATAGTAATAAAATGTACTTATTTGAGTTCATCAAATATCCCCCCACTTGAACTTTACTTGTCCCCAAGTAAACCTTAGATTAAAACTTATGAAAATGTATCCTAAAAGATGTTAGGATTTATTTTTATAGTTAAGCATGTATTCGTTTATTTCATAATCACACAACTAAACACTTAACGAATTAGAAGTAAAATAAAATAAGTCGATAAAAGCAAATCTAATCGTTTAACTGTCCAGTCGTGACGAATATTCTATCATAAGCTTGGCAAGTATACACATCTCCACCACTAAAGCTAAGGAATAACAAGTCTAAAGCGGTTAAAAAGGGTTTTTAGGCTTAAGGGTTAATTATTCTCTTTTCACTATCGATCTCAAATTCCAGAAAAGGCGACAAAATCACAAATACATGATCGAATCCACGAACACGATACTTGCAATTGCTCAAATCCTTAACTCGAATAGGCTAAAGATAGGTCCAAACTTCACCAATAATAATATATCAAAAAGGGCGACAAAATCATAAATACATAGCCGAATCCACGACTACGATACTTAAGATTGCTCAAATCCCTAATCTCAATAAATCAAAGGTTTGGTTGGATAAAGAACAATACAGGGTATGGATAACATTTGGGATATAAATTGGTGTAAAAATAAAAATAAACAAAACAAATAAATTAAAATCCTAAGTGTGGTTAATCACTATCCCAACCATCCCATGAATAAGACTCATATCATAGAATAACTCACGCTTTAACACTTGAAACACACGCTTTAGGTAGACACGAATTATACTCAACAAAATCTTAATCAAAGAATAATCCTTAATTGGCATTCCCATAACTGCCAATTCCCATTCAATCCATAGATATAATACAACAAATAGTGGTGATATCGACCACTTACATAACTCTACATCGTTGGCTTAAAATAAACATCCAACCTTTTTTCTTTCTTTTTCTTTTCTCATTTTTTCGATTTTTTTTTTTTTTTTTTTTTTTTTTAACTTGAAACATAAACATAGATGTGTAAAATTTCACCACATCACTACAACTTTCTTTCCGGATAATTTTTATTCATACTTTTCATACTTTCAGAAATAACGCTAATAGTGAAAGTAGTAAACACACGAAAAATAAACTCAAAAATATACAATATTTACTTTCACTCCAATTTGCATTGTGCAATTTCCCGACCTAACCATAGATAATGAATTACGCACGCGAACACAGGTAATGTAAGGAAACACACTCTGCCTATAGCAATTAACCAACCACGGATTCTAATCTACAGGGTAGGTTAAGGTTTAAGGTGTAACGAAACATTCTAAACATAGGTGTAAGAAACGAAAGGAATGGCTCTGAGGGTTTTTCTAGGGGTATCTTACTCTAAAAATGAGAGTAACAAAAGGGTTTATACGGGGGTTAACTAACCAGTGTAGTTAGCTAATAACACATAACATATAAAGCTATTTGGTGTAATCCTAGAATTTTTACCAAGTTAGACAAGTCATTCCAATTAAATAAATAATACTCATTATGGTGGTCTCGAATAGTATACAAGCCAAGTTCTAAAGTTTACAAGTCACCGGCACACTCATAGATTTGTGAATTTTGAAAAATCACAATTTTTGAAAATAATGTCATGTGTGCAGTTATGCAACTTAGATCTTAAACAAAAACATGCTAAAAAATTTTTAAGTTTGATATATTAAGCACATTTTAAGCATAATTTTTGAAAAAGTTTAGGACAAGTAAGTGTTAAGTGTTCTAATTCTCCTATCCCCCCACTTAAGTTAAACAACGTCCTCGTTGTTTGTATAAAAGGTTAAAAACTGGAAATAAAAGAATTAGAACGGAAAAACTCCCCTGAGATTTGCTCGGTATGATCCTCCATTTGTATATGAGCAAAAATCAACTTCTTGTGGATTAGAACGTTAAAGCTTCATACTTGATTTATCCACAGGAAATCCAGGAAACTATAATACCACCAACACTTTAAAACACACCTAAGATAAGAAAGGTTCAACTTGCATAACACATTAGTAGTTAGGAAAAATAAAACTTAAAAAATTAAAACTGAAAATCATCAGGTCAGTCGATGCGCCGTATCTTATTGAAGAAGATACGCCGTATCGAGCCTGGAATAAATACGGATCAGAATAAAGATGCGCCGCATCCTTAACCAGGGATGCGCCGCATTAAAATAAACTGATAAATAGTTTTAAAGTCGAAAAATAAAAATGCAGAAAAATAAAATAAGATATGACCATTGCAGAGGATGCGTCGCATCTCAGGATTGAGATGCGCCGTATCTTCGTGCGGCCTGGACTGACTCGACTCAGAAAACAGAATAATAAAAGATAAATCCGGGTTGTCTCCCGGTAAGCACTTGTCTTTATTCTAGAGTCTTCAAGTTAGACTCACGTTCAGCACTTTAGTATCGATCATTTATTCCTACATGGCCACGTAGGATCCATTTAGCAACCGAATCGTCTCGTATATATTCAGGTCCCAATTTCAAAACTCCTTTATAGAATCCTTCCATCAGTTGATACGGGTACTCAATTCCTCTCTTCATGTCATCATTACTAACAAAAAGGAATGGAGAGAATTTGTAGCAGACCCTATTAGTAGCATGTTTAAATCCAGGGTGAGTTCGGGGCATCATATAAGTGATAACGTCACTTCCATATTGAAAGGTGATCTTTCCTTCAAATCGTTTTGCATTAATAGTGATCTCCCTACAAAATGGTTTTCCAACAATCACGTCACCCATATTGCTGTCACAATAGGCATTCATGTCTTCAATAACTACGAACTCAGTAACAATAGTGAAGCGCCCAACGAAGATCGGGACATTAATGAAGGCTCCAACTACATTCTTTCCTTTATATTCCTTTTTATTTCTCATAATAGAATTGTAAAAGCTTCTAGACATGACATTGATTGATAAAACAGGAAAGAAATTGGCGTCAATACACTTGTACCCAATCATGCATGGGAATTGTAAATTGTAAGCACAATTGGTGTTGATCCTACTACCGTAATCCCAAGAACCATCATATCCCTCAAATATCGTTTAAGCGCGAATCGATTCAATCCTATAAACCCTAATTTTCGTATTAATCAAAATTAAATCGAAATGTAACAATTACCTTAGTATTCGTGATTAGGAGAAGGATTAATGCTCGGATTAAAGGCGGATTAAAGAAAGATGATCGGATTTTGAGTATAATTTTAGTGCGTGTTCTTAACTGTGTGTATTTATGCGGCGTATTCCCGTCGTATTTATAGGGCGACACGATGCGCCGTATTAGAAAATTGGGATGCGCCGTATCTATTTAATTCCGTTGACTAGTCAATAAGTCCTAGTTGGTCAGGGATACGGCGCTTTGGATATTAAGATCCGCCGTATCTCTATGTTAGTTAACGAAATTTAAATAAAGAACGTACCTTGGCCTCCGCAACACAGTTCCTTATACATCAAATGTGGGTTAAAACGGCACACCATATAGATTAATTCAAAATAAGAGTAATAGGCATAAACGTTTGATTAATAATTGTAATCTTATTGTTTAGTTGATAAGGATTTATTCCGAGGTTAGGAACAAATATCGTTTTTAAGCGTGCAAAATTAAGATTACGATTTGAATCAGATGTATAACATAGATAATAAAACTGAGATGATAATGTAGAGAACTTTCCTTTGGGCAGTTGAATTATTGTAGAGTTTACCTGGGATTCTATTTCAAGAATTTAAGAAGTTCAATGTTACCAGTACTGAGTTATCCTCCACTCGTGTCGTCTTATGTTCGGTAACTCCAGCTAACCTCTCTTGGTTTGGTTCAGAATGTAATCTTTCTTGGTGATGCTCGAGTCATCATTTATCCTGAAAATAAACAACTTGCACACGAGAGTAGCTGACCGATCAAGGTAAATATCAAAAATCAACTATATTTATCAAATTATATTCGTCGTACTAACAAAAGTTAATGCGCCGTATTATCGTTACGTTTAAAAATAAAAGATTTTTGATTCAGTAAGATGCGCCGTATCGACAGAGATCGATACGCCGTATCTGTTTAATAATTCGCAAACTGTTTTTAATTAAAATAATAGATACGCCGTATCTTCAAAAGAAGATGCGTCGTATGGCGTTAATGTTTTTTTTTTTTTTGAAAAAAAAATTTTTTTTTTTCAAAAACAGATACGCCGTATCTGCAAAAGCAGATGCGTCGTATTACTTTATCGCTTAGAAAAAAAATTTCTTATTAAAAACAGATACGCCGTATCTTGGGGAAAAGATGCGTCGTATCGAATTAATTAAACGCGTTGTATTAAAAAAATTAAACGCAATACGCCGTATCTGAGAGATCAGATGCGCCGTATCGTTTGATTTAGCACAGTACAACGATAGCAGAACAGAAAAATACGAAAAATAAAAACAAAAAATTAAACACACAAACAAAAATAAACACACAAAAATAAAAGAAAACAATTAACACATAATACAACAAATATGCAAAATAGTACAATGATGCAATTAATCTAAAAAGAAAAAAAAACTAATTAAAATACTAATCAAATTAACAGATAATAACAATTCACTCCCCGGCAGCGGCGCCAAAAACTTGATGCGCGTGATGTGTCGTTGCGGTTTAGCAGTTTTAATGCCTACTCAAGTTTTAAATTTATATTTAGCCGACTTATCAATAACACACACACTTAACGAGCAGTGTACCCAGTCAGTATGAAGATAATGGTAAGTAGAGTGTCGATCACTAAGAGTGGAACGTATTATCTCGTTAATCTAATCAGTATTTTAATATCCTAACGCAAGGGGGTTTCAGCCTGAGAGACTGGCACAGTTTTGTTTGCAATTAAATAATAAAATAAACAGATAGGCACGAATCAGCAAGTAGCACACACGTACACAGATAGATACTAGAGACAATAAGAGGGCTGTCCTTATGATTAAGTAGTTTGTCACTTGTTTTATTGATAGCTTTATATGAAGTGTATGTAATTAACCCTTTCTCGTTGGTCCTATTCTCATCGGCGAGTAAACCCTTAATGATTACTTATGTCTAAAAGTTATTCCTAAGTGATCAATTTAGAAACAACCGTGGGAGCCACATCTTGTCCCGCAGTCGGATGCCCGCAAGCCACTAATAAACACAGAGGTTATCAATGCACTAATAAGTAGTAACCAAAGACATCAACATATAAACTTTAATTGATGGGAAAGCAAGTATTAAAGGGAGTGCAATCTTTCCGTTGTCACATTACACAAGCCACCAATCCTGATGAATTAAAGTTTGCTAACACAATAAAACAAAACTACTTAATGAATTAAATACATGCAGCACCTTCTTACAGCTCTTGTATCTTAGATTTGGGTGTGTCTTGTGCTGCCTTCTTGACTGAATTCGTCCTTCTCTTCTGTTCGGTCTTTAGGTTTTCGAACTTCCGAATCTCTCTGAACTTCTTTATGCGTCTGGTCTACGGGGTATTTATAGTTTGTGTCTGAGGGAAGATGCGGCGCATCTACTTAAGTAGATGCGGCGCATGTACTTAACTTCGCGTGGGGTCCAAGATTATAATATTCAGGAATATTCGTACACCGCCAGAAGATGCGGCGTAACTGCCTTTATAGATGCGGCGCATGTCCTCTTGTATCTTGGATCGTATCTGGTGATATCTTGATATAGATGCGGCGCATGTTGATAGTGAGATGCGGCGCATCTGGAGCAGAATTGACTTGATCTTGTCCATGTCAGTAGACTTCCACTTTATGTACGTTTTGCTCCATAATTAGTCCATAATCGCTAAGTTTCACCAAATGCTTGTTTTTACATGAGAATTACAAAAGTAAACAATTAAGTATCAATCCTCATACATAATATAGTAAAACAAGTCAAATTAATAGGATAAATGATAGTAATAAAATGTACTTATTTGAGTTCATAAACTATACTGTTATTATCTTTTTTTTTATTGTCCCTCTAAGTTTACCCATGTGACCCGTAGGCATGGATCAGGATGTATATTACCTGCTTATTACTTAAGCAGATCATCGACTTGAACTAAGCTATTCCAAACACCCCTTTAAGAAATGATGGAGAGTGGTGTCATCAAGCGTGACAAGCAGGTGTGTGTTTTATAGGATTTTTCAATCCTAATATAGCAATTCTGAGTTGCAGTTTTCTAAAACCTGATGCGGTCATTTATTACCCATTTATAAAAATTACCATTTTGACCCATTACCCAACCCTATTCATCTCATTGTGTAGATCTACTCCCTGTTTGAGATTATAGAATCTGTTCCCACAGGTTAGTGTTAGATCTAAGTTCCTGAAATATTAGCACAATTACTGAACCCCAATTGGCAAAGCCCTGACCTTCCATTATTGATAACATGGAGTTATCTAAGTTCCTGAAATATTAGCACATGGTTACGAGTTTGGACATGTTTGAACTTTGAATTTTGTTGTGTGTATTTCAGGAAGACAGAAGCAAAGCAGGCACTTGAACTAATGGGCAGGTGGGAAATGATTGATGTATGTGATGCATTGGAACCTCTGTAGTCCTGTTTTCAAGAGTGAAAAGGTATGTGCTAAATATATCCCCATTCCACATGTTAAGAAAATCTTCGTTTCATCAAACATCAAATTTATAGAAAAAGATTGAACTGCATTTATGACTTCGCTGAATGTGCTAAATATAACCTTCCTATTTCTGTGATCATTTTGCCACTGTAAATAAGTTCATCTCCCTCATCTAATATGGTGAGATGCTAATGTTGGTTCTCTAATCCTAGCATTGTTTTCGGCAATTACGAGCCAACTTGCTGCACATGATGATAACATATCATGGACTTACAATAGTTGACTGTGTTGGTGTTCTCCTTTTAGAAGAATTACTTTAGAGACACATTACTTTAGAGACACGTGATGAGAGTAGGAAAATGCTTAATCTGTTTCATGGATAGTCATCTTACACAAAGGAATTTGGATGGTTTTTACAATGAGAATAGCAACTATGTTGAATTGGCTTTAAGCGTCAATTTCCATAGTGTAATCCTTTATCACGGGTATTTGAATAAGGCTTTCCACTTCGAGGGAGCGGGCCCGGTTAAAACAACGTAAGCTAGACCTCCCGCTATCGAATGAAATTCACCTTTCAAAAGAATATATATATATATATATATATATACAATCATGTTTGACTCCTTAGATCTTGGATTCTGTCCTAAGTGGGTGTTTAAGCTGCAAATGAAACCAAGTCGTAAAAGATAGTACTTGGATGTGCCTATGTTGTTATAAAATAGTAACTAGTTAGATTTTTTTGTATAGCTCCCAAGTTTATTGCATACCATGATAATAAGTACAATCATTTTTTGGTCCTAAATGGTCTTATTTTTCATGGACAGTTCATAAGCAGGATGCTCAAGTGAATTGTGGAAATTATCGAACAATGTTGATGTATCCATATGGTGCCCCATAAGTTGTGAGTACAATAACCTATTTCCTGAATATATGTGTACGAAAATGTATCTCCTGAAAAGAAGCACATTTAACTTCAAATACATTCTACTAAAACATAACTATATTTGATATAAAATATGAATGCATCTTTCTATCCATTTAGCTATGGACAATACATGCGGAAAGTAACACCAGATATCTGGACACCACCAGTCCAAATACAAGCAAATAAAATCAGTTTTTTGTTACATACTTGTCTTATCTCTTGATTTTCCTTGCTTCACATTATGTCAATTCTAAAACTATAAAATCAGTTTTGAAAAATAGGTATTGCGATATCTGATTAAGAGTATAATTCTTTTGATTAAACAAGTTGTGAGTTCTGAGTCTTTATTTTCTTCTGTAATGTAGTACAACTCTTTTTGAATTCTGTTTTAGGAACTGGTCTCTGCAGTTTTTTACCTCTCCTCAAAACCCTACATCTACCGAACTCAAAGAGGCGTCAACAAAAAGGTTACTTTGATTATTTACTGCTTATTTGATGTTGTTTGAGATTGCCTGATTGGTTATGTGAATATGTAATAGCATTGTTAGTGATAATGAATGGTAAGTTTCGAGCATACCCATTATGTATCAGGTATGCATTTTTCTTCTGTTCTTAAAAATAATTTCATTGCTAACGGTATGCTCATTTTTTCCGATAGAGAAAGTTTGCTTACGTTTTAATTTTAGATAATTTACCTACAGTTGAAACGACTTTTTTTTTGTGTAACGGACCCCTGGACGTATGCTCTCATTACGGATGATTATGAATACGTAGCTGAGACTTTAGGAACACATGATTACATGATGGTCAGCAATATGTAAATGAGACTTTCCCATGATTATGTATTTGTAGCATTGACACTTCACTTTAGCATAAAATGGAAAGGGCCTTTTAGAAAAAATACAGTGACCCAAGTAAGATACATTCTTATACACATACGATACTTACTAAGGACGTTACAAAAGATGATATGTCTGCCATGGATTCTGTTCATGTTAGTTTTGCTACTGGGTGTGCTATTAGACTAATAAGCGTTTGTATTTCAATCCATTACCACAGGAAGGCTGTAAAGTGTGCATGATTGAGTGAGATTTAACTGAGCCAGATTGGATGGTAGAGGCAGTGTGTCCACCTAAATTGATAACTGAGGTAATCAGAAAATTAAGCTTGGTGATATTCCTTAAAAAACGAGGCTAATATTCTGTTTTGCAGGTGAAAATTTTGGAACCGTTTAGTATACTTCGGTTCGAACATTGAGCTATTCGGAAATAAAAAAGGCATATATGAGACTTTCAGTTCAGTACAGTCAAGGTATACGTCGTAGAAAGCTTATCAAAGTTCCCAAAAATGGTCTACACAACCCGTTCAAATCTACACAGAAATAGATTAATCTATTATAATACTCCGTGACATGTAGAATATATATAGCAATGACGTTGAATATAAAAAGGAGGTACGTGACGCATATGGAACCTATGGGGTTCCATTCTTTTCTGCAACTGAATTATTGCTTAACCGGGCTTTTTTATTTCGCAACCGCATACTCTAATTTAGGTGCAATAACAACAAACAAGTGAAAATTTTGCAGATGCTTATTGATAAAAGCTCTTTCAAAAGGGTATTCTAATTTATGTTAAAGCTATAAGCTTTTTTGTGAAGTTAGCTAAACACCCCCTAAGTTTTTTTGAGCTTGAAGTTTATATGAATTTTGTAATCTTGATCTATACGGGGTTGAAATTTGGGTTATTTTCTTGGTTTGTATACAGGTGGTATTAGGTAAAAAATATTATGGGATGGGAAGATAATGAATATGCATTTGCAGTCGGAACGCCACTCCATTGGCTCAGTATGATGGTAAGTTATGTTCAGTTAATTGTTTTCCATCTACATAGTCAGTAGTTAGCTTTGAATTAATATGGTTTATGTATTTATATCCTTAAACTTGAGTCAAACCTGAAAGAATAGTGCATTAATTTAGCAACAGAAAGACACATGGATTCAGAACAAGTTGATGTAACGAAAGAAATATCAAGTGATCAGGTAAGACCGGAAAGCAACACCCTTACAGATATCAACATCATTTATTCCATTATCTAAATACTTCCTTTTCTTTATGTAAAACAGATTCTTGAACCATATGGAGAGAAAAACCTCATAAATGAATCAACGAGAATGAATCAACGACCGATGATCATATTGAGGAAATGATACTGCAACAAGAGGAATCAGACATCGCTATTAAAAAGAATTAGTCAGTGTATGATAAAGGCGTTCTAGACAGGGAAGCTACACAAGCAAATCAACTTAATAGTGCAGAAGACTCCAGTGAAAGGGTGAAAGATGTCGTCTTGACCAAAGAGGTGCGACAACGATATAGCCTCAAGTTGATTTTTCAAACAGGGAATCTGCTGCATGCATATCAAAAAGTGAGGTGACACCTAAACAGTCTCTTGAATTTGTTAGTGAAGTAATCGAGGGTTCATAAGGCTCAAAATTCAAAGAAAATTGCATTATGTTAGCAACATCCCGAAGAAAATAACAACGAACTGATATCTAAAGTGCAAACTCCCAAAGCATTTGCGAAGATGGGGATAAAGGGAGAACATTCACAAGTAACGAACGAAAAATGTGAAACACTTGCTGGTGGAGAATCAAGTAACAAGGTAAATGGTTAACTATTGATGCAGATATAATTCTTTAATCCTACCCTTTTATTCTTATAATTTAATTGTAGATCATTAGATGGGGAATCTCATATTGAAGTGCACAAGGGTTGTTAAAATCTTTGTTACCTATTTTTTTACACAGGCCTGATGGGGATAGAAAGCTAAATTTAATTTTTATTGCAGTTATTGGACGCGTTTGAAGAGATTGATACCAAGGAAGATATCAAAGTAATAGCTGAAGCAGAAGAGAAGGCAATTGAAGATTCTAACCAATACACATTTGAGGCGAAAATCTGCTAATATGGATGTTTTAGTTGCACTCGGAACCAATGTTTCATACTTTTACTTTGTATATACAATAATAAAAGCACTGACTTAACATACATTTGAGGTAGAGTATTTCTTCGAGACCAATACAATGTTGATATCATTTATTCTTTTAGGAAAATATTTGGAGTTATATATTTCTGTTAGGGTTTGTTTGGATGTTGTAGTAAGGGGGTGTTTGGTGCTGTCAAAGTTGTCAACATAACATTATGTTTGTAAGTTGCATTTTTTCTTCCTTTAAATTTCAATGCAGTTGTTGATATCATGCATTTCCTATATTTTATTAATAAGCATCAATCTTTGGAAAGCTTATAGACAATCTAGGTGCTTCTAAAAAAAATGATGATTCAGGGGGTGTTTGGAATTTGAAGTAAGAAACTTGGAGTTACGAGTCTCGAGTAGGCGATTGGAGGAGTTTAGTGTATGTCAAATGGGGAAGCATGGGTCAAATTAATTTTAAAGTAAATTACATAAATGGTCACTATGGTTTGTCCATTTTTTCACATTTAGTCACTGAACTTTTTTTTTTGACATACATGGTCACTGAAGTTTCAAATAGTTACAAATTCAGTCAATTTGAACAAACCACAGTGACTATTTATGTAATTTTTTGACAAACCACAGTGACTATTTATGTAACGAATTGAAACCTTAGTGACTGAATCTATAACGATTTGAAACTTCAGTGACTATGTATGTCAAAAAAAAAGTTCAGTTACTAAATGTGAAAAAATGGACAAACCATAGTGACCATTTATGTAATTTACTCCTAATTTTATTAAAACTTAGGTAAGTGATTAAAATTTATCACATGAATGGTGGTAGTTTGGACTTCAAAAAGGAATTCATAAGGTCAAAGATTTAGGATCGTGATATAGAATTTCTCCTTAATGATGATTAGGTTGCTTAGGATGTGACCTAGCCTTAAGTTGATCGAATCAATGGAAATCTTAAGGTTGCTTTAGTACTCTAAGAAAGATGTGAAGATTAGTTTTTTTGTCATGGTAATAAGAGGCCATGACACATGTCTTAGTTGTAAGAATTTAGACTTTTTGGTGATAAATAAGTATGTGAGAAGTAAACATAGGGGTTGAAATTAGAAAATTGATTTTATCCCATCTTCCAAGTATCCACGGAGCCAAAAGACCGACTTTTATGAACAAGCATGTGAAAATAAACAATAGTTTATTATTATTATTATTATTATTATTATTATTATTATTATTATTATTATTATTATTATTATTATTATTATTATTATTATTATTATTTTATTTTATTTTTTTATTATTTTATTTTTTAAAAATTATGGTGCAATTCACCCATTTCGATCCATCTTTTTATGAATGGGTTGGTTGGGGTTATGTTGACCAGAATTACCACCTATAACCAAAGAGTATCATCTAAAAAAGATTAATACAATCAATAATTAGCAAATATTATTTTGTTTCTTTTTGTTTTTTTAGGTTAAAGGGTATGAAGATGCAAGAAAGGTACTGATCAGAAGCTGTAACGGGTCGCTGTCATTACTCATTGGGTCTCTATCGAAGCAATTTTGCATGTATGACAAGCCAAGGCAGAACAATTCAGCTACTATGTCTTGCAAATTGAATGTTGAATGTATTAATGGAGCATTAAAACGTATGGAGATTGGTTTGTTTACTGGTATAAGCATTGATGCTGAAAATCAAATTCAGCTGCAGGCTATGATAATCAACATCCTTTAGTTAAATGTAAGTTTTATATTGAGCTCACACTTGATCTGGAACTTTATATTTTCATTAATTGAAGCTCTAATGACCAACTCTTCCATTTAGTGACTTCAAGTTTCTCACTTTATTGCCACACTAATACTAAATTCACTTTTAGCAGAACGGATGACATGTAGTAGCATAAATCAAGTATGAGATTCCCATGTTAGATAAATTCGCCTATGGTTTTTGGTACAACGCCTAATTATGCAAATGAAATATTAATATGTGAAGTTCTTGTGTTGATCTATAACAAGTCAAACCGGGAGGTTGATCTAATAAGAACATATATGAAATAGCTAAATGATAAATAATCCAACATTCGTTTTTTATGTGTCTTGGTAATTAACAATTATAATAAAGAGCGTTAAAATTACAAAAGTAAAAATTACAAAGCATGCCCGCCCATCGGGCGGGCTTCGACAACTAGTATCTATATATATATATATATATATATATATATATATATATATATATATATATATATATATATGTATATATGTATATATATATATATATATATATGTATATATATATATATATATATATGTATATATATAATATATATCTACATTATATATAACAGGAGGCGTTACACGTAGATAATGCCACATAAATGCCACCTCAATGCCACATAATCAATTTTAATGCCACCTAATCAATTTATGCCACGCAAGCAAGCCTTTTCCATTAACAGAAATTCGTTTAAAAAATATGACACAAATGAGAATCGAACCCTGGTCTTGCACAAGAACAACCAACACTCCAACCGGTGGACCAAGCCATTTTTTGTGTTAAACATTGGAAAACAAAGATGTCATGCTGCTTAAAGATTCAGCACAACATCTAAACAAAGGAATTCGACCTCTAATTTTTGCCCTACCCGTCATTTTCGCCGCCTCCAAAAACAACCGGATATTCATCCTTTAACACAAGTCCACCGAATGATCTCTTGATTTAACCCTAATATGTAATGATTCATTACTTATCAATCAAATTCGAAAACCGCTTAATCATTCGGTTCTTCATGTTGATGGTAAATAAGTAGTTTACAACTTTTTGATTTTTAATGTTTTTGTGATAATACCATTTGGCTTAATTTCATATATCATTCAGATTTATAATGCTATATAGTTCATGAAATTGAAAGAAAAGGTTTCATTGTAAATAATCTTATGTGTGGCTTCCATTGTTTCACTAAATCGCATAAACCTCAGTTTCCTTCACTATTTTACTGCAACTTTGAACATCAAGCATGAACCCTCTCACAGAAAATCAATCAAAGAATATCTTTCACTGGGATTAAGATCCCTAACTTATTCAAAACACACACACATAAACACACACCAATAGTTTCAAATGTTTCACACCATGAAGGTAAGATTTGAGTGCAATGGTGGAGACATTGAGGCCCCGAGATGAAGATAAGGCATTATCGGACATATGCATTTTTTTGGCTTTTGCAGGTATGATGTAGAGACTTTTATTACACACAAATTTTTGACTTAAGTGTTTAATGATGAAACTCAGTGGCTATCACAGTTTCTTTGGCTATCACAGTTGCCTTAAAAATAGAAAAATATAGTGCTATCATAGTTTCGTTGGGAAGTCGTGTGACCATTATCAATAAATATGCGAGAACGCCTAAGGATTTATAGAAAGTGTGGTTACTCATATTTAGTTGGATTTTTTGCAAAAAAAAACCAATTGAGAAACCTCAAAGATTTTTAGGGGATATCTTACTATTGTCTGATTGAATTATATGATGATACTTCCAATCCTAAGAGACGTAAGTGATATCATATTGTCCTATTGAAAGCCTTTTTTTAGAAAAATATGTTATCAGTTGAATACTGGGTGTATTTGTTAAGTATGTGGCTGTTGGAAGTAGGTTTTTTGTTGAGCCTATTGATATCATATTCTCCATCTCATACAAAATATCACGAAATGTAAACCCCAGGTTATACTTGAACTTTGCTTTCAGTATTCGCATTTTTACAAACTCTAAAGTATGGCTAGGTGACCAGTAGAGAACAATGTGCAGCTGGGTGATTTAATGATATCGTTGAAAATGCGTATTACGTTGCTTCCCTGAGGTCTTAAATAGATCGTACAAGGCGAAATGTGTAATTCTCATTATGAAAATTATGGGCTGTATGGGATTGTATATCGATTGCCCTTGGATTTACTATTATTTGGGATTATCAGCGCTTACAGAAATTTGAAAAGTAAGCGTTCCTAAATTAATTTGGTATGTTCCTTTAAGGTATGTCAATTTGCTTAATCAAAAGATTTGTAAATGAAATAGCATATTAGATGAGTAAATACTATCACACAGTTTTTTAGAAGCAGTTTATGCAAAGTCGCCTAACTGTCTTTGAGGAGGATCCAATTAGTTAAAGCAAAGTGGTGCTTGGAAGTTGAAACTATTGAGTTCAGAATAGATCACAACATTAAAATTATATGTATATTAATATGTATATTACCTATTAATATAGATAAGATGTTAGATTAAACCATACTGTAGTTGTTTCATTAGTTCAACTTATATGTATATTAACGTTTTTTTTTTGGTCATTTCATTAGTTCACATTATATGTATTTAGAGAGTGTATGTATATGTTTGGGATTCTCACATATTTGATGCTCGTGGCAGCCTGGACTTGGCGCAATTAGTCTTTGGGATTCTCACAAATTAAGAATGCCAATCAAAGTTGATAATGCGAAACTGCAATGGTATGGCTTGCATTATGCTCCACCTTGCTTAGTTGTATAAATCTTGATCACTTAGGTATTTTTTTTGTTGGTGCAGGATGTTCTCAACGTGAATCTGAGTTGAGTACCACCATCAAGTTCTTTAAAAAGGAACATGGAAGTTGTTGATCTGGAAGATGAAGGGCTCTGTTATGCTAGAAAGAAACTTTAAAAAATGAGGATAAATAATACTATCGGGTTTGATTTTGTTGACGGCAAAGAATGATGTAGACATCAAGAGCACGAAGGGATTGAAGATTCTTTGGTTTGATAAAGATGGTAATTACACAAAATAATTAACTGTAATATAACAGATTGTAAATGGCAGTGTTTGGATGTGCTTTTTGGACTGCCGTAATAATCAGCTAATCAACGCCACCTAGCTATACAAACTACTTTACAGGTAAGCCAAGTATATATCCAGCTTCGTTTATATCAAATCGGATAAAAAACATGCAGAATGATGAAAATCGGTTTTTGGACTGCTCGATTTGGTATAAACTAAACCAGATGCATAATTTGGTGACTCAAAGTAGTCTTAGTGGTTGGGTGGCCTTAATGAAATATGTCGCATACTTCGTGGCCTCCTTATACAGTCTCCCTAAATATGTAATGATCAAAAAAGACATTTTTTTGCAATAATTTTTTAGACTAGCGAACTTACGAACATGTAATATTTTGCAGATAAACGAAGACACTGCTTCTATGAAAACTTATTAAGTTATAAGGAACTGAACCGTGAGTTCTTTCAAAGAATAGAAAGAAGGGTTTCAGACGAACTTAAAGTCGTTGTCAATGGTAATTTGCAAAATGAAGAGGAGCCAGTCGTCAATGACAATGATGGCGTGGAAAAGTCAAAGTCATAAATGAGCTATAAGCAAGATGAATAGATCAACTTGCAGGACCGTGGTTTAGAACATGGAGGTGGGTGATCGATTTTCTAGAAGATGAGAAGTTGATAATAACGGAAGTTGGTTAGGAATTCAGAGGCAGTTACTACTATAATTGAAGAGACAACAGGCACATATCATGAACATGTAACAGGTATGAAAATGGGCAGATTACATAATCATTTGCAGGTTAGCATGCTTTTGAGTTCTAGATTCATCGGTGAGTTATTTGGCTTTTTTTTTTTAGCCAAATCTTGATTGAATTGGTAATTTGTTTTGTTGGTTCAGAACCATGTTATCATTTTCATTGATGCATAGCATATTGTTTGTTTAGAACCATGCTTTATAAATTGAAAAATCCATTTTATGTATGTAGGTTGCTGTTAAAGAAAGCAAGAACGGTTCTTTTACAGTGACTATCTCTTCATAGTACAGTGTTTTTTTTTTCCTTCAGACCATCGCTTAAAAAAGTTTACGTCTACTTGGAAGATCAATGTTTACGTCATATATACGAGTTTTTCTTACAAAATGCATGACACATTGTAGAGGTTAAAGAATGGTCGGGTCAGATGGGTTGGGTAAACGGGCAAAAAATGGGTTTGGGTCAACTTGACTACTTTTTTGTATGGGTCAATGGACCGGGTTGGGTTGAGCTTTTCTCCCACATAAATAAGTATTTTGATAAATTATTATGGTGTTAAATATGATTATAAAAACCATTTTGTTACATTACTAACCGTGGACCAAATGATTCGAAAGGATGCATTTACTTATGAAATTTATTATTTTTACGATTCGTTACCCGTGTTTATTATTTGCTGATACCAATTAAACCGGATGGATCCGTTACAGATAAATGTTCAAAATTGCTACCTCCAGTGAATAATTTTTTGCTTGGTTCTGATTTCATGTTCTTAACCGAGTCGCTCTTGATTGCTCTAATCTTGACGCTCTTTGCGTAAAAGATCAAACATTGACAAATGACAGTGAGTACATCTTATTTCTGTCTGTATGTCACCATATTGTCATGGCACCATTTTGATGTTGTGCGGTATTTAGCTCTCTTTACCTTTTCAGTTTGATTATGGCTTTCATATTACAATATGGCTTTTAATTATGGCTGCATTTTGTCTTTCACCTGATCTCGATCTCATTGTATCAGGATAAACTTTCAGGTCTGGAAGGTAAGCAGTGGCAGTGTTGGGGACAATAAAAGTGGCGGCAATAATGGCAATGGCGATTTTTCAAAAGCTATAGTTTAGTTGATAATTTTCAATGAGCAGAAAGGTACGCCACTTATCATATAGTAAATTTAATAAATCTTCCATCGTGAATAGTATTAGCATAAATAATTAAGTGCTCCTTACACTATCAGATAAACACGAACTTAACTATGTACTTAAGAGACTGAGCTAGAGTATAACAACTTGCAGCAAAACTATAACACTCTAGCATCTAAGTCAAAGTAGTCAAAAGTAGAGAATCAGGCTTTCCTTACCCAGGTATCATAATAGTTGCAAAATGGCCAGGTCGAGTAAGTTGAGACTTGGCAGATGGGTCAAAATGTTTGTTTTTGACATTTTTGTACGGGTCAGGTTCCAAAATGATATATGGGTTGTCCAATTATAGTTCATTATTTTTATTTATAATAAGTGTGTTAGTATGATATCAGAAACCGAGTAATAACATATTAGGGGGTGTTTGGATTGCTTATTAGAACAGCTTATTTTTGTATTAATTCTAGAGGCTGCACGTGTGGATGCTTGCAAGGTGGTTATTCAGATTTTGTGTAGTCCCGAATATGCCCACATGTGTACTATAGAATTGAGATATGTTAGAATCAGCCTACTATAGAGTTAAGAATAGGGTGTGCTTGGATCAGACTACTATAGTAAAGAATAGAGTTAAGTACATTTTTGGTCCTTGTGGTTTACCGGGTATTTCATTTTCAGTCCAATTTTTTGAAATGTATCGGATCCACTCCAAAATCGTCGACCCGTTGCGGGTTTGGTCCAAATTTTCGTTACAGGTTTGCACCATTAGTCCCTGAGCTAACGGCCGTCAGTTCTGTTAGTTATC
Source organism: Artemisia tridentata subsp. tridentata (assembly GCA_021014915.2). Taxonomy (NCBI): domain Eukaryota; kingdom Viridiplantae; phylum Streptophyta; class Magnoliopsida; order Asterales; family Asteraceae; genus Artemisia; species Artemisia tridentata. The sequence continues at coordinate 316,889,666 of CP139507.1, read as the reverse complement.
ATGTGACAACGTTAGTCCATTTAGTTAGCGATTATTAGCAACGTTAGTCCTTTAGACATTTTTGTCCGTTTTTCTTATGTTTTCATACGGTTTTGTCCGTTTTTATACGTTTTCGTCCGTTTTTAGTCGTTTTCATCCGTTTTTCTAACGTTTTAATACGGTTTTGTCCCTTTTTTTTCGTTTTTGTCCGTTTTTCTTACGGTTTTGTTCGTTTTCGTTCGTTTTTTTTTCGTTTTTGTCCGTTTTTCTTACGGTTTTGTCCGTTTTTATACGTTTTCGTCCGTTTTCGTTCGTTTTTTTTCTCGTTTTTGTCTGTTTTTCTTACGGTTTTGACCCTTTTTTTCCGTTTTCGTACGTTTTTTTCGTTTTTGTCCGTTTTTCTTACTGTTTCGTCCGTTTTTATACGTTTTCGTCCGTTTTTATCCGTTTTCGTTCGTTTTTTTTCGTTTTTGTCCGTTTTTTTACGGTTTAGACCGTTTTTATACATTTTCGTCCGTTTTTATCCGTTTTCGTTCGTTTTTTTTCGTTTTTGTCCGTTTTTCTTACGGTTTTGTCCGTTTTTTTCACTTTTTTCGTTCGTTTTTTTCGTTTTTGTCCGTTTTTCTTACGGTTTTGTCCGTTTTTATACGTTTTCGTCCGTTTTTTTTACGTTTTCGTTTGTTTTTTTCGTTTTTGTCCGTTTTTCTTACGGTTTTGTTTTTATTCGTTTTCGTCCGTTTTTCTTAACTACGAAAAAAATATTAAAAAATTAAAAAATTTAAAAACAAATTAAAAAAATACTTTTTTTTTCAAAAATTTTTTTTCCGATTTTTTTTATAAAATTTTTTTTTCTGAAAATATTTTTTTTCCGAAAATTATTTTTGAAAATATTAAAAAATTGAAAAAAAAATTTCAAATTTTTTTTTTTATAACTTTTTTTTCGCAAAATATTTTTTTTTTAATTTTTTAATATTTTCAAAAATAACTTTTTTTTAAAAAAATTTGCGAAAATAATTTTTTAATTTTTTTATAATATTTTCAAAAATTTTGCGAAAAAAAAGTTATAAAAAAAATTTTGAAAATTTTTTTTCAATTTTTTTAATATTTTCAAAAATAATTTTCGGAAAAAAAATATATTCGGAATTTTTTTTTTTAAAAAAAAAATCGGAAATTTTTTTTTTTGAAAAAAAAAGTAATTGTTTAATTTGTTTTTAAATTTTTTCAAACAAATTAAAAAAATATTTTTTTTTCAAAAATTAAAAAACGAATAAAAACGAACAAAAAATAACGAAAACGGAAAAAAACGGACGAAAACGTATAAAAACGGACAAAACCGTAAGAAAAACTGACAAAAACGGAAAAAAAAACGGACGAAAACGTATAAAAACGGACAAAACTGTAAGAAAAACAGACAAAAACGAAAAAAAAACGAACGAAAACGGAAAAAAGCGGACGAAAACGTTTTAAAACGGACAAAACCGTAAGAAAAACGGACAAAAATGAAAAAAACCGAACGAAAACGGATAAAAACGTACGAAAACGTATAAAAACAGACAAAACCGAAAGAAAAATGGACAAAAACGAAAAAAAAACGAACGAAAATGGATAAAAACGGACGAAAACGTATAAAAACGGACAAAACCGTAAGAAAAACGGACAAAAACGAAAAAAACGAACGAAAACGGATAAAAACGGACAAAACCGTAAGAAAAAAGGACAAAAACGAAAAAAACGGACAAAACCATATTAAAACGTAAGAAAAACGGATGAAAACGACTAAAAACGGACGAAAACGTATAAAAACGGACAAAACCTTATGAAAACATAAGAAAAACGGACAAAAATGTCTAAAGGACTAACGTTGCTAATAATCGCTAACTAAATGGACTAACGTTGTCACATGATAACTAACAGAACTGACGGCCGTTAGCTCAGGGACTAATGGAGCAAACCTGTAACGAAAATTTGGACCAAACCCGCAACGGGTCGACGATTTTGGAGTGGATCCGATACATTTCAAAAAATTGGACTGAAAATGAAATACCCGGTAAACCACAAGGACCAAAAATGTACTTAACTCCTATAGTAAAGAATAAGATGTGTTTGTATCAGGTAATTACATTAGTGAGGAGTGTGATTGGATCAGCCAACTGCAGAAATTAAGTGTGTTCAAATTAGGCTAATGTGACAATAAGGTGTGTTAGGTTTAGGCTGCTGTAGAAAGAGCATGAGTTTGGATGAGGTTATAATGTGAATGAGGACTGTTTGGTTCAGGTTATAATAGCAACAAGAAGTGTTTAAAGTGGACATAAAATGTCTTTTTCAGGTGTAAGTATTGTACATCAGGTGGCTATAGAAAACAATTTTTTTTAGACTAGAATGTATTATATCAGGTAGATTGGTATAGGAATGAGGAGTGTTTGGAACAAAAACTTAAAAATGAAAATAATAATTTATCAGGTCACTGCACAATGAAGGGGTGTTTAGATCAGAAAAATTGCAAACTTTTGGAGCAGCCCAAGCCATTGATGAAACAGGAAGCATTATGCCCCTGGTGTCCCAATCGTTCTTGTGGGGACAAAGCTTAGTGAGTTATTCGGTCATAAAATGTAGTTATAATCCGTTTGTGCTTCAAATGTAGTTATAATCTAACATATTTGATCTCTTACTGGATTGTAGATAGTAGTTCTTTGTAGAGCATCCTGGTGCAACTCTCATTACCACTACTAAAGTGCTAATCTTATACACAAATAATTACATTCAAGATAATCATACATGAAATGCTTATTATGAAAAGTAAACACACGTTATCATGGTCATTGCATATAAATAAGTAAGATCATTATATTTAATTTTTGTTTGGTGGTAAAGGAGTCTCTGATGTTTTACTAACATAATGTTCTTCATTTGAACTTTTCAGCTTAATAGGGGGTCTGATCCATCCATTGTTCTGAATAACCTTTATCGCTTCACTGCTCTACAGTCAAGTTTTAGCTGCAACATGGTTGGGTGAGTGGTTCATAATTGGTGGCTTTTGTTTTTCAGCTGCTCTAAAGTTATCTAGAGGTCTTGATATTCTTACTAAGATAGTAGAATAATGAAGTTGATAGAGAAACAAGTTATATAGTTCACAAGATGGGCCAACCTCCTATGGCAGGTAGATGTTTGGTTATAATAAGGCACGTTAGTTTTATATATTTGTAGTCTCAAAGTTATAGAACGATATGTTAAGAGAATACATATCAACCTTTTTTTTTGTGTTTGTTTATATTTTTTTTGTGTTTGTTTATATTGATTTACTTATTTTGTGAAATATAGATCCATGTATGTGACTATGCTATTTTGCATTTGAGTTTCAATCATATGCAATATTGTTTTAAAAAAAAACTTTGTATATATTAATTTTTCTATAAATGTGTTCATTTACTTTAATTGTTAATGCATTTAATATAATTTTTTTTCCAAAGATAATTATAAGTCAAGCCCGCCCAACGAGAAACCTCATATCAGTTATGGTTCTCAGCACTTTTGAGAATAAGATGGCGTAAAAATTTAACCGTAACCTATTCATTGTTGCAGTGTGTCTTCATGTGGCTGTCTCAAAAGTGGGAAACAAAAAACATTAGACAACTCATTATTGGCATACGGATGCTAATTCATCAAAAACAATAACTAACGCTACCTATAAACAACTATTATGAAATTTTTACATTTATATCGTATTATTCGTTAATACCTTCAAGCGATATTTATAACTGTCTTCATGTGGGTGTCTCAAAAGTGGGAAACAAAAAACATTAGACAACTGATTATTGGCATACGGATGCTAATTCATAAAAAACAATAACTAACGCTACCTATAAACAACTACTATGAAATTTGTACATTTATATCGTATTATTCGTTAATACCTTCAAGCGATATTTATAACTGATTCCCGCCCATCGGTCGGGCTTCCCAAACAGTATACAATTGCTTGCTGCGGTGTGCTCAACAACTATTAATAAAAGTAAACTCAAAAATCTCCACATGTATGCCTGACTCTTCAGTGACGAGTTTTCTTCCCTGACAAACAATTTGCAATTGTCTCAAAAGTGAATAAAATAAGCACATTGAAAATTGTTATTTGTCAAATTGAGTTTCCTTCCCTGACAAACAATATGCAATTGTCTCAAAAGTGAATAAAATAAGCACATTGGAAATTGTTATTTGTCAATTTTTTAAATAATTAATAACAGTCAACTAATTTTCATTTTTAACACATTAATAAGAAGCCCTACTTAACAAATACCTATACAAGGAACTTCATAAGTCATGTCCGCCCATCGGGCGGGCTTTGAAGTCTAGTATATATATATATATATATATATATAATATATATATAGCGAGATTTTAGTGATTTGGTGAAGTGTAACGAGTTGGTAACGAGTAGAGTTATTTTAAGTTTTGAAGTATAAGGTTGAAATAATCGGGAACAATTACTTGGACGATTGTGACAACAACTCGTATATAAAACCGAATGTACAACACACTCTTGTGTTGTGGAGTGGGCTGTGGCCCAACATGGGACTAATAATATAATTTCGGAAAAGGACTATGGCCTGGTAATGACATGACAAAAAGAAACATGAGCCACTGAAGTTTAATGGGCTTCGGCCTAACACCAATTAAACAAGAAAATCAGTACATCATTTGTGTTATAACCTGTTGGAGTAGAAGCATTATATGGTGACTCGAACACTTATATTCGACCTTGTGTACGAGACACAACCAAACCGTGCCCTCATTACAAGGGTTTGAGACCCTTTTGGACTGAGCAAAACAACTACACAACACATATCCACTTGTGTGGTTTTTCCAAATAGACCATGGCACCCTTTGTGGGTGGTGGTCGAACTAAAAAGAATGGGAGACGAGCCAACTTCCTATGTTGAGCTCGAGTGGCCTCTCGGCTCACAATACAAACCGAGATACACTAAGATTCAAGTTTACTCAAGTCGACCTAGGTTTACCACATAAGACCAAGAAGACTTACCACTAAATGTCATACATAAATCCGAGACACACCAACACAACACACCCTTCGTGGGTGTGTTTTTCTGGAAATCAAACCATGACTAAAATGACTTAAGTATACCACTCGACTTAATGAAATCAAAACACAATCACAAACACAATCTGAGCATGAACACAACACAAAACCGAGCATAAACACAAACAAAATCCGAACACAAACACAAGCACAATCAATATTTTAGCCTCTCGGTTCTAGACTAAACGTAGTACCAAGTTTTCATTACCTTTTTAACTACTTAATTAACTGCTTATACAATCAACCAAGAACAAATAAGCAAAAACCGAATACAAAAATCTACGACATACACTTCCAAATTTCGAGCCAACATAGTTTCGATTTTTGGTTTAGTTTCTTAGCTTTTTAAATAACCACACCATAACAATAACACAAAAGAAAGATCGAATGGTACTAAATCACAACAGAAACATAACAACAACAAAAAAGAGTACCGATTCATGTATTTCAACAATTTATATCAAATGAAAATTTAAATGACACATAAAGAGCAATCTTATATTCGAATGAAACAAGGAAATCAAGAAAGATTTAGAACCCTTACAACCAAATGAAGTCGGTTAACAGGAGACCGAAAAGAAGTCAAAGGAAACCCAAATCTGATTCAAGCAAACCCAAACTCCTCTTCCACAGAAATGTTGCCCTTCACCAGTTGAGATTTGTGTTGATAGTTTTTGAGTGTGAGTGGATTTGCTGTGAATCGACTAGGGATTTAAAAGTTAATCTAGGAATGTTTGACTCTATCTTTCTTATTCATAGTCTCGATCAGTAGCCTCAAATAGAATGTCGTCGCCCTCATCTCCATCATCTTTTGGTTTGATATGTTGACCTTTAGAACTCGACAAGGGTGGCAGCCGCTCCATTTGGACACAAGGATGAAGATAACGATTCTGACCTTATTTTATGCGTTACGTCAATTGATTTGTTTGATATAGATCTGAGAGGGAGTAATGGAAGATGACGTTGGGAATCAGAGAAGAGGTGGGGGAAGGAGAGAGAGGAGCGTACATATATATCTCTTCCTTTTCTTTTCTTTTTTTTTCTTTTTTTTTTTTTTTAATATATATATATCGTTTTGTGCAAGTGGGATACGGTTGGATTTAATATATAGGGATAAGATTTTTATTTAGGTTTTGTTACTTTTTGTGGGTATTAAGTGTACCCCGTGTCCCGTTGAGCTCCGATGTAATTTGAGTTTTCCGGGTTGTCGTGAGCATGAAAAATATAATTCTGGAGTCATCTTTATCAAACTGACATAGAGTAAAATTTATTGACTCCAAAAATGAACTATAAAATTAAACTATTACTAATATGGTGTCGGTACGCGTGTGGTGTCGTTTTTCAAGAAAACGAGATAACCTCTCGTTTTTGGTACGTTGGGGTCTGTAAATGTCAGAAAGTGGAAAATTCACCTTTTTGATAAAATCAAATAGTTTTGGTGAGTTACGGTATGCTACAGCGTGCGGGTTTGCTTCCCGTAATAGTTATGTAAGCACATAATTGCTTAATCTAACAGTTAAGTAATAATAAATTGACATTTATTATTAAAATATTAGTGGGAAAATTATCGTTTTTCATATCCTTCCCGCCTTAGAAGGACGGTTTTCACTTAGAGTTACCCGATGAATTTGAGAAAAGGTGTGGGTATTTACGCTTGATCTAGTCCTCACGCTCCCACGTGTATTCGAGACCTCTTCGAGAGTTTCAACGAACCTTAACAATAGGATTGCGGCTTTGCTTAAGCTGTTTGATTTCTCGATCCATTATTTCAACAGGTTCTTCAATGAAATTTAGTCTCTCGTCAACTTGGATTTCCTCCAGAGGAATGGCGAGTGTTTCGTTTGAGAGACATTTCTTCAGGTTGCTCACGTGAAACACATTGTGCACAGAGCTGAGTTCTTGTGGTAATTCGAGTCGGTAGGCTACCGGCCCGATTCTGGTGAGAATTTTGAAAGCTCCAATGTATCGAGGATTTAGTTTCCCATGCTTTCCAAAGCGAATCACGCCTTTCCATGGCGATACTTTTAACATAACCCAATCTCCAAATTGGAACTCAAGTGGTTTTTGTCTCTTGTCTACGTAGCTTTTCTGACGGTCTCGAGCCACTTGCATCCGGCTCTTGATTTGAACAATCTTTTCGGTAGTCTCTTGTACTAGTTCAGGACCAGTGAGCTGACTTTCTCCGACTTTGGCCTAGCATATAGGTGATCTGCACTTTCGACCATAAAGTGCCTCATAGGGTGCAGCTTTGATGCTTGTGTGATAGCTGTTATTGTAAGAGAACTCGGCTAATGGTAGGTGCCTATCCCAACCGTTTCCAAAGTCTATCACACACGCTCGCAACATGTCTTCTAAGGTTTGAATGGTTCTTTTGCTTTGGCCATTTGTTTGAGGATGGTATGCGGTGCTCATATCAAGGTCAATTCCCAAAGCATCTTGTAGTGATCTCCAAAAGTTTGACGTGAAACGGCTATCTCTGTCGGAGATGGTAGAAATCAGGACTCCATGTCGTGCAACTATCTCTTTTACGTATAACCGTGTAATTTTATCCATGCTGTCGTTCTCTTTTATTGGTAGGAAGTGGGCGGACTTGGTGAGACGATCCACGATTACCCAAATGGTGTCGTAACCGCTTGATGTCCTTGGTAGTTTGGTAATGAAGTCCATCGTTAAGCGCTCCTACTTCCACTTGGGAATCTTTGGTTGTACAAGTAAACCGGATGGCCGCTGATGTTCAGCCTTGACTTTCGAGCATGTTAAGCATTGACTGGCATATTTTGCAATGTTAGCCTTCATATTGGGCCACCAGTATAGTTTCTTCAGATCGAGATACATTTTTTCGGCTCCCGGGTGGATGGAGTATTTAGACTTATGGGATTCATTCATGATGAGGTCATGTATCCCTCCATAGAGTGGTGTTGGGTCCGTCAGTACCCAAGGATCCTGAAAACAGGATTTGAATACAAATTACACTAAGTGTTAATCAACCGAAAATATACTTAAGTCACTGAGTGAACAGTCATTCAGTGAGTTACCTTCAAGATGCTCAAGACGAGTCTAAGAAGAAAGACTCACCACTCAGTGAGACGAAACTCCCTGAGTGTTACCCGAGACAAAGAAGAAGGTATTGAGTTCAGTGAGTGTTGGACAAGAACTCACTGAACCCCAGTCTCCTCAACAAATAATAAGTGATTAAGGACTGAAGACTGAAGAACCTGAAGCCTGAAAGAAAGGCGGGATTGAGCGGGAAGAGTTTGAGAAGATAAGGAGAAGTCTTATCAAGCCAGAAACGAACCTTCCCTAAAGCGGCTAAATGTAAAGAAGTGTCAGAACTGACACTCGAAGACTTTTTGGCCCATTCCTATTGGTTCTTGGAAATGACAAATACTGTTGTAGTTGTCAGACACGCCTTGTATTCTTTTTGTATTTTAATCTTCAGTACTCTTTGAATGTTTGTATATAAATAGCAACAGATGGAGAAAAGGGGGTTAAGTTTTGTGCATTAAAAGCTTAGACTTTCACAAAACCCTTTTCTCCTACAAAGAGTAACTAAGTCCCTGAGATAGCTCAGTGGTTCAATATTATTACCACTCAAGCAAAGCTTGAGTTTAGATAGGAGACACACCATACCTTGTCTATTCAATCCCAAGTGTTTGTTCCGCAAAACACTTGGGTAATAGAGTCTTTGATTGATTTCTAATAAGAATTTAAACGTTGAAAAACTTTGAGTTTTTATATTTGCGTTTTACTTATCAGTTGTTATTAATAAAATACATTGTATCAGTCATAAACACAATTAGATTAACTTTTTAGTTATCTCTAAGCGTGTTAAGGGAACAACAAGTGGTATCAGAGCCTCTGGTTTATAAAATCTTTTCAAAAACTAAGAGTGCTCAAGGTTTTTAAAACCAAGATCCTACTATGGCTGATATTAATGTGCCCCAGCTCGTCGATAAAAAGGGTGGTAGCTTTTCAGCTGTTGCCCCCAGACTTGAAGCTAGAAAATTTAGCAAGTGGAAAAAGCGAATGCTTTGCTATTTGACTAGTATGGAACCATACTACATCACTTGTGTCAAAGAAGGTCCTTATGTCCCAAAAAGTGCTGAAGGGCTAAACAAGCCTGAAGCTCAGTGGACCATTGATGAGAGAAGGGTGGTCAATCAAGACCAACGCCTGAAAAGCATAATTATATCTTGTCTTCCTGACGATATAATGGAATCAGTCATCAACTGTTCAACAGCCAAGCAAACTTGGGATGACTTGATTAATAGCTTTGAAGGACCCTCAGATACCAAGGAAAACAGGATCATGGACCTGAAACTTGAGTATAACACTTTCAGGGCAAAGGACTCTGAAAGCCTCTCTTAGACATATACCAGATACAAGACCCTGATAAACAAATTATCAAATGATGGTGTAGTTTTATCTAAGCATGAGACAAATGTTGGCTTTATCAACAGTCTCCCTGAGAAGTGGCTAAACTTCTCACAAGCCCTCAGGAATGCTAATCACATTCAGAACCTTGAGCTCCCTGAGATCTATGGGAAGTTTTTCTATGAAGATAACTTAATCTCTAGGAGATACCCAGACTCTAAAGCTCATGAGTCCAAAAAGGCCCTGACCTCCCCACCCATATCAACTGCCTTTTATTTTAATGGTGTTGTACAGGATTTTCAAGAGGATTCTGAAGATAAGATTGATGAAAGAACTGGTGATGTGTACCTGAATGACATAAACTTGGAATTCCAAGAAAGGGCACTCCTTGCCAATTCAAAACGTTTTATCAAAAGAAATCAGTCCAACTTTTCAAAAGCTAAAGCAAGTGAAACCACTGAGTGTTTCCAATGTGGTAAAAAGGGCCACTTTGCTAGAGACTGTTATTCAAAAACCATCTCAGAATCCTCTTATAAATTTTCTAGAAATAGTTCCTCAGGAACTAGCAAGTTTTAACCTAGAATGTTTCAGTCGACCCAACATTTTCAAAACAATAATGTTCAAAATGGTCAAAAAGACTTTGAGACTAAATATAGGAAAGCTAAGGCTAAACTTGCTCTTCTTGAAACTAATCCCTCAATATCTCAGGCTGCTCACACTTCCAAACCTGTTCAGACAAAGAACAAAGTTCTTGTAGCTGAAGCTTATGACTGGGATGAAGAAGAGGTCTCCTCAAAAGATGAGGAAATTAGAGTGAGTGCACTGATGGGACTTTCTGAAGGTGATCAGGTGGCTATTGGAAAAATTCATGCAAGGAATGGAGAGTGGGTGAACATAACCATGAAGAAGGTAAACACTTTACTTTCAATGGATGATGATTCTGACTGGCAGTCCTATATGAATTATATTTGTGTAGATCTTAAGTTTGTAGAAGAACAAAGGCTTAACTTGCTTTCAAAATATAACAATCTTGTGTTAGATTTGAATAAGTGTAGAGATGAATTGCTTGTATTAAAACAAGCCAAGTTAGAAACTATTACACTACAAATTCAAAACACTGAGATTTTGAAACAAAATCAAGCCCTTCAAAATGAACTTAACAAAGAAAAAGCTTTCATTGAAAGCTGGACTAAAAAGAACCCCAAGGTCTATGATACTGTGAGTCTTATTCCTAATAATGACAAGAAAATTATAGGAATGGACCAACTCACTGATACACCCAGTGATAGTCACAAAGAAAAGACCTTTATTCCAGCTGGCATATCTTTTGAGCAAGAGATGCAACCCAAGTCAAATGACTGGATTATCAGGGACAACCCAGTCAGTAAGTACCAAACTTTGAGACTGGAAAAATCTTGCTTCCTGAAAGTCAGGCTCTGAAAAATATGCTTGGACTCACTGACCAACCCAGTAGTACTGAGTCAGTCAATGAGTCTGAATCTGAATCATTCACACCACTCCCACCTCTGAATATCCTTTAGGGTGCTACACCAAGCTCAGACCTCCCACCATTGGTCTACTCTCAATATTCTCCAAAGGAGAATCCAGGAATAGGAAATACCATCCTGAAAATGCAAACCCCTGAAGTCTCAGTACATTCTGATGACTCATCAACTTCAGTCCCTTCTGAAGTAAAAACAGAAAGCCCTGACTCCAAAATTGATCAGTTGGCTGAGCTTGTCAGGAAGCTGAGTAAGAAGATTGAATCTTCTGAGAAACTTTCTCAATCCAAGATGAAGGAACCCAAATCAGCTTCCTCAAGCACCAAACCAAAACCCTCCAAACCCTTGAAAAGGTGTGAGCTGTGTCACTATACCAATCATTTCATTGATGATTGTTATAGAATCCTTTACTGCATGATATGCAAAAAAGGAAGATCACAGGACCTCTGATCACCAATCATACACAGCCACAACAAAGATGGCAAACTTTAAAGCACAAGCTTTAAAATACCCTTCTGATTCTAAACAGAAACAGAAACAAAAGGCCAAGCCTTTTGTACCTTGCCCTCACTGTGGCTTCAATGATCACCATCCTAAGGATTGTCTAATGGACAACTGTTGTGAAATTTGTGGAGATTCCACTCACAACACCTCAGGACATGAAAAGGTCATTCAGACCAGAAGAGGTATGACCAAATCATCCTCTCAGTCTACTGAGTCTACCTCTGCAATCAAATGCAAAACCTGTGGTAGCTCAGTCCACTCAACCACTGACCATGAATCAATTGATACTTTTAAGAAGACTACAAAAGTCAAGCCCTCAAAGATGAGGGGTCCTAGAAAGAACTAACTCAATTTACCATTTGTTCAGAGGCATGCCAGGGAGCCTGTTTGGCATCTAGATAGTGAATGTTCAAGGAGCATGACTGGTGTGAAAGAGTATCTGCACAAATATGTAGAAGAACCAGGACCTAAGGTGATATTTGCTGATAATTCATCATGTCTCACTGAAGGTTATGGTTCAGTAAACTGTAGTTGTATAGTCTTTACTAGGATAGCTTATGTCAATGGTCTTAAGTACAATTTGATCAGTGTCAGTCAACTATGTGATGCAAAGTACATAGTTCAGTTTGATGATAAGCAAGGGACCATCTTCAATGCCAATAAGGAAGTTGTCCTTATTGCACCAAGAAGGCAAGATGTTTATGTGTTAGACATGACCAGTCTAACTCAGAATGGAACTTGTCTCTTTACTAAGGCCACTGAAACCCTCAACTGGCTTTGGCATAAGAGACTCTCCCACCTGAACTTCAAAAACATAAACAATCTTGTGAAACAAAACAAGGTCCTTAGCTTACCATCTCTTGTGTTTTCAAAGGATAAACCATGCTCTGCCTGTGAAAAAGGTAAACATCATAGAGCATCCTTTAAAACCAAAACAAACTTTTCCATCAGGAACTGCCTTCATCTTCTCCATATGGATCTCTTTGGACCCATCAGTCCTAGATCCATTAACCATGAGAAGTATACTCTGGTCATTGTGGATGAATACTCAAGATACACTTGGGTTTACTTCCTGATCAAAAAGAGTCAGGCAGCTTAAACAATCATGTCCTTTGTCAGGAACATTGAAAATCAAAATGACATTAAAGTCAAACAGACTAGGACTGACAATGGAACAGAGTTCAAAAACTATGAACTTGAATGTTTCTGTGATGAGAAAGGAATTTCCCAAAATTTTTCCTCCCCTTACACACCTGAACAAAATGGTGTTGCTGAAAGGAAGAATAGAACACTCATTGAAGCTACCAGGACAATGCTAAATGGATCAGTCCTTTCCAAAAACTTTAGGACTGAATCAGTCAAAACTGCCTGTTATACACAAAACAGATCCATCATTGTCAAAAGACATAGCAAAACCCCTTATGAGTTATTCAAGGGAAGGATCTCTGACATCAGCTACTTTCATGTCTTTGGGTGTCCTGTGTTTATTCATAATCACAAGGATCACTTATGGAAATTTGATGCCAAAGCTGATGATGGATACTTCCTAGGATACTCACTTGTCTCAAAGGCCTTCAGGGTGTTCAACACAAGGAGACAGTAAACTGGGGAAACATTCCATGTTACCTTTGATGAGAGCACTGATGCAATCAGTGTCTCTAACACCTCAGTGGAAGAAATAGGAATTCATGATTCATCAAGATACCCTCCTGATGAACATCATCCTGACAATGACCCTTCCACTCAGTACCAAGCAAATGCAGACATCTCCTACTACATCATCCCTCACAACCTTCCTTACCCAACCATCACTGAGTTTGTTGAAGCACAAAGAAGTACTGATACAATCCATCAGTCTGAACACAGTGCTTAGGAACCAAACAATCTCAGTGATCAGTCAACCCAATCAGACACTCAAGATACTGAAAATCATCATGTGTCTGCACCTGATCACACCAATCAGGCCTCTTCAAGTTCTAATCAGTTTCCTAGACCTTAGGACAGTTGGACTAGGTCTCAAGATATAGAACTTGTCAATATAATTGGAGAGCCCACCAAAGGCATGCTCATTAGAAGCATGGTTACACAATTAAGAGCAGCCTCTGCAAATGAATGCCTATTTGTGGACTTCATCTCCACAATTGAACCCAAAAGTGTGAAAGAAGCACTTACACTTCCAAGTTGGGTTCAGGTCATGCATGATGTACTATAACAATTTGATAGAAACAAGGTAATGACCTTGGTCAAATGTCCTGAAGATGTTTCAGTCATTGGCATGAAATGGGTGTTCAAAAACAAATCTGATGAAAATGGCATAGTCATTAAAAACAAAGCCAGACTTGTAGCCAAAGCCTATAATCAACAAGAAGACATTGACTATGAAGAAACGTTTGCACCAGTAGCAAGGATGGAAGCCATCAGGATCTTTCTTGCATTTACAACCTACATGAACTTCAAAGTGTACCAAATGGATGTTAAAAGCACATTCTTAAATGGCTCACTAGAAGAAGAAGTTTATGTTCAGCAACCTCCTGGATTTGAAAGCCATGAGTTTCCTGACTATGTTTGTAAGCTTAACAAAGCCCTTTATGGACTGAAACAAGCACCCAGGGCGCCTTCCTGATCCAAAACAAATTTTTCAGAGGCAAGATAGGCAACACATTGTTTATCTATAGGACAAATAATGATGTCCTACTTGTACAAGTATATGTTGATGACATCATCTTTGGCTCAACAAGTTATAAACTTTGCAAACAATTTAAGAAACTGATGGCAAAGAAATTTAAAATGAGCATGATGGGAGAATTGACTTATTTCCTTGGACTGCAAATCAAGCAGACTGATAAAGGAACCTCTACCAGTCAAGAGAAGTATGTCAGAAGCCTACTGAAGAAGTATGAGCTCAGTGACTGTGCCTCAATCAAAACTCCCATGGTACCCCCAAACAACCTTGGTCCTAACCTTACAGGAAAACCAGTGAATCAAACTCTTTTCATAGGAATGATTGGGTCACTGATGTGTCTACTTGCATCAAGGCCTGACATCCATTTCTCAGTCTGTTTGTGTGCCAGATATCAATCTGACCCAAGAGAATCTCATCTCACAGCTGTGAAAAGGATACTCAGGTACCTGAAAGGTACTCCAAACCTTGGATTATACTATCCAAAATGTTCAGGCTTCGATCTTAAAGGATACTCAGACTCTGACTATGCTGGATGCAACATGGACAGAAAAAGTACGTCAGGCTCCTGCCAAATCCTTGGTGGGAAAGTAGTCTGTTGGAGTGCTAAGAAGCAACAATCAGTTGCCATGTCCTCAGCAGAAGCTGAATATGTTGCTGCTGCCAGTTGTTGTGCAAATGTACATTGGATGAAAAGTCAACTCAGTGACTATGGAATCCAGTATAAGATGGTTCCTATCTTTTGTGATAACACAAGTGCAATTGCCATCTCAAACAACCCTGTTCTTCATCAGAGAACAAAACACATTGATATTAGATATCACTTCATCAGGGACCATGTCATGAATGGTGACATTGAATTACACTTCATTCCTACTGAATATCAGCTAGCTGATATATTCACCAAACCATTGGATGAACCAACTTTCACAAGACTGAAAGCTGAACTAGGAATGTTGGATATTGAGAATCAATCCACTGATTGAATTCATCAAACTAGGTGTAAATTCTGATAACCCCAGGTCCCTGACTCAATGTGTTCCTCAGTGAAAATGATCATTGAATCACCTTCCCTGAACCCCTAACTGAATGAAGAGTCATTCAGGGCCCTCAAAAGACATTCAATGCTAACTTAAATGCTCTAAGTATCTAGTTAGTAAATGTCCGAGGTTGGTAACTGAATTCTTATTTTGCCTTTCTGGCATGCACCTCATGGGCCCCCACTTTCTCACTTGGCATTTAATGCCTCTCCAATCACATAACAGATATATGATGACTCAACCCTGCAAATTATACTTTTTGCAGACGGCACAACTGTTCACCTCGACTGTTGAGCAAAACCAGGGAAAAGTGGAGTGGTGGCATTTAATGCGGATCCCAAATGTTTTATACAAAACGTTTTTGAAAAATTTCTTTTGAAAAAAATAAAAACGCTTAATGCCTAAAATACCCTCCTCTCCACTTCCCTATAAATACCCCCAAACAAAATAACACACATACGTTTTTTAGAAAATCTTAAGCAAATTCTTGCCCCTTTTTTTCTTTAAAAAAAAAACAATTGTGTGTGTGTTCTTAGTCTTTAGAAACCCAGACCATCTTTGTAACCCAGACTTACCAAACAAAAATGGCTACATCTAAAGCTATCACATACGCCCCAAATGTGGAATTCCTCATCGAGGGCGTAGACATGACCAAGAACAACGTGGTAGGAAACTTTGCCTATCCCCAAAAGTTTTGGGCGTACAAGAATGTGGTTAAATACCTTCAAAACTGCTTTCTTGCTACGGCGTTCACAAAGACCCCCTCAGTCATATACAAAGACTATCTGAGGGAATTCTGGTGTACAGCAGTGGCAACTAGCCCTGAGGACACCAAAGACTCAATTATCACGTTCTTAGTGATGAATGGGAGAAGGACCCTCTCCTTAGATTACCCAACCTTCATCAAGGCCACAGGTCTTGATTTCACTAAGAACTATGAGCCCAACCCTACTGACCAAGAAGTAAAGGCCGAATTTCTTTTACTAGGGCCACATGACCCAAAGCAACCTGATGTGGCCACAGGAACCTTATTGGCCAAAGCGCCCATCATTAAGACCTGGTTCCCACCTATCTGGAGGATTCTGATGACTTTTATCATTCAGGTCCTTGGAGGAAATAAATCCTCCATGGAGCAGTTGAATGCATCACAACAATTGATGGTGTTCAGTCTCCTGGAGGGTAGAAAAATAGACATCGGAGGAATAATCTTCCATGACCTCGTGGCCAAGCTCTCAGGAAAATCTAGGCAAAGACACATGTCTTACCCTAGGTTCATTTCCTGTGTGCTTTAGGACTTACTTGGCTCTGATTATATTAGGCCTGACGCTCAAGGATCTAAACTTGACGTCCTACACAAGGCCAATTATACAAGTGGCCTTACTGAGGTACAACCAGTCGCCCTGACCAACTACATGTTGGTAGTCATTCAGGGTGCAAACGCTGTCTCACTAGTACCTTCTCCTACAAAGGAGAAAAAGAAAAAGAAGGCAGGCTCCAGTAAGGTGGTTAAACCCAAACCACTCGCCACTGAGACTGCTGCCTCAAACAACCCTAAACAAGGGCAAACTATGGCCAAGACCTCTGAGACACCCATCAGTGAGACCCCCTTGACCATACAACAAACGCCAACGGAGGGCACTGATAAATCATCCTCAGTGTCCTCGGGCAAAACCCTTCCTCATGGCTTTACTGACATACACAAGTCAGTGGGGTCAGGAACCTTCACCCTCTCCCATCCCGATGAAGGCATTGCCAAATCACAAGCTATGTCTGAGGGAGTACAGGGTCCTGAATCCTCGGTAGGGCAGCACTACTCTACTGAGAAGGGGACCTACACCCAATCACATCCCGTTCACGGCTCTGAGAAATCACACTCAGAGTCTCAGGGAGTCAAGGACCCTAAATCCCTAAAAGGGCAGTACAACCCTGATGGGAAGGGGGTCCACCAACAATCACAATCAGTTCCTAGTGATAGTACTGGAGAACACCCACCAGTGCTTGAAGGCACACATGGGGACAAAGACTTGGGGGCATACAACCACCCACTGATATGGAACCACAACCCCCTCATGGCGCATCCATTCTCTCGGGAACTGACTCTAAGAGCCAGGCTGAGCAAACCCACTCAGTTATTATGGCGGGGTCAGAACCTGGCCACAACCAAGGCAAGTCTTCTAATAAAGAAGAGCCGGCTAACCAATTCTTGCAGATTCAGTCTATGGCAGATTTTCAGGCTGTTCTCTTTTCTGATGATGAGCTCAGCAATGACAGTGAGGAAGAAGTTTTTGAGGCAGGTGATGATCTGGACACTGGTGTTCAACCCACTGAACAACCAGCTGAAGAATCAGCATCTCAGGCTGATCATTCATCGGACTCTGAATCATCCTGCCCAGCCAATCTCAGGAAGTATGACAATATTCTTCCTCTCACTGAAAGACAGTTGGTCAAGTTCTTGCAGAAAGCCAACAATGCTCTTTTTCGTGGGCTCACTGAAGAACTCTTTGATCAACATTGTGAAGCTGCAGTTCATTATGTCAACCTGAAGGAATCCGTTGAATCTTATCATGATGACGTTAATGAGCAACAATCATCGATCATCTTCTCCTTGACAAATCTTGATACCCATCTTAAAAGGTTCAACGCTACTCTTTCCAACATTACGAAGAGCGTTGCAACTATTCAAGAGTCAGTAAAAGATGACCCTGAGCTCACCAAGAAGATTCTTCAGGCTTCTGAGACCTATCAGCGACATTCAGCTCAGTTCACTGAGCTTGTCAACATGCTGACATCTTCTAACCTTCAGGGTCTCAGCTCTTCAGTGGACTCCATCAAATCTTCACTGGTTCTTATGGAGGCAAATTTAGCAGCTTGGGCTAAGTCTTCAAATTCCTTGGCCTGGAATCTTGGGCCTCGAATGGCCGCTATAGAGACTTCTCAGGAATCTCTTGAAGCTAAGGTGAACACTCTTCAGCAAGACACCTCAGACATCAAAACCATGATGACTGAGATCTATCAGGCTTTTAAAGGTCATGCTGCTCCATCAACTTCAGTGAGCACTCTAACTCTTGCTCTCACAATGGCTCCAGCAACAGTTGAGGGGGAGAAAGTCACTGAAGCATCATCCAGCCAACAACCTCCTTCTCACACTGAGGGGGAGATACCACCAAATCCGATAGCAGCTCCTGAAACAACCCCATCATCAACTCACCAAGATAAAGGCAAAGGCATTGTCCCAACAACAGAGCCTGAACCTACACCAAAATTGGTGCCTGCTTCCTTGGTCATAAGGCCTGACCCTGATGAACCAGTCAATGTCCCTTATGATATTAATGGAGTGTTGTATCATCTCACTGAGGCAGAAATTCAGGCTCATATGGAGAGGGAAGAGTTGTTAAAGAAAACAGCTGAAGAAGAAAGGCTGAACAAGACTACTCTCATCCAAGTGGTCGGTGAAGAGGCTGAAAAGCTTGGAATACAACCACAAGCCCTTGTTGGAAGAAAAGGTGGTGAGAGCTTTATAAAAGCTCAGGATGCTGAGATGATTGCTCTCAGGCAGAAAAGGGATGAGAAAATGAAAAAGGTTGCAGAGCTAAGGAAAAAGAAAATTGAGAGGTAACAGTGGGTTATGACAAGCAGATTGCGACCAGAACCAATCACTGATGTCAAGATTCATCAAAATACCAAGCCTGCTGTCATTAGTGTCTTCATAGGTCTAGATAAGAGACACTTTGAGGTTCATGATCCCTTTACATTCTTTGACTTTGGGATCACGGAATTGGATGAATTGGGTCCAATCATAGTGAAAAAGAAAAACATGGTTGTCAAAGACCTGATGAAATCCCTGAGGCAAAGATATGAAAAACTGACAAAAACACCTGATGAACTTGATATTCCCTCTCTTCTCCCAACTCCGGTTAATCAGCCTGCTCCCTATCAGTCTTCTAGAAAGAGGAAGAAAATTGAATCTGAGGCTGAGATCAAAGTTCCTGGCCTTGAATGCAACAGAGCCCTCCCTGAAGGAGTTAGATTTATGAACAACATGGTCATTGAACAACTTGAGAGAGGTCTCTTCTTCACTGATGCATTTGGTGATCCAGCCTTCCAATGATGAAACGACATTGATAAGGTAGGAATTAAAACTATGCTTGGTTTCCTCATGACGGCCTCCCCAATACAGAGTCCTGAAAAAGTGAGGTTTTGTCATGACCTGAGAACCAAGATCCAAGAACATCCTAACCAACATGAGCTGGAATCTAAGAGACCAAAGCTTGAAGCCCTTGGTTACAAATTTGACTGATGAATCTGCAACACCACCACTATCCTTTACTTTATTTAGTTGTTAGGACCTCTGTAATAAAATTAATAAAATGATGGCCCATGTTTTGTTAATTCAGTGTCCTAAATAGCTTTCTAGTATATTCAGTATGAGTAGAAGTCATTAGCTCACTCATAACTGATCAAAACACTTAGGCATAATTTATATCCAAATAGGGGGAGATTGTTGGGTCCGTCAGTACCCAAGGATCCTGAAAACAGGATTTGAATACAAATTACACTAAGTGTTAATCAACCGAACACATACTTAAGTCACTGAGTGAACAGTCACTCAGTGAGTTACCTTCAAGATGCTCAGGACGAGTCTAAGAAGAAAGACTCACCACTCAGCGAGGCGGAATTCCCTGAGTGTTACCTGAGACAAAGAAGAAGGTAATGGGTTCAGTGAGTGTTGGACAAGAACTCACTGAACCCCAGTCTCCTCAGTAATTAAGGACTGAAGACTGAAGGCGAAGACTGAAGAACCTGAAGCCTGAAAGAAAGGCGGGATTGAGCGGGAAGAGTTTGAGAAGATAAGGAGAAGTCTTATCAAGCCAGAAACGAACCTTCCCTAAAGCAGCTAAAAGTCAAGAAGTGTCAGAACTGACACTCGAAGACTTTTTGGCCCATTCCTATTGGTTCTTGGAAATGGCAAATACTGTTGTAGTTGTCAGACACGCCTTGTATTCTTTTTGTATTTTAATCTTCAGTACTCTTTGAATGTTTGTATATAAATAGCAATAGATGGAGGAAGGGGGGTTAAGTTTTGTATATTAAAAGCTTAGACTTTCACAAAACCCTTTTCTCCTGCAAAGAGTAACTAAGTCCCTGAGATAGCTCAGTGGTTCAATATTGTTACCACTCAAACAAAGCTTGAGTTTAGATAGGAGACACACCATACCTTTTCTGTTCAATCCCAAGTGTTTGTTCCGAAAAATACTTGGGTAATATATTCTTTGATTGATTTCTAATAAGAATTTAAACGTTGAAAAACTTTGTGTTTTTATATTTGTAGTTTACTTATCAATTGTTATTAATCAAATACATTGTATCAGTCATAAACACAATTAGATTAACTTTTTAGTTATCTCTAAGCGTGTTAAGGGAACAACAAGTGGGACGAAACTTCTGTCTTTGAAACACAACGTCCCATCGGCTCTTTTCACGAATCCATTTTCGCTCTCGGGCATTCCATAGATCTTCTCGTTAGGTCTGTTTTCTCCTTTGAGCGCCTCGGCCTGAGCCTCAAGGATTTTTTATGGGAGAGGTGAAAAAATTATCATACCCAATGATCGTACTCTCAGGGGTTTTGGTCATTCTTTCCGGCTAAGAGCATCTGCTACCACGTTTGCTTTTCCTGGGTGGTATCGAATCTCGTAGTCATAGTCGCTGAGCAATTCTAACCAACGGTGTTGTCTCATGTTGAGCTCCTTTTGATCAAGGATATGTTGCAAGCTTTTGTGGTCGGTGTAAACAACACACTTGGTGCCATAGAGGTAATGTATCCAGATTCTAAGTGCAAACACTACTGACCCTAATTCCAATTCGTGTGTAGTATAGTTCTTCTTGTGTGTTTTCAGTTGTCGAGAGGCATAGGCTATCACCTTCTCTCGTTGCATCAAGACAGCTCCTAGCCCTTTGTGATAGGTGTCACAGTAAACTACAAAGTCTTCACTGCCTTCAGGTAGGGCTAAGATAGGTGCGCTGCACAACTTATCCTTAAGGAGTTGGAAGGCTTCCTTCGTTTTATCTCCCCAGTCAAACCATACATTCTTTTGAGTTAGTTTAGTCAAAGGTTTTGCTATCTTTGAGAACCCCTCAATAAATCTCCTATAATACCCAGCAAGTCCTAAGAATTGGCGTATTTCGATGGGTATTGTGGGTGTCGCTCAATCCTTTATTGACTCAATCTTTGCGGGATCTATGTGAATGCCTTGACTATCAATCATGTGACCTAGGAATTAAATAGTTGGTATCCAAAACTCGCACGTTGAGAACTTAGCATATAATTCCTCCTTCTTCAGTAGTTCTAGGATTAGTCTGAGGTGTTCCTCGTGCTCCTTCTCGCTTTTGGAGTATATCAGGATGTCATCGATGAAGACGATCACGAATTTGTCCAGATACGGCTTGCACACCCGATTCATAAGGTCCATGAATACTGCCGGTGCGTTGGTTAAGCCAAAAGGCATGACCTAGAACTCGTAGTGACTGTAACGAGTTCTGAATGCCTTTTTTCGGATATCCTCTTTCCGAACTCTAAGTTGATGGTACCGGATCTCAAATCAATTTTTGAGTAAACACACGAACCTTGGAGTTGGTTGAATAGATCATCGATTCTCAGGAGTGGGTAACAGTTTTTTATGGTTAGTTTGTTTAGCTCTCGGTAGTCGATGCACATTCTGAAAGACCCATCTTTCTTTTTGACAAATAGAACTGGAGCTCCCCAAGGTGAAGAACTCAGCCTGATGAATCCTTTCTCCGAGAGTTCCGACAATTGGTTTGATAGTTCCTGTAGTTCCATCGGAGCTAACCGATAATGTGATCGTGCCACAGGTGCGGCACCAGGCACTAGGTCGATTTGAAATTTGACTTGTCGGGTTGGCGGGAGTCCAGGTAAGTCTTTGGGGAAGACTTTCGGAAAGTCTCTCACGATTGGTACATCTTCCAAACGTTTTCCCTCTGGCTCCTTCTCTTTCTTTTCGGTGACTTGTGCTAGAAAGAGATGGCATCCTTTCTCGAGGTATTTCTGAGCCTGTGTGCAAGAGATGACGTTTAGTCTTGACGCGTTTCTTCTATCCCTTCTGTCGCCTTCTACGATTAAGATTTCATTCCCATAAGGCAGTCGAATGATTTTCTCGTCGCAAATAATGGTGGCATGGTACTTCGATAACCAGTTGAGGTTGATGTTGAATGGGTGATTTAGCAGGTTTAAAGTATACCCCCTTATGGTAGTGTCTACCCTTTCTATGTTCCCATTAGGTAACTCCATATTGTATACGTTATCTAAAGTGGTCGGGGCAATACCAAGTAGTGTACTAAATGCAGTTGAAACAAAACTCCTATCTGCTCCTGTATCAAACAATATGGATGCGTAGCGGTTATTTAAAAGGAACGTACCCGTTACGACGTTCGGGTCCTCTTGGGCTTCCACATTGCCCACTGCATAGACCCTTCCGCGGGCTCCTCCATCGTTGCCTCGATTCCCCTGATGTCCAACAGCTCCTTGATTTCCCCCAGCAACTTGGTTTCTTGGTTCACGACACTCATTTTTGTAGTGCCCCTTTTTCCCGCACCCAAAACAAGTCACGTTAGATTTCGGGTTTTGTCTCGGTGCTGTCTGTGCCGTTGCGAGAGTTCTTGACCTACAATCCTTTGTCATATGCCCAACCTTCTGACAGTTGTGGCACTTTACTGTGCATAGTCCGTTGTGGTGGAGCTTACAGCG
Source organism: Artemisia tridentata subsp. tridentata (assembly GCA_021014915.2). NCBI lineage: Eukaryota > Viridiplantae > Streptophyta > Magnoliopsida > Asterales > Asteraceae > Artemisia > Artemisia tridentata. Next base: position 316,866,736 of record CP139507.1, on the reverse strand, counting down.
ATTGAACAGCGGGTGTTTCCCGGCATAACCCTTCTTTTCTGCTGGTCCAGCTGCATACACCTTTTTCTCAGTCGGCCCTGCAGCGTAGATCTTAGCAACTTCTTGTCTCTTGTTTGGGTGGTGGTTTTTGTTACTGTTTCGGGAGTGATCATCCCATTTCCTCTTATTGTCACAACCGTTTCAGCCGAATCCTCGATCACTTGGTCAATTAACTTGTTGGCCACTTCCATAGTTTCATGGAGGTCAACAGCCTTGTAAGTTGTAACATTACCCTTGATGGATGGGGGTAATCCTCTGATGTACCTTTCCAGCAATCGAGTTCAGTTTGGACCATATTAGGGCATAGCAAAGAAAGCTCTTTGAAATGCTGATTGTATGCAGCCATGTTGGTACCCTGCACTTTGAGGTTCCAAAACTCGACTTCTAACTTCTTGACCTCGTTGCGGGGGCAATACTTCTTGAGTACCATTTCTTTGAAGTTTTCCCATGACATTGCGTAAGCAGTGTCATAGCTAGTCGATTTCAGATAATTGTTCCACCAAGTTAAGGCAGCATCCAAGAAAGTAAATGATACAAACTTAACTCTGTCCTCATCAGCACAACTGCATATGCGGAATACAGTCTCCAACCTTTCAATCCATCGAACTAAAACAACTGCCCCCTCGGTTCCTCCAAAACCTCTGGTCATGGTCTTCAGGAATTCTTGGTAGGTGCAACCGCGAGTGTTGGTGTTTGTTGGCCTTGAATTTCCAACATCAGTAGTTGAGTTGTTTGCTGCGGCCAGTGCTGCTGCCACCCGTTCTTCAACTAACTGATCAAGCATTGTTCGGTTCGTAGGTGGAGCTGCTGCAGTAACCCTAACTGGGCCTGGGTTAGCTGGTTGCGCACGAGTAGATTTGTTTGTCTTTCTCTTAGGAGGCATTTTACTGCATCACAACAAAAGATAGAGACAATTGAGATTCGGAAAGTTTGTTATCGCACAAGTGTAAAATCACCATAGGTAGAGTATATGAACAAGATCAACCATAGCGAAAATGACACAGTAGAGTAATCAACCAAGCTTGTTATAGATTAGGATCAACATATGTTTACAAAATTACAAGCTTAAAATACATAAGAGAAAAGTACAAGTTCCGAATACAGACGAAAAAAATACAGCTGCCACTAACTGATGACTACTCAGTTTAGTGGAAAATACATCAGAACTACTAAAACTAAAATCAATCACGCCCAAGGTGTAGCAGCTCCGACTCTGCTGCCATCTGTGTTACAGTAGACTCCAACCGTTGTACCGTAGACTCCAACTGTGCAATACGTCTCCTCGATGCCAAAACCTTACTACGATCCTCCTGCTCTAACCTCATAACCCTAGCAATCACTGACTCCAAATCATGCATCCTGTGCCAATTGGTCCACTCTGTATCCCAAGCTCTCGCCTGATCCCTCCCGATTTCATCCATCCTTTGATGCACACCTGCAAGCTCTCTACCAAGTCGCTCATCACGTCTCCCGAGTCTCTCCAGCTGGTCAGAGTGAACATCTAGCAGGCTCGCCTGTGCCCCCAACTGAATCAAGAACCTCGTAACATCATCCTCTTCTTCCTCGGCCACTGGTGAGACAGGGGGTGGAGGACAAGCCGGTATCAATGGAGATGGTGGCACAAAAGATGGTGAGGATGGCTCATACGTGGGACTATTAGCACGAGGTTGGGTGCTGTGAACACACTCAATATCTCTCCATATTTCGCCATTGATCTCATAAGTAGCAGGAACATCCAAACCCTCTTCTCTAGCTCGTAACATAGCAGCTCTCTGTCCCAATCCAAGAGGTGTATCAATGTCTCCACCTATCATCTAAGCAGCCCTAGAACTCTGCCCTATCTCAAAAGTACTCGGCACCTCCTCCATAATCGTCTTCCCATGTCGCGTCTCAGCTGGTAAAGTCTCCCCAGGTGTAGGATCTGCTACTGGCTCTTCTTCTGGATCCTCCTCCGACTCTTCCTCTGGATCCTCCTCCGACTCATTCTCATCCCCAGCTAAATATGAGTCATTGGCCCTCCTGAGCCTCTGACAGTGTGGTGACTGATCAGGAGATGAAGCGAGTGAGAGGGATAGTGGAGTGGTAAAGGTACCCATGTAAATGGCTCGGGTCCTCTTATGTGGCGTGGATGGTAGGTCTGAGTACTGCAGTCGACGTCCTGGGACGCGCATGCGGGTGGTGCGATGAACAGGGAGGGTATGAACATATGTGGTAGGCTGTATGGAAGGATCGATAATAGAGGTAGGTTGGACGGGAATATGATCAGTAGTGGATGTAGGTAGTGCTGTAGTGGGTGTGGGTTCAATGAGGTCGGGGTCTGGTGCATGGTAAGCCTGTAGCACTTGCATATATGGATCATCTGAGCCCGGCACGATCTGAGGGATGTCGGGGGAAGACATAGTCTGTGACAAAACGGTACATGTGTGTACGTATATCGAAATTACTCGTAATAAATAAGTTAAGTAGGTATAAGTATACATAAAATACTTATAGTACATGTAGTTGAGTAAAATCAACGAACGGTAACATATAGTTAAGACAAGTAAACGTAAAGTAAAGTGGCAAGCAAGGCAAGCAGGCAAGTGGCGGTCATAGGGACTTGTTTTTGTAAAAAGCGGTTATAGTTTCGGGTTTATATGTACCTAGTTCTCTATAACCTAGGCTTTGATGCCAATCTGTAACACCCCAAAAATATGGTATTGCGGAAGTATTCGGGTCATGGGGTGCTACTAAACTGAAAATCACAATACAAGGTAATAAAGAACGGAATACATACTCTGTTTTAATACATTCAACCAAGTTAAATAAGTTTACAATAAAGTTTGAGTTTAGAATATAAGGCCCTTAAGTTCAGTCGTCCCACTCAAAACAAGTCATAGTTAAATGCAACATCACTTCAGAAAGTAGTTTATGACCCTTGCCATGCAACAACCTTGTAATAATCAATCAGCTTAAACACCTGAGAAAAACATGCTAAAAGTCAGCAAAAAGCTAGTGAGTTCATAGGTTTATCAATAAGTAGTAAAATCAACAGTTTGGACCATGAGTTTTGTATATGAACATTACAACCCATGTAATGTCATATAAAAAAATAGTATATTATGCTAGCACTAAGTTCATGCAACCGAAGCTTTAACAGTGTGCATGCTCTATAAGCATGTTAAATATAAAGGCCTGGCAAGTGTTTATCCTAAACACTTGTGTTTCGACGTGGTATACATTCGTTTGCCTATCCGGTCAATCCGAACGGGGACATTACTCCAAATAGATCTATTTATAACATTCGCGCTTCCCAGTGAGAATTGACGGTTCATGAGTTGGGCATAATGGGACATAACAGGGCTTAGGCTAATCCACGTAATAGCATAGACAATAGCTTGGTCCATAAAAGAGTTTTGCATGTTTCTCACCCCAATTGTAAAACAAGTTTAAATAGAGTGGGGCTATAAACTCACCTCGGCAAATAGCAGTAAGATAATACAATAGTTCAGATAGTGTTCAACACCAACACGTGACCTAGATTAGTAAGGTTTGTTTTAATTCACAGACTAAGCTTATGACTTAACGAAATTCAATAGTTTTAAAGAGTTCATGTTATTGTTGCTGGTGTGGCAGCATTTAAGTTTAGAACAATTTTCTAAGCATTTGAAGGTATTGGCTCTTGGAAGTGCATAAGTGTATAAAAGTATCAAAGATGAATAAGTCTCCGGTTTGACAGTAACTGAAAGACTATGTACGGAACAATTACTATCAAATATAAGACGTTGACGGCATATGGAAACGTTATTCGTTAATTGAGCATATATTATGAGTGTGTGTGTGTATATATATATATATATATATATATATATATATATATATATATATATATATATATATATATATATATATATATATATATATATATATATATATATATTATATGTATAAGCGTGTGTATGAGAAAAATGGTGTGTGTATATATATATTTTCATACATATATTTAGTATTTATAAAAGAAATGTTATGTTTAAAATTACTCATTATTGATTATTACATTTAATGAAATATACTTTTGACAATAGGCGGGCATGACGCGAGTACAAGTTTTGGTTTCCTCGTGCTAACAAAAGTTATAAGGTTTGTGTTTAATAATCGTTTTATATTCTAATAAATCCATATGAGTTTTGATAAAGTACGTCAAATTTATATGAAATCAAATAAGTTGTATATATGAACGAGTTTAAATTCACAAGTTTAGTTTTCACCTTGTCCTTATAGTTTTTAAATGTATAAAAGAGTTTTCTAGTTGTATGTGTAGAGTAAAACTAACTTGGTCGATTCGTTTAGGAAAGTCATGTCGAGTTACGTAAATATGTTGTATGGTTTATATATATATATATATATATATCTACATTATATATAACAGGAGGCGTTACACGTAGATAATGCCACCTCAATGCCACATAATCATAAACTATGCCACTTGGCATTTCTTGCTGCAGGAAAAATTGGACTAAAATTCGGATTTATTTTTCTTAAAAACTCATGGTGCAGGATTCGAACCTGCATCTTTGGGTTCAAACGCATGCATCTCAACCAATGGAGCCAAGCCAGTGATTGTGATGAATAACCAAAAACAAAAGAAATAAACTAGACAAAAGAGATGGGGAAATAAACATCTGAGGCATAACTAAATGCTTATTGAGTCTCCTATCAATATTCCCTACCCTTCCCAAAACCCTAAATCGAAAACTTCTGCTTCACGCTTCTGTTCTAGATCACACATGTAATTTCTTAAGGTGATTACAAAGCACAATATCATGTTTATTGTTTTTTGCTCACCAAAAACATTCTGAGTGTAAGTGTTATTAGAAGATTATATGAAGTATGAGAAAATCAAAAATTATATCAATTAGACATTCCTGGTCATAATTTGGTAAGGGTTCACCAATATCATGGTGATAATAGACTGTTGATGAGGTACGTAGAGGCTAATTCATCTGGTTAATTGCAAGGTCATTAAGATGAGACACACTTTGGTGGTATTCGTCATCAAAGACCATATACCCCCTCTATCCTGTTGAAAAGTACAGCAATGTTAATAAGCTTGAACAAGCATTATATGAGTATCATAATCTTGCTCTATATTTTGTTAATAGGAAAAGAAGTTGAGTGAAGATAAGGAAGAACTGGAAAAGCAGGCAAGTTCTTTACTTGGTTTTTAACAAGAGTGCAATCATGTTCTATTTTTATATACTTTCAATTGTACATAACTGGGCGGGATTTAATTAAGCATTATTTAGTCATGTGTTGATGTGCTTGCGTAGACTTAATTGTGCTGATGATGTGCTGGCGTGGACTTAATTTATGGTTTATACTCATTATGTATGGATCATTTATAACATATGCTATACCTATACAAAGCATATGTTATGGAGCATATGTTACAAATTACAAAATTCAGTGTTAAATTTCGCAGTACCACGGTTGCACATTTTTACCAGAGAGGAGGAACCTTTCAAAACTATTATATGGTTAGTATATATGTAACATGTGGTTCCCCTGCATATATCGAAGAAAGAAGTTTTTACATCTTGTAAGTTCTAAGTTAATTCAGTTGTTTAATTTTCGCAGTACCATGGTGGGACTAACTTTGGCCGTGCTACTGGAGGACCGTTTATTTCAACAAGTTATGACTATGATGCTCCACTTGATAAGTATGGTATGCGTGTATCTTAATCTTTTTCTTCTTTTTTTTTTTTTAATTTTAAATTTATTTATCAAAATGTATCTTTTTATAATTTTGTGTTGCAGGAGCACTTCGACAACCTAAGTGGGGTCATTTAAGAGATTTGCACAAGGCTATAAAGCTCTGTGAAGAGGCAATGGTGGCAACAGATCCAAAAAATACATCCCTTGGTCACAATTTAGAGGTGATGTATAATTCTTAAGCATTTGACCCGTATTGGACTAACATAAAGTTTTCAATTAACATAGATATTTGGTTGTTTAGGCTTTGTGTATAAGACATCATTGACATGTGCTGCTTTTTTGGCAAATATTGATACGTTGATGCCGGTCTTTATGCTCATATTCGAATCGGACCTTATGTTTGTGCTGAATGGAATTATGGGTTAGTGTTAAATTTTTAGATTTTTTGGTCTTTGATATTCAGAATGCTTCAAGTTTTGATGTTTGTGCTCATTAGTTTGTTTCCGTGAACAGTGGATTTCCACTCTGGGTACATTTCATACCTGGAATCCAGCTTCGAACAGATAACGAGCCTTATAAGGTTTTACTTATTATTCTCAAGTTAGTATAAAAAAACTTCCTTATTTTGTCAACAACTCCTTAACCAAATGCATATATTGTAGGCTGAAATGAAGCGGTTTACAGCCAAGATAGTTAGCATGTTAAAGGACGAGAATCTTTATGCGTCTCAAGGTGGACCAATAATCTTATCTCAGGTTAGTTTATCCACCAATACGCAATGATTCATTTAGTCCATTTTAAAGCTTGACATGAAAATGAAAAGTTCGCTTTTTGTCTGTGAATCGTTGATGACAGATTGAGAACGAATATGGGAATATTGATAAAGATTATGGTCCCGCTGCACAAACTTACATCAAATGGGCAGCGAGTATGGCAACATCCTTAAATACAGGGGTACCATGGGTGATGTGTCAGCAAAGTGATGCTCCTGCTTCAGTGGTTACGCACTAACACTAACCAAAGAACACAGTTAAAATTACCTTATTTCTTGACCCGTTAAAAACAAAAGAAAATTTGTGTTTTTTTTAACATGAATGCAGATCAACACTTGCAATGGATTCTACTGTGACGGGTTTACAACAAATTCTAAGATCAACACAAAATTGGCCAAATATGCATCGAAGGCAATGTACTAAACCATTAAAAAGACAACCCGTTCGAGCTTGAACCCGACTTACATATTACCTAACCCCCAACGCCCATTTTGCCACATTTATCTGCAATCATATAATTGTATTTTACATATAATTTTATGATGGTTTTTGTCTAATCTTGCTACTACAGGTCCATTTTAAAGCTTGACATGAAAATGAAAAGTTCACTTTTTGTCTGTGAATCGTTGATGACAGATTGAGAACGAATATGGGAATATTGATAAAGATTATGGTCCCGCTTCACAAACTTACATCAAATGGGCAGCGAGTATGGCAACATCCTTAAATACAGGGGTACCATGGGTGATGTGTCAGCAAAGTGATGCTCCTGCTTCAGTGGTAACACACTAACACTAACCAAAGAACACGGTTAAAATTACCTTATTTCTTGACCCGTTAAAAACAAAAGAAAATTTGTGTTTTTTTAACATGTATGCAGATCAACACTTGCAATGGATTCTACTGTAACGGGTTTACAACAAATTCTAAGATCAACACAAAATTGGCCAAATATGCATCGAAGGCAATGTACTAAACCATTAAAAAGACAACCCGTTCGAGCTTGAACCCGACTTACATATTACCTAACCCCCAACGCCCATTTTGCCACATTTATCTGCAATCATATAATCGTATTTTACATATAATTTTATGATGGTTTTTGTCTAATATTGCTACTACAGGTCCTTCTTATTATACTTGATGCTAATTGACCAGAGTCCGCAATCAACTCACAATGCTAGATTACCAATGATATCATGTGTGTCTTCTTCCACCAAAAGAATTATGGATCTAAAAGAGAGAATGGAAGCTGCACAGAGAGCATCTAGAATTGCTGAAGCATCACAACAACCCAAAATATTTAGCCCTTCCAGTTCCTCCAATTCACAGCCTCGTGATAAGCGCTAATGTCAGACTGAAGTTGTGCTTTTGAAGCATGCTGGTCCAAGTAGTTTAAAGAACAAGAATAAATCTGTTTCCCCTGCTACTACTCCTGCGAGAACAATTATTCAGAAATTAGAGGCAAGCCAGGCAAGCACTTCGAGGAAGATCTTTTCTCATTCTCACATTTGGTCTCATGGGAGACGACCAGGTCTCAAAAAGGGGGTTAACTTATGATATAATCCCCAGAAAAGGAGAGACGTGGGCCCTCTTCAAGAAATGGAATATAAACTAGCACACTGATGAGAAAAGGAAGTATGAATATGAATTTGTGAAAATTTTGTCAGACTATGATGAGAATAATGGTGTGCGGGTATCATATTTGGAGAAGGTGAAGGGTTTCGTGAGTCTATTTAGGCCAAAAAAAGAGGACGATGAGACGGTAATAGGAAAAGGAGTGTTAAGTACAGATTCACACACATGGTTTCGTCTGTTAGAATGAGTGGAGAAGAAAGAAAAGGTGTTCCAAAAGGGTCTTATGAACTTGATCCAGCTGCTCTGCCAGCCAGGAACTAATCCGCTAAACCATATTGGCATCATTCAGGTAAATGTTCAATCTACCCTTTCTGACATCTTGATAAAGAGGATGGTTTAAAAGCTGTGGAGATAGCAGGAGGAAAACATCACATGGGGTGCAGATTTGCTCAGAATAACTGTAAACAAATGATTCGGGTCCTCCCAGTAATTTTTAATTTTTATTAAAGGGAATTCTTTAGACATTTTTTGGCTTAGGATATCAGTATACTATAGTGGTCAGGAAGTTGGTATTCTTGAATGGCGATATATATAGGTCTATTACGTATATACTATATGTAGAATATCACACGAGTCGATTGGGCCAAACAGTTGTTGCTCCAGTACTTTGCGTCAAAAATAGCAGGCCTGCACTTTCAGTCCCTCAAGGTAATTTCATTACCTATGTTCGATCACTTTTATGTCAAATAACATGTCATTCTGTATAGATTCACACACATGGTTCCGTCTGTTAGATTGAGTGGAGAAGAATGAAGATTTGATTATGAAGGCTACGTCGATGACAACGATTAATTTGTGAGTTAATTTGGTGTTCTTTTCTTTCTTTGTGAAAAAAATCATAACTTTATTAAGATCTTTGAGTTAGTTTTGTGTTTTTCTGTATGTGCAGAAAATTGAGTAATCGTGAGAGTGAAAGACAAAAGGAAGAAAAACGAGATAGATCTGATGGTGAAACATAATCAAGTTTTTTATGGTTTATTTAAGGCACATGCTGAACGAACACACGATGAAGGCACGCTGAACGAACAGATGTTGAACACACACTGAAAGAACACATGCTGAACCAACACACGTTGAACGAACACATGCTGCTGAAGTGGGTAAATCTTTTAATTGTGATTTGTGATGGATTCTCACTTTTGAGTATCAAATATATTCAACATAAACAGATTTTAAGTATTCCCAATTTTTATTTTTTTTTGTCAATTTGTGCTTTATTTGGTGACCATCGATCCTGTACATGCTAAATTGTGTGAAGTATAACAAAAAAAGGTTTGATCTTTATCACTCATTATTCTTGAATATAGGTGAAAAGGGTTTATTTTGGAGGATGTTGTCATGGCCATGCTGAAGGTTTTGGTGGGGATTTTTGGTGTATATAATGATTGTGGAAGGTCGGGCTCCTTAACTGGTAAGTTCTATGATAAATACTTGAGTTATTGATATCAAAGTTGTCAAATTAGACGGGACCAGAAAGTAAAATACAAGGGTTTTTGGTCAAGTTAGACCGGGTTGCGTTGATCGACCAACACTTTGTCTTTTTAAATACTGATTTTCTTTATAAATTATCATCACGGTAATGCAATTGGTTGGCACGGGTTTGTTTTCAATAAAAACGGGTACAAAGTCCTCCAAAGTGAATTTGTTTTCCATAAGAAATTGCAGAAAATGACGTATGATTTGATTGTGAGATTGGAGACACTGCATAATTACTACAACCAGGTTAGTATTTGGTTTGCTTATCTGTAAATCGTTTGTCTTTTCCGTCACACAACAACAACACAAACCGTCGCTGACATAAAAACTGAATGCAAAAAATGCCCAAAAAAACCAGGTTAGTATTTGGTTTGCCTATATTCTATTGATGCCACTATACACTTCAGCCTGATCTAATTGAAGTTACTTTTTTTGGATTTTTATAACTCTTAGGGTTTGTTTCGGTGCTCATGAAGTGTGTTATTGTTAACATATTTGGCTTCAAATTTTCATAGTTTCATAGGTACATCCAGACGAATGAATGTTGTATCTGATGTTTCGGGTTTGGATACCTGTCAATAGCAAATGCCAGCTACAGGCAAGTTGGTACTAGCACATCTTTAACGGTTGCCTATTATATGTGCAGACTTTTTTTTATGTGGTTTCTTTGTATGTGCATTACTTTCGTAACTACTTAATGCTAAATCATCGATCATTTTTCATATTGGTCTACCTTTAACTAATGATGCTCTTTTGTCATTCTTCAGGGGGATGAACTATTTGCATGAGAATAAACCAGAACCAATTATTCACAGAGATCTTGAGCCTTCGTAAGTATATTATTACATTAGTGTGTTGTTTGATGTATTGCATATTTGATAAGGTAAGCCATCCATAATTAACTTTTCGTGGTTGATATTAGAATCTGCCCTATTGAACAACTTCTTTTGACTAATGTTTTTGTAAACTTTGCAGGGTACCTTCGCCATAGCTACATGGCGTGGAACTAAAGTTGCAGTTAAAAAGCTTGGAGACGAGCTTTTTACCGATAAAGATAAAGTGTGGGTTCTTCAATTAAAAACATTATGTTTATGTTTTTTTCCCATATAATATGGTGTTTGCTTTTCTAATTCACGAGTTTTAAAAAGGAGAGCTTTTAGGGATGAACTTGAATTACTTCAGAAGATACGGCATCCAAATGTGGTTCAGTTTCTGGGCGCTGTAACTCAAAGTAATCCAATGATGATCATGACAGAATATTTACCAAAGGTCTATTTCTCTTTGCATAATCCCTATCCTTTACCTTCCAGTCTAATGTTCTATTTATACACATTTTCTTTGTGGTGCCCAGAACTCAGAAACCTAGGTATTATTCACCGTTCTTTTATATTTATATCGATTTTGAATTGTACAGGGTGATCTTCGTCTATTTTTAAAGAGGAAAGGAGCACTAAAGCCAATATCAGCTCTGAAGTTTGCCATGGATATAGCAAGGTATTCATATTAGTGGCATTTATTTGGATCATAACACATTTTTTTAAATGACACATTATTTTAACTAATGATGCTCTTTTTTCAATCTTCAGGGGGATGAACTATTTGCATGAGAATAAACCAGAACCAATTATTCACAGAGATCTTGAGCCTTCGTAAGTATATTATTACATAGCTATTCTTCATGTCTTTTTGTAGGTAGATACACATGTCTCTGGAAATAGTTTCCAGTCACAAATAACATTTTGCACTTTTAGTTTTAAATTTGAGTTTAGCTGATCATTAGTTTCCTAATGGGTATGTTATCGTGCGGTTGTTAATGTTATTAGGGAATTTGCTAATGGTTCCTTAAAGAACATGTTTAACATGAGTGTGTGCGTTTTAGAACAAATTAGTATGAACTTAGGAAACAAAATTGGATGATAATTAAGTTGATTGAAGTGGTGGTTATATGTTGATACATGAAGTATCTTTTTATTATTATTATTATTATTATTATTATTATTATTATTATTATTATTATTATTATTATTATTATTATTATTATTAATTTATTTATTTATTTATTATTATTATTATTATTATTTTTATTATTTATGTCATTGAACTGGATCATGTTTGGTGTCAGAAGTGTTTCATTGGTGTCTGAACTGAATGCTCAGAAGATAGCTATGTCTCAAAGTTCTGAAGTTATAAAATAATGTGTCATAGGTTCTTTATACTTTGCTCTTATTAAAGCAGAAGGCAGAAAAAATAAAATCTCAATTTTGCTTACAGGGAGGAAACCTTTAACCATTTTGGTAGTAAATTGGATAGAAAAACAGCGGTCCATAACTGCTACGTGCTCTAAACTTACATTCATCAGAGTATTTTGCGTCACATAGTTTATTAAATTGTAAAAGACTGTACTTAAGATTTATTGTTTGGACTCGATCTATAAATAGGCTTGGGAGTTTTGTTGTTGAGCGAGTTGTTCAAGCTGGATTAAGGTGCATAGTATGTAACCAAGACAAGTTGTATTTGGATCATTTGAATGCTACTTGGGATATGTTTTATATAAATGAACCCCTTACAGATATTATAAAACCCAAGTCACATAAATTAGTTTTTGGTGGTAAAGTATCCCAAATGGGTGAAACTATTGACGGGTCCAATATGCCCATTTGTGAAATCCGAAAAGGAGTTGGAGCTGCTCCAATAGAACGAGTTTGGTCATGTGTACTAATTGGCCAGGTCCAGCTATCTTCGATATATAGCTGTATAATCATCATGACAAAAATGCCAATTCCTTCGATAATAACAAAAGAAAATGGACAAAGTTAGTCTTCGCGAAATGGCATGTGTATTGTGTTAGAATCCCTTTTTTCATTGATGGAACATCGTCAATTTTAAATAGTGATATGTTCCTATATCTTTACGAGTTATCAAGTAGAATTGATATCATATTTTTGTGTATTGTGAAGTAGCTTTTATAGTATAATATATTTACTTTATCACGATAATGGTTTCTGTCTATGCAGGGAAGTTTTATACGGGTTCCAGCTTACGTACTGAATCTACTGGTAATGGGATGTTAATTCTTTCTCTTTATGTGCTTTTGATGATTTGGGTAAGGTACCACTTATAACAATGCCATATATGCTGATGCAATTAAGGCTTTTTTTGTTTTAGTTAATTTTTTGTTGTTTCAGTTTTACAAACAGTTGGTCAAATCCTTTTTATGTGTATGGTAACAAAGTTGCATATGATGAGATTTACTTGGATTCCCCTTCAGGACATATTGGATGATGTAAAACCGAGTTTCTGATGCAAATATGCAATTAAGGCTTTTTTTCGTTATACTTTTCCATTTTGTTTTATATGATTTTTAGAAAACCATATTCTCTGCTCTTACTAGAGCACTATAAGGAAAAATACAGTGTTTTTTTTAATGCAAGTATAAACTGGATGGACATGAAATGTACCAATTATATTTTGCATATGTTTCAAATTCCAATTATTAACTACCAACTTTCTGCTACCATTGAACTTAAAATTTTCCAATTTCCACAGTGATGGTGCTGCTGCACTTGTCTTGGTAAGTGAGGACAAGGCGCTTAAGCGTGGCTTGCATGTGATTGCAAAGGTTTCTGGATACGCTGATGTTGAACAGGTAATCAAATGATGCATCTAAAATGAAAGAACATGCAAAATCAATATGCTTAATTAAGAAATCATTGGGATTTAATCAGATTTCATGTTTGGTTGAATGAACACTTATGAGATTGCTATACATTGTAGGCACCTGAGTTATTTACAACTACCCCAGCCCTTGCCATACCAAAGGCTATTTCAAGAGCCGGATTGGATGCTTCTCAAATAGATTTCTATGAAATTAATGAAGCATTTGCTGTAAGCATTTTTGCTTAATATGGTAAAACTGTAGATGAGATCTTGCATGTGGCATTCTTGAAATTTAATACTATTGTGTGGTAATTGCAGGTCGTGGCTCTAGCAAACCAGTTGTACCTGAACAATCTGCTCTGAGGGAAACAACGGTGGTGGAACATTCGTATGGAGCAACTTTTTTAACTCATTAGCTTCAAGAATGTTGCCGACCTCCCAGAAGCAAAACTGAGATTTGCTTAAGCTGGTAGGATTCTAAATTGGTATCATCCATGCATGTATTTATCAGTAAGATTGAAATTTGTGGTTGATTCCATGACGATGGTGTTTCTTTGGTAAACAATATAGGATTTTTATGGAGACATGTTTCAGGAGGTGAATAAGTATGGGGAAATCCGAAATCGGAAGCTTGAATGTTTGTGACGGTCTACTTGACCGCGTGGTAAATCTCTCGCTTTGACTGTGGTACCTAATTTGTATAAAATAATATCTAAGTTATAGATCATACTAATCTTATTTACCTGCATTCATTATGCATAAATAGTTTAACAATCAGAAAAAATGTTTCACGGGTCAATAAACCCCATTTTGACCCATAATAAAATAATTAAAGTAGAACGGGTGGCAGTCACTAATTTAAGTGTTCATTTTCGTAAAATTCAAGGAGAATGGGCTTGGTTGACTCAAAGGCATCTAAACATTAATGCAACAACTGCTTATTATTAGATTAGGTTCTTTTTGGGATTGCATATAAAAAATCGATCATTATTAGATTAGGTACTATTTGAGACTGGAAAATTGCTCATCATCGGGGCTTATTGGATTTGAAATTATAGCTTCCACATTATTAGGTAGTATTTGAGACTGGAAAATTGCTCATCATTGGGGCTTATTGAATTTGAAATCGTAGCTTCCACATTATTAATCAAAAGTTGACGTGAGTATGTTATATTTACACAAGTAACCACGTATGTAAGTCTATTATTAACGTACACATAATTATATTTGTAGATGTCTTTTGTTGTCACATGTGAACTATAGATTTAGAAGCTTAAATGCACACTTAACAGGTATTTTAAAACCAAAGTCTGTAAGTAGCGGCATGGAGTTGCTTATTTTTTAAAATTTTGATTCAGAAATTAATCAAAAGTTGCCATGAGTATGTTGATGTTTCCCAGGTCTACTTCACAAATATTTATGTCATATGCGGTGTGGGAGACAAACCTGATGTTGTGCACCAGAAAACGGCATAACGACTACAAGTAACGAGTTCACGGGATTGAAAGCGCAAGAAGGGGCTGATGTTGTGCACCATGAAATAAAATGATAAGCAGCTTCTACATGTAATTTGAAACACCACTTAATTAACAGTTTCTACACCAATTTCATTTTAGTTGATAATCGTGTATATGTAGTTATTCCCGTTCTGAGTAAATGAAAGCATTTAGGTTGCTTGTGCTAGCAACACTTTTTTTCATGATTTATAAAAATGTTTTTAGAAGGTTAGTAATGAGTGTGCAACTGATTATTCAATGTTATTATTTACTCCAATTTGTTTTTATTCTGATCAACTAAAAGTATTTCAAATAAATAATTTGTTGAACTGCACATAGAAATGAGTTTAGAAGAAAAAAAACATCAGTTCTTTAGTGAACTCAGTTTTGTCACTTTCATAAGCCCCTCAAAAAGGCTTAAACAAATACTCCTTCAATGTGATTTAAATATGATGCTTATTTATTGGTTATTTCCCTTAACGGGTTTACATTTATACACAAAAATGGGCTCTTTTGATATGTTATTCTCTTTCAATGGCGTCTCTCATGAGCGTGAGCACCTGGCATATTTGGTAAAAACAAGGCATTTAACTACTTTTTGCATAGTATGCTTCAGTGTGAAAAAGGTGTTGTGTATGTTATTATTTCTACTGGCACGAAAGCGGATGATTGTGATTACCTATGGTATATATGTTCTTTCTCATGCACACTTATGCACTTTTACTTTCTTCGAATGATATGAGTACAATATATATCTGGATATTCATAAAGCATCGAAGTAGCCATGTGATTTATCTCGAGTCTATGTTTATAATTGATAATTTTTAAGTCACTTCGTTATTTAAATTTTTACTATGCGCTTTTACTCTTTATACACATACCATTTTCATGCAGAATTGATCTTTGCAAGGATCTTTCAATTGAATTTAATGGTATATGTCACTATTATTCAGTGTCAATCTTTGTGGTGAAGTTAACAACTTACCTATGATATACCAAGTTAGAGAATAAGTTTCTCACTTCTTTTTTGGTTACATGGTATAAATGATTTCCATTATTGCACTATGTTTACACTAATCATAAACCATGTTCTGTAGACGGTGTTTTAATTTCCGGTCACTCCCTTTCTACTGATGAATCGATTATGACCGCCGAATGTGAAATTGTGAGTGTAATGTAATTTTTTTTTATGTTACCTGTTTTATCACAATATATTCTAGGTAGATAACATTGGTTTTCCATGGTGGAACAGGTTCATAAAGATCACAAATCGCTATTTTTATTGTCTGGGTGCACGGTGGCTGCTGGCTATGATACTATGCCGGTATGAAATATGCTATTTCATCTTCTTCCAAACTAATTATGCTTTTATTTTTGTCTGCCTTTAGTGGAATCTGTTCAATCTGTGATGACATTTCATCTTTTGTATTTGCATATGGAACAAAACTTTGAGCCCCCTTCCCCTTCTTATATTAATGTGTTCACATGATCATTTGTAGGACACAAGCTTCAGAATAAATACATAATGAGGGTTGCTTATGGCTAGCATCTCCGAAGATAATGGCGAGGAAAAACCATTACAGGTTCGTTTTATATATCCACTTTAAGTTTTTCCAATTGATAATAAATCATATCTTTTCAAGCTATAAAATTTATTGATCCTTTGACTTTTATTAGGTGCGCTTAAATGGGGTGGCGACATTTGTTGGTATTGTTGGGCTTGTGGCAGCTGTATTTGTTGTTGTGGTCCTTCTTGCTAGGTAATGTAAAGTTCCATCATTAACGTACCACCCAATCTTTCAAATAACATCAGCATAATTTTAAGTTGTTAAGCACTTAAAATACACAATCCCAAATACCATATTGGTTAAGTTTTTTGGAAACAAGCTTTATAATATTAACCATTCGAAAAGCTGATAAGCAATTATTCATGATGTGTTTTGGACGACACAATGAGCCGATAAGCACCTAAATAAACTTTGATTCGTAATGGATCAAGTGTTCTTCGGTTGACATATCTAAGTGCACAGGTAATTCCCTTCCTTTCTTCTGGTGTTCTCATTAATTTGATAGCAATATGGGTACAACCCTTTCTTTCACCATGTACACTTTTCAATCATTTTTTACCACCCTTCTTTCGCTATAGTAAAATATGCCAACGATAACTATAAGACATGCCCGCCCATTGTTGACAATATTTAAATACAATATATAAAAAACTGAAACCCTCTATACATAACTTAACCAACATTAGTTTAATGCAACTGAAATATACATATTTAACCATATTTAGTTTAATAGTACTAAATGATTATAAGAGATGATTGCTATATGAAACTGAAACCTTCTTTCTTTGATTCTTTGATCGGAATACCGATGAAATCCCATTATGTTGGCGCTCATTTTGCCTTCGATCACTAATATCTAATAATTTATTTACAGAAATCAAAAAGTTTTTATGTACAACCCTTTCTTTCGACATGTACAATTTTCAACCATTTTCTACCACCCTTCTTTCGCTATGGTAAAAAATAAGGGCGGGCTTATATGCCCGACAGGGCTAATAAGTCATGCCCAACGGGCTTACAAAGCATGCCCGCCCATCGGGCGGGCTTCGACAACTAGTATATATATATATATATATATATATATATATATATATATATATATATATATATATATATATATATAGCAAGATTTTAGTGATTTGGTGAAGTGTAACAAGTTGGTAACGAGTAGAGTTATTTTAAGTTGTGAAGTATAAGGTTGAAATAATCGGGAACAATCACTTGGACGATCGTGACAACAACTCGTATATAATACCGAATGTACAACACACTCTTGTGTTGTGGAGTGAGTTGTGGCCCAACATGGGACTAATAATACCATTTCGGAAAGGACTGTGGCCTGGTAACGACATGACAAAAAGAAAAACGAGTCACTGAAGTTTAATGGGCTTCGGCCCAACACCAATTAAACAAGAAAATCAGTACATCATTTGTGTTATAACCTGTTAGAGTAGAAGCATTATATGGTGACTCGAACACTTATATTCGACCTTGTGTACGAGACACAACCAAATCGTGCCCTCATTACAAGGGTTTGAGACCCTTTTCGACTGAGCATAACAAGCACACAACACATATCCACTTGTGTGGTTTTTCCAAATAGACCATGGCACCCTTCGTGGGTGGTGGTCGAACCAAAAAGAAGGGGAGACGACCCAAATTCCTATGTTGAGCTCGAGTGGCCTCTCGGCTCACAATACAAACCGAGACACACTAAGATTCAAGTTTACTCAAGTCGACCTAGGTTTACCACATATGACCAAGAAGACTTACCACTAAATGTCATACTTAAATCCGAGACACACCAACACAAAACACCCTTCGTGGGTGTGTTTTTCTGGAAATCAAACCACGACTAAAATGACTTAAGTATACCACTCGACTTAATGAAATCCAAACACAATCACAAACACAATCCAAGCATGAACACAACACAAAACCGAGCATAAAAAAAAACAAAATCCGAACACAAACACAAGCAGAGTCAATATTTTAGCCTCTCGGTTCTAGACTAAACTTAGTACCAAGTTTTCATTACCTTTTTAACTATTTAATTAACTGCTTATAGAATCAACCAAGAACAAATAAGCAAAAACCGAATACAAAAATCAACGACATACACTTCCAAATTCCGAGCCAACATAGTTTCTATTTATGGTTTAGTTTCTTAGCTTTTTAATTAACCACACCATAACAATAACACAAAAGAAAGATCGAATGGTACTAAATCACAACAGAAACATAACAACAACAAAAAAGAGTACCGATTCATGTATTTCAACAATTTATATCAAATGAAAATTTAAATGACACATAAAGAGCAATCTTATATTCGAATGAAACAAGGAAATCAAGAAAGATTTAGAACCCTTTCAACCAAATGAAGTCGGTTAACAGGAGACCGAAAAGAAGTCAAAAGAAACCCAAATCCGATTCAAGCAAACCCGCACTTCTCTTCCACAGAAACGTTGCCCTTCACCAGTTGAGATTTGTGTTGATAGTTTTTTAGTGTGAGTGGATTTGCTGTGAATCGACTAGGGATTTAAAAGTTAATCAAGGAATGTTTGACTCTATCTTTCTTGTTCACAGTCTCGATCAGTAGCCTCAAAGAGAATGTCGGCGCCCTCATCTCAATCATCTTTTGGTTTGATATGTTGACCTTTAGAACTCGACAAGGGTGGCAGCCGCTCCATTTGGACACAAGGATGAAGATAACGATTCTGACCTTGTTTTATGCGTTGCGTCACTCGATTTTTTTGATATAGATCTGAGAGGGAGTAATGGAGGACGACGTTGGGAATCAGAGAAGAGATGGGGGAAGGAGAGAGAGGAGCGTACATATATATCTCTTCCTTATATATATATATATATATATATATATATATTTATATATATATGTATATATATATGTATATATATATATATTATATATTATATATATGTATATATATATGTATATATATTATATATATATATGTATATATGATATATATATATGTATATATATATATATATATATATATATATATATATATATATGTTTTTATATATATATATATATATATTTTTTGTGATGTGTGTTATGTGTGTGTGTGTGTGTGTGTCTATATATATATACATATATATATATATAGGGAAGGGTTAATGTGAGATCAAACTTAAAGTTCTAAAAGTAAGACCCAATATGGACCGTTAGATCATTGTATTTGTGTTAGATGAGATTAACCTTAAATGAGTGACTTTATTATAATTAAATAGGGTGTCAAGGGTATTTTGGAGAATTCAAATTACGTTTTTTGAATTAATTTTTTATACATTTTCTTTTCTACCAACCATTTTGTTTTTCATACATATTTCACCAGCTATTTTTTGTTCAATAATGATACACAAAACTAAATTATGATAATTATTAACAAACACAAACATTGATACAAAAACATTACAAACATATTTATACTCAAAATATTTAAAAAAATAAATAAACTTTAAACTCTAATACACATCAACATGTTTCCAGAAACGTTATTTTCATCAAGAAAAGAAAAGACCAACTAAAATGTCTCGTGTACAAACTAATACACACTAGTTTGAACTAATACATTCAAATTGATATATACTAACTTGGTACAAACTGCTCGGAAAACCCATCTCAAAAATCAACTAACTGCTCACCTTTATAATATGATCTAAACACATCTCAAAAACTCGCCTCGTCACTAATACCCAAACTGATCGGAATCGAATCTGGTACATAAACATATCGAAGCCCTAGATACACATTCAAACAGATCTGTGTACCAAACCTGGTATATAATAATATAAACATATCAAAACCCCAGATACACATTGAAACAGATATGTGTATCAAATCTGGTACACCGAATATACCGTGGTTTTGTGTGTCACCTGCTACACCGGATATATCATGGCGGCATTGCAAAGAGTCGTGTGATACCTTGTACATCGTGGTACATCATGGTTCACCGGATATGTGTATCGATATGTAGCACGAGTGTATGGTCTCGTCATGGCAGCAGCAAGGTTGTTCTTGTTGGGTAGCGCTAAGGTTATTCAAACCATGGTGGCAGCAACATGGTTATTCAAACCATGGCCAAAGATCCACCATGGTTGTTCTTTTTCTTGGCGGCGGTGACTGGATTTGACGGCGGGTTTGATTGGTATAGTATCGGCGGGAATTGATAATGAAAAATAAAAGGTGCGCCTGTTATTGATGGGGAGACTGGTTGTTATATCAGACGGTGGCGGCGATTGGCGGCGTTATTAGGGTCGCCGGAAAATGTTTTGGGAGAGAGAAGAGGATGAGAAATTAAATAGAGGCTTATTGTGATAGAGATGAGAGGATAGTTAGGGTTATGGAAAAAGTAAGATGTGCAAAATACCTATAATACCCTCAAGCTTATACAAATTAATTTTTATTAATTTTCCTTTTTCTTTTTTGTGTATTAAATTTATTGCCACTTGCCCTAATCCTATTGGCTCTTGAATGGATCTTATTTTTATAATTTTAAGATTGATCTTATTTGATCTCAATTCTATATATATATATATATATATATATATATATATATATATATATATATTATTATATTTACTAGACTTCAAAGCCCGCCCGATGGGCGGGCATGACTTATAATTATAATTTTGAGGGGTTTACTTGTTATAAAATTATTTTTAAAGATTATTTTGTAGTAGTAATCGATATTTGATTTCTTTATGAAAATGCATTTTTGTATCCTAATAACATTTGAATATGGCTTGATGTATACGTTTTTTATTTTTATGATATTTGTTTGTTGAAAAGTATATATTTTATAATGAATATAGTGTAAGTTAATCATTACTACTCAAAGGCTATAGTGAACCTATACATGGTCTTTTCATGTAGCCATTTTAAGTTTGTTATCTTCAAGAAAATAAGCATTATTACAAAATTTAATAGGCCAAATTATAGTTGATTTAAAAATGGGTATCCGGATAAAGAAAATGTGAATCTACAATCTTGATCTTATAATTTTAGTTACGATATTTTGATCTTACTTGTATGCTTTACTTATTAAGAAACTGCATCCATGAATTGTATTATGTAAGTGTATTTTGATGTAAATAATTTGTTGGATCTTTATTTACTGCATTATATTAGTTTACGAATAGCAAGATATTTATTTAATGAATTAAGAATGAAAAGAAATAAATAATAAAAGTTAATAAGTTGTCCGCAAGCACAAAGTATATACTGAAAATTCAAATGCGAAATAAAGCTTCTATCTTTACAAAAAAAGAGAATCTGAAAATTATTCTAGAAACATATGACCTTCATAGCTTTTAATTGACACGCGATAAGGATATAAATATTACATACAATACAAAACATTGATCACCAAAATTACATATCCATAAAAAAAAGAACCTATGAATAACAACCTGATATCGATAAGACCTTTAGCTGGATCCACTCCCAAGAATCCAAAACCTATATAGAGGTGGAAATATCGGCCCATTTGCTTATGTAAGGGTCGACTGGATTATGTTTTATTTGTAGAAGGAAATGTGTGGAAAAGTCTTCCATGGTGTAAAAATGCTTAAAGTATCATAAATCATTTTGTTAAAAAGTTGAAATATTAGTACGATTATATCATAATCCGGATCACGAGTTAGCTATATATAGTTCCAAAAGCCTGTACACAAAAAAGTTTCAACCTGACATAATGGTACCAAAAATGTCTTGACCAGAACACGTTTCGACCCACCACCCGAACCACCAATTTTACCACCTCTAACTCGTAACATACAACTTATAGAATAAACAGATTACCTGGCCCATTAACCGAAAGAGGCACTTCCGGCTGTGATGTGTCATAAAAGAGAAGTTTTTAGTTTAGTTTTGGGCTCTTTAAAGATCCCTCCATGGGATGGCCTGTCAGAACTTGGCCTTGTCTTACACGGACTTGTATGAGGTGAAACAGTTTTTTTCCCTTTGTCTCTCAAATGCCTTGGTCGGATACCCGAGTCAGACCCTAACTCGTTTGTGCAATCTGCATCTCCAACAGGTTGATATCCCTTGTTTTTACTTTGTTGTTGGGATGAAGTAGACCCCTCTTCTAACACCTTTGATTGACTCTTGGATATAGCAAAAGGAAGCGCTTCAATCTCCTCCAGTTTTGGTCTCGTCAGTCGTGTTCCATTTGAATTAGGGGTTCCGTCTTGGTGCCTTAAATGGAGCCGTTTTAAGGGTCGTTCCAGATGTTCTGGAATTTGTGTTTCTTCTTCAATAGCTTTCATTAGCTGGTGATAAAGAGTGGTGTTAAATCATAAATAGTTAAAATGCTATGTTAAAAGATGTTTATCAAAAACAATACACTCGTGATTGAAAGAAATTAAAAGATGTTATATACTCAATGATACCAGATAAAGGCGCCACTTTCAAGCCACTACTTATGAATTGATTAAACTTTATTTATAACGGGCTCAAAGGGTAGAGTAAAAAAACAATCTTCAAGGGAACAGGTTTGAAAGTCTCCAAAAGTGTCTTTTGATGCATAGAAGCTAATAATTCTTTTTATCTCAATATTGTTACTAAATTAGTTTACTATTCACAGTTATAGTGGAAAACTAACTATTAACATAAAGTATAAACAGAATGGACCAAAAATGCTCATTTCAGCTTTGGGTGATATATACTTACTTCAGCTTGAGTATTATCAGGTAGTTTCTTCTGTCCTACTGCATGAAAAAATAAAAAGTAATATCAGTCATGAAATTTAAGAAAACAACGATGCTTAAAAAAAGAGATGAGGATTTGAATAAAATCATTAGTTGTAACGAATCAGCAACTAAATATGATACCTCCGACTCCTTGTTGTTAATAATAGCATTTGCAAGAGCTCAATAATTTTAAACCCGATGATTTTCAGTAGACCACTTATATATATGATCAAGTAATATGAATAATGCTTAAACAAATAGTAAATATAACCTTGGTCCGTGCATATATAAAAGCTAGAAATTTTAATTGGCAATAAAAGTAATATTACATAATAATCAGTAGAGATTTGCTTACTTGGCTCCCAAGTGAAGATATTTTTCAAATCTTATTGGCAATAGAACGCCTCTTCATATCATTTTAGAAGGAGACTTAACAACCTGTGCGAAAATTGCATCACAGGCGCATAAATGATGAATAATCAATATCATGAAGAATAATTTAAATCCTGATATGTAGAGCTGGTCACCCTTTTGCTCCATTAATTTACCCGTGAATAAACTTGAAGGTTAAATTGTTGACCTAAGTATTGTCTATCCCAATTCTGAGATCTTATGTTCCACATACCAACATTGTCTAGTGGTACAGACAATGTTGTCCATGATCTTGGGTATACTTGAACTGTAGAGCGAGATATCCCGTCTTTTAAATTGTAGCTCGTTCTGCTAGTTGCAGACCATGGCAGTCCATCCATCATGTCCATTTAACCTAGTTTTTAAGTATCAAACTCATTATCAATAATAGATTTTCTTAGTGAGACAAACACGATTCAGATACATGTTATCAAATCCTGTTTCTTTTTGAAAAACTCACTTTATGTGTCATGAATTCACTTTCATTTCTGATATGTTTACTTTTTGTCGCGAGAAACCACTACTTAGGACATGAATTACTTAGCTCTCCGTCCCCATCAACATCCTTCGTCGCCTTCTGCTTCTTCAGAACCGAATCTGGAACCACAGCCACATGCATTTTTCCACACTACATCAATGAGTACAATATTAAATCCCACATACCAATTAATCGACAACAAAAAACACTAAAATCAAACTTAAACCATAAACTACATATACATTTTGAATTAAAAATGAGGTAAGCCTGACCATTTCAATGAGATTTCTAAGCTAAGGTTGTTTTCGTATCCGCATTGCTTCTTCCATTTTTTTGATTTGATTCCACTCTCCGTGACCTTAACTCTTTATCTCCAAACCTTGCTTGTCACATATCAGCATATAGCAGTGTTTCTTGGTTGAAGTCCATGTGCTCTTTCCTATCAAATACACATATGCAAAACATAAATGTAATCATCTGCGTGTACCCGGTTTATCGACATGGTACATTTGATTGTAAGTTTGTGTTTCCACCTACATCTGCTATTACATTTTCGGGGGCGTGCAAGAGTATTGTATATTCGGTTGGTTGAACAATGACGTAGTAGAAATGAATAATAATGATCAGATGGTAGGTATTATGAGATGGAATAAAATTAACTCACCCGTCCGCCAATTTTAATGGGACGGATGGTAAGTTTTTCTAACATCACTTTTGGAATTAATCAGTTTCGGGCTTAATTATGTTATGATGTTCAGCATGATTTATATATATATATATATATATATATATTATATATATATATATATATATATATATATATATATATATATATATAAACCAATTTTATCGTCACCGAGATATGCTCATGTGGTGTCTTTAGCTTTGGGCTATATTTGTTTCTAATAAGTCAAATGGATATAAAAAAAATTATACCCTAAGCCCTTTTTCAGGGTACTCTACAAATCCTACCCGTTTAATGGGTCCATAGGCCTCAAACTCCCTTTAAGTTGTGCCCCTTCTTAGTTCGGCTCTACTTCATATATTTTCCTAGCAACTTTGAATACTTTCTTGTGCATTCTTCAAGCTGTAACTGGTAAATTAGTGTTTAGGCATGGGAAAAGTAACGGTTGTGATGTAATGCTAGCTTTAGGGGGTGTTTTCCATTGTTTATCTTAAACTATATGTGTGCTCTAAAAATAAGGAGATACCAACAGGTTGCTTGATTGGTTCAATAATAAGCAGACAAGCAATTAAATAAGCAATCCCACACACCCTCTTTTGTATCAGAAATTGGATATATAGTTATTTTCCTATTCTGTTTTCTAGGCATATAAATTTGGGTCTGGTTATATCTTTATATTATTAGGCTTTAATGCTTTATGGTGAAGATTTAGAATGATCCATTTGGCTCTACAAAAAAATTAATCTTTTAATGAGAAATGTGTATAGATGTCATAAAATCATAAATTACAAGGCTTTTGTGTGTACCTTTTAAGAATATATTTTGACACATTAGATTAAAATTTTATGTATGAAATGTCACAATCTTGAAACTGATAATTAGACCTATGAGATAAACTGATCATAATAAATGCCAATAGAGAATATACCTTGGTTTTCTAACAAAAAGATAGAAATCATATCAGATTCTTACAAAAGTTAGAAGCACGAGGAGCTCTTCTCACATATTCGTCCATAGGTCACCATCTTCTACATTCCTTCGGGATATACATATAGCCAATCCACTGTAGTCTGCATATATAGTAAACAGGCAGTTAATTCACATAAATTATTCATAAAAATCAAATAAAGCGGGTGTATGAAGGACTTAATATAGTTTCTCCTATCGGAATACTATTCTTAACTGCAGTTCTGAGAAAATAACCCTCTGTCACGGAAACACCGGGGTCCTCCTACCAATGAAGTCTAATCCATTCTTTAGCTTCCCGAAAAAATCATCATGGGAGTCGGATAATAAAGAATCCTTCATTTCTTCCGGATAAATTCCAAATTATGAAGGGGTCCAGGAACCTACACAACAAATTCAATATATGTTATGATCAGAATGAACATCATAACATACAATTGCAATTGTAAACTTACAAATTCAAGAAGAAAGATAGAGCCCTTTGAGCAGCTGTATACATAATTACCATAGTAGATAAATTATCTCAAATTTGAATGATCAAATTCACACTGCAACCATTTGCAAGTTTCCAGCTCACTAAACGTTAACATAACTCTCACGTAGGTTTCCTGGATCTTGCAAACGCAAAACATTAATCTAACCTTGATTAACATCCAACTAAAAACATGTAAACAGGTTAAGGTAACCCAACATATAAGCATAATAACAAATGATAGCCCCAAAATTACAGGAGATTACACTCCGTTGGCCACTTTGACAACTTATTAGTGCTCCTAAGGATGCAATAATCAAATAATTAGCTTTAAAACTTGAGTCTAAACGATCCCTAAAATAGGGCTGCCAATATAGCTAATAATAGGAGTAATAAAATGAAGCCGAGAGCTTTAGAGATACCTATTCAACATTGGTATAAAGAAATTCTTCCTGAATGTCGGATTTTTCATGAGCTAAATCACGTGTATTATATAATGTATCCCGTACATCTCCAAAAATAGTTTGCAAGGTGGCTTTAGATCAGTTTTATCAAAAACCGGGTCCACAATATTTTTGAGATCAATTCCACTTGTGTACTACAGTTCAAAATTTTAAATGACTACATGATTTATATCCAAAATGCTTCTATGAATAAGCACAATTGACTCACCTGCTCATATCTTTGAAAACTATTTAATCATAACA
Organism: Artemisia tridentata subsp. tridentata; assembly: GCA_021014915.2. Classification (NCBI taxonomy): domain Eukaryota; kingdom Viridiplantae; phylum Streptophyta; class Magnoliopsida; order Asterales; family Asteraceae; genus Artemisia; species Artemisia tridentata. The sequence continues at coordinate 316,839,953 of CP139507.1, read as the reverse complement.
AATTCAGTTTAGCAGTGTTCAAATAGTCACCACGACGATTTTCCACTGCAGACTGCAACATCGTGGTATGTTAAAAATAACTCATAGTCAAATTATAGGGTGGTAATCTATTTAGAATTACCTTATAAATGTCATCTGATATAAGAGCCATACGATGAGCAAACTCAACTCTAGAATTGAAGTACACGAACTTGTCGGTGAGAGGGTTGCAAAGAATGTAACCCTACATCGCAATTCAATAAACAAACTTTAGTTTTATGTTTAATGTGGTTTAATGTCCACAGGGTTGAAACATCTACTTGAATATTCAACATTGGTTAATCACCACGTTCATTAGCTGCAAACAACAATGTTTCAAAGATTACATTTTTTGATGCACGATGTAAATAAAGAGGTTAGCACATGATATATCAACTAAACACAATATCAATATTGGCACAATTAAAAAGAAAAAGAAAAGTTTGTTCAGACTTTTTCTAATTGGCCACAATTTATCAATAGGTTGCTATGCTTATTGAATGAATGATACTAGGGTTTCTTGTTTATTACCTTTGGTAGATAAGTGATGACGGCAAAATTGAAATCTCATAGAATGGATTTGTTTTAGGGTTGAAGAAGGGTACGTAGAATGATGTGATGAGTTGGGCCGGATTAAAGTAAATAATTAGTTAGGAGTAATAATTAATTGCAGGCCTTTATATACTTGGACTTGCAACATATATTCAAAAAAATATGTTGGTTCAGTGGTTAAGATACATGTTTTTCTTTCAAACAACCATGGTTCGAGCCATGTAAGTGGAAAAAATTTTAAAACAATTTTCGAGACAGAATTTTTGAACATTTTAATTAATCCGAATATTAGTTGATTAATAGTTGCTTAGGTGGACTAAATGTGATGACATGGCTTTTAATGACAATTACATGGCAATGACGTGGACTTATGTGGCATTATCTACGTGTAACGCCTCCTTTTATATATAATGTAGAGATAACGTTTTGTGGAAGTGGGGTACGGTAGGGTTTAATATATAGGGATAAGATTTTTATTTAGGTTTTGTTACTTCTTGTGGGTATTAAGTGTACCCCGTGTCCCGTTGAGCTCCGGTGCAATTTGAGTTTTCCGGGTTGTCGTGAGCACGAAAAATAGAATTCTGGAGTCGTCTTTATCAAACTGACATAGAGTAAAATTTATTGACTCCGAAAACGAACTATAAAATTAAACCATTACTAATGTGGTGTCGGTACGCGTGTGGTGTCGTTTTTTAAGAAAACGAGATAACCTCTCGTTTTTGTTACGTTGGGGTCTGTAAATGTCAGGAAGTGGAAAATTCACCTTTTTTGATAAAATCAAATAGTTTTGGTGAGTTACGGTATGCTACAGCATGCAAGTTTGCTTCCCGTAATAGTTATGTAAGCACATAATTGCTTAATCTAACAGTTAAGTAATAATAAATTGATATTTATTATTAAAATATTAGTGGAAAATTACTGTTTGTCACACACCCCGCCTTATAGACCACAATATTGTCCACTTTGTCAGTAGGCTCGCGGCTTTGCTTTTGTGGCCCTCATGTGAAGACTTCCCGGCAGGTCATCTAAGCTAGTACTACTCTCACATGAGCACGCTTAACTGTATGTGCGATTAACCGTTAGACCACAAAACGCGTTGTTGTTGTATAAGGCGAATGTTAACATATGTCACAGCATCACTCCAAGTCACGGCCAATGTGGGATTTGCCTAGGGTGTTACAACACCTTCCTTACCCTACTCCGCTCACCGAGTACCCAACTCAAGAGTTATTAAGCACTATGTCAACAAGCTCCTTTAACCGGCGGAGAAGCCTTACAACGTCGCTTACACTTTTTCCGGTATAAAGCTAAATACCGGGTTCTTTACACGGAAAAACCAATCCGATCACAATTCACACAACTATCACAACTAACACACCAACTTAATTATGGAATGTTTCATGTGATTTGTTTTTAATATATATATATTTATATATATATATATTATATGTGTGTGTGTGTGTGTGTTGTGTGTGTGTGTGTGTGTGTGTGTGTGTTTGCATGTATGTATGGTAACGAATCTTGATGGTGACATTGACTAGAGTCAATGAGTGATACTAAAATAATGTTTGAATGTTTGAAGACATCTCCAAGATTTTAGGCATTGGATCTTATTTTTCTTTTTCTTTTTCTTTTTTAAACTAGGGTTTTGTTAAACACAACCCTATGGGTTGTGTATAAGTCTTCTATAAATATAAAATTAACATTTAATGACCACTTAATGAACTCTAAACATTCCATAATTAACATCACTTACCTTTTTTATAATGACTAAAAATATATAATTATGGAATATATGAGTTCATTAATTGTCATTTTCATAAATTTGAATGCTTACACACTACCCTATGGATTGTGTTTAACGAAACCTTTTATTATATTAAATGCTTATTTGCATTCGAGTGTAGTATATTTATGCTCTTGTTATTGTATGTAACATATACTGAGATTATTTAATAACTTTTGTTTTCATAATCATGGTTTTGATATTTTGACCGACTAATTTACGTGGTTTGAATATACCATTACACACACTCAAATCAAGTAAAGTCATCTATTTTCAGGATGTTGACGTGACCACTTCAGGTTGTTTGCACATATCAAAATTTGAACTTTAAACCTCACACATTTTAGTGCGATATCTTTTTGCCATTAAGTCATGCCTGAATGGTATGTAGATTATTTAGGACATGTTTGTTTCGGGGGTTTTTGTATTCAAGGAATGGTATAAGAGTAAAAGATGTAGTTTGGTACAGTGGAATGGATTCATGATGTGACTGTTATAATCTAAAATCAACGGTTTTACAAAGTCTTATGATTAGAAGGGTGGGTTTTGAAAATAAACCCTCTCATTTTATTTGAAATATGTGTCAGAAGCATATAGCCGAGTATCCCATGTTGCGGCAGCGGGTACTCATGTGTTGGTCCACGCAGTTTGAGCAAATGACGATACATAATGAATATTAAGAGACAAAACAACATCTTTTACTCAAGACCACTTAGTTAAAACCATTTGTACTTTTCAACGTTTATAAATCTTATTAGAAATGAATCAAAGATTTACAATGGAATAGCTCATGGTAAACAATTCCGGTTGATGACTAATGAAACACTCCTATTAGAATGACTAGTGGCAGCTAGTTTTACTTAGTTCGTTCCTAGGAGAGGGGATTCTATCAACTATAATACTAAGTATTATTTTATGTCTTTGTTTAGAATCTCTACTTATTTTTGCTAAACGTGAAATAGACTCGCTCATCTTGAACTATCGGCGTCAGAGATCCTAAGTCACTAGTGGTTCAACTTCCTTAGGATAGGCTATTCTAAGTAAATCAAAGAGCGTTTGGTTAGCTTTTCCTAGTCAAGAGTCTCCTCCTGTTTAAATACAGGAATAACCTAGATTAATTAGTTGTAAGTGAGCATAATGGCTTCTTCTTACAACTAAAAATACAACAAAGAATAAAATAAAATCAATAAAGCTTGATCCTTTGTCGTTGATGTATTTTCGGTGAAGTTTCTAAAAGATCAGAGACTATCTTGTTTACTGAACACTCCCTGATGCACTTGATGCCATTCCCTGAAGACATCTCCTTTTCCTCTAATGCTCCTCTCTTCAATTTACTTTTGATTCTCCAATTTGCAATAATTCCTAATGCTTCTTTCTCCCTCTTGGTTGCTTATGAGAGTAACCATAACCATACTTATAGCTTGTGTGTCTAAATACACATATTTTAACAAGAACCTCTGAACAGAAATTTTCAAGATGAAAATTTTACTTTGGACAAGTTGTCAAAGTGAACTTTATTTCTGAATAAAGGTACTTGCAGGGAAGTTATACTTTGAAGTGTGGTTAAATGAGCTGGAAAAGAAGCATTTGCAGCTTTTTCCTACACAAAAAGAGTATGGAAGTACTCAATCGTGTAGTTGAGAAGTGAAATGAAGTTATGAAGAGGGTGTTTTAGGTGGGGTGTTGTAGTGGATCGGGTGTGAATGTTATTAGCCGACATTCAAGACCGACTTTGTATTATTAGCAGACATTCAAGAACGGATCTTCTGATACCACTTGTTAGTCCACGCAGTTTGAGCAAATGACCAAACATAATGAATATTAAGAGACAAAATAACATCTTTCACTCAAGACTACTTAGTCTACTAATAACACCATTTGTACTTTTCAACGTTTATAAATCTTATTAGAAATGAATCAAAGATTACAATGGAATAACTCACGGTAAACTATTTCGTTTGATGACAAATGAAACACTCCTATTAGAACGACTAGTGGCAGCTAGCTTTGCTTAGTTCGTTCCTAGGAGAGGGGATTCTATCAACTATAATACTAAGTATTACTTTATGTATTTGTTTAAAATCTCTACTTATGATGGTTACAAAGTTTCTGTTGGATCCGATTGCGCACACACATTCATGCAAACCATGAAGGATATGGAGAACAGTTTTAGCAAGTGGGGAAAACTGATGAACATCAACATTGATGAGGTTGGTGTAGAAAACAAGAAGGGGGGTTGAATAGTTTTTACCAATTCAAATTTAGTTTAAAAAAAAATTAGATCGATTGTATGTGAAACCTTTGGAAGATAAAATATGGACAATGCAAGTAAGTAAGAAAACAGATAAACACAACAAAGTAAAGAGAGTAAGAGATAAAACCGTGACACAATGATTTATAGTGGTCGGCTACAAGGACACCTTCCTTACCCTACTCCGCTCACCGAGTACCCAACTCAAGAGTTCTTAAGCACTATGTCAACAAGCTCCTTTAACCGGCGGAGAAGCCTCACAACGTCGCTTACACTTTTTCCGGTACAAAGCTAAATACCGGGTTCTTTACACGGAAGAACCAATCCAATCACAATTAACACAACTATCACAACAAACACACCAACTTAACAAATACAATGTAATGTATCAAATACAAGAAACAACTCAGTGATCTTATAGTCATGATGAAGTCTAGCAACTCTTCTCTTGAAGATTGAAAGACTCGTATGCAAAGAAGCATGATCTCGTCTTTGAAGTAGAACTTTGAGAAACACAAAAAGTAACTACAAGAATGATCCTTAGATCCGATGTTAGAGAGATATAATAATGAGAGAAGATATGTATAAGAATTGGTGAGGAATCAAGAAGAAATGGCTAACTATTTATAGGGAACCAGTTCACTGTTCACCCAGATCCGGCGGATCCTTTGGAAAAGGGATCCGGCCAAAGTAAATCCAGGGATGTGGATGTTTTGCACCAGCCTTGTTATAATGTTAAAAGATTAAATGCTTTACAATAATTTGTTATAATGTGAATGTGAATCAAAGATTTAAATATGTTGAAAATCATGACCGCAAGTAGTTTTCGGGAATGATTGTCGTCTTTGTTTTTTCATATGCCTTAGCCCTTAGTCGCTTCATTTGTCACAGTCCCCGGTATTATATTCTGATACTTTCACTGTTACCATTGCTGAAAATGGGCACACTCACAAACTTCATTAAGTCATTATGGATCAAGTAAGAAGTAAAGGGAGATACATATATTCAAGAAATTCATTTGGTTGATGAAATTTAAAAACCCAAAGTTCAATAATTTTTAAGAAACTGCAAAAGTTGAATTTTAATTCGATTGTCTTTGAACTATAAGGAAAAAGACTCGCTCACGCATGTCTCAAAATGACACTTGAATTATGGAATTTTAATTAAGAAGAAAAGTTTTACTTTGGGAGTTATTTGGTGATTTATTATGAAAAATCATGTTTAATACTCAATTAATATTTGATATTTGGTTAAAATTTCATTTTTAAGCCTTTCCAGTATGCATTACTTAAATAACTTAACGTTAAAATTTTTTACTTCGTTTTCTGAAATTTGTGTTATTCTTTGAGCATTATAAATTTATAATAGTAAAAAATTTTAATGTTGACATGCTCTCGCCCAAAACACTTCCGATCGAATCCATTATATCATGGGTTTTGGCCGTACAATAGTAACGTTCCTTGAGCATGTGTGTTCTGGGATCAAGGTTCCTTGAGCATGTTTGTTCTGAGATCAAGGTTTTGATCTGAAAAGAACTGCCATCTTGCATCCATGATGCCCAAAGCCTAAGGCTGGACACAGTAACGGGGATTATTGAACCTCATTTTATCCGCCACATCAGCTTTCATTCTCCGGCGACCTACAGGCGATTGGTTGCCACAGTAACGGCAACCTTCATCTATTTATTTATTTTTTCAATTTTTTTCAACTAACAAATTTTAATTTCATTACATGTTTTTTTTTTTTCCTTCTTTTATTAAAGACTTAACAAATAATATCTAAAAAAAAAAAGTTTACTTAAATCTCAAATGCTCCACATAGAGCAAAATGCTACCAAAAAAAATGAAAATATATATATATATATATATATATATATATATATATATATATATATATATATATATATATATATATATATATATATATATATATATATATATTATTTCTTGAAAAAAATACACTTTGTTAGAAAAGTGTACAAATCACCCCCTCATTCCCCTCCATTTTTCACACCAAACTACTGGGACATTATTATATTTTCCTTCATTCTTTAAGGGAGGTTTTGTATATTCGCACCCTACCCACACCCCCCCCCCACCACCCCCACCCCACCCCCTCCCAAAAAAAAAATTGGGGGGCCAAAATTTTTTTTTCCAGCCAAAAATTTTTCCATGTGATGCACCTTTTTATTTTGCTGCATCACATTTATAAAAATTAGTTATAACTATGATGCACCAAAATAAAAAGGTGCATCATAGTTATAAAATTTTTGGCGGGAAAAAAAAATTTTGCTGCAAAAAAAATTTTTTTGGCGGTTTTTTATTATTATTTTTTTGGAGGGTGGGGGGGGGGGGTTTCAAAACTTACCCTAAATTTTGAGATGTTTGCAAATTCTACCATATAACTTTTATTCTCACTTTTTTTTTTTCTAATTACACTTTTCTCTAGAACTGGACCCTATATATATATATATAATATATATATATATATATATATATATATATTATATAGAACTGGACCCTATATATATATATATATATATATATATATATATATTGGTTCTTGAAAAAAGTACCATTTGGTGGAAAAGTGTACAAATCACCCATCTCCACACCCTCCTTTTTTTCCATCCCAACTCAAGGGGCCTCTTTGTCACATTTGTTATTTTCCAAGGGTTGTTTTGTGTTTCATTTTATTTTGTATGATTCATTGACTTATTTGACTGCCATCTCCTAATTTTTTTAATAACTACATTCAACCCTTTTTTGATTAAATTAAGAACAAACAATGTTAATAATGTCTTATTTCAATATGTGTTAACAGTCTTATATAACATAATTGATAAACGACACATTTTGTGGAGATCATGGTACCCACAAATGATGTGAAATTGTTTAAATCTACTCATTACACCCAACCAATGACAATAAAATTTTAAATAATCGATACATAAAGTGATTCCCCAACGCTACTATGCTATTCTCTTTTTGCTTTGGTTGTTTCAGAACTAATTTCGCCAAAAAACATAATAATGGTCTATACATTATTAGCCATTCTACCATTATTTTGTTACGATCACTGTTCAATTATCTACAAAATGAGGGGCTTCGCTACACTTTGACTGGTGACTCCAACAACCATTTCTCATTTCCTGATCGAATATGAAGTTTTACCAAAGAGACGACTGCTGAACTCCGGGCCCGAACGAGTATAATATCCACATCATCCTTCTAGTTCTTTCAGAAAATCAATGATATCAACAAAGACCTACAAAATATTGACAAGAAATTATCAAGACCGTCTCTTTAAATAAGTGGACAGTACCAAGGAAAGATGGCTTCAGGTCAAAACGGGTAATTTTGTACGAACTGACATTAGGAAAAAGGTGCATAGAGAAAAAACTCCAACCCAAATCTATTCATTTAGATGCATAAAAATGTCCTAATCAACGCCTTATATGACCTACATTGACCGATATAAATAACTACCATGAATTCCCAAATAACCTCATGTTGTGAAGAAAAATAACAGAGACCAATTGATGTACCTACTGTTGGAATATGTGAATCATAAAAAAACTATAAACACATAAACATCAAAGCACACGCAGCGGAATAGATCTACAATAACATGTAAATTAATTAACTAAAACTAAATAGAAAGCGTACCTTTTGATTCCTAGCAAGAACAAGGAATCACGTGCTTCAAGAACAAAATATATAAACCCTAATATGGGGCTTATATGGATCCGAACTAGGCAAACACACAAGCTAAAGAAAGCTTGTCACTCGTTCTTGTACACACGTAATACTAGCGTTTCAATGGGAAAAGCTAGGTTCTAATTTACAAGCAAATTAAACACTTATGTGTTATTGATCAAACGAAAATCCTAAGATGATTGGGAAGTGTGGATCGACAAACATAATAGAAAAGGGAAGAAGAAGAATAACTTGCCAGAGAATTAGGGTTAGCCAATAACCAATACAATGGGATTGTATTTATAGGCAAACAATCCCTTCCTCTCCAAGTTACAAACCGAAAACCCTAGCCCAAGGGGAGGGTTCGGCCGACTCTAGCCCAAGGTGGGCATTCTAGATCCTTCTTGCTTCCTTTTTCATTATTAGTCCTTTAACGACCGTTATCTCTAACTCCGTTAAGTACTAACGACCATTAAGTATTTGTTTTGTGAAATGAATAAATAAAATATAAAATATATTTAATTTATTCAATCCATTGAAACTCTTACGTATTGTGTGCAATCCCGAGTCTCGGGTTCGAAACTGGACATACTTATATTAATATTTATTCACAAACTCTAACAGCTCCCACTTGGATAACTATTAATATAGTAATGACATGGGCTAGTCTAGCTTAACAGATCCCAATGCCCCCAGTTTGATCCGAGTATGGTTTTCTTGGAAAAAACCACGTGATGAATTTAATCATTATACTTATCCTTTTGTTTCTAATACCGCGTTAATATGGATATGGATCAGGATCATTCCATAATTAACAATTAGTTTCTCGTTTATACATAATTGATCAAGATTACCAAATCATCTGAACGACTTCCAGATAGACATTGGGCGTACGCACGCAAACATCTTGTCAATACTACGAGTGGCCAAGCAGTATTAAACTTCAACACAAAGTTGTAGGAACAAATCCTTTATTGACTACGAGCATAACCCTCGAACTTCGCATCACTTCCGAAAATAGCCCTTATAACCACCTTTTACGGATAGCGTTAGACTATCTTATAGAAAATGAGCTACATCCTCGGCAATTATCTGGTATCTCAAGTCTGAGGATAAATATTCATGATTTACTTAATGACGACGATCCATAAAGTATAATCATGTGGTTGGGATAAGTCCTATATTCAATTTATCCAATATTGAATATCATGTAATATTGGTATCTCAACCTTATAGTACATTCTACCAATCCTCACATTTGTCTTAGTTCAATAATATTCACATATTATTAATTGACAACGGACTATTTCGAATAAATTAATTTATTCACGGATTTAAACATGCAAATATAGGACACAAATATTATAAATGAGAATAAACGTTATCCGCACTTTATTTCATTAAAATAATAATTGTTTACATGTCCCTTATCCAAAATACTAATCACAGATTTACATGAAACTATCGGCTAAACGAAGACCAATACCCTGAGCATGTCAAGAACGTTTCCTTAGGTAATGCCTTCGTAAAAGGATCAGCCAGATTGTCATCTGTGTGAACTTTGAGTACATTGATCTCACCCAGTTCGACTTGTTCTCGAACATAGTGGTACTTTCTACGAAAGTGTCTGGCGCCCTTCATAACTCCAGGTTCATTGGCGAATGTGATTGCAGCAGAGTTGTCGCAATACACATTTATAGGTAATTCATTTGACGGCATCACTCCAAGATCCGATATGAATTTCCTTATCTAAACAGCTTCTTGTACAGCTTTCGATGCAGCAATATACTCAGCTTCTGTAGCAGACATCGCCGTTGTACTCTGCTTCTTGCTCTTCCAGTCTACAGCTCCTCAATTTATGACAAAAACGTAACCCGTCTGAGACTTCGTATCATCTTTATCAGTCTGAAAGGACGCATCGCAGAAACCTGTAACATTCAGTTCTGCGTCTGGATTTCCCCCGAAAACAAGAAACATATCTTTAGTATTCCTTAAATACTTAAGAATGTTCTTAACAGCATGCCAGTGATCTTTCCCTGGGTTTTGCTGATAACGACTGGTTAAATTTTGTGCGAATGCCACATCTGGCCTTGTACATCTAACTGCATACATGATAGATCCTACTGCCGAAGCATACGGAACTTTCTTCATGTATGCCACCTCTTCAGGTGTAGAAGCACACATTTCGCTACTTAAGCCATGTTCTACTTGCATGGGCAAATATCCCTTCTTGGAATTTTGCATATTGAATCTCTTCAATATTTTATTCATGTAAGCACTTTGGCTTAAACCGATCAACCGCTTAGATCTGTCTCTATAGATCTTGATTCCAAGGATATAAGCTGCTTCTCCTAAATCCTTCATGGAAAAACATTTACTCAGATAAGCCTTAACTTCATCAAGACTAGGTATATGATTTCCCATGATTAATATGTCATCGACATATAGGATAAGAAAGGTAGTGTTACTCCCACTAACTTTGTGGTATACACATGGCTCATCGAAATTTTGAGTAAATCTAAACTTCTTGATTTCCTCATCAAATTTCTTATTCCATTGCCTGGATGCTTGCTTCAATCCATAAATGGATCTTTGAAGCTTGCATACACGCTCAGGAAATTGTGGATTCACAAACCCCTTAGGTTGCGCCATATAGATGTCTTCATCTAGGCGACCATTCAGAAAGGCGGTTTTGACATCCATCTGCCAAATCTCATAGTCATAGTAGGCAGCTATGGCTATAAGAATCCTAATAGCTCTAATGTCGACCACAGGAGAAAATGTCTCCTCATAGTCAACACCGTATGTTTGGGTAAAGCCTTTAGCCACCAAACAAGCTTTGTAGGTGTGTACATTGCCATCAATGTCCGTCTTCTTTTTAAAGAGCCACTTACTCCCAACTACCTTAGCATTGGGAGGAAGGTCTACTTCAATCCAGACTTTATTGTCTTTCATGGATTGCATTTCCCCATCCATATCAATCTGCCATTTCTCCTTTTCAGGACTATTAATGGCAGCCCTATAACTAGTTGGCTCATCGAGATCCACTAGTATAGAATCCTCATCCTCTACGTTTAAACATAGACGATCAGGAGCTTTTGTAGATCTTGAAGATCTACGGACGGGTACCACTTCAACTTCAGGTGGAGGACCTAAACTTTCAGGTTCCACAGGAAGTGCGTTAGTGTTCTCAGAAAGCGACGTATCTTCATGATCACTTTCGAGATCATATACTCTCCCACTGAATTCTTGAGACAAAAAACTCTCCTCAAGGAATTCACCATATCTAGCCACAATGACTTTATTTTATGGTGGGAAGTAAAAGTAGTAACCCCTTGTTTCCTTAGGGTATCCTACGAAGATACACTTAACAGATCTTTGTTGGAGTTTATCCGATGAGTCACGTTTAACAAACGCCTCACAACCCCAGATCTTTAAGTAAGACAAGTAGGGAGCTTTTCCAGTCCATAATTCATATGGAGTCTTATCAACCTTCTTAGTTGGAACCATAGTTAGTAAGCGAACAGCACTTTCAAGAGCATAGTCCCAAAAGGATAAGGGAAGAGTTGTCAGATTAAATATAGATCGTACCATATCAAGCAATGTACGATTTCTCCTTTCAGATACACCATTTTGTTGTGGAGTATAAGGAGAAGTGAGTTGTTGGACAATGCCACACTCAGCTAGACAATCTTTAAACTCTTGGCTTAAATACTCACCACCACGATCGGATCGAAGGGCCATAATCTTCTTTCCGAGTTGTAATTTGATGAAGCGAAAAGTGTACCGCTTTTAGGGGGTCATTTAAGCCCTAAATCGTATTTATTTGATCAAATATCGCCCTAAATCGTTCCTTTTGTCATTTTAGGTACTTTTGAGAAGAAATCAGGAAAAGGAAGCATTTTGGACGTTTTTGGAGCATAAAAGTGAAGAAAACGACAAAGTCTCAAAATCGGCTGAAAAGTACCTTTGACGGCGTCAGGAATATCCCCAGACGGCGTCACAGCTTGGCAATAAAAGATGGATGTGGAAATTACTCATGATAAGCCAGAGAAATTTGCATGAAAATTCTGACGTCACCCTTTAATGTGATCAAGGTCGTCACGGCTTAATCTAAAGTGGGACGGCGTCACGCCTAATTCTGACGGCGTCAAGCCTTGATAAGCCAGAACGGATTTTGGAGAGCTAAAGAGGGACGGCGTCAAGAAGGCCATCCGGGAACCCTAAAAGCGGCGAGGTGACGGCGTCACACTCCATAACGTGACATCGTCAGATCTGAAAGTCTATATATAGTTTTGCAATTTTTTGTCATTAGTGTGGAACTTATTGTGGAACTTTGTGTGTAAGAACCCTAAGACGATTTTAGCAGCTTTTTCAAGGCTTTTTGCCTTGAGATCTTCCATGTTACATTGAAGATAAGTTATCAATTAATCATTCAATATGTCTATGTGTTGTTTGATTCTATCTTGTTCTTGTCTTTTGTTTAACATGCTAGGCTAGATTTATTTTGTGTTTGCTTAGATCTAATGAAACCTAGCTATTGATTATTGGTTATTAGTGTGTTATTAGTTGTATTGGATGATTTTTCATCTATGTTAGGCTTAAGAAAACTGGCTAACTTCCTATTCGGTAACTTGCTTGAACGTCTTAAGAAACATGAACCAATGCGTACTAAGGTTTTTATGGTTGTATTTAATGCACAAGCGAATTCTAGTGATCCCATGTTAGGAGCTTCCTAGCCGGCTCGACATAGGAGTGAAGTAGGAGCTTGTAGAGTTGGGGAAGTACGTACGCCACCCCACGATTGGTATTAAGGAATACACCCGTCATCCACGCAACTAATGCACACTAATCAACCTGTAAAAGATAGTTAGGGAGTAAGGAAATCTAAGTAAACACATTTCTCTCCACATAAGTTTTACCACCTTTTCATTTTCTGTTATTTTATTTTATTTGCATTCGTAGTTATTTGGGTTAGTTGAGTAGCAACTAATTCCGCCCACTCCTTAAAACCTGAGATTTTACTTGCTTTCATAAAAATTATAAAAACATAAAAAGAATCTTCTCTCATCCTTAGACCTATTAGAATAGTTTTTCATACCTAACGAACACTATTCCCTGTGAAGAACGATCAATCCCCCGTACTTACCACTACACTATACTACATCGGTCAGGTACACTGCCTGGTGGGGTTGTAAGCCTCTTGAGATCCCTTGAGAGGTAAAACCTGTTGTAAGGTTGCAAAACCACGCATCAAGTTTTTGGCGCCGCTGCCGGGGAATAGTTATTGTTTAGGTTGAATTTTTATTTTATAGGTCTACTCACTAGACTCCTTTCTAGTGAGATTTTTATTTTATTTTTCTAGGTTTTCTTTAGTCTATCTATTTTCTTCGTTTCTTTGTTCGTAACCATTACCATTCGACATCATGGAAGATGGTAATATCCTTTATCCCAACAACCCACCACCACAACAACACCCACCTCCTAGAGCCCGTACCTTAGGAGACTACTCCCGTCCTAGCCACCATGGCTATCGAAACACCATTGAGCTCACTCAAGGAGCCAATGTCACACCCTTGCGATCCGACACCATCCGGTTGGTGCAAAGCGGATGCGCATTCCATGGACTTCGTTCTGAAGATCCTAATCAACATCTCAAGGACTTTCTCAAAATCGTTGATTCTATAGATCTTGATGTTGCCACTCGAGAGACGACCCGACTGCGTCTCTTTCAATTCTCTCTGCGGGACCAAGCTAGTCAATGGCTAGAGCGTCAACCCGCAGGATCCATCACCTCTTGGGATGATCTCACCACTCTTTTCCTTGCTCAGTTTTTCCCACCGGGAAGAACTACCAAGCTAAGGAAGGATATCTTGATGTTTGAACAACGTCGAGGCGAAACCCTCTACGGGGCATGGATTCGATTCAAGGACTTACTTCAAAAAGTCCCTCATCATGGCATAAATCTCTGGCTTCAAATCCAAATCTTCTATGACCATGTTGATTATCACACCAAGCGTGCCATCGATCGAGCCGCCGGGGGCAGATTGCGCGACAAAAGCGCCGAGGAATCATGGGAAATCATTGAGGAGCTTGCATCCGACGATGATGAATTGTGGCAAGTTTCCCACGACGTACGCTCGGCGGTCAAGACATATTCATCGCCCTATATAGCCAATCAAATCACTGAGGAAAGCGTTAGTGAACTTGAGAAAAGGGTTGCATATCTTATGGAAAAGCAAAAGAGACCCTTAAGTCCACAAAAAGCAACAATTAACTCGGTCTCAAGCATTAAGCAAATACCATTGTCCGAATCACCCCTTAGGGAAAATACTAAACCCATCCATAAGCACGCTCAACCCAACTCACCACCTCAGGAACTTAGTCCAACATTTGAAGCTCGAATGAGAGAATACATGTCAAAACACTCCGAACGGTTGGCAAAATTTGAGGAAGCCGTCTACAAACAGAAGGAGGAAATGGAAGAGAAGATGGCGGAGATGATGAACCTTTTGAAAGAATACACAAATACAAAAGCCCCTGAAAAAGTGTTGGTGAGGAATGACGTTGGAATTCCCAACACTAAATTTGTCAAGGCTATCTCCATCGTCCAAGAGGGCGAAAGTGATGGAAGAGGGAAATCCATAACTATGGAAGTTAACAAAATTGACCTCGTCCCACTTAATGATGGAAACACCAATGCCTGCAACTGCGATTCAGACAAAGGAAAGGAGGCGCCCTCTGAGGAGCGCCAATTGGTAGAACCGCCAAAGTCACAACAAGTGAGGCATTACTTGAAGCACGAAATGAACAAGGAGACCATAAACGATTGGGTGAGAAACTATCGACGTACTCATCTACCTAACAAGGAGTCCAAGAGAATGGAACCAGATGATGAATCCGACACATTACCCGGAGGGCAATTGTATGAGTGCCTCATAAGACAAAAGTTAGTGGGAAAGCAGGAATTCTACGGGGTCTTCGAAATACCATGCAGCATTGGAAAACTCAAGTATCTGGATGCGGTAGCTGACCAAGGTTCCAACGTAAATTTGATGCCTTTATCCGTTTATGTCCAGTTAACCGACAAATTGCCATCCATCACCCGTACTAAACTCTCCTTTGCAAAACACTCTTATGAGTACCCGTTAGGAATTGCAGAAGATGTGTTGGTCAACGTTGCCGGATTCCTGTATCCGGTCGACTTCATGATTATTGAAAGAAATGATATGAATATGCCAATAATCCTTGGGGCACCCTTTCTCGCGACCACTAGGGCACAAATCGATTACGGAAATGGTGCCATCCTAATGAAGAAGGGGAAGAAAACAATAAACTTCCCAACGATCCCACGTCATATACGAGATGTTGCTCTACAAAAGAAGATGGAGGCGAACCCCAATATACTCCGCGGTAATGTTCGAGAGAAAATCCTTGCATGGGAGGCAAGGATTAAGAGTTACAATGATCATGAGATTAGAGAATGTAAGGGCGGAAATAACGATTATATTGAGACTGATGAGACGACCAATAACCCCGTTGAATTTACAAAGGGAGACTCTGTGCTCCTAAGGCATTCAGAAACAAAAGCACCTGCCGATGAACCAAGTCCCTGGTGGTACGGACCATTCACAATTAAAAGTCTACACCAAGATGGGGTAGTAAGCTTGACCAGCAAGGGAGGAGGTGAAGTGACTGCAAATGTAGAACGATTGAGACACCATCACCCTGATAACAAGGATTATATCTATCAGGGATACGTCATTATGAATGATGGAATCACGTAATGTACGTGACTTTGAGTCTAGCTACAAGACTCGTTAATAAAGAAAAGCGCTTCTTGGGAGGCAACCCAAGCTTTATTTGCTTTGTGTGTTTATTTCTTTGTTTGTTTGTTTTTATTTGTTTCCGTATGTGTGTTTAATTTTTATTATTATTGATTCATGTTCAAAACTAAATTGTCAAAATGCTTTATTTTGTTTTTAACTTCGTCTTAACTACATATAAAGGTATTTTGCAAAAGTTAAGTGTAAGAGAAATCTAAATCGGTTTATTAGAACACAAATGAACATGAATCGTAATAATATTAAATTAACATACGTATTAGTATTTGTTTGAGTCAAATGCTTGTATCGTGTCATAATGATGTTTTGCAGGAATTCCAGGAAGTAAGGTGTAGGTTTTTCCAAAAATTTTCCGGAAACGTAACATGAGAATTCTGTCAGATCATTTCTGACGGCGTCAGGATTTACAACCTGACGGCGTCAGGTTTTAATTTTCTGAAAATTTTGAAAGTTTTGTTTTCATAAAAAGTTTCTATTAAATCTCTAACTTATAATCTCCAGGAATCTGCAAAATTATCATTCCACAAGCATTATATCCATATATATAGAGTTTATCCCGCCGATGTTATGCAGGTTTCCGTGTTTGTTTTCTCAGGTTTAACAGGTTATTTTGGACAAGGAAATGTTTGTTGGATCAAGCTTATGGCGATGCATTAGTCATGGAGCTTCTACATTCCTTTGGAAGAAGATCTAACCATGTTATTTCTTTATCCACCGAGCGAATCAGGGGAGTATTTGATTTCATTCTTTTACCTTTTTACTTTTACATCTTGTTATTTGAACATTGGGGACAATGTTCATCTTAAGTGTAAGGGGGGTAAAATACGATTAGAGAATGCTTTTACGCTTGATTTTTGTTTGTTTAATAGTAGATGTGTAATAAAACTGAGAGAAACCCCTGTTAGGGAAATTTTAGTGCCAAATTTAAAATTTTTTACAACATTTAGGAGTGAAACTTTGATCTTAATGAGCGTCTCACGGATAGGAGTTATATGACTAGCACAAAAACCGTACCACTAAAAAAAATTTTCCACCCCCAAATATGTGAGGTTCGCCCCTAGAATTGGTAGGAAAAGCATTTATACTATGATGTGTGTACCGGTAGCACTTAGATTCTAGAACTTGCGTTAGGACCATTCTGAGGCCACAAGTGAGACTACATTCGTGTAGTTAGATTTACTACATGATAAGAGGCATTAGGATTAACCCATTGTTTTACACCTGCGTTTTTGTTATAATTACATTGGCTACATTGGTCAAGTAATTCTCCCACACCCTTTGCGTTGTACTCATTTTTAGTACACGATACCCCTAGTACACCCCTCAGAGCCTATCTTTTCGTTTCGACCTTTAAGCATTTTACTTAAAGGAAGAATTTGTTACACCCCACTTAAATGTACACCCAAATCGCCTTAGCCTACCTTGTATGCACTCATTTTTAGTGCATTATTGTGACAACATTTGTTTAAACCCAAGTTAATTATCTAATTGATTACATGGTTGCTAAGTTGAGTCATATCCTTGTACATATTGTTTTGGGACGATTGGGACTCATGGGTAAAGTACTAGTGTAATGGAGTAATGGGGAAGAACATCATTTATTACCCCCATATGTGCTAAATATTTTAAAAGTACTCCAAGTGTTTTGATTATCTTAATTCGAGTCATTAGAATAGTTATTTGTAAAGTTATGTAAAAGTTCAAGTGTAAGGGGAATGTAATGCCCCTATGATGTATTATTTTGGATGGTAGGGCAAGAGTGTATGCAAAAAAAAAAAAAAAAAAAAAAAAAAAAAAAAAAAAAAAAAGTAAAAGCTTACGGACTACCATCCGCCTCTATCTTTTATTTATGTTTTGTTCTGTTTTATGTTTATTAGTTCGTGATTAGTTTAAGTTGAGTCGAGTCTTGGCTTAGCAACGCCTCATTCTACATGTAATTGACCAAGATGATTGACTTGCCACCAGTAAAAATATCCTTTATCCAACAAACCGTGTTCTCCTTATCCCTAAACCTAATGTTATAACCCTTTGTAAAGACCTCTTTGATAGTTTATCCTAGGTGCTTACGCCAATGTGGTGGAGGTTTTGATCCTTTCCCAAGCCTATGGTAATCTATTTGCTATGACAGGTAATGAGTGATATTTCTCCATTTTCATATATAAATTTACAACACCCGGGGGATGAGAGTATCCAAACACTTAATGTAAGGTGCTAGTGTATAATTTTCGTGCTTGTTTTGACTAAGGTGGAACGATCATTTGTTGTAATTACTTTTATATTAATGTTAAATGACCCCTAACTTGTATTTTGATTAGAATAAAAGCGCATTTGCTTGAGGACAAGCAAATCTCAAGTGTAAGGGTATTTGATGAAGCGAAAAGTGTACCGCTTTTAGGGGGTCATTTAAGCCCTAAATCGTATTTATTTGATCAAATATCGCCCTAAATCGTTCCTTTTTTCATTTTAGGTACTTTTGAGAAGAAATCTGGAAAAGGAAGCATTTTGGACGTTTTTGGAGCATAAAAGTGAAGAAAACGACAAAGTCTCAAAATCGGCTGAAAAGTACCTTTGACGGCGTCAGGAATATCCCCAGACGGCGTCACAGCTTGGCAATAAAAGATGGATGTGGAAATTACTCATGATAAGCCAGAGAAATTTGCATGAAAATTCTGACGGCGTCACCCTTTAATGTGATCAAGGTCGTCACGGCTTAATCTAAAGTGGGACGGCGTCACGCCTAATTCTGACGGCGTCAAGCCTTGATAAGCCAGAACGGATTTTGGAGAGCTAAAGAGGGACGGCGTCAAGAAGGCCATCCGGGAACCCTAAAAGCGGCGAGGTGACGGCGTCACACTCCATAACGTGACGCCGTCAGATCTGAAAGTCTATATACTGTTTTGCAATTTTTTGTCATTAGTGTGGAACTTATTGTGGAACTTTGTGTGTAAGAACCCTAAGACGATTTTAGCAGCTTTTTCAAGGCTTTTTGCCTTGAGATCTTCCATGTTACATTGAAGATAAGTTATCAATTAATCATTCAATATGTCTATGTGTTGTTTGATTCTATCTTGTTCTTGTCTTTTGTTTAACATGCTAGGCTAGATTTATTTTGTGTTTGCTTAGATCTAATGAAACCTAGCGATTGATTATTGGTTATTAGTGTGTTATTAGTTGTATTGGATGATTGTTCATCTATGTTAGGCTTAAGAAAACTGGCTAACTTCCTATTCGGTAACTTGCTTGAATGTCTTAAGAAACATGAACCAATGCGTACTAAGGTTTTTATGGTTGTATTTAATGCACAAGCGAATTCTAGTGATCCCATGTTAGGAGCTTCCTAGCCGGCTCGACATAGGAGTGAAGTAGGAGCTTGTAGAGTTGGGGAAGTACGTACGCCACCCCACGATTGGTATTAAGGAATACACCCGTCATCCACGCGAACTAATACACACTAATCAACCGTAAAAGATAGTTAGGGAGTAAGGAAATCTAAGTAAACACATTTCTCTCCACATAAGTTTTACCACCTTTTCATTTTTGTTATTTTATTTTATTTGCATTCGTAGTTATTTGGGTTAGTTGACTAGCAACTAATTCCGCCCACTCTTTCAAACCCGAGATTTTACTTGCTTTCATAAAAATATAAAAACACTAAAAAGAATCTTCCTCAACCCTTAGACCTATTAGAGTAGTTTTTCATACCTAACGAACACTATTCCCTGTGGAGAACGATCAATCCCCCGTACTTACCACTACACTATACTACATCGGTCAGGTACACTGCCTGGTGGGGTTGTAAGCCTCTTGAGATCCCTTGAGAGGTAAAACCTGTTGTAAGGTTGCAAAACCACGCCGATATCATACATATCTACTTCACTTTTTAAAACCCTCTGAATGTCTCAAAGACTTCATGTTTGTGTTTAAGTAAATAAACACAACCATAACGACTATAGTCATCCATGAAGGTTAGGAAGTAGGTAGCACCGCGTTTAGACACATGTCTAAGTGGACCACACACATCCGTGTGTATCAATCCAAGTAGATCCGAAGCCTTTTCCATATTACTATGGAAAGGTTTCTTCGTCATCTTCCCAGATATGCAAGATTTGCATTTATCAACAGAATCATCATTGATATTTGTAAAAGCCCATCACGTTAGCAGCTTTTCCATGCGTTTCTTTCCTATTGAGCAAGACGACAGTGCCATAATAAGACGAATCCAAGTTAGACTTGATTCTCTTATTTCCGATGCTATACATAGAATATTTCCGTTGGAGACATGGTTTCCATGTCAATTTCAAACACACCATCTAATGGAATTAGCATTAAAGTAAAAACAGAATTAAAGAAACAGAAATTCCATTATTAAATTTAAAAGTATGCTCAAAACCAATATCCAACAATAAAGAAACTGAACGACAACCTCTAACAATAGACGGTGCGTAATGACAATTGTTCAATACTAAAATTAAACCCGAAGGTAACAGTAAATCAAAAGTCCCTATGGCTTCCACTGCTGCACGTATACCGTTGCCGACATACAAGTAGCATTCCCCATAGTTCAGCTTCTTCACTCCTCTAAGCCCCTGCGATGTATTACAAATGTGAGTACCACATCCTGTATCATATATCCAGGCATTTTGCTTACGAGGAAATGAAAATAATTCAACCATAAAAATACCTGAGTGTGGCGCCCTGCCAGCCTTGGCATTCTTATTCTTGCGACACTCCTCAAGCAGCAATGGACAGTCCCTCTTCCAATGTCCAGGAGTGTTACAGTGGTGACAAGCAGCCGTATCCTTTTTAGGATAATCCTTCTTAGGAGGAGGATTCTGCTTCTTGGGCTTCTGCTGATGGATCACGACCTGTTTTCCTTTGTCAGCTTTCCCTTTGCCCTTCTTGTTCACTTTGTGCGGTTTACCGGGCTTAGCTACCCTACCACCTCTAATTTCCATCACAGCAGGTGTAGGAGCTTTCTTAGCGAGTCCCTTCTCATGTTCTATGAGCATTGCATGCAAGTCAGTAAATGTCTTCCCCTTGCAATGCATGTTGAAAGTTGCGCACGAAGTCACCATACAATTCCTCATTGAGGGATTATTGATGAGGCCAACTTTAACATCTTCCACATACCCGCATCCGAGTGCATCCAATTGGTCAAGATATCTTTCATCTCTACCATGGGTACTTACGGGTTTGGTTGCTTCCTGCTTGCACTTGGCTATTGTCTAAGTACATCATACAACTCAGCCATTGGAGGTTTCTCAAACATACGTTTGAGTTCCTCAATCATTTGCATCGGACCACGATTCTCAAATTGTTTTACCAGCTGAGGATCCATCCCCGATAGCATGAGACAAGCCGCATCATTGTGCTTGTCATAAGCTTCGTTATACTCTCTAAGTGCATTTATAGGAGAGTTGCAGGAGGAGCAACGGGAAGAGGCTCACTAAGACATATCAAAACGTTTGGCTATCCTAAGAACAAGCCTTAGATTATGATACCAATCGTTGAAATTTTTAGTCCCAGTCAATTTCTCCTTTTCAATCATCATTTTGAAAGCGAAGGTAATGTTTCGAGTGTTTCCGGGTTGGGCCATTTCTACAGAAAAAGTTCAAAATTAGTATTTTTGATAATTAAACTTTTCAAGAAAATTAAACATGCACCCATTGGTTAAATAACCATTTAATTTTCATTTGAAAACTAGGATCCCAATTGACGTCGTTTTATTACATCAGCTGAGGCTGCTAGTAATGAAAGTACTCAATAAGGTACGGGATCACCCAATTGCCAATATCCAATTGCAATTCCTAGAAGTCTTGGGACTACATTATATTGCCAACATCAGTTGAAAAATGTAAGCATGTTTCATCCCCAAATCTTTATGCCTTGCGCCGTTTCATTACATCAGCTGAGGCTGCTAGTAATGAAAGTGCCCAATTAAGTTAATCAATTAGAAACGTGTAAATTGACGTCGTTTCATCACATCAGCTTGGCTGCTAGCAATGAAAGTGCTCAATTTACCCTTTGACTACCATTCCTTTGAATCATTCACATCAGCTGTGGCTGCTAGCAATGATAGAATGTCTCTTAGGTGTTCCGTATGTAGTTGGTCGGCATATTACTTAAGTTTAAGGGTATAAATTTTTGATGGTAATAAAAAAATATGTACAAACGATGTCATGCATTCATCTTTGTATCATATGTTTTCTACAAAAAAACTGTTTACTCATTCGCAGCTTAAATCAACAAAATTTAATTGATGGCGTTGAGAAACTTACAACATTGCCTTAAGATGCTTCGTACTTTTCCATGGTGTACTTGGTAAGTCTATTATTGACGCACAGGCGAGCGGGGGGCAAACGTCCGCCGAAGCTAATTAAAAACGGCCCATTTCAAGGTACAATTTAATGGTCAACCTTATACCCACTTTATAGTTTGTCAATAATAGGTCCGCCGCTTCGACCACTTTTGTACAGTCGCATCAAATCAATTAAAACTTTAAGATTTAAAGCTTAAAACATTTATGTAGTAAATTATTAATTGCTAGTCTCGCCTGGGAGCAAATTACCGTGCGAAGCGAACCACTGTCGGCACATAAGACTTGGCAATTAAATAGTTTACTACAAAGGTTTCATAGTTATTAGGTTCATTTATTTTTTATCCAAAAAAATTGCCCTCTTTGATGTTACAATCCATCATAATTAAACACAAAGAACAAGTAATTGAAAAAATAAATAATCACTCAATAACACGTATATGATCATTAACAATATCATATAGCCACATGCAAACCTTTTCAATAAATCCTATTAATAATTCTATGTGAATTTTAGTGTATGTAATTAATAAAACTCCCATTGGTTTTCGAGCTCATTGTGCCCAATGGACCACAGACTCCAAATAACTTGGTCGCGTAAGTTTTGATTAATTAGATACCACATTGCACATAACCAATTAATTAATATATATTAGGGTCTTCCCTAATTTTAGATTTATCTTAAAAAAAACATGTAGCAATTAAACGCAAAACATTCCATGACAAAACATGCAAGATTTTGTCATGGATCTCATATTGCACATATAATCATGTAATCACATATTATCATGTCAATATTTATTGTACGCAATCTAATTAATGACATCACATAGGTATTCATTAATTTTCACATAAAAGTTTTTACATGTAATCTTAGGGTTTCTACTATTTTTATCAATACAAAAACCTTAAAAAACAATCATGGGTGTCGACCCATAATTAATGCAAATTAGGGTTTACTAAAAAAATAAAAAAATAAAACCCTGGATTGTCTAAAACATGTAAAGATCCAATTTTTATGTGTTTAGTAATTAATTACATGTTAAAAACGGGCTCATGATGCCACTGTTGGAATATGTGAATCATAAAAAAACTATAAACACATAAACATCAAAGCACACTATTAGCCTTAAAGTTTGTCATATTTGGGAATTGCACTTCATTCTTTGTACAAGGACTAGTTTAGACATTTAGGCTAAGTTAGTCATTGTATTCTTTGTATAAATACCCTCCTTATCCACATTTGGAGGGTTGAGGTTTCACAGGTTCATGAGGTGTGTATACTTTCTCTCTGTAGAAAACATACACACCTCCCCAATCAATAAACCGGTTCTATATTGTTTAATCTTTAGTTCGTGTTTAATGTGTTTCCTCCACCTCCCGTACGTGAATCTTGACCTCTACAATTGGTATCAAGAGCTAACCGGGTGGCTGCTCGTGGTGTTTTTAAGGTGATAAAGGTGATTTTTGTTGTGTTTTATCTCGGTTTTTCTTTATCTTCTTCATCAGCCGAGTCTAGTGCTATATTGTGTTCGGTTTGTGCTTCACAGTAACAAAAAGGTTGCGTTTTTGACATAAAAACGTGAGCTTTTTTGTTTATTCTTGGATTCGAAGGGTGTGGAATTTGCGTTATTTTTGGTGGATCTTCATCAGTTTTTCCAGAAATTCTTTCATAAGAATTATTGGTAACTGTTGGTGAAGAGTGGTTAGATCTACTTTTGGATAAGTCAGTGAATTATTGGTCTGCCAAAAAGTCAAGAGTGGTTGGAAAGTTTCGAAATTGCCACTCTCTCGCAATTGCTGCCTCTCGCAATTCTGGGCCTCTCGCATTCTTGTATAAGAATTGCGATGAAATGAATTTTCTCGCAATTGAGGAGTCTCTCGCAATTGCTGGTTTTCTCGCAATTGAGGAGTCTTTCGCAATTGGTCTCGCAATTGGTTTCGCAATTGTCTCTCGCAATTCCTGCTTTTTCTCGCAATTGGCATGACTTTCGCAATTGCACTCCCTTCTCGCAATTGCAACAGACTTTCGAAATTGATACTGCCTTTCGCAATTCAACAAGCCTTTCGCAAATCGAACAACATTTCGCAATTCAAAAAAAAAAAAAAAAAATTGGCCCATTTTTACGCGAGATTCAAATTCTGGTACAAGTGTGAAAATTTTGGCCCAAAATTCTAATATTTCGGGGAATTTTCGGCGTAAAAATTTCTTAAACTCAAATTTTTCCGGCCTCGTTAGAATTGCATTTTATGGCATTTTTCACAACAACATCACAAATGATATTATCGGACTGCACCTTCAAAATCACCACGTATAGCCAAAAAGATCCTGATCAAGATTCACAATCAAATGACAATGGTTAAATTATTAGCTGTGACTACGGGGATGATTTGTTATTATTTATTTGGGTTTGAAGTAAGGTTTTACGGATGCGTGTACTTATTTCATCTTCTTTCTTTCTACCCTACCGCGAAGATGACTTGTTTGGGCATATATTAATGGTGACGAAGACTTGCATATCTAGTTACTTTTGTGATTCTCTCTCTATTCTCACAAAGTAGCTATCACTTTAAGGAGTTACGTTGTAGTGCTCAGTGTCTCACGTAGTTGAGGATATGTCAAGAGGTTTTGTACTAATACTTCTGTTAAGGGTATCGGGTACACCGTTCTTAGTCACAAGGATAGTACAAGCTTAAGTCACAAATCTGGGCGATGTTACTTCATTCTCAAGTTCATCATATTGGGTTATCATCACATGTGGTTACTACATGAAGCCGTTGTTTTTTATACAGAGGTTAGATTGGGTATATCGACATCTTCTCACAGGCTGACTGGGTTTAATGATAAAGTGCTTCCAGTTAACACTTCACGTACACAACATTATGCTGATTCCGATTAATCGTAACCAGCAGGGGAGAGAAATGTGTACATCGAGGTCTCTCAACAAGTTCACGTGATCGGGCTTAAAGATTTATGTAATGATTTGATTTGTGTCGGAAATTGGTTGATTCTATGTCTTATCCCCTACTCATCTTATTCTACGTACATCTACCTTTTCCACCTTCAACAATTTCGGGCAACAAAATCAAGATGATCAGTGGTTCAACTTGTTACTTTGGTGTTATCATTTCATGTGTACGTTATGGGCTGATTTTTCATATGAAAGATAACTGGGATGCATTTGGTGAAATGAAGATGTTGATACCCTGTTCCCCCAAATGGATAATCTTGAAGAAGGTCGAGTATACAGTCTGTTCTACATTTTCCGCTGCATGTTAGAAGACTAAAGACGAAATGCATTTAATTATCAAAAGACTTCTTCAGATTCAGGGCAACCATCAGAAAGGTTGTCAGTTTGGGGGAGAGCACTAATTAGGGGAGAGCACTCAGGGCACGCTGTATTAAACCCTAATTAGAATTGCTCACATGGTTCTTCTGCAAGTAAAGAAATGAATGCTGAGAAGATTCTCCAAGCTGAACGAAGTAATGACGTTTGAAGACTATTCTCTGTGCTTATGGTTTATATTTTACTTGTAGGGAACATTGTAAGCAATTCCCATATGACTTCACTTTGGGGAGAGATTGTTAGCCTTAAAGTTTGTCGTATTTGGGAATTGCACTTCATTCTTTGTACAAGGACTAGTTTAGACATTTAGGCTAAGTTAGTCATTGTATTCTTTGTATAAATACCCTCCTTATCCACATTTGGAGGGTTGAGGATTCACAGGTTCATGAGGTGTGTATGTTTTCTCTCTCTAGAAAACATACACACCACCCCAATCAATAAACCGGTTCTATATTGTTTAATCTTTAGTTCGTGTTTAATGTGTTTCCTCCACCTCCCATACGTGAATCTTGACCTCTACAATACTTGTTGTAGCTAGAAATCCTACTTTATCATACACTTCTTTGTAATATACGAATGGCAGCAAGATATAAGAACAAGAAGAAGAAGAATAATATAGATGGGGAATGAGAAGAAATATAAGAATGATAGATAAGGTGAGATGGTGGCAGTGGAGATGAAACAATGAATGGTGTATATTAGATTAGAGAGAAATGAAGGAAATACACACACACTCTCTCACAGCACACTTTGCTAAATGAGAGAGTGTTTTGCTTATATGTTGACTGCCATACGAATGGGCCTAGAAAGGCTTTTCATATGGACCTAATATGGGCTAATATATGCACTACACATATACATTTAAGCTACTAACAAAACTAATGCTACTAGCCCACATGTAAAATACATATTATACATGACACTTAATGTTCTAAGCTACAAATGACCATCACTTCCAAAATAGCATAAAATCAATGCTAACAATCTCCCCTAGGGGATGGTCATTTCAATGATGCTCCCGTGATTGGTCTTTTGCTTTTGATGTCTTGAACTTTGTGTGTCATTGTATAATAGACTTGATTCATTGTTCCTTCATGCTCTGTGATCTTCAAAGTATTGACTTTGAATGTTCTTGCCTTGATCTACTTCTTCTGATCAGATGCGTCTATGTTGTAGATGATGATGGTGAATGGACTTTCGTCGGTACCTGCATAAGACAGTTAGCAATAAATCGTCCAGCGGCCATCATGTCGTGAGGCAAGATCTAAAGATCTCATTAAGACTTATACAACTTGTATCCTTTTGATGAACACAAGTGTATTGCATAGGAAGTGTTCCTAAGAGATCTTTGATGAATCTTATGTCTCTAGACTCAATTATGTGCGTTTTGGTTTTAGTCGTCGGAGGCATGGAGCAGAGTGCCACCTTTTCAATATCAACACATCTCGGAGTGAGAGGTCGATAGATTATGCAGTGTTCTCCGTGAGAAATGAAACAAATATCTTTTGAGAGATATCTGAGTGGATAGGAGGGGTGGTGCAATGCGTCACTGGGTCCATGACGTCTTGTCTTCAATATCAGTATCACCTTAGTGAATACCGATAGCATATGTATTGACCCGGTTTCTGACCTAAGTTTTCATGGAGGGCTATTTCTTTTCACCCTTACAAAAACTTTTCTTTTTCATTCTTCAACCCCTTCTTTCTCCTTTCTCATTATACTCCTTTTTTCAATCTTACCTAAGGACTTCTAAATCTAAGCTATTGGAATTGTCCTTGGGAAGATCCCTCCGGCTCTGGCGGATCATAGGACATAACCTAACCATAATCACCTAATTACTCCATGATTATCCTAGGTTTGTTGATCACTTGCCATAAAACCATTTGAGAAAATCTCTCAAAGTGTTCATGAATAAAACACATTTTGTTAATACTTCGAGAGTTTTGCATTTTCTGAAATACTCCCCCTTCACATGTGCATATGAGATTTAAGAAAGAATTGCACATGATGGGTAGAGTTCGCACTTTTTGAACTGATCGATTTTCAATTAATATGACCATTGCGAGACACGTTTACATCACTAGTTAGACTAGCTTGAAGTTATTACCCGTCCCGGTCATATCAAAAGATCATCTCTCGAATTGGTACATTCTACTCAGACAAGTCCTTTGCGAGACACGTTTACATTACTGGATAACCATCTTGAAATTATTACCCGTCCCGGACTAGTCTTTTCGATTACTGATATTTAGCTTTCGTCAATTCGAGGGTTCATGCTGAGTCTTTTTGAAGAACTCTTTTTGAGATTCACTTTTGATCACATTTTAATCACATCTTCTCCCCCTCAAAAATAGCATGCAGTGATATTTTTGATATCAACTGATTAAAATGAAACTTTTTGGAGAGAAAGACGGATTTGAGCATGAAATTGGAACATTTTTGTTTTTCTACTCTCCCTTAAACAAAGCATATGGTTAAACATTTTAGTTTAAAAGCAGTTTTAAGGGTTTAGGAGGGAGTTATCTAGAGCACTTTATGAAAGATTTGGAAAAAATCTTATTGAAAAATCTTGAAGAAAATGTGCTCAAGATAGAGAAGATTTTGAAAATCTTTGAAGATATGTAAGGAGAAAATATCTTCATTTGTTTTTAGGATAAGTGTTAGAAAAAGAAATTGGTTTTGAACAACACTTTCCTTTATTTGAAGTTCGGGTCCGAAACTGAGATGTTCCGAAGCCATTGGGTTAAGCTCGGGTTTCGTACTGAAATGCCCGAAAGCCATTAATGAAGCGCGGGTTTTGAACTGAATTGAACAAAAGCCATTGGGTTAAGCGCGGGTTCTGGAGTGAGTCTCTCAGAAGCCACTTGTTGTAGCTAGAAATCCTACTTTATCATACACTTCTTTGTAATATACGAATGGCAGCAAGATATAAGAACAAGAAGAAGAAGAATAATATAGATGGGGAATGAGAAGAAATATAAGAATGATAGATAAGGTGAGATGGTGGCAGTGGAGATGAAACAATGAATGGTGTATATTAGATTAGAGAGAAATGAAGGAAATACACACACACTCTCTCACAGCACACTTTGCTAAATGAGAGAGTGTTTTGCTTATATGTTGACTGCCATACGAATGGGCCTAGAAAGGCTTTTCATATGGACCTAATGTGGGCTAATATATGCACTACACATATACATTTAAGCTACTAACAAAACTAATGCTACTAGCCCTCATGTAAAATACATATTATACATGACACTTAATGTTCTAAGCTACAAATGACCATCACTTCCAAAATAGCATAAAATCAATGCTAACACACATGCAGCGGAATAGATCTACAATAACATGTAAATTAATTAACTAAAACTAAATAGAAAGTGTACCTTTTGATTTCTAGCAAGAACAAGGAATCACGTGCTTCAAGAACAAAATATATAAACCCTAATATGGGGCTTATATGGATCGAACTAGGCAAACACACGAGCTAAAGAAAGCTTGTCACTCGTTCTTGTACACACGTAATACTAGCGTTTCAATGAGAAAAGCTAGGTTCTAATTCACAAGCAAATTAAACACTTATGTGTTATTGATCAAACGAAAATCCCAAGATGATTGGGAAGTGTGGATCGAAAAACATAATAGAAAAAGGAAGAAGATGAATAACTTGCCAGAGAATTAGGGTTAGCCAATAACCAATACAATGGGATTGTATTTATAGGCAAACAATCCCTTCCTCTCCAAGTTACAAACCGAAAACCCTAGCCCAAGGGGAGGGTTCGGCCGACTCTAGCCCAAGGTGGGTGTTAGACTTAAAAGTAATGTTATATTCGGGAATTGCATAGTATTTAAGTACAGGGACTAGTTTAGTCATTATAGCTAAGTTAGGCCTAGTGTTCTTGTATAAATACCTTCCTTATCTCAACAAGGAAGGTTGGATTGTCTCATTTGTAATAAGGTGTGTGTGTGTGTTTCTCCTCCTTCTCTCTAAAATACACACACACCTTCCCCTTTCTTTAAGCTAATAATACCATGTTTAACCTTTACTTTGAGCTTCCCCGACCCCTCGAATCACCTAAATCACTTGTATTATAAATCACTTGTATTATCGGTCCTACAATTAGTATAATGAGCCAGGTTTTGTTTTTTACTTATTTGTGTGATTCGATCTGTTGGTTTTATGCTGTTTTTATTATAGATTTGGTCGCTGGAAAAAAATTTTCTGGTCATCGGAATTTTTTATTCCGTTTCATACGATAAAAACAGATCTAATGCGTGTCTTTTATGTATCCTTGGTCCAAAAACATCTCATCTTTCATATTAACAGTTATTATTGTTCCATTAGTCGAACAATTCATACTTCATCGAACGAGAAAATTTGATCGAACGACCAACATTGATCGAACGAGGTTTGTCATCGAAGGAGCACATCGAACGAGACAAGGGTAGTCGAGTTAGACACTCTTCCAAATTGATCGAACGACCTTGTCAAACGACCTAGTTGAAAGACCAAGTCGAACGACCAAGTCGAACGACAAAGTCGAACGACCAAGTCGAACGACCAAGTCGAACGACCAAGTCGAACAACAAAGTCGAACGACCAAGTCGAACGACAAAGTCGAACGAAAAAGTCGAACGACCAAGTCGAACGACACAGTCGAATGAAGTTAGGTTGATCGAACGAAAAAAAAAAAAAGATGAAGATGAAGAGACACGACCACAGAATATCTAAATATCACAGACTCAGTTCTATATACCACCATCAGTCAAGACTTGTCCTCATATCAAAATGAAAAAAATAATAATTCATATCGATAAGATCTATCTAACCACATCCATAACTACAACAAATCGTAGACCTAGACACAATCAAGACCCTCCCCATCACTCTCCAACTCTCATCTACCTATATCATTCCATTAAAATCAACAAGATCTCATATTCGATTTAACTTTCCCTCTAATATTTTACAGATTTTTTTTAGTTAAACATCATCATCATTGATCCTTTTGGAAGATTAACTTCCTCTCTATCCGAAAATAAAGAAAGATTTTTTAACAAATCTGTTAAAAATCATTCTTTGGTTCGTTCAAATTAGACAAAAACAAAACCACAAAACCTACCCGCGGCCATAGGAATGACCTTGAAGTCGCCGCGAAAGATCGTGCAAAAATGGTATACGAGGTTTTCTTGGATATGTTTGTGTTTACTTTTAAAGAGAAAGGATAAAAGAGTTGTCCTCGACTTGACATCTATAATAGATAGATACTGAGATTAGAGATTTGATTATAATGATTTGATTATTTTGATGAGAAGAGATGAGGTTTGGGAGAGATATTAGTGAAAGGGGGCGGACATACTAATGAAGTGTGTTTAAGGTTAGGTTAGATGTATACCAGTTATATGTTTGTGGACTTGGACTGGATGAGGTTTATTTCCTTTGGGCCATATAATCCGAAATGTTGGGCTGTAATGGAATGACTGATTGATGGGCTGGAACGTTTTAAGGACAAACCGAAGTATATTTAAAACTTGATGTTTTAATATAATTTGGATACAATTATTTGAGTGGTATTTTGGTCTCACGAAATTTTCACGAGGATACATGTATCACGGCTAATGTTTAATGAATATCAATTGTGACTACGGGGATGATTTGGTAATATTTATTTGGGTTTGAAGTGATGTTTTACGGATGCGTGCACTTAT
Source organism: Artemisia tridentata subsp. tridentata (assembly GCA_021014915.2). Classification (NCBI taxonomy): domain Eukaryota; kingdom Viridiplantae; phylum Streptophyta; class Magnoliopsida; order Asterales; family Asteraceae; genus Artemisia; species Artemisia tridentata. The sequence goes on along the minus strand of CP139507.1, from coordinate 316,808,429 downwards.
TTCGTCTTCTTTCTTTCTACCCTCCCGCGAAGATGACTTGTTTGAGCATATATTAATGGTGACGAAGACTTGGATATCTAGTTACTTTTGTGATTCTTCCTCTACACACAAAGTAGCTATCACTTTAAGGAGTTACGTTGTAGTGCTCAGTGTCTCACGTAGTTGAGGATATTTCAAGAAGGTTTTGTACTAATACTTTTGTTGAGGGTATAAGGCATACCGTTCTTAGTCACACGGATCGTACAAGATTAAGTCACAAATCTGGGGGATTTTACTTCATTCTCAAGTTCGTCATATTGGGTTATCTTCATATGTGGTTACTAAAGACGGCCGGTGTTTTTGATACAGGGGGTTGGTAAAGAGTTAAACACTTCAAATGGTATTGTTAGTAGATTGGGTGTATCGACATCTTCTCACGGGCTTATATGATTAATGATAAAATGCTTCCAGTTAATTCTTCACGTACACATCAACATGCTGATTCCGATTAATCGTAATCAGCAGGGGAGAGAAATGTGTACATCGAGGACGCACAACAAGTTCACATGATCGGGCTTAATGATTTATGAAGGGATTTATGTCGGAGATTGGTTGATTCTATGTCTTATCTTCTACTCATCTTATTCTACGCACTTCTACCTTATCCACCTTCACCAATTTCGGGCAACAAGATCAAGATGATCAGTGGTTCAACTTGTTACTTTGGTGTTATCATTTCATGTGTATGTTATGGGCTGATTTATCATATGAAAGACAACTGGGATGCATTTGGTGAGATGAAGATGTTAATACTCGATTTCCCCCAAATGGATAATCTTGAAGAAGGTCGAGTCTACAGTCTGTTCTACATTTTCCGCTGTGTGTTAGAAGACAAAAGACGGGATGCAGTTAACTATCAAAAGACTTCTTCAGAATCGCGGCAGTAATCAGAAAGGTTGTTTGTTTGGGGGAGAGCACTAATTAGGGGAAAGCACTCAGGGCACCCAGAATTATACCCTAATTAGATTTGCTCACGTTCTTCTGCAAGTAAAGAAATGAAAGCTGAGAAGATTCTACAAGCTGAACGAAGTAATGAAGTTTGAAGATCAGTCTCTGCGCTTAATGGTTTATATTTTACTTGTAGGGAACTTTGTAAGCAATTCCCATATAACATCACTTTGGGGAGAGATTGTTAGACTTAAAAGTAATGTTATATTCGGGAATTGCATAGTATTTAAGTACAGGGACTAGTTTAGTCATTATAGCTAAGTTAGGCCTAGTGTTCTTGTATAAATACCTTCCTTGTCTCAACAAGGAAGGTTGGATTGTCTCATTTGCAATAAGGTGTGTGTGTGTTTCTCCTCCTTCTCTCTAAAATACACACACACCTTCCCCTTTCTTTAAGCTAATAATACCATGTTTAACCTTTACTTTGAGCTTCCCCGACCCCCCGAATCACATAAATCACTTGTATTATCGGTCCTACAGTGGGCATTCTAGATCCTTCTTGCTTCCTTTTTCATAATTAGTCCTTTAACGACCGTTATCTCAAACTCCGTTAAGTACTAACGACCGTTAAGTATTTGTTTTGTGAAATGAATAAATAAAATATAAAATATATTTAATTTATTCAATCCATTGAAACTCTTACATATTGTGTGCAATCTCGAGTTTCGGGTTCAAAACCGGACATACTTATATTAATATTTATTCACAAACTCTAACACCTACTAGCAGGCATGTTCGAAACAATTAGAGCTCCAGATCCGCCGTCCTGTGGCATGACAAAGACGTCCACTTGATCAGAATTAGCAAAGAAGTTAAAGTGGAATCATGGAAGTGCCCTATGTAAATCAATATGGACGTGAGTCCATACACTCCCGATGCCTTAAACTACTAGGCTCCTGCAACAACGAGTAATATATGAGTAGAAGCATAACTTTAACATCAGAAGTAGATAATATAACTAGCAGATGAAATGATAGTATAACTAGCACTAGGCATCAATATTTCCGGAATTTCATGTCTATGATATAAGAGTACATGTATGTACTAGTGTTCTACATCATATATTGGAGTTCTAAGTTTATTCAAGGCGTCCTTTGGTATTGCAAGACCTCTGAATAAAATTCATTGCAAAAAATGTTTAACCATGAACTTAAATAACACAAAAAACTTTACCTCCACTTCAAACAAGACCCTTAAGATATAGCCTATTCCCGCTTATTTTAATATGAACTCCAAATATTACGGGTTTTAACACATTGGGTGGATAAAAATGCTTAACAAGTAGTAAAAAAGTTAACCTTGGATTTTATTGATATCAACATCAATCTTTTCAAGAGCTGGGATACAGAAGACGGGGCTGTCTTTCCGGTTCCATTTTTGGCTCTTGCGAGAATATCGCTTCCGGTCAATGCAATAGGAATACTTTCTTCTTGTATAGGTGAAGATCTTTCAAAACCCTTTTCATAGATTTCCATAAGTAGCTCGCGTTTTAGAATGTAGTCCTCAAATTCATTACCTTTCGTGGCAGTGACCTGTAAAAGAGCAGTGGAATATCTGTGCATATAGAGCAATGTAACCAATGTTACCTGCTTGTAAAGGTCTTCAAGATCTTTCATATGGTGAAGCAATTGCAGCCTTGAGAATTAATATAAAATATTGATAAAAACATAAGTGTCACTAATTTAAATTGGTGTTGCATGTAGCTTTTTAACTTTAGAATGCAAATAGATTATGAAGTTATCAATATATTTGTCTGATATGTGATCATTAAACTGACTGACTTTTTTTTCCATTGTTCGATGAACCAACACCATTACATGGATGCCCTAATTTAACAAACAGATAGGGTAATGGATAATGCCGATGCAGTAAATGTATAATACAGATGCAGTAATGTATAATCATACACTCTGGATGCCCAATTCATTCACAATTGATGCGCTAACATGTCATGAGATGTTCTAATCATACTTAATGGATGCGATAATGTCTCATGCGATGCTCAAAGCATACTAACAAATGCCTTAAACATTAATCCTTAACCCACCTACTAAAACTACCACCCATTGAACCTACCCACTAAAGCAACCCACTGAACAAACTCCCTGAAACAACCCACTTAACTAACCTGTTGCATATGCTCCAATATACCAACCCGCCAATTATCTAGCCTCTTTTGATTTTGTAATTCAACTGTTTAAGCCAGCTGCACCTGCAACAGTCTCCAATAGAATGTTATCTGGACAACAAACAACAAACAAAATGGGTGTTTTGCATTGTAGATTAATGATATGGAATAATGAACTGTAACAGGCTACAAACAATAGTGTAATTGATAAATAGATAATCATAATCAGTTTTCTTGTTTTTACTCCTAAACTAGTTATCCCGCCTTTAATGAACCAGTTATAATGTGTCAATTTCTCTTCATACAAACACTAGAAAATGCTTTTCTGTAATTGAAATGAAATTTTTTGGCAAAACTCAAAAGGCTAGAAAAAAAAAGATGATAACCACCAAAGACAAACAATTCAATTGTTTTAGGGGGTGTTTGGAATTGCTTATTTAAAGGTGCTTATCTCCTGATATTTTGATATTGACTCCCATGATATGTTGATGCCCTACTATGATACAAACGGATGCACTAAAGTACCTCAAACGGATGCACTAAAGGTCCTCAAATGAATGCACTAAAGTAACTCAAACGGATGCACTAAAGTACCTCAAACGGATGCAATTAAATAAGTCTATTCGAAAGAACGATTGTTTAAAACAGACGCAACAAGACACAACACTACTGTCACGTGACTTATACTTATGATAGTTGAACAGCGTTATAATGCAAACATTACCGGCTTTAAGAACACTGGCAACAACATCTTCGGGTAATTTTGAATATCCTTGAACATCATGCATAATAGCGACTGCATCAGAATCAAATGCAAAGTACCTGTGAGCATAGAAACAAGTTACACAAACACACCACCTCTGAATCTAAAGAGCCAGAATCATAATGCATATAATGTATCAGCACTTTGATTTTCGGGTAGCCAAAACGCTTAGTGGATTTTCTGGTTAACAAAAACTTAAATAATGGAAATGCCTGTACCCTTTAAAGTTCCAAGGTCCATGAGCCGTCTTTGTCAAAAGATTGTAATCAACATAATTTGGTAGACCGTTGAATCGATTATAAGCACATATTATCCCACTGGCTTGCCCTTGTTGTCAAAAAAATGTTGTAACAAGTCACGTGATGCCCTAATCATACTAACAGATGCGCTAATGCTTATTTTAGATGCACTAATCAAACAAATAGATGCCCTAACTTATAACAAGATACTATTGTCATACTAACAGATGCTGTAACACATTTTTTTTATGCACTAATCAAACAAATAAATGCCCTAACTTATAATATGATGCACTAACCATTCTAACATATCCGCAACAGTAAATGTAATAGACAAATTGAATCACTTCTAATTCAAATGTCCTACTAGAATCATTAGACTAATTAAAATATTTTACTAGTTCGAATTTCATAATCTGATATCAATCGAGCGATAAACGTATTAACCGGTATAATATGCCTCATGTCTTAACTGGTATAACAGGCCTCATGTCTTAAAGGTTAAATCTTCACAGCTAGTTCAGTAATCAAACTGGTTCATACTTTCGTCCAATTCCAGTTTCCTCGAGTTTGGATTATAATGTATAACATCATCGTCAAACGGATGTTGTAACGTTTATTTCAGATGCAATAACCAAACAAACAGATGCACTAACTTTTTCCTTGATGCTATAATCATACTAACTGTTGGGAAATATAATTTGATGATTACAAAACTATAGGGACTAAATGTAATAATTAGATAGCTTCTTGTGGAAGATAGGTTTTCATTGTAAACCATATTTATAATGGGTTAGGGCATTAGATATAGAAAAATGTAGATCTCTCCAATGAGAGTCGATTAGCAACGTGTGTGTGTACACGTTTCTTGTAGTAGTTGTTAGTTTATTTTATGAATAAAGAAGCGTGTTTCATTAAATAAATTCAACCTTGTTAAACATCATTGATTGTTCTTAATTCCGCTGTGCATATCAATGGTGTTTGTAAAACATATCCTAGATGGGGTTAAAGATTATTCAACAAGTGGTATCAGAGAGGGTTGCTCTCGATATCTAGGATCTACAAGGTTGTTGATGTTGGAGATGGAGCAGATGAGCAGATCTGGTGAAAGTTCGATTATTTTTGAGGTAATCGTTATTTTTTTTTAATTAATGGGTATCGATCTGTTTAATATATACATGGCAACAATGAATTTGATCGGTAATTAAAGGTTTTGTTATCCTCGTACTACATTAATTGATCGGTGGATGTTTTTTAAATTAATGGTGATAAATTAATGGGAGTTGTCGATTTGTGTAGGATAGCATCTGATCTGATTGGCTATTTTAATTGAATTGCTGGTAGCATGTGGTTATGGTTTTTTGCTTAATTGGTATTGAATTAATGGGGCTACGCATGATCAGTAATAAATTGGGATTGGATCTGATTGGAATTAACATTTTATATACATGTGGGACCGATGTGTATAACGCTTATGGTTTATATTATGAAGATTTGATTGGTCAAATGTAATTGAGGAGCTGATGATGGTGACTTCGTACAGTAATAATAATTTTTGTCGCTTGTGGAGGTCAGTGAAGTGTTTTGATTATAAGTCTGCTGCTACTATTGACTCGTGTAGATCAGTGTGGGAATTAATGTTGGTTGACCCATAAAGATAATTTTGGTCTCCTATTAATTTTGGTGGTTAATTCTGGTTTCATATTTTAATACTGCTCATTTGGAAGTTAAGTCTGCTCTCACTATTCGTTAATTCTGCTCTCACTCTGTTAATACTGCTGCTTTTTTGGTTAATGATGCTCGTTAATACTGCTTGGACTTCGTTTGTACTGCTAGAGCAGTTGTGGATCGCGAACAGGAAACTTTATATTACGGCTTGTTTTGGTGATTATTTAAAGAAGAAAAGTGAATATGGTTTATTTGATGTTGTAGTTGAGTTCCACAGGTGCGCGTTCTTATGTTTGTGTGTTATTGCAGTGAAGAAGACTTGATGAATCTAGCAAGGATGTGTGATCTACAAAATAGGGTGCTTAATGCTCACATTTGCTATCACTTAAAGGAGTTACGTTGTAGTGCTCAGTGTCTCATATAGTTGAGGATTTATCAAGAGGTCCTGGTAGCCTACTTCTAGGGATAAGTTTGGAGTCACGTGGATAGTGCAAGATATAAGACGCAAGTTTAGGAAATTCAACTTCTTCATCAAGTTCGTTATATTTGGTTTTCTTCATCAGTGATCATTTCATAAAGCCTATGGAGTTCGTGATTCAAGAGATGGTAAACATGCTTAGTTTCAGGGAAGCTTATTGATTAATTGTTTATCCATCTACATGCACCACTTAAGGAGAAGCGTTTTGTTTCAAGTTGCATGAAAGACCCCTATTCGATGATTACAAAAGGGGAAGATGATTGTGTTGCAGCTTATCGTGGGTGGTGACATGTTCAAGAAGACCTCAAGGAAGCTTTAGTTTTGTAATATCAAATAGGGGAATATTGTTGGGAAATATAATTTGATGATTACAAAACTCATAGGGACTAAATGTAATAATTAGATAGCTTCTTGTGGAAGATAGGTTTTCATTGTAAACCCTATTTATAAAGGGTTAGGGCGGTAGTATTAGATATAGAAAAATGTAGATCTCTCCAATGAGAGTCGATTAGCAACGTGTGTGTGTACACGTTTCTTGTAGTAGTTGTTAATTTATTTTATGAATAAAGAAGTGTGTTTCATTAAATAAATTCAACCTTGTTAAACATCATTGATTGTTCTTAATTCCGTTGTGCATATCAATGGTGTTTGTAAAACATATCCTAGATGGGGTTAAAGATTCTTCAACACTAACAGATGCAATTACATTAATCATTTAAACAATTGATGCTTTAATCATTTGAATCTCTTGAGTTGTAACCTTATGCTCTAATCATTCTAAAAGATTCAATAACATTAATTGTTGATGCATTAATCAAACAAACAGATGCCCGAACATGTCACGCGATGCTCTAATAATACACAATGGATACATCAATTTATCTCGCGATGCTCTAATCTAACAAAAATATGTTGTAAATCAAATTCCTTATAATCTAATCATCTACACTTGTTACATAATTTTTAAACTGATGCACTTATTCACACAAATAAATGCTACATATAACATATTACTTACACAGATGCACTAAAATGTAATATTGTACATACAAATCCATTAAATGTCATTCAATTGCACAATAACACTAATTATTTTATAAATTTCGCAATAATGAACTAAAATAACATAAAAATTAAAAAATCTGTAATTAAAAACTTACAATTGTCTGATATCTCTGGTCCGATTTCAATGTTATTCTGGTGTACGACGGATGTACGACAGATGGTCTAGTGTACGGTGTAGGTGGTTTAAGCTACACCAGTGACGGTGGAGATGATGGTGGCGATGGAGTTGATGGTGGCGAGGTGGAGTGGTGGAGATGATGGTGGCGATGGACATGGTGGCGACGGAGGTGGTGGTGATGGTGAGTGTGTGTTTGAAATGAGAGTGTCTTTTTGAATTTTGAGAAAAAATAATAACTGTGTGTTTGGATCTGTATTAACAAAGCTGATTCCTTCTCTTTTTTTTATTTTTTTCATTTTTTACCCTGAAGAGTCAACTGTTTTCGCCTTCTACCATGTAGTTGTCAAAATGTAACTTTTCTTACTTTTCTACCAAGATCAACTTTTCTCTAGAACCGGATCCGATATATATATATATATATATATATATATATATATATATATATATATATATATATATATATATATATATCCGATATATATATATATATATATATATATACTAGTTTTCGAAGCCCGCCCGCTGGGATGCCATGCTTTGTAATTTATACGCTCTTTATTGTAATTGTTAATTACTGATACACATAAAAAACGAATCTTGGATTATTTAGCGATTAACAATTGTCCACGTTCTTTACATGCATGCTTTGTAATCTTTTCTTTTGTAATTTTTACGCTCTTTATTATAATTTTTAATTACGTAGTTCTTTTGGTGATGGCTCTTTATTGTAATTTGCATGGTCAGCCTGATGGGCGGGGTAGACTTATGATTATCGTTGTAAAAAGTAAGTTAGCAAAAAAAATATATTAACATACTAAATTATATATTGAATGGATTAAGAACGAAAAGAAATATACGTTTATCAAATATGATAGAAAATATAAAGGTTGTCAACCTTCGTGTTTACAAACTTATTTACATGAATGCTGAAGAATAATACCCATCACCGACCACTGAAGAAATGTTAGTATTCGTGGCTATGTTTTCCAAGTTAAACGGTTATTTTTTTTTCCAAAATGACTAATGCCCATATGATTATCGTTGAAAAAAGTACGTTAAAAAAATATAAACATACTAAATTATATATTGAATGGATTAAGAAAGAAAAGAAATATACGTTTATCGAATATGAGGGAAAATATAAAGCTTGACAACCTTAGTGTTTATAAACTTATTTACATGAATGATGCATTTGCTAAATCATAGATGAGCCAAGATGCCTGATTGACACCTTCATTCCAGAACCTTGATAGCCGGCACATTTCACTGAAGCGCCGGACTTTGGCCCGTTACTGCGACATTTATAACTTCAGTTAGATATCATAATAAAATATATTATAAGTTAGACACCATGTACTCATTAATAACATACATTAAGACTCTAAATGTAATGCAAAAATACAAATGAACTAATTTCACATCAAAATAATTCTCACCGTGTAAGGGCCGGTGAGCAGGAGGTGAGGAACACATAAGTAAATCGTGGTTAGTTGGTTTGAAGTAACATGAATTGACCGCAATCAGGTGTGAAAACAGATGAAGACCAAAAACTGTTTTTTTTAGTAAAATAATAGATCTGGAAATATAGACCCGTTTGCTCATGAATGTGTTGATTCAAGTTATTGTTAAGAAGGTCCTAACATCAGTGGGGTTTGAGTCTTTGGCCATTTGTCACGCGTACCATTCGGGGTTTTAATTCTTGTTAATTATTTCTTCGATTCGTTGGCTAAAAATTTATTTCTTGTTATTTATTTTGTTATCCATGGCAAATACATGCATGTTTGTCCATGGAGTTAGCCAACACCATGTAATAATCTTTATTTGAATGTATTATTATGTGTTCATATGCAAAGCCGATGAAAACCTAGACCACTTGTGCGTTGTGATTGTGATTGTTGGTTGGTTTTTCTTGTTTTGGGGTTTGCCATTGTTTCGGCACTTTTGTAATGTATTTCAATTTTGGTTTTGCCAATGTTTGGGCATTTTACAGTAGATACAAAGTAGATTAGTTGTATTTTACTTTATATGTATTGTAAACAAGAGCTTGGAAGCAAAAGGCGAAAGATTGAATAGTTGTAGACTGAAAGTTGCTGCTGGACACCTGTTGGGAAAACGTGCTTACCTGCTGATTGGTAAGGTATTTTTTTCTAAAATTTTTGGTGCAGGTCCACAAGAAATAGGGCTACAACTTTGTCAACTGGGCCGGATCATGAGGAGGTGATCTTTCTTGGCTTTTGGGCCTTGCAAAACAGAAAAACTGGGCTGACAGAAACTGAAGTTCATGTGCATAATGGGCTTTTTACTTGCTCATGATTGTCTTGGAGCAAGTGGGAGCCCTCCGTGTGGTTGTGGTTTGTGTCCCTAGTTGACTCTTGGTTCTCGTGATGGCTCACGAGACCAAGCATAGGATTTTCATCGGTTGAGGCTTTGCATATTGTGGTTGTATGTTTGGTTGGTTGTTTTTATGTATGTTGTGACTACATGTAAAACGGAAAAATGTTTTCTTAAAACTTGAAACTAAACATAAACCATTTTGAACTAAGTCTTATGATTTAGTTTAACTAAGTTTAAATATGATTTGAAACTTAAAAATCATTGTTTTCTAAATAACACTTAAACTAGTTAAGATTGTTTATTTATTGATTTATTGTATTGTCCAAACTTAATTAAAATCCACCTAGGATTTATATTAGTCTTGAAAATGGACAACTTGACACACATAAATTAAAACAATGATTAGACTTAAGTTAAGAAAAGTTTTTAACTTGTGCTACGAAGAATGAATGCATGCTTCTTTCGTACACGTTTTTGATCCACATCAAAACTATTTACCCGTCAAAATTTAAGTCACGCCGTCCAATTATGAGAACACTTGCAATTACCTTTTAGCATCTGGTCAGACCTAGGCTGAATTGTAACCCAAGGTGACTATTCTCCATGGTCAGACCTAGGATTATTCTCACAGTTTTCAAATTGGATGACTTAATCGAGTAGTGTGGGTCAGACCCTTACCCGAGGCAAAGATGGGACTAAACATGCCTACATGACACTAGTTGTTTGACACTAGATGCCATGAGTCCCATAAGGATCTAAGAGTTGTACATGTAATACAATTGGTGATCGTCGCCTACCTATTGAATCCACCATTTCTAGTAGATCAACTGCATTAATGGTCGAACCTCAATGAGGATCTTAGCCTTTTCGTAAATTAATTGTTTTAAATTATAAACATGGGGTAGTTAATTTATAAAGGATAATTATCGAAAATACTAAAATTGAACTTTGTAAATTCAATTAATGAATTAATGCAACACAACCGTAAACAAAAGTTTGTTCTTTTCTTGTTAAAAGTACGAACTGAGTCGCTCTTTCCTTGTAAGAAAGAGACTTGTTCCTATCCTTTTTCTTTATGAGGAAAAGCCATAATAGGAATATTTGAATTTTCCTAATTCTAATCAAACTCAAGGAAAACCTACTCTAGAAATCGTGATGTCTTGTAAAAGTCAAAACGGTTAAGTATGGTTACACATCTTATTCCTTCAACGTTGTTTTATAACCCTTGTTTCGGTTTGAAACATTGAAGAAATATAAGATATTTGGACAACCAAGAACACGTGCACTTGACTTGACCTCTTTGGTCAGACCTTAGGGCCATTTCAACCCATGGCGAATTTTGCTCATTGGTCAGACCTTTGGCGATATTTGCATGTTCTTGCTTGGTCAACCTATTTCGTACTAGCTACCAAACTAAAATGAGTTTAAATAATTAGAAGATGGAAGTATCAATAAACCGCAATGTGGTAAAGGCAATTACTAGCATGATTACCTAGCAGTTTGCCTTAACCCAATATGCCTACTAAGGTCCTACATACCCTTGTGGTAAAGTAGACCAATTATGGAGGAAATGCATGCCTATTTTCAAGTTAAAATAGCAATGATGGCTAGCCCATCATCTATATGTTAGAACTTGATGCACCTTCTTGAATACCTAAGTACATGTTTACTAGTCAAAGTGACTCACATTAGCAATAATGTGTAGATATTCAAAGAAAGATGGAAAGTATCCAATCGCTACTCACTCTCTACTGGTGACGTAAAACATTGTAATGTTGTCTAATCCAGTGGGAGCTACGTGATTATATTACTGGTGACGTAACACATGTAATGTTGTCTAATCCAGTGGGAGCTGTAAGCTTTATTACTTGCAAGTTGCCCATCTTATTTCCAGATTGTCTTGAAATAATACATTACTTTCCACGTGTTAAGCATCATAGTTTATATAAGAACCATTACATAAGTTTTATATGATAACTTGTCGCGTTCCTGATGTTGCTTCCTAAAATGTTATCTATAAAATTGTTATGCATGATTCATTATTCAAACGATAAAGTTCTACATATCTATATTTTGATTTTTGACTAAAAATCATATGTTATCTTATACATTGTCATATTGCTCATACAAACAAACGAGCGTAGTGTTGTTTGCATGCTCTCACGATGTTGTGCCATGCACAAGTGGGAGAAATCTTAATTGTGTGCAAGGTACAACATATAACAATATGACTAATAGTTTTTCTTGACTGCAAGGTAAGAAACTAAAATTCTACTAGGACTTCTACACATAAAATGTACGTTGCCCTAATTAGAACAAATATCAAGATATCATGAAAAGCTACTTCAACATATTCACTGAATTGTTTAGTAAATATGATTATGTTTTCTTGTAAACTCATAATCATGAAATACAAAATTAACTTGAATATACTATTGAGGCCAAGAGTCGGCGCTCGTAATTACTTTAGTTGAATATGTTTAGGTCTCTTGTAAAGACACAAACATCAATTCCGTTAATTCTTGAAAGACTTATAACGTAAAGTAAGACGTTGATTTGTTATGTCTTCTTGTTAAGACATGTACACTTACGACGTATAATATTAAATGTTTATGTTTTCTAGTCAAAACATACACATGAAGTAAAGTATGCAATAGGCTAAAATTACTATTGATACCATCTGGTTTGACTTGGTTGGTAGATATGTAAGCCCAAAAGTATAAGTTCATCTAATGAGTTGTGTGATAGTCTCACAACATCAGTCCTCATGGAATACCACAACTTTATGGTATGTCCATCGTGGAAAATCAAACACTATTGATATTGTTTGATCTTTGATGACTTAAACTGTTTTACCTCCAAAGCTATCAAGGTTAGAAATTGGATGTGCCATGTGTACACTTAATATGGTTCTAACCCAGAAGGAATTTAAGACACCATTGTAGTATGGCATGAGATGAATCTCATTATGTCTTGTTTAAAGTTCTGAATTTGTTAACTACTTAAGAGTAAGTAATTAACAAACTAGAGTCAAGAACTGACGATGTATTCTGGATGTCCCACTTGAAAACAATTCATTGTTTCTCATGATGCTGAGTATCTAGAGATTAGTCTCTACATACAAAAGCAAGTGGGAGCACCTTTAGATCTTGAAGTTGTTCAAGAACTAAATACACAACCTTCTGAGTACACTTGCTAATGTCATACTAAGGTTGAACATGGATATGTTAAACCATAGATTGATATCTCTCATTCATAAATCCACAAGGATACCTCTTGCACCTGAATGATATAGTTTTTATATCAATGCTGAGGGACATAAGTTAGAGGATCATGGTGAACCTGCTAACTACTGAAATGCATTATCAGATATTGTATCTGATGAGTAGCTCAAAACTATGAATGTTAAGATGCAGCCCTTGAAAGACAATCACTCGTGGAGTTTGATTGATCTCTTACAAATCAGTTAGACTGTGAGGTTAAGAATGAGTTTCTTGATAAGAAAACTCAAAAGGGAAAACTTGTACACACGTTTAATGCACAACTAGTAAAAGGAGTTTACTCGTACTCAAGAAATTGACTATGACTAAATCCCTCTACCTAGAAACATTAAATGTATAAAGACGATTAATTGTCATACCTGATTTCATGTATATGAAATATGACAATAGGATATCAAAACACTTTTCTTGTTGATTACCTTTGCGAGGACGATGAGTAATCAAAAGGGTTTATGAATCCATATAATCTTTATTATGTATACAAGATAAAATAATCCATGTGTGGATTAGATCATGCATCTAGGAGCAAAGATCTTGAGTTAATTATAAAATCATTAATTTGATTTTGATTAATAAGATTACTCCTAAGTACACTAAGAGCAAGTTGGAGCATTTTATTTATTTTCTTAAATCTCATATGTCATTGACATATTAGAAACAATATTCCACCTAAGCTAGACTTTAATCCTTAGCTTGGAATGAAGTTTCTCTTGAGGGATTTATAAAATAAAACATATAACATTGTTATATATATGTTTATTAGAATAAACATAAGCGGTTATTAAGTCTAAACATAATATGACACGTTATTGAGGAGAGTCTCAATGATCAATCTTACTTGATGAGATTGAACACATGATTGGAAATCTTAAGTTTGACTGAAGGATTCATCATGTAAGTCATATTAAGTATTGGACTACATATTTATCATTTGCATGAATGCAAGATGAGTTGATAACAACCAATATCTAAGTGAAAGTCGTTAGATAATTGTTAAACGAACATTATATTGGACCTACATAGGACCAAAGATATGTTCAAACGTTTACGGATATATGAGGAACTCTGTTTTGTTTGCATATGTTGATGCTTATTTAACTGAGATGATACTCAACCCCAGTCATGGTAGGATGTCATCATGAATGATGAAATTGCTGACTAGATGTGCTCGACTAAGAGCATTAATGCGTTATACATTAAAAGAATAAGAATACTTTATAGGTTGAGAAACTATTCAGATGACTATCTAAAGTAGGTGTTTTGCTGGCTTCAAACACCCTATGGAATGTATTGTTGCGATACTCGTCTTGTACTTGAATGTGCACATACAAAGGACAATCATCATTCAAACCTTTCATAAGTTTTGAAACAAGTATTCTCAAAGTTTACTCAGATGACTACTTGTTGTCTTGTACAACATGATTCGATCATGGTGGGAACATCGGATCCCGACCTATGAGTAGTCTTATGCATATCTGTTTTTAGTATTTGGATAATGGAACTGTAAGCAGTCGTATTATACAATGAATTGATATACCGGGTATGATCGTCTTCATTTATACTACTGTGTTCTATATTTGCATGTTTAATCCATGAATAATTTATTTATTCTAAAATTATCCATTGTCGGTTGATGATATGGGAGCATCATCGAATTAAGGCAAATGTGAGCGTGCTGGTGATTCATTTGCCACACTCACATGTTGTTCATTGTGATGAACATTGGATTGACCCAACCTACGAGTATTCACTACATGGATCGTCGTCAATAGTGAATCTCGCAAGAGGTTATGTCTCTTATCCTCAGACTTGAGATGCAAGTAGGTCTTGCATGTGTGGAATTTTATTCTTTGATATGGTTAAACGCTATCCTGAATAAGGTAGTTATAAAGGCCATTTTCAGGAGTGATATGAAGCATGTGAATGACACGTGTAGTCAAAATGGGATTTGTTCCTCCACTTGCTTTGGAGTTAGATACTATTGGGCCCCTCGATGAATTGAACAGATGTTTGTATGGCCGTACCCAAATGAGATTAAGATGAATCTTAATTCACTTGGTAATCTTGTTCAATATCCGTATCGAGAAACATAATAGTTGAACTATTAGAATGACTTTTGATCCATGTCTAATGTTCAACACGGTATCTGTAACAAAAGGATAGATGACATATAAACCATCTGAAATGAGACGTTTAAGAAACTAACCTCACATATTTCTAGGGGCAGTGGCGTGTTGCTAGACGCTAACCATTGCTTGTTAAATTACTTGATTATTATGACGTCGCAAGTGGGAGCTGTTGGAGTATGCTCGTGTCATAATTACTAACTATATGGCTAGAAATATGTGAGCCTATGGGGTCACACACATATACATTGAGGTGCCACTTTATATATCGTGTTTACTGTATTTACGATATATAAATAACCGTAAGTAACCAGGAACCGCTATTGGGCTTCTAATGAATAAGTAATGGACTTATTGCATTGGACTAGAAAATTAAATGGGAAGCCCATTTGGGGCCCAATGGTGGCCGGCCTTGATGTTGTAAAAGAAAGGGACTAGTTTGTATTTTATGGAAAATATAATCACCATAATATCCTTATTATTGTGATTAGTAGTTACCTAATATCTCTCCCTCTTCCTCTCATCAAGGACCACGAAATAAAACACACCAAGATCTAGGGTTTTTGTTTTTTCATCAATCTCCATTGAATCTTGTTCATTCAAGGGTGCTTGATTGGTTACGGTGGTTGAAGGACTAGCATCCATTGGCGTACGGTGACGTGTAGTGTGTTTCACACTTAGAGGAGATCAACCTTATTGATCTCTTGGGTTTCTTGATCAAGTCGTGGGTTATAGTGTTGTTGGTGACTCTCGGATCACGCTACAAAGGTATAACTTATGTGTTTATTGTTTTGATTGATCATATGGCACTATGGATCCTGTTATGGTGATGTTTATCCGCTGCGTGAATTTATTTAATATGTTATATATGTCATACATCACCTATAGTTATGTCATATCTCTGAAGGGTCAAACAGGTATCAAATAATGTATTTCTCGTATCAAAATTTCTATATCATTTTGTTAAAATAATTAAGTTTAGATTATCCACACATTGAAAATGATTTGTTGGTGAAATCCAAACACAACCTAAAAAAATACTTTAACTTGGATATGAAACAATAGCAAACCCCAGACACGGCCTTAAACATGAACGAAATCAAATAAAGTAAAGACATGTTTATAACTAATATGCATATGTATTGACAATTAAAACCCCTTGGTGAATATTCTACAATATTCCATAGCGATGTCTTACATATTTGATTTAATGGCAATGTCTTTGTAGTATAAGCATTCAATTTATTAAAATTACAAAAGTACTAAATGAACATAAAGTTTCAGGGAAAAAACAACTTTGATCACCTTGGCTGACTATCAAGACCTCAATACAATGGATATTTTTTCTTCACTTTCTGGTTGATTCCTGGTTAAAAGGGAAATGCATGGTAAATTATTAGTACAATCTCAAGTGTCATCCTATTTGATTGATGCAGACTATGATCATACAACTTTAAGACCTAAGTGTGCAACCCAAGTGTGCAGACTCCATTCGAAGTATTGATGAAATTTTGTCTAATAATCATTAAGAAAATAACACAATATGATAGTTAAATAATTGCATCTTACCACTGTATTTTCAAGGTTAAATATCTGAAAACTCTTGTTGCGTCAATTGATACTTGCCAACACTTCATTGCCGATATTAGCGGCCTGATGATACATTCCAAGAATACCTTTTGAACAAAAGTCGGGATTTTAAATCACAAATATTTAAAGTAATTTACCTCTAGCTGTCTTAATGTGTCAAGCAAACTCGAACACTCTTTCCAAAGAGCTTTAACATGGCCTTGAATTTCGGAAAACTCTAAAACATAATCTGCTCACAATCCTTAACCGAAGTCTCACTTGTGCCTTCTTCAATTAGCAGTTGCTTTAACTTTTAAGTTGAGATATGCCAGTTGGGACAACGGATAACTTATTATCCAATCTTCTTAAAGAAATCATAATAATCATGAACCTACAACAAAAGATAACAAATTCATTACCTGAATGTGTACCACCAGGTTGCTTAGGAGATAACAAATTATCTACGGAGCTGCTCCGTATGATCCAACATGAAGAAATCTTGTGTCCCATTCGTTCAACATTTACTCGAATATGTAGCAAGCATATGATTATCTGTGTTATAAGTGGCACTTTCATCCCATTTATTAATGAAATCAGTCCATATGGGTTATGCTTTACCTCAACCGGGTCAAGTAAAACTTATAGTTATAAGGGAAACTGATAAATGCGTTGAAAGAAGCCAAAGTTTATATTCAGCTCATAAAACCTTATAAATAGTGCTATTCAAAGATTTATAATTTTACCTGAGCATTGATTAGGAACTCCAATGATTTTGTAGCATGATTTTGCTATCATTTTTCGTAGGTTACCCATGATGCACATATGCAAATGTTTCCGGTTACTCCTAACCTCTCCATGAACTAAAGGTCAATTAGCCCTTAAGAAAGAATAGTGCACCATTCCTATGTGTGTCCTTGTTGTTGTAATCCCGATAGAGTTCTCTATTATACCAAAGCACTATGAAGTTGATGCATAGTAAGTTAGTAACATTTTGATCATGTCCTTTTCGGCATTGAGATTATATCAGTTACTATCATCTATTTTTTTTATCTGAAACAAACCAGCCAGGGATGCAACGATATATCCTTCTAGGTCAGCGGCCAAACTTGCACATATGCAAATGTTTTCGGTTATTCCTAACCTCTCCATCGACTAAAGGTCAATTAGCATTTATATGGTATTAGCATTTCTTTAAACAGTTTTAGACATCATGTATCTTATACAATTTATAATGCCACAAAGTCATGGTTCTGACATTTGAAAGTTATGGGTTTTTACAAAGTGATAAAGAATTAAATATTTAGATACTATGTTCCATAATGAAAATCCAAACACTGTTATCTTTTTTTGTCTGTAACGTCATATGCAATGGTAACTGACAACATGTATAATATACCCACAATGCAGCAAAGCGATGAATAGGAATAATGAATTTATTTACCTTCAATTGTAGACAGTCTTCGGGTACTGGTTGCACGGGTATTGCTGAAATCATTTTCTACTTTTCGATTGATAGCTGTAATAACATATCATTGAAAAAAGTTAGTATCACCTAAACCTTTGTTCATATATCACGCCAATGAAAAAGTTTCAAAATACTACAATAACAGGCATGTTACTCACATTTACATGATTCGGGCCATTGTGCAGCCGACACATGCTTACGTAAAGAAGAACATACTGCTTCATTTGAGTTGTTGTTGCAGCTGTGCAGACATTAGCTAACATGGACATAGCACGTTCTTTGTTACCAACTGTGACAATAGGCTATTAATTTATGGGACAAATGCAGTGAACCCATTATATAAGGGGTATCAAATTTACTCACCGTGTCTCGTTGGATGTGTTGGGCCAGTATTCCCATGTACGGCACTTAACCTCTGCCGTTTCTTTTTGATTATCAGCTGTAATGACAGTACGTTGCAAAGAATGAGTATAACGTAAACATCCCCCTACACCGACCTGTAAGCACACCTGTTACATATACACACCGTCACGTAAGCTTTTAACCCTACCCAAAGCCCCAACACTGTGAGATTATTTTATTTCCTGCACAACAAAAACATAGTTAATAGCAAATAATTGAAGCGACAACAGTTACGTGACAACTTTTTCTTGACGACCATTGCTATTTAGAATTCATCAATTCAATAAGCTCATTCTTAACGTCTTATGAGCTTCTCAATCTATAGACTTAAATAAGTCAGTTCTTTTTCAGAAGTTAATACATTTATAGCTATAATGTCAAAATTCAGGCATTATGTCTTACAATACTACTCTGTACCTTAGCAAAACCAATCTTCGTTGTCTTCAAGTAGACTTCTGTTTTTGTGTCATTGTCTTCAAGACCTTTTATTAAAATTAATATTATCTATGCAGTAGCTTGATTATGAAATTTTAATCCTCTCCAGACACACCTTATCCTTATTATTGTAATAACCTATAAACCTCATTTTCGCAATGACCTACTTGATATATATACACTTTCTTTTAGTTCCAGAAACTCCTCATTTTTGCTAAGACCTGATATATAAATTTTTTAAAGTCTATTCCAAACACACCCTGTTTTATCAGTGACTTGGGCTGCTCCAATAATTTGCAATTTTTCTGATCCAAACACCCCTTCATTGTGCAGTGACCTGATAAATTCTTCTTTTCATTTTTAAGTTTCTGTTCCAAACACCCAGCATTCCTCTACCAATCTACCTGATATAATACATTTTAGCTTTAAAAAAATTTAGCCTCCTGATGTACAATACTAACACCTGAGAAAGACATTTTCTGTCCACTTTAAAACACTTCTTGTTGCTATTATAACCTGAACCAAACACTCCTCGTTCACATTATAACCTCATCCAAACTCATGCTCATTCTACAGCAGCCTAAACCTGACACACCTGGTTTAAGCAATAACAAACACATCTTATTCTTAACTATAGTAGTCTGATCTAAGCACACCCTATTCTTAACTCTATAGTAGGCTGATTCTAACATATCTCAATTCTACAACAACCTGATACGTATTAAGTGCGCCTACTTTAGAAGCTCTCAAAGCAACTAACTGTTATATAAAATGAAATGGGTAAGTTTGTGATAACAATGACATACTTGAAAAAACCAAAAGCCTTAGGAGTGTCACCAGTTCCACCGCCACCAGGCGCAGCAGCTCCACCAGCTTGGCTATAGATAGACTAACCCAAATACATCATTTCTTGGTTTAACGCAGCCATTTCATCCTTCATGGTCTGAGTTGACCCACCTGATATGGCATCTTTTAGCTCTTTCAACTTCCCGTCTACCTTTTCTTTCACTTCATTTGGTACCTTATCTCCTACTTCTTTCAACTGTTTTTCACATTGGTATACAACCGATTCCATGTCATAAAGTATATTAACATCAGTGTAAGTGATCAGACCATCACTATTCTTTTCTATATGCTTTGAACTTAAGTCAACATATCTCGTTGATCGCTTTCTCTTGATTTGATCTAAAGCGTTACATTAATAAAATTGGAGCAATAAATTTGATAAAGTTAAACAAAAGTTGTATCCTGAATTTGTATTGTTCATCCATTAGTTTAGTTAAGGAAATCAAAGGATGGAGGAATTAAGGAGAGATACATGATCACACAAACTTACCGCATCAGTAATATACTTTATGACATCATTAGTTGCTTCACTAAGACAGTTCAATCAGGATCCTTTGAGTTACCATTGAGGAACTTGAAGCTCTTCACAATTAAATTGCAATAATAACTTGATGCTAAAAACATTACTATAAGTAGTGGATTTAACAGTAGAGACATACCTCGAAGGTCTCCACTTATTCGTTTTGTATCTGCACATTTTTTAGTTTAAGACATCAATCTACCTACATAAGACCCCACATCAATAGTTAGTGAATACACCATAATAAATGGTTAATCATCAACGAAAATACCAAATCAAGACTTAATATCCATACCAATTAGTGGGGAACACACGAAGAACAATATCCAGTACTTGAAGGGCTTCTTGTGGAGCATCTGTCTGCCTTTCTTGTAAAAACATTCCCAAGTGATGCAAGTCTGCACGTGAAGCCAACTTGATCGCAACTTTGAAGTCCTTCTCTCTCCTGAAACAGTAATGAAAATTAAAAGCATCATCAGACACCACCCCGTACATAGAGTTAAGCTAAAGCAACTAAACCAATAAGGATGCAAACCTTGCACTTCCTGTTCCACCATCATCATCGAGTAAAGTAACTTTTAAATCATAAGAAACAAAAGGGAGAGGGCCATCCGTATAGAGACTCTTTCTTCCATCATAAGCCGGAAGATGTTTCCCAAGATGAGATTCCTTGTATAGTTTCACCAGTTGTGCCATCACTACGCGGTTCACTCCACGTGAGGTCACTTCAGGTGTGATGGTAACCTGCACAAACCAAAAAAGAATATCATTCTCAAGTCAAGCAATAGGTAATTTACGAATATCTTTCGACCACAGAAACTTACATGCAAATCCTTGTCAGGCAGTTCAGTAAAGAAATGGTTGGTCTTAACAATGCAGTGTTGTCCCGAGACACCTTTTCCTGGATGTAGAGGGAATCTTAGTGATTTGTTAGAAGTGGTGCAGCCTGAACCGCGGTCTCCTTAGTAGAGGGTGGTTTGAGCTGAGCCATTGCTTCATGCACAGGCTAATTAGAAGATGAACCCGTAGATTACTCAGCACAAACAGGTTGCATGGTGACCCCAGGTTGCTTGGGGGAGCCTGTGTTGCTTCAACGACATAAAAAATATGATTAGCTTGCAAACAGGTACCACTTTAATGTCTGTGATACCAATTCACTATATCAATATTTTAGACTCGGTTTGCAAAAAACAACAGACCTCTGGTAAGCAAGTAAGGAACAAAATTAGTTATATAATACTATAACATGGTAAGTATGTTGTATAAGTTTTCTGACCTATACATGTATCATAGGTACCTGTAATTCGATGTTGGTTGCTGACCAAAATCGTGGCACTGCCAATGTTTTTCCCCATAGGTACGACATTTGTTAAAGTACTATGGCTTAGTTTCATCTATCTTTAGCACTACATCATCAGTAGTAAATCACACACGCTGAATACCATTTGCGGTAATTAACGTTAAACAATGTCTGAATGAAGTGTGTGTATAAATATTGTGTATACCTTTAGGATATCTAGGTTTGTTTCTAGCAATGTGTTTAGCAGTATGCTGCTCCTAACTCTTTCTTCTTCCAGTTATGCTCGTCGCTCTGTTTGAACCTCTAGGGGTAATATTGCTACAATTTTAGGGCTGTAACATGTGTCATAATTGGTAATTGGTAATTGAAAGAGTAAATTGTGGCTTACACATCAACAATTTATTGGGACTCTGGAACATTAGGATTTAGATAGTAAGAGGTAGTTGGGGTTGCGGACAATTTGATGCCACCTATTGGTGTAAGAGAGTTAAGAGGAATAATAAGCTTGAGGGTGTGCAACTACATGTGCATGTGTATGTGTTCTATGTACCTCCATATCTTTTTACCAAACATGAGTTGATGGCTATAGTAACAGGCTTTTCCAATGCCATGTATTTTTTGATTTCAAAAATGGTTTCCTTGTCATTCCAAAGACTGAAGGTGACAGTGTTGTCGCTGGAAGCAAATGGCTTTGGATGTAATATGTTATCGCACCTTTTCAATATAAATTATTTTCAGAAGTTTAATGTATTAATTTAACATACCTGTTAGCATCATATCTTTTGCATCTGCCATTGTTCCCAATTCATTGTATGGGGTGAACTTGACTTTAGTTTATAACATAAACATTTTAACTATTAAAAAATGTAAGAGAGACTACTTAGTTATGAACAATCAAAAGGTGTAAACATTAATCTAAGGGTAAACACCCTTCTTCAGTGTTACCGGGTTAGCCTTTGGATTTCGAATTGCTCATTCTTTGCCATCACAATCTCAATCTGTATTCAAGAGTGACGATTTAAGATAACGTAGCACAAAAATTCGATTAGTAACAACTGCAAGAAAGTGAATTAAGGGAAGAACGACTAACCTTAGCCTTTTGAATTAATTTTCTAGTGGATCCATCTTTTCTTTTAATAGTTGATATGGAGATCACTGCTTGGCACGTAACAAAATTCAGACCAAACGTTTGATATATATGAACTAATAAATCATCGAAATCGGATTCTTACATTTCTGAGTTGGCAGACCGTTTCCCTCTAGAATCTCAGCAATCATAACAGTTGGTATGGCTGCAAGCATTACAAACAAGAAAATTAGTTTAAGCATGCATGTTACTCTTATATCTCATGGTACATAGCCTTTCAAACATATTACGCACCTGAAACAATGGACATAGGCCAACCTGTGATGACACCTATTCAACCAAGGCATGCCACATGATCGGATGACGTAAATAATATTGTTAACTATATAACTAATTCATGCAGTCATACATGTAAAAAAATTGCCACCTAAACTCAACATTAGTCCACAAGATAACCTTGTTTCTTTTGTTACCAAAACGATTCTAAAACTGTCCCTCAGAAAATGCAACCAAAATAACATCATGGGTCCTGAAGTGTGAAGATTTCCTCCTTTTTCACGGTTCCTCCTTTTCAGACAAAGTCAACTGAATGTGGCAAGGAGATGACATGTAATCTACAAAGCAAAATCAATATTTATCCAATTAAAACATGTTACAGGGTTTATAAATTTAAATTGCGTTCAAGTAGATGCAACTTCAGGAACAGCTTGCATACCATGTACATGTACCCCTAAAATAAAGGATACAAAAACCAAAATCATATTTTTAAACCAAATAAATTAGCCATGCTTGCCACAATTGTAGGAACCTAAAAACCTTGCAATCACACGCACCTATTATAAGGTTCTGAGAAAAAAACTCATATGAATGATATTAGAGGTAATGCTTAAAAAAACACAAACGAACACTTTGTACTGCTGAGATGTTGCCAGTTTGTCTTTTACATTCGTACTGCTACGATCTCGAGTTAGTACTGCCATTGAAGGTTAGTACTGGTGGTATATATTCGTTTGTACTGCTTGTGTTTATTCGCGAGAGAGAGAGGGATATAAAAGGCGGTGCACTGGAACACAACTTAGGTTTGAAATCAGCTGATTGCTTAAGAAAAAAATGAAGTTCGATTTAACTGAGACTAAAACTTACCAAGCAGTACTATTTTACTATAATGAGGACCATTAATGATTAACCAAGCAGCAGTAGTAAGTTTCAATTGGTAGATATGATAGCCATCATAATTGAGCGAAACAATGATCTAGAAACCGAATTAATTCCGAGTATTTATTACATTCTGAACATAAATCGAACATAAATTGTGATGACTGAAGGATGGAATAAATCGTGATGTGTTTTTACAGTAGTAACTAAAAACTAATCTATCACAATTAATTAAAAAAAACTGAACATAAATCGAATCGAAAATCGAATTAAATATATACCTTGGATTATTTAGTCATTCACATCAATTTTCAATATATTCCATACGACAATGATAGATAAATAGAGTGAGGATGGTGCGGCTGCTCAAGGTTT
Source organism: Artemisia tridentata subsp. tridentata (assembly GCA_021014915.2). Classification (NCBI taxonomy): domain Eukaryota; kingdom Viridiplantae; phylum Streptophyta; class Magnoliopsida; order Asterales; family Asteraceae; genus Artemisia; species Artemisia tridentata. The sequence continues at coordinate 316,784,088 of CP139507.1, read as the reverse complement.
TTAGTTACCTTGTGTGAGATGGTGCGGCTGCTCTTGCAAAATCAAATGACATAATTAACCTAAATTTAAAATAGTTGTTACATTCAATATAATATAATTGGTTAATGTTAGAAAGATGAACTTGGAGAGTATTAAAAAGACATGCATGTTTTAAGATTCATTACACCAACATCTGTTCAAAGAAGATGACTTAGACAAAGAAGAGGTTTAAACTGCAAAATAAAAATCCAAAAAAAGCTACATATGCATACATCAGTATCAAAGTTTCATCATTATGGTGTTTCATCATTAGGGTTTTGAGGGAAAAGAAACGTACCTTTTTTTGCACATATTAGGGTTTTGATTAAAAGGATATTATGAATGAACCTGGTTTTTTTTTTTTTTTTTTTTACGTATGTTTATATGATTAGGGTTACCTAAGTTGTAGGATTCTATATTTATCTCATTAAAATGGTAGGTTGCATAGGTTCATAGATTTTGTTTTGCAAAATCTAAACCAAAAATGTGTTGGTCTAGTGGTTATCATATTTGTTTGTGGACTAACAGACCCATGTTCAAATCCTGCAGGTGTCAAGTTTTTTAAAAATCCAAATTTAAGCTTGTTAATTCCGAATTTAAGCTTGTTAAATGCATGCTTAGGTGGCTTCATTTTGATGACATGGAATAAAAATATGATGAGGTGGTATTCCATGTCATTGATGATGTCATATACATCCAGTTATATATATATATATTATATATATATATATATATATATATATATATATATATATATATATATATATATATATATAACACTTAAACTTGCAAGAATGAAGGACGTTGGAATGACCTTTAAGCCAAAAAAAAGGATCAACCGATCGTGATTTCCATCCACACTAGTGCCGATCGATCGCGACCACCATTTTGATCGATCGTTTGGCTCCTACTGTGTGCAGCCTAAATGAACAACCATCCTTCTTACTTAAACCTGTTACCTTCTTCTTTGTCCCTTTCTGTACACCTTTACCTTTGTCCTTCTCAGCAGCTTTCTTACATGGTGATGCAGTCTGCACATGTAGCAATCTGTAAATTTCCTCAGTAATTTGTAAATATTAATCAAGTATTAATCACCATTACTGTTCAGTTAACCATTTTATGGGAAAAAATTGAACTTTTTGTTTATTACATTATAATAACTTAAACACGTTGAAACATGATTTACCAAATATTGGAACGAGCTCACACGTGGACAGGAAAAATCAAATATACTCAATATACACCAAACGGATCACACACAACTCTCGGCCCAAATTTTATTGGCCTGGTACTATTCACAAAGCCCAACTCACTTTTTAAGTTATTAATTCTCTTAATTCACCCGATTAGAATCACCCAAACTTGGCCTCGTTTTCTTTGGATTTCGACACACGACATACCCAATTTTTTACATCATTCGACTCCTCACCCCCCAAGGAATTAGTATGTCGAATCTCGTTTTCTATTACGAACGTTTGATAAGTAAACAAGATCCAAAGTTAATCATCATCAACGCATAAACAAGTTCATTTAATTTTCACACCATTTGATCAAATCGATCTAAACTTTATTTTACCTAGCACATTTGATGTTTTATGATCATTTATAAGTTCCTAAGTATATTTCTCACAGTTTCACTCAATATCACACGTTACTTATTGTTTTGGACCTTTTTAGCATGTCGACATACGTAATTATATACAAATCGACACTCCCAATCACTTTTACACTCACAAGCCTTTCTAAAGTCCTAGAAAAATATTTGCAAATCTCCTCAAAGTCCTATAATTACTGCCACTCTAATATTCGACCCAACTTGTACCATTTAATATCATATATCGACTAATACTACATGCATGCAATTTGACACAAAGCCACACCCACTTGGTTCTTACACAACAAGACTTTCAAGGCTAAATAATATTCTCCATGTCCCCTCAAGTCTCCTACAAATTGAATGAAATCTCACATGCATCAACTTGTGTTTAAAATGATATGTGTCGACATTATATAGTACGTATACATGCATACTATCTTCAAATATACACACCCATGAATTCTTGTATTCACACTTAAATTTTATCTCCCATATCTCTCCATTTGTGCACTGCCGAGACTTCAAGGAGAACATGAACCATTTCTCTTTTATTCAAGTCCATTTCCAAGTCGACAAGTCCCTAGTCGAACCATTTAGTGATCATTTATATGGGTTACATCATTTTCCATCCAAGTTCTAATCTTAAATCACGTCAAACTCCCACCTTTTTAAGGTGTAGTAAGTCTTATAAACTCACTTTCCATTCTTTCTTATGAATTTATTCATTTCATGCATGGTTTATAATATACTCGATCGTATATTTACTTCACATGCATATTTCACATTTCTTATATTTATTTTCGTTATACATGTGACCTACGATATCAAGGGATGGTTAAAAATTGACTTACACATTAACACGACACATACATATTCATTTTTAGGCCTATCGAACACCATTTTTAATATATGTGCATCGTATAAAATTTTAACTCATATATAAGTCACATCTATTTTATTGAACCAACTTATATGTCGACTAGAAATGGATATATACAAAATCAAATACGAACACATAACATATCAATTTTATTACACATCTCGATTCTTCACAAGCTCACCTATTAAGTAGATGTTACAAGTTTTCCGTGATAAGCTCATATGAACCCTTTTTGAACCTCAAAGCTTATGCTACTCGAACCGTGTTAAAACTCTTTATATATAATTCGGTTGGACTTTTAAGCCCAATAAGAAAATATTAAGCACTCTAGATAAGCTGGTCCTATAAGCCCTTTTGATATGTTTTTATAACCCTTAAACAAGCCCAATGATAGGCCCAACTTCCCTTGAAACCCCTCAGATCACAAATCCTTAACGGGCCTTTAATTTCACTCGTTAAGCCCAATAAGCTTAAAAATAAGCTCTTTGACCAATAAGCAGTTGAGTTTGACTTAAATAAGCTTTATAAAGTTATTAAAACTTTTAGAAATCTTTTCACATATTTTTTGTGATTTTTGGACTAAGTTTGCAAACTATTTCAGCTTTAGGGATTAAAACTGCCAAGTTTGCAAAACTGTATCCAAAACTGCCAAATCAGAAACCTAAGGGTAGAAAATACTAAAAACAGTAAGCTAGAGGTTTGGAATGTAAAATTTTACCTTTTTGGACTAAAAATGTAAATAAGGACTAACGGTGCAAAACTAACGCCGTTAGGGTAAAAAGTGAAAAAATTTTATAAGTACAAGGAACAAACAAAAACTTTATACCCTTTTCATTTCTATTTCGTACTTTACATTTTTCAACTCAATCACGTACATTTTTACATTTCGTTCACATATTTAAACACGTTACGTTATATTTATATATAACGAGTTTTAAACGATTTAACTTATCGTTTCGTTTCACCACTTTCGAGGAAACGATATTTTTGGATTAAATGACATAAAAACAAGATAATATTATATATAATATTATTTTTGAACTTTAAGCATTTTAAGCATATCACACTCACATCACCAGTCAAATCGTTATCCGTTACTCATTTTCACAAACACTATTCATATTAAGTCAAATTCTCAGACTTTACAATTAATTAGGTCGTGTGTTGGAGCCGTACCCGTAACCTCACTTGAATTCACATTTCACCTTGCTAGATTACCCACAAGGTGAGTCATAGCCACAACTTTTTTACATTTTGATTAACTCTTTGGGGGAGATACATGCTTGTTCTACTTCCAAATTTACTCGTTTACCTTAAACATTATACACAAATGATGACACACTCTCAAATTGTTTACTGAAAACATAATTCATGTTTTCACTCACAAAAGTAGTATACACTTTCACGAATCACCATGAATTTGTACACCACCTTTATATGTTTTCCAATCCCCTAGGAAAATACATGCTACAAAATAGAACACAAGTATTTTACATATGCTTCACCTGATTAACATAGCCTAAGTTACTTTAATTCCAAAAGCCCGTCATATCATGAACCATTAATCACTTGCGAGTGAACGCAAATATATTGAACAGACTCGAAATCTGTTGGAGGCTGACTGCCTATTCCACTAATACCTTGACGGATAGCCTTAGTTGCTAGTCGGATTAGTCGCAATGCATCATATTTGACGTAAAATAGGAAATTGCCAAATCCCCTATCACACGAGGGCCATAACTCATGCCATTAAATTGGATTGTTCACCCATAACTCATGCCATTAAATTGGATTGTTCACCCATAACTCATGCCATTAAATTGGATTGTTCACCCATAACTCATGCCATTAAATTGGATTGTTCAGCCATAACTCATGCCATTAAATTGGATTGTTCTCCCATAATTCATGCCATTAATTTGGATTGTTCCCCTACCGAATCCCGATACATTGTTAACGTTTGCGTGTCATGAGACTTAGGGCAATATAAATATATACATATACAACTACAATATCACCATTTCAAATTATGATTGTAATTCACCTGAAATTTTGTGTTTAACTGATTTACATACAAATCACTTATGATTTTCACCCAACGTAACTCACTACTTATTTCATCAATATTGGTATTTATTTCACTTATCACCTCACACTCAAAATTATTGAAATCAACTATTTACTTATAAACTCTATGAACTAACCAACCTTTGTGTTGACACTTTTAAGCATGTTTATCTCAGGTAATTAACGGAGCAGACAAGACACGGAGTAGGCATTAAACTGATGGTTTTTGTGGTGTAAAATAAATTAAGTCATTCAGCTCAAACTACTACACCCTTTTAAGGGATTTCACAACTCTGATATTTCACTTTTGTATCTCAAATATTATTTGAATGACAATAACTTTCAAAACGCCTCTTTTGAGCCGTTTTCTATGATTATAACTATGATCCTCCCCGTAATACCCCGATTAGTCTTCCGCTGTTAACTCATAATTTAGGGGGTGTTACAGATTGGCATCAGAGACAAGGTTATATAGAACCAAATGTTTTCAAACATTGGACTATAACTACACTTTCAAAATGAATGATTTTACACCATACCACTTTACGCCCTCCGTGCATGCATATCACCATGCTTAGTACATTACCTATTAAGATTGTTTTACACTAATCTTCACATCTCACACTTACTCTCACACACTTGATTATTTCACCTTTATTTTCACACCCTTGATGTTATTGATTACTTACATTAACTATTTACGGATACTACAGTACCATGTCTACAGACTCACACCTTAGCACCTCATCATCAGACATGGAGTCTGAGAGCACCTCACCATCTATCACCTCACCCATAGTTCCTAGCATATCAAATGCTACAGTGTCGAACACCCCACCTATGACACCTGTTGCACTGGGTAACCCAGATTCACCTATATCAGAAGCTCCGCAAGTACTAGCTAGACGGGCATATATTTCATCACCTTACCCGAAGAACCGTCCAGTTCTTTTACTTACACTCCACTTACAGATGATCAGCGTATGCAGACACAGCAGTGACTGCCTGCTGCTGATTCGAAAACTCCATTACCTACATCATCACCCCTACCTGCACCGGTAGCCTGACGCATAAAAGTCAGGATCTTAGCACCCTATGAGCCCGAACCACTTATGAAACTATTTCGGTGCTACCCCAACGGTCTTATTAAGATGCATACACCTCGCAAAAGGGTACACCTACCTATAATAGTGCCGATTATACCACCATCACCACCTCTATCCCCTACATCACCATTGGATATGATCAGGATGACACCACCATAATCTCCTAAGCATACCTTACCACTACTACTAGGGCTGTAAACGAACCGAACGAACACGAACGGAGCCTTGTTCATGTTCGTTCATTTAATTTTAACCGGACAAATAAACGAACACGAACGCTTAAACGGACGAATTTTCTTGTTCATGTTCGTTTATTAAAAAAATGAGTTGTTCATGTTCGTTTATGTTCGTTCATTAAGACACTAAACAAACGCTAAACGGACATAAACGATCGAACATAAATGAACATTGACAAACAAACATAAACTTTATTAAATGATGCATCTAATATCGTTTTATAAGTGTTGTTTTGTCTAAACAAACTAATTTTAAAATTATACAATTAAAAGATATGATATACGAACATAAATAAATAAATGAACATAAACGAACGTTAACGAACGCATAATCGGACGTTCACGAACAAAAATAAATAGACGTGACTTTTGTTCATGTTCGTTCATTTAACTAAACGATCGTAAAATATTGTTCATGTTCGTTTATTTAATAAATAAACGAACATAAACGAACATTTTACCGAACGGTTCATGAAATGTTCACTGAACGTTCAGTTCATTTACAGCCCTAACTACTACTATCATCATCCCCTCCACCGTCGGTTAGACCCGACTACTCGTTTAATCTACTCATCCAATCATAATCGATTGGACCTCACCAACGGGAGCCAACTACTGAGGAGGATTTACTCTCTCAGATTTTCCTCATCATTAATATTTCCCACCTGTTTTCACTCCTCTAGCCCGAGTCCTCGAGACTGGGGAGAGCTTCAGGACAGCAGTTACCCGCACACCTACTCCTTCCACCATCATGACGCAACTGGAGTGTCATGAGGAACAGATCGATACACTCCTGAACATCATTGATAGAACACCGCTCGACCGCCCCGAGACGATCAATGACACCCTAAATGACCTTTATCCGACAAGATAGACCTTCAGGACGGACTGACGAGGTTTCAGTCAGAGATGTCCGAGACATTCCAGTAATTGGACATACATTACATCAGTTGTAGTTTTGAGGCATCTTAACCTGCCGCATGGGACATTAATAAAAGACCTTGTATCGTTTGTTTTGTAAAACAATTGATCAAGTTATTAATATTATGTTGTTTGTTATGAATTTGCTATATATTGATGCGGAGTTATGGTTGTTTCCTTATATTCATGTGTGTAGTGATTGTATCCAGACATTCCGTGATGTTACCTATGATTTTCATGGTTCCTTATACTTGTCATAACTGGGCAATAACCATAAATTAAAAAAAAAAAAAAAAAAAAAAAAAAAAAAAAAAAGGGAAAGAAAACTTGATGAATGAAGAGAAAGTTACTGAACTTCAGCTTTTGTAGATGATGAATCACTTTGTTCCTTATCAATCCTATACCAAGAGTTGATAATTTTATTTATGATAGTACTCAAACATGTCGTGATTTTATGATTTCTCAGTTGGTTGCAATTTCACATTGTGATGAGATCGTTAGGACTTGTATACAATCACTCTATTACTCAAATTATTCTAACACGGTCATTATGTGAATTCTAAATCCATGTTTCTTGTGATATTAATAGAAAGATGGCCAGCATGAGAAAGGCAAATACCACACCGACACCAACCCCAACCCCAACTATGACTCCTGAAACTATCCGGAAATTGGTAACCAACATCGTTGCTGCAGTACTCGAAGCAACTACAGTGGCTCATCCGAGTAGCAACGATAGAGCAACGGGAGAAAGGGAGACGGTTGCGTCTTGTAAGTGTACCTATGAGAGTTTCATGGGTTGAAAACCAACTCACCTTAAAGGTACAAAATGGGTGACTGAACCTACCATCACCATTTCCCAGGGATTTCTGGACCAAGAAGTTCAACGGGACACTACATCCAAGAGAAATGATCATAAACGAAAACAAGATGGGAGAGAAACCACTACTCTCAACAACTGCAGGTACCACAACAACAACAACCATAACCTCAATCATCTGCAAGATCGCAACAACGACCACTACCAACAAGATTACAGGCAGGAAGCTGGCAGAAACTGCATCCCCACACCTACTAACGGAAATGTTTATCGTGGAAAGTTATCTCTATGCAAATGATGCAAGATGCATCACACAGGATTTTGCAATTCTAAGTGCAGGAAATGCCACAGAACGGGCCACAAAATAGGAGACTGCAAAGCCACAGGCACTAATGCACAACCAGTAGCCGTTGTATGCTACGGATGTGGTGGAAAAGGACACTACAAGAATCAGTGCCCAACCAAAAATACATATTAGAACAACAAGGCCAGTGGAAGAGAATGGAAGCTCGGTAGAACCTTAGCAACGTCAAAGGACAACAACAATGTTTAAACTAAAGAATAAGTTTCTGCTGTAATAAATAAACCATAGTTCAAACCCTCTAGAGTTGTATTTCCTTTTGTACTTTACCTTAGGTACGATGGAGTAACCTGAGTGTAACAACTACCTTGCTAACTTATGAGATCTCTATATTGATACTAATTCCATGATTATCACAACCTACGTCTATTACAGTATCTATTCCATTTATCCTATTCATAATCATTTTATAACAATACACTGCTATCCCATTAGGAATCTGGTTAATAACATTCCTAACCGAACCATAAGCTATTACCATCCTATAAGATTCTCACACAAACGCTAGGATCCATTTCAAAGTTATCCTATTACCACCCAAGAAATTTCTAATCCATCACCGTCGTGCGAACCAATTTTTCTTATTACCTTGAAAAATTATGTAGGTTGCCATTTTACAAAAACAACACGTTGAACACCATCTAAAACCTCTTGAGAAACATAATACTACTTTGATTGAGCCAAGCATCACATCATTGGTCCTAAAGTATACATAGCCTGATCACCTATGTCTAATTTAGGAAGAATCATGTCATGAATGAAACAGTCATCTTTTCAAATTTCCTAAAACAATTTTCATTCAAAAGCAAAGCTTTGTAACGAGACAAAATGTTCGTAAACATCCCTCTTGACAACACACTATAGATAACTACACCTATTACCCATCATCCCAATGAAAGAAATCCGACATAAGTATGAACTCGAGAATCAAAAGAATTCATAAAAACATATGGAAGGCAGAAATAACGTAAATTTTATTAGAATCTATGAAAATTAATACATAACGATATAATTAGCAACGGTAGTGCTAATGTTACAAAGATCACTAAGTAAGGTATAAAATCGGCAATAGGTTAACCCGCCAAGCCAACGAAAAACACCACCACACCTACGAGAGCGAGAGCCACTACGGGATGTATCACCTTGAGTATTCTGTACGATAAATACAAACAAATCATTAAATGCGGTAATTAAAAGATATGCTCTTATTCATAAAAACAAACAAGTTTTATTACACATTCATTAGAGATTACATTGGAACACAACAAAGACTTATTTTAACAATCCTAACGCAAGAATATTGAGAGGATTCGATACACTGTAAGGTGGTTAAACCTTTGTTGCTTTGTGTATATGATATGTTGAGTTAATATGATCAAGTACGTGGAATTTACTTAATCACACTTAGAAGGTTATTTGTGTTATGGAAATGGAACTGTTATACTTGTGTATATTGAACAAAGAACATGCAATGTTATTACCAAACGATTCAATATTATTCAAGAAAATACGAGTGATCTTCACTATCACTAGGGTTACAAAACCTTGAATCTTTTCCTTTTATGACTTGTGATATTGTTGTGTTTGTTCTATGTTCTTCACAGTTATCTTCTAATTCATACATTATTATACACACTTATATCTAGTCTAAGATCTTTCTTTTATAGCACAAGAAAGATCTTTACAATATTGTCAAGTCTAATCGAACACATGCTTTGAGAGTGTCAGTCATTAAGATACAACATGTATCTATGTTTACAACTTGTTCTGAGAATATAACATAATGATTGATCACATGGGGTAAGATATTATCTACTGTGTATTGTTGACTTTAATACACATAATATCTTTGAATACTTATCTACTCAGCAGCAGAATCTTTCGATAGTTATCCACTTAGCAGTAGAAAGTTCTTCACCAGCAGCAGAATCATTAACGCTAGCAGCAGAATCAGAATGTTTAATGCTCTAGCAGTAGAATGATACTTAAGAGTATTTCTTGAGCAGAACCCGATATTAATCTTCTTGAATATTTAATTTCCAACAATCCTCCCCTAAACATGTGAATCCTTTTCAACATGTTTCTGAATTAAATTATGGATTGTGAAGATCTTTCAAACACTTCTGTAGTCAGATTCTTGATCTGAGCTATCTTCTGTTCTTCAATATTAAATATCTTTCTCAGTAACTCATCTGCTTTCTGTTCTTTGACTTTAACAATATCAATACACATCTTCAGGCTTCAAACATTGACCTAAAAGATGGTGCAATTTCCTTGGATGGAGGAATTATAAGAGGCAATGGTGTTGTGTATCTTGGATGCTTGTTTCAATAAGTGAAATCATCTATCAGCATGCCTTTGCAAGTAATGAACAAACGTGGTGAACTGAAATTGAAACTTTTCTTCGTTTGACCTAGATAGAACTTTCTCCTTTGGAATGCTTCATCCCTTCTGAATATATATAATACTCCAGAATAAGCTCTGTTCTTGTCATTTTCAACCTCCATGTCATCATCTTGTATGCTCTTGTCTTTTCCTCCTTTTCATTGGTTAATCTTCCTTCTTTGGATTTATTTCCTCCCCTGAGATGCAAATAACATTTTATCCTCCCCTGTTTGGAAGATCTCTCACAATGTACCAAAATATTTCTCTCCCCATCATCTGAGCTATCAATTAGAACTTGTTATCAGACAATGTTGTACATGAGGCCATCAATTCCTTAAGAGTTTAATTTGCTGCCCTCATCACTTCTAGGTGTGTTAACTCCTATGAGAGGTGATTCATGGGGCATTGACTCATTATCCATCAATGGATGGTTTTACTGAGTCCTTTTGAAAATCCTTTTTAAGAAACTTTTGACTGAGCAGTATGTTCATGATTTTATTATTAAAACTCATACTGCTTTCCACCATTTTGAAGGGATTAAGTGTATAACAGACACTTAATCAAAATTTCGGTTTAAACCAATGTTTTTAGTTATAAATAACTGCCTGTGTAAAGATAAACCTATTCAAAAGGCTTTCTTGACAGGGTTTCCAGCTCATAGCAATTGTTGCCTCTAACACAAGTGTTAGATTCACTTTTACTAGCTGTTCTTTCTATCAGATGTCCTTAGACTTGCTCATTATACTTAAAAGTATAAAATGATAGAAAGTGAGTTGCATCAGTTACTTTCTGATCAACTAAGTCATCAATTCAATGTGAAACATCATAATCAAGCTTCAAGAAAGAAGTTTTAAGGAGGTTTGAAATTCCCTAACTCTTTCTATCATAAACCTATTATGTCAGCAACTAATATTATCATTCTGCTGCTTCCATTTCACTTGAAACATTCTTTGTGTTTATTTGTTCATACCTGAAATTGTTAGTCTAAAACCAAAAGAACAATGTACAAAGTACTTGTCTTGTATTAGAATAATCATAGGACTAACTGTATGAATGACACAATTTAAATTTATACTAGCAACACAAACTTTTGTAATAGCAGCATTAACTTATAAAGATAGCAGTACAACCAAAAATTTATATACAAAAACACATTAGATTGAAAAATTCAAAGATTAAGCATTCCAATACTTGCTACCAAGTACTGAAACCTTCCAACATCAAAAGCTTTGGTTAGCAGATCTGCAAAGTTGTATTCTAAAGCAATTTTAAGAACTTGAATTAATCTTTTCTCATTGCAGTCTCTTATAAAGTGATGTCTAATTTCAATGTGTTTTGTTTTAGAATGTTGCACTGGATTTTTAACTATGCAAATAGTACTACTATTATCAATATGATTGACAGTGTTCATAAAATTGTACCCATAGTTAAGAAGTTGGTTTTGAAGCCATAGGACTTGAGCACAGCAACTTGTAGTAGCTACATATTCAGCTTCAGTTGTTGAAGTAGCTACAATTGTTTGCTTCTTACACTGCCATGAGATAAGTCTACACCCAAGGAATTGACATCCTCCAGTTGTTGACTTTCTGTCCAAGCTAGCACCAGCATAATCACTATCCGAAAATGCTACCAAGTCAAAAGGTGACTCTCTAGAATACCATAGTCCTAACCTAGGTTGACCCTTGAGATATCTAAAAATTCTTTTGACTGCTGTTAAATGAGAAACCTTTGGAGTTACTTGAAATCTTGCCCAAGCACAAACAGAGAACATGATGTCAGGTCTTGATGATGTAAGATACATCAAAGATCCTATCATAGATATGTATGTGTGTACATCCACATTTTCTCCATCTAAGTCTTTAGGAAGAGGCTTCTCAGAGTCCATTAGTGTGCTTGCCATTTTTGAATCAGCAAAGTTAAACTTCCTTAGTATTTCAGCAACATATTTATCTTGACTAATAAATATGCCTTCATATGACTGTTTAACTTGCAAACCCAAAAAGAATGTAAGTTCCCCCATGGAACTCATCTGAAACTTATGATGCATAAGCTTCTCAAATCCAAACACATCTCCTTCCTTGTAGATCCAAAGATAATGTCATCCACATACACCTGCACTAACAGAAGATCCTTCTTGTGTTGTTTGATGAAAAGTGTCTGATCAATCTTGCCTCTTTGAAATCCATTCTCTATTAAGTAGGAAGCCAGTGTTTCATACCATGCTCTAGGTGCCTGATGAAGGCCATAAAGAGCCTTAACTACTCTGTACACTTTGTCTGGATGGTCAGGATCAATGAACCCTGGAGGTTGTGAGACATAAACCTCTTCTTCAATAGTACCATATAAAAATGCACTCTGGACATCCATTTGATAAACTGTGAAGCCTAAAAATGAAGCATAAGCTAAGAAAAGCCTAATTGCCTCAAGTCCTTCTACAGGAGCAAAAACCTCATCATAGTCTATCCCTTCTTGTTGTGTGTACCCTTGGGCTACTAATCTAGCCTTATTTCTAATCACTATTCCCCTTTCATCCCTTTTATTCTTGAAAACCCATCTAGTGCCAATTACCTTTGCATCCTTAGGTAAATCAACTAGCACCCACACCTTCTGAATCTTGAACTGAAGAAGCTCCTCTTGCATAGCTTCTACCCAGCTTGAATCATCTAAGGATTTCAGAATGTTCTTTGGTTCATCTTGTAAGAGAAAGCATACAAACAAGCAAGAGTTTGAAAACTCATGTTGTTTTGAAGCATAAAGGGCATCAAGAAGCCCTTGTTGGTCTGAATACATCAGTTGTTGCCTTGTCTTCACACCTGATTGTACATCTCCAATCACATTTTCTAGGGAGTGGACTTTGTGAATCCTTGTGTGTGGGGTTGAAGGAACTTGATAGTTAGGTGTGATATTGCTCAAATCCACCTCATTATCTGAGAAATCTGCTTCATTTGAGTCTGAAGGGCCAGCAACAGAAAAATTAAGCCTAGCAGTAGAATGCTCTGTCTCAACAGCACTATCATCAGCAGAAACATTTTGTTGTTCCTTTGTTCCATCTTCCTTGTGTTCACTTTCAACATCTTCTTTAGCTTTACCAGAAGAAGATTCATCATTTGTTAAAGTTGAAGCCATACTGGTACTTATTGGCATCCATACATGATCTTGATTTGTCTCCTTGTCTAACCCTGCCTCATTTGTTGTTTGTGAACCTGAAAAATCATTAGTTTCTGCAACAACAGGCACATAATTCATAGAATGGGTTAATGACTCTAGATCAAATAGCCAATTATGACCTTCACCTACTGTAGGTCCACGATTTGTATGGATCTCTAAGTAGCCTTTGATTACTTAGTGGATGACTTGAATAAATCCAAATCAATCCAAGTGAGAAACTCTTAACAATTTGTTAATGTTAACGCGGAATATTAACAAGAACAATGAAGAACACCGAGTTATCACTAACTTCGTATATATTACTAACTCACACAATTCGTACGTACATACGTATATAATAATGATCCTTAGGGTTCCTTTTATACTTGAAGGAAACCCTAATTACAAAACCGTGTGAAAATATATCACGTATCTTCTATAAAGATACCTAACTCGTACATATCTTTTCCTAACTTAATACTAACAAACTTTCCTATTTTCACTGACCAGACTTAACTAACAAGTCAACCAGACTTAATACAATTACCAGACTTAACATTTACATGACCAGACTTAACCATGACCAGACTTAATAATGTAACTACCAGACTTAAGTCTGTCTTCACTTGGTCTTCCTCGTACCTTGTGATAATTCCCAACAATCTTCCCCTAACTTGATCTTCATGTTCCATGAACTTCAAGTTCCTTCTGAGTAAGCTTCTAAGGATTGGAATTATCTTGATCTTCAAAACACTTGAAATCTGCAAATTTAAGTATTTGTGCAGCAACTTGATCTTCTTAGCATCTGATATGCATTTCACTTGATCTTTCCAGCAACCATGACATTTTGTACATCAATTCATATTAAGTTTCATATCTATTCTCATCACTTCCAGGTGTATTAACTCATGTGAGAGGTGAATCATTGAAAATTAATGGATTTGATGTCTCTTTACCAATAGCCATCACTACTGGAGTAGCCAAATGTTTTGGTGTGTAAGACCATGGTACATTGATAACCATATGATTTTTAGTAAATCATCAACTATCAACAGATTTGTTATGTCTTTACCAAAAGTTGTACCCTTTTGGACTAGCCAATTCTTTGGTGGAATTTCACCTCACCTTGGTGAATTGGTTACCATTTATGGTTTTCCACAGCCTTTACCACAAGCCATAACCTTGTGGGCTAGTCAACTCTTCACAATCTCAGATATAGTGAGTTGAATACCATACAATTTTTGGTAAATTGTCAGCCATAAACGGATTTGAGCTATCTTTACCTGTAGCCATTTGCTCAAGATTAGCCAGTCCTTGTGTGGGTCAGACAAGGTGGACTGATAACCTTTTGTTGTGTTAGTGCTATGCACCTCCACCAAGTGAGAAGTTCCAATAGTCTCACTTGACAACTTAAAGAAAACATACCTAATCCAGCACTGCAACTAAAACATAAACATTTTTTTTTATATCACTAACAAAATTAAAAAGAACTACCAGAATTAAAAAAAAAAAAAAAAAAAAAAAAAAAAAAAAAAAAAAAAAAAACTACAAGACTTAAAAATAACCTAAGTGCTGGTTAGTATACAAACTTTACATTTTGACCTCCCCTTAACACAAACCTCCCCTTAAGTCCAACTAGGGGTTCATCATACCAATGCTGACTACCAAATAATTAAACCTATGGCCATCAAAAGCTTTAGTCAACAGGTCTGCAACATTAAAGTCTGTATGTATTTTCTCCCCTTAACATCCATTTGATATACCTTGAATCCCATGTATGATGCATAGGCTAAAAATAACCTGATAGCCTCAATTCTGGCTACAGGAGCAAAAACCTCATCATAATCTATGCCTTTCTCCTGTTTGTATCCTTGTGCTACCAATCTTGCTTTGTTCCTTACTACCACTCCTCTTTCATCCCTTTTATTTCTAAAGACCCACTTAGTACCAATGACTTTAGCTCCATAAGGTAGATCTACAAGAACCCAAACCTTCTGCAACTTGAACTGCATCAATTCTTCCTGCATGGCTTCTATCCAACTTTCATCATCCAATGCCTCAGCAACTGTGATGGGTTCCTTTTGGGAAAGAAAACAAGCCAATAAGCAGTGTTGCTGGTCCTTATGGTTGACCCTTTGTT
The DNA here is from genome assembly GCA_021014915.2 of Artemisia tridentata subsp. tridentata. Classification (NCBI taxonomy): domain Eukaryota; kingdom Viridiplantae; phylum Streptophyta; class Magnoliopsida; order Asterales; family Asteraceae; genus Artemisia; species Artemisia tridentata. Next base: position 316,768,410 of record CP139507.1, on the reverse strand, counting down.
GTTTACTCTTGTTACATGCTACACAGGTTTGGTCATTCTTAAACACTTTTGAAGGCAAACCTCTAACCAGATTATTTTTCACAAGCTTATTCATATTCTTGAAATTCACATGACCTAACCTTCTGTGCCACAACTTAGATTCATCCAAAGTAGCTTTTGCAATCAAACAGGCAGAACCTTTTGCAGGTTCAGATGCTTTCATATCAAAACTATACATGTTGTGTTGTCTGGGAACTTTAAGAAGGATTTGATGTTCATCAGGCATCTTAACATCCGGAGTCAATACAAGACATTCAGTCTCAGTAAAAAGCACCTTATGCTGCGTATCACATATTTGTGATATAGAGAAAAGATTGAACTGCCCAAGTTCTTTTACAAAAGATACATTGTCAAATTCTAAATTGCCCACAGTGATTCTTCCTTTTCCAGTAATCTGCCCCTTGCTTCCTCCAAAGGTAACAGAACCTCCTTTGAATTCTTGGAAATCCTTCAGATAGCCCTTGTTACCAGACATGTGCCCAGAGCACCCACTATCAAAATTCCTCTATCTTCCATATAGCTGAGTGGATGATCCTGCACAAAAAGAAGAGAAATTAGTTTCTCTTAGGAACCCAGGCCTGAGTAGGCTTGGGTCCGCCTTGTGGATCAACATATTTGAAAGTCTTATATGAAACTGATCCACTGTTGTTTTGGGATTTATAAGTATATTCATTCTTGAATGGATCCCAAGACCAATATGCTGAGGGCTTAACAGCAGAACCCCCATTACCCTTTACAGCATTTGAAGTTGAAGGTCTTGTTGTATTCTTAGCAATCGGTCTCTTCACAGGTGAATGAGGTTTATAAAATTGATTTCTTTGATTTACCTGTGGTTTTTGGAAAGGATGTCTGGGTCTCACTTGATTAACATAACCAGAATTTACGTTAGGCCTCACAGAATTAAAGTTTTGCCTACCCAAATTAAAGTTCCTTAAACCAGACTTAATATTTGGTCTACCAGAATTAACATTAAAGTTTGGTCTACCAGTATTAACTTGTTGTCTACCAGAATTAATGTTTGGTCGGGTAGAGTTAACATGTTGGGCTGGTCTGGGGGCAAATTGGTTGGCATGATTTATTCTGTTAGCATTATTCCACACTGGTTTATTATTAACATGACCCATATTCACATTCCTTTTAAGCTCAGCCTCTCTTTTCGTTCTCTTCTCATGAAAGTTACAATCTCTAATCAAGTGACTTAGACTTCCACAAACAAAACATCTCTTAGGAGTGTAAGTGTAGCTACTCCTAACTTCTCTGTGAACACTATTACTTTTAGGTGACTCATTCATATTAACAGATTCCCTAGGAGTTTTTATGTGGTTGACACAACTAGGTTTAACTGTTTGTGATTCAGATTAGTCACAACTGGTTCACTTTCCTTAACAATCTCAGGTTCAGGACTCTCTTTTACTTCACTTTTTGACTCAGACTTAGAGTGGTCAGAGACATCACCAATGGATCCCTCATTGTCATTAGATTGACAAGTAGAATACTCACTAGTTTTTTCCTCTGAGGTGGTTGACTCAGGTGTTTGAGGACCTCTTTTTCCATACACAAATAGAGAGTCATCTAACTCCTCTTTTTCAAGAGGAGTGTAGTCTCCACTCAATGGATGTGGAACTCCCTTGAAATCATCAGCCTTAACAAACCGATTATATAAAGGCTTATCAGCATAGTCCTCCTCTCTATTCTTAAATATAGCCTTTTTCTCATCCTCCTCATACCCTAAGCCATGTTTCTTACTTGACTTTATTTGTGCATCCCAGCATTTAAACAAATTATTATTTGAATTATTCCACTGGTCTACACGTTTTTGCAAATCATCCTTTTCCTTTTGTATTCTTAGGCCAATTCTTCTATATTTTTTAAGTTTTTCATCTTGCTCATATATTTTATTAGCCTGAAAGAATAGTTTTTCATTTAAATCGGCATGTTGTTTCTGAAGGGTGCCTTTTTGTGCTTCTAATGTTTTTAGAGCACTTTTATAAGCTAAAATTTGTGCTTCTTGGTCACCTATCAGTGTCAACTGCTCATCACACAAAGCCTTAATATGATTATAGGAATCAGTACATAACTTAGAACATAATGGTACCTCATTACTAGAACCAATGGCCATGAGTGCATGACTGGACTCTTCATTCTCCTTTGTGTGCTCATTCCAGTTAATAGCTCCAGCCTCTAATGTTACCATACTCATCTGGTTTCTTTCCAGCTTGTCATCCTCTGCATCACTCTTCCTATACCCATCAGTAGACTTCTTCTCCGGGCAGTCTCTAGAAAAATGTCCATGCTTATGACAATTGTAGCATTCAACTGTCCTCTTAGTGTATCCAACTGGAGACTTGTTGTTGAACTTAATGGACCTCCCATACTGCTTTTGAAACCTTTTTACCCTCAGAGCAATCATGGCAATGTGCCATTTGATGTCCATCTCTTCTACCTTAGCATCATTTATCTGCTCCAAATCTTCACTGATAAAGCTCTCATCTTCTTGTTGATTGGCGAAGAATGAATGAATCACCTCATCTGCAAAGCCTGTAGGAGCAATTCTTTCCCTTGTAGAAGCTTCATAAACACCAGACTTAACATTGCCAGACTTAACCTTGTAAGTACTGCCTTTGCTTTGAGACACAAAAGAAACATTTGAAGAACTAGTAGTTTCCTGAGTGGTTTCATTGATGTCCCTTTCAAAAATCCTAAGATTGTTGTACAGGTCATCTGGGGTCATTGAGTCAACTTCATCCTTCATCCTGATAGTCATAGACACATTTACCCATTCTGGTGGTAGAGACCTAACCAGACTTAACATTTACATTACCAGACTTAACCATGACCAGACTTAATAATGTAACTACCAGACTTAAGTTTGTCTTCACTTGGTCTTCCTCGTACCTTGTGATAATTCCCAACACCTACTACATTGGATTTATGCTCTAAAAATTCCACATGTAGGTTTTCCTCTACTTTCTTGGTTCTCAAGTTGTATACTCTAAATGCTTTACTATTAAGAGAATATCCAACTAAGAATCCTTCATCTGCTTTACCATCAAATTTTCCTAAATGGTCTAAGGTATTGAGAATTGTCACATGACATCCAAAAGGTCTAAGAAATCCTATTGCAGGAGTTCTACCTCTAAAAAGTTCATATGATGTCTTATTGTGAGGCTTAACAACTAAAACTCTATTCTGGACATAGCAAGCAGTGTTGACTGCTTCAGCCCAAAAAGTTATAGGTAGCTTAGAGTCAGCTAACATAGTTCTAGCAGCTTCTATTAGTGTTCTATTTTTCTTTTCAGCAACTCCATTCTGTTGTGGAGTTCTAGCAACACTAAATTCTCTCCTAATACCTTTTTCTTTGCAGAAATCATCCATAACTCTATTTTTGAACTCTGTCCCATTATCACATCTAATGACTTTTACTCTTTTGCTTACTAGGTTTTCTATCTCTATAATGAAAGTCTTAAGGATGCTAGGTGTCTCATCCTTAGTAGCTAAAAAGAAAACCCATGTAAATCTACTATAGTCATCAGTAATAACTAGACAATATCTCTTATGTTGCATACTTCTAACATTTGTAGGACCAAATAAGTCCATATGAAGCATAAACAATGATTGATTGATAGAGTTAAAAATCTTGGGCTTACAAGTGGCCTTGTGTTGTTTGCCTTTAAGACAAGCAATGCATGTTTGATCATTTTCAAATCGTTTTTGAGGTAAACCTCTTACCAAACCATTCTTAACAATCAGATTTATGGTTTTGAAATTAATATGACCAAGCCTCCTATGCCATAACATTGATTCATCTAATGTGGCCTTTGCAACAAGACAAGTTAAAGCCATTTTAGGAACAATGTTCTTCATGTCTACACTGCACATATTGCCCTTTCTAGGAATTTTAAGAAGCACTTGACTTTCATCAGGCATCTTAAAATCAGGAGAAAGTACAAGACATTCAGTGTCACAGAAAAGAACTTTGTTCTTTTTATCATACATTTGTGAGACACTAAAAAGATTATAATTTAGCTCTTGTACATAGTACACATCTTCAAAATCTAAATTTCTAGTTTTAATGGTACCTTTACCGAAAAATTTTCCACCAACACCTCCTCCAAAGGTAACATAGCCTCCATCTATTGATTGAAAATCTGAGAGATAAGACTTGTTGCCTGTCATGTGCCTTGAACATCCACTATCTGAGTATCCTTGATCCTCTTGTTTATCAATTGAATGTTCCTGCACAGTAATAAGGAGTATTAGTTTCCTTTGGGGACCCAAGCCATTACTGACTTGGATCTGCCTCTTGCATCAATGAAATTTAATCTCTTAAGAACAGTTGATGCAACATTGGATTTAAGAATCCATCATGCTAAGGCCTTAACAGCATTTGCCCTGTTTTCCCTAGAAGTAGAATGAATCACATGCTTAGCAGCAGAAACTGCTAGCTTTGTAATTGTTCCCTTTGGTTTCCAAACTTGTTTTTGGACCACTGCTCTTGTTTTAATGGGCCTTGAAACAGTCTTTGATGCATTTTTATAAAAAGATTTTGCATATTTAACTGTTGGTCTTGGGTTAACAGTCATGAATGGTCTAGCAGCAGAAACTGCTTTTGTAACTGCTCTGGGTTTTGTTCTTTTAGACTTAGAGTGAAAGTGAGTTTGAGGAGTTTGCCTTTTGAAATTCACTCTAATGTTTTCATACCTAGATACCCATTTGTTACAGAAAGCTGCAAGATGATCAAAACTACCACATGTGTAACAAACTTTATTATAAAAGAAAAAGTCATCACCTAATTGGTTAGACTTGAGGCCATTACAATTTCTTTGGTTACCTCTGGGCTTGCTAGTGGATCTATATTGTTCACAATATTTAACTAGTTGCCTAACATGTTTAATGTTTGATTTAGAATTAACATTATCCTTTTTGATCACTTTAGGAACCCTTGTTCCTGCTTTCTTAACTACTTCAGGTTTAGACATAACCTGTTCATCTTCATCACCATCAGATATCCAGTCTTCAATGACTACACTATCTAATCTTCTATCAGAGGACACCTTGTCCTCAGGAAGTGAAGTTTTACTTAAACTTTCACTAACTTTCTTAGGTTCATCAACAACTAGCTTTGTTTTTGGCTGTACACCATATTCAGCTCAGGTTGTTGAAATTCAGGGACACCTGAATTTTCTAGGTCAATCCCTAGGGGTTTAGGGATACCTCTGTATGGAGGTGGGATACTCTTATATCCTACTCCTGACTTAGCTCTATTAATCACTTGACATTCTATCATGTTGGTCACACCTCTAGAAGCATGTTCTAATGTTTGTGTAGTTAAGTGAATGTTTCCATTTTCCTTTTTGACCCTATCAAAAGCCTCTCTTAAAAGCTTAATTTCAGCATCTCTAAAGAATATGTCTTGTTTTAGAAGAGCTTTGTCATCAGAAAAAGCAAGTTCATTTTCTTTGTAGTATAATATCTGCTTTTCTTTTGATTCTAAACCACACTTATAATTAATGTAGTTTTGTTGAGTTTTGCTTAGCTTTTTCTTTTATTCATCATAATGTTTGATTAAAGTTTGTAATTCTTTAAGAGCAGTACAAGCATTTGAACAAGCTTTATGAGATTGTACCTCAGTAGTAGAAAAAGTCATGAGTGCCATCTGTGAAGAATCTTCTTCTTCATCAGCCATGAAACTCCAATCAAAACCTAGCCCATCAATAGCTACCATAGCTTTTGAGTTTGGCTCAGAAACCTCCCTTGTTTTGGATGTGCTTCCAAAACCTTTGTTCTTGCTATCCTGCTGCCTTGGCCTTCTACATTCTCTTGAGAAGTGACCCATCATGTGACAGTTATAGCACTCTATCTCTGACTTATCAAAACCAGCAGTATCAGTGTTGCTGATTAAGAGCTTCTTCCCCGTCCTTTGATAGAACTTCTTGGCTCTCATGCTAAGAAGAGAAATTTTCCATTTTAGGTCCATTTCCTCCAGATCATCATTATTGATCTCTTGGAGGTCTTCATAGGTGAGCATGGACCCATTATTTTGACTTGTAAGAAATGCACAACAAGTCTTTTCATCCAAAATACCCATGGTACTGCTTGATGAACTAGCAGCACCAACACCATCAACAACTTTCACCTCTTCACTTGATTTTGAGGTACTAGGAGTTGACATAAATGCCATGTTCCCAGTATTAGAACTAGTACCTCCATTCTTCTTCAAATCTTGCTCCACAATCTTAAAGTTGCTATACAAATCTATCAGCTCTATTGTATCAAGGTCTGGCTTATTCTTCCAGACAACAACATGCATAGCCCACTCTTCTGGTAAGCTTCTTAGAAATTTTGAGTTCAAAATCTTCTTGAGGTATTTCAACACCAAGAATAGCAAGTTGGCTTACAATATTCTGAAGCCTATTAAACATATGGTCAAGAGATTCATTGTTTGTAGAGGAGAAGTTTTCAAACTGCTGCTTGAGCAGTGTCTTGTGGGTTTTCTTGGTGGCTTCATTTCCACCATATCTGGCAACAATAGCTTCAAATAATGACTTGGCATCTTTGAACTTGCTGAAGTTTAGAAGTTGATCATTGGGAATGGTCATCATCAGCATGCTTCTTGCCTTTAAGTCATTTTTCTTCTTTATTATGTCTTCTGCAGATGTTGGGTGTGTCTGCAGAGTTGTCACCACTTTGCCGTCCACTTTTGATGTAATTGTGGTAGGCTGTTAAGAGTTTCCATCTTCAATGATTTCCCAAAGTGCATAGTCTTGCACTTGGAAATATTGCTCTATCCTCAGCCTCCACATCTCAAACTCATTCTGTTTGAGCATAGGTAGTTTTGCAGCAACATTGGTCTGAATAGATTCAACGTCCATTTCTTCTTCTTCTTCTTCTAAATCAACTATATCAGCCTGGTTCTCTGATACCAATTGAGAGGATTGATACACTGTAAGGTGGTTAAACCTTTGTTGCTTTGTGTATATGATATGTTGAGTTAATATGATCAAGTACGCAGAATTTACTTAATCACACTTAGAAGGTTATTTGTGTTATGGAAATGGAACAGTTATGCTTGTGTATATTGAACAAAGAACATGCAATGTTATCACCAAATGATTCAATATTATTCAAGATAATACGAGTGATCTTCACTATCACTAGGGTTACAAAACCTTGAATCTTATGTTTTTATGATTTGTGATATTGTTGTGTTTGTTCTATGTTCTTCACAGTTATCTTCTAATTCATACATTATTAGACACACTTATATCTAGTCTAAGATCTTTATTTTATAGCACAAGAAAGATCTTTACAATATTGTCAAGTCTAATCGAACACATGCTTTGAGAGTGTCAGTCATTAAGATACAACATGTATCTATGTTTACAACTTGTTCTGAGAATATAACATAATGACTGATCACATGGGGTAAGATATTATCTACTGTGTATTGTTGACTTTAATACACATAATATCTTTGAATACTTATCTACTCAGCAGCAGAATCTTTCGATAGTTATCCACTTAGCAGTAGAAAGTTCTTCACCAGCAGTAGAATGTTTAACGCTAGCAGCAGAATCAAATGCTCTAGACTTAGAATGATACTTAAGATTATTTCTTGAGCAGAACCTGATATTAATCTTCTTAAATATTTAATTCCCAACAAATATTACCCCCATATCTTATCCACGCCAATGGCTAAACCCACGAGTGGTACGAGAATCACCAAAACACCGACCAAAAATTCGTAGTCTTCATCCGAAACATAGGCCAAGTAGATGGCGGCAACAACAACATACACGATCGCAATAATGGTTACAAGATGTGGCATTTTGAAAGAATTGATGAGAGAAATATGAGTGGTGGAAGAATGAAAATTAAAATGGGGTATTTATAAGGAGAAATATAGCCGTTAGAATCACTGTTCATAGCCGATAGATTCACTATTCATAGCCGTTAAAAATCACTATTCATAGCCATGGGAAATTACTATTCATATCCGTTAGGTTCACTAGGTGGCGAGACATTCAAATTATTTCTTTTAGTGTGATATCAAAAATTCGCGACAAATACCCACATTTATTTACTTAGACAACCCTAACAACTACCTTAGACGTTAATTCCGGGACGAAATTCTGTTTGACGGGTGGGTACTGTAGCAATCTGTAAATTTCTTCAGTAATTTGTAAATGTTAATCAAGTATTAATCACCATTACTGTTCAGTTAACCATTTTATGGGAAAATTTTGAACTTTTTGTTTATTACATTATAATAACTCAAACACGTTGAAACGTGATCAACCAAATATTGGAACGAGCTCACACGCGGACCACAAAAATCAAATATACTCAATATACACCAAACGGATCACACACAACTCTCGGCCCAACTTTTAAGTTATTAATTCTCTTAATTCACCCGGTTCGAATCACCCAAACTTGGCCTTGTTTTCTTTGGATTTCGACACACGACACACCCAACTTTTTACACCATTCGACTCCTCACCCCCCAAGGAATTAGTATGTCGAATCTCGTTTTTTATTACGAACGTTTGATAAGTAAACAAGATCCAAAGTAAATCGTCATCAACGCATGAACAAGTTCATTTAATTTTCACACCATTTGATCAAATCGATCTAAACTTTATTTTTCCTAGCACATTTGATGTTTTATGATCATTTATAAGTTCCTAAGTATATTTCTCACAGTTTCACTCAATATCACACGTTACTTATTGTTTTGGACCTTTTTAGCATGTCGACATATGTAATTATATACAAATCGACACTCCCAATCACTTCTACACTCACAAGCCTTTCTAAAGTCCTAGAAATATATTTGCAAATCTCCTCAAATTCCTATAATAACTTCCACTCTACTATTCGACCCAACTTGTACCATTTAATATCATATATCGACTAATACTACATGCATGCAATTCGACACAAAACCACACCCACTTGGTTCTTACACAACAAGACTTTCAAGGCTAAATAATATTCTCCATGTCCACTCAAGTCTCCTACAAATCGAATGAAATCTCACATGCATCAACTTGTGTTTAAAATGATATGTGCCGACATTATATAGTACGTATACATGCATACTATCTTCAAATATACATACCCATGAACTCTTGCATTCACACTTAAATTTTATCTCCCATATCTCTCCATTTGTGCACTGCCGAGACTTTAAGGAGAACAGGAACCATTTCTCTTTTATTCGAGTCCATTTCCAAGTCGACAAGTCCCTAGTCGAACCATTTAGTGATCATTTATACAGGTTACATCATTTTTCATCCAAGTTCTAGTCTTAAATCACGTCAAACTCCCACCTTTTTAAGGTGTAGTAATTCTTATAAACTCACTTTCCATTCTTTCTTATGAATTTATTCATTTCATGCATGGTTTATAATATACTCGATCGTATATTTACTTCACATGCATATTTCACATTTCTTATATTTATTTTCGTTATACATGTGACCTTCGATATCTAGGGATGGTTAAAAATCGACATACACATTAACACGACACATAAATATTCATTTTTAGGCCTATCGAACACCATTTTTAATATATGTGCATCGTATAAAATTTTAACTCATATATAAGTCACATCTATTTTATTGAACCAACTTATATGTCGACTAGAAATGGATATATATAAAATCAAATACATACACATAACATATCAATTTTATTACACATCTCGATTCTTCACAAGCTCACCTATTAAGTAGATGTTACAAGTTTTCCGTGATAAGCTCATATGAACCCTTTTTGAACCTCAAAGCTTATGCTACTCGAACCGTGTTAAAACTCTTTATATATAATTCGGTTGGACTTTTAAGCCCAATAAGCAAATATTAAGCACTCTGGATAAGCTGGTCCTATAAGCCCTTTTGATATGTTTTTATAACCCTTAAACAAGCCCAATGATAGGCCCAACTTCCCTTGAAACCCCTCGGATCACAAATCCTTAACAGGGCCTTTAATTTCACTCGTTAAGCCCATTAAGCTTAAAAATAAGCTCTTTGACCAATAAGCAGTTGAGTTTGACTAAAATAAGCTTTATAAAGTCATTAAAACTCTCATAAATCTTTTCACACTTTTTTTGTGATTTTTGGACTAAGTTTGCAAACTATTTCAACTTTAGGGATTAAAACTGCCAAGTTTGCAAAACTGTATCCAAAACTGACAAATCAAAAACCTAAGGATAGAAAATGCTAAAAACAATAAGCTGGAGGTTTGGAATTTAAAAATTGACCTTTTTGGACTAAAAATGTAAATAAGGACTAACGGTGCAAAACTAACGCCGTTAGGGTAAAAAGTGTAAAATTTGAATAAGTACAAGGAACAAACAGAAAATTTATACCCTTTTCATTTCTATTTCATACTTTACAATTTTCAACTCAATCAAGTACATTTTTACATTTCGTTCACATATTTAAACACGTTACGTTATATTTATATATAACGAGTTTTAAACGATTTAACTTAACGTTTCGTTTCACCACTTTCGAGGAAACGATATTTTTGGATTAAATGACATAAAAAAAAGATAATATTATATATAATATTATTTTTGAACTTTAAGCATTTTAAGCATATCACACTCACATTACCATTCAAATCGTTATCCGTTACTCATTTTCACAAACACTATTCATATTAAGTCAAATTCTCAGACTTTACCATTAATCAGATCATGTGTTGGAGCCGTACCCGTAACCTCACTTGAATTCACATTTCACCGTGCCAGATTACCCACAAGGTGAGTCATAGCCCCAACTTTTATACGTTTTGATTAACTCTTTAAGGGAGATACATGCTTGTTTTACTTACTAATTTACTCGTTTACCTTAAACATGTACTCAAATGATGACACGCTCTCAAATTGTTTACTGAAAACATAATTCTTGTTTTCACTCACAAAAGTAATATACACTTTCACGAATCACCATGAATTTATACACCACTTTTATATGTTTTCCAATCCCCTAGGAAAATACATGCTACAAAATAGAACACAAGTATTTTACATATGCTTCACCTGATTAATATTGCCTAAGTTACTTTAATTCCAAAAGCCCCTCATATCATGAACCATTAATCACTTGCGAGTGAACGTGAATATAGTGAACATACTCGAAATCTGTTGGAGGTTGACTGCTTGTTCCACTAATACCTTGACGGATAGCCTTAGTTGCTAGTCGGATTAGTCGCAATGCATTATATTTGAAGTAAAATAGGAAATTGCCATATCCCCAATCACCCGAGGGCCATAACTCATGCCATTAAATTGGATTGTTCACCCATAACTCATGCCATTAAGTTGGATTGTTCACCCATAACTCATGCCGTTAAAATTGGATTGTTCACCCTTAACTCATGCCATTAAATTGGATTGTTCAGCCATAACTCATGCCATTAAATTGGATTGTTCACCCATAATTCATGCCATTAATTTGGATTGTTCCCCTACCGAATCCCGGTACTTTGTTAACGTTTGCGTGTCATGAGACTTAGGGCAATATAAATATATACATATACAACTGCAATATCACCATTTCAAATTATGATTGTAATTCACCTGAAATCCTACACTTGTGTTTAACTGATTTACATACAAGTCACTTATGATTTTCACCCAACGTAACACACTACTTATTTCATCAATATTGGTATTTATTTCAATTATGACCTCACACTCAAAATTATTGAAATCAATTGTTTACTTATAAACTCTATGAACTCACCAACCTTTGTGTTGACACTTTTAAGCATGTTTATCTCAGGTAATTAACTGAGCAGACAAGACACGGAGTGGGCATTAAACTGATGGTTTTTGTGGTGTAAAATAAATAAGTCATTCAGCTCAAACTACTACACCCTTTTAAGGGATTTCACAACTCTGATATTTCACTTTTGTATCTCAAATATTATTTGAATGACAATAACTTTCATAACGCCTCTTTTGAGCCGTTTTCTATGATTATAACTATGATCCTCCCCGTAATACCCCGATTAGTGTTCCGCTGTTAACTCATAATTTAGGGGGTGTTACAGATTGGCATCAGAGACATGGTTATAGAGAACCAAATGTTTTCAAACATTGGACTATAACTACACTTTCAAAATGAATGATTTTACACCATACCACTTTACGCCCTCCGTGCCTGCATATCACCGTGCTCAGTGCATTACCTATTAAGATTGTTTTACACTAATCTTCACATCTCACACTTACTCTCACACACTTGATTATTTCACATTTATTTTCACACCCTTGATGCTATTGATTACTTACATTAACTATTTACGGATACTACAGTACCATGTCTACAGACTCACGCCTTAGCACCTCATCATCGGACATGGAGTCCGAGAGCACCTTACCATCTATCACCTCACCTATAGTTCCTAGCACATCGACTGCTACAGTGTCGAACACCCCACCTATGACACCTATTGCACTATGTAACCCAGACTCACCTATATCAGAAGACCCGTATGTACTAGCTAGACGGGCATATATTTCATCACCTCACCCGAAGAACCCTCCAGTTCTTTTACTTAAACTCCACTTACAGATGATCAGCGTATGCAGACACAGCAGTGACTGCCTGCTGCTGATTCGAAAACTCCATTACCTACATCACCACCCCCACCTGCACCGGTAGCCTGACGCAGAAAAGTCAGGATCTTAGCACCCTATGAGCCCGAACCACTTATGAAACTATTTCGGTGCTACCCCAACGGTCTTATTAAGATGCATACACCTCGCAAAAGGGTACACCTACCTATAATAGTGCCGATTATACCACCATCACCACCTCTATCCCCTACATCACCATTGGATATGATCAGGATGACACCACCAGTATCTCCTGAGCATACCTTACCACTACTACTATCATCATCCCCTCCACCGTCGGTTAGACCCGACTACTCGTTTAACCTACTCATCCAATCATAATCGATTGCACCTCACCAACGGGAGCCGACTCCTGAAGAGGATTTACTCTCACAGATTTCCTCATCGTTACTATTTCCCACCTGTTTTCACTCCTCCAGCCCGAGTCCTCGAGACTGGGGAGAGCTTCAGGACAGCAATTGCCCGCACACCTACGCCTTCTACCATCATGACGCAACTGGAGCGTCATGAGGAACAGATCGATACACTCCTGAACATCGTTGATAGAACACTATTCGACCGCCCCAAGACGGTCAACGACACCCTACATGACCTTTATCCGACAAGATGGACCTTCACGACGGACTGACGAGGTTTCAGTCAGAGATGTCTGAGACATTCCAGTAATTAGACATACATCACATCAGTTGTAGTTTTGAGGCATCTTAACCAGCCGCATGGGGCATTAATAAAAGACCTTGTATTGTTTGTTTTGTAAAACAATTGATCAAGTTATTAATATTATGTTGTTTGTTATGAATTTGCTATATATTGATGCGGAGTTATGGTTGTTTCCTTATATTCATGTGTGTAGTGATTGTATCCAGACATGCCGTGATGTTACCTATGATTGTCATGGTTCCTTATGCCTATCATAACTGGGCAATAAATTTAGATTAAAAAAAAAAAAAAAAAAAAAAAACGGAAGGAGACTTGATGAATGATGAGAAAGTTACTGAACTTCAGCTTTTGTAGATGATGAATCACTTTGTTCCTTATCAATCCTATACCAAGAGTTGATCATTTATTTACGATAGTACTAAAAAATATCATGATTTTATGATTTCTCAGTTGGTTGCAATTCCACATTGTGATGAGATCGTTAGGACTTGTATACAATCACTTTATTACTCAAATTATTTTAACACGGTCATTATGTGAATTCTAAATCCATGTTTCTTGTGATATTAATAGAAAGATGGCCAGCATGAGAAAGGCAAATACCACACCGACACCAACGCCAACTATGACTCCTGAAACTATCCGGAAATTGGTAACCAACATCGTTGCTGCAGTACTCAAAGCAACTACAGTGGCTCATCCTAGTAGCAACAATAGAGCAACGGGAGAAAGGGAGACGGATGCGTCTTGTAAGTGTACCTATGAGAGTTTCACGGGTTGCAAACCAACTCACCTTAGAGGTACAGAATGGGTGACTGAACCTACCATCACCATTACCCAGGGATTTCTAGACCAAGAAGTTCAATGGGACACTACATCCAAGAGAAATGATCATAAACGAAAACTAGATGGGAGAGAAACCACTACTCTCAACAACTGCAGGTACCACAACAACAACAACCGTAACTTCAATCATCTGCAAGATCACAACAACTACCACCACCAACAAGATTACAGGCAGGAAGCTAGCAAAAACTGCATCGCCACACCTACTAAAGTAAATGTTTATCGTGGGAAGCTATCTCTATGCAAACGATGCAAGATGCATCACACAGGATTTTGCATTGCTAAGTGCGGGAAATGCCACAAAACGGGCCACAAAATAGAAGACAGCAAAGCCACAGGCACTAATGCACAACCAGTAGCCGTAGTATGCTACGGATGTGGTGGAAAAGGACACTACAAGAATCAGTGCCCAACCAAGAATACCAATTAGAACAACAAGGCCAGTGGAAGAGAATGGAAGCTCGGTAGAACCTCAGCAACGTCAAAGGACAACAACAATGTTTAAACTAAAGAATAAGTTTCTGCTGTAATAAATAAACCATAGTTCAAACCCTCTAGAGTTGTATTTCCTTTTGTACTTTACCTTATGTACGATGGAGTAACCTGAGTGTAACAACTACCTTTCTATCTTATGAGATCTCTATATTGTACTATTTCCATGATTATCACAACCTACGTCTATTACAGTATCTATTACATTTACCCTATTCATAATCATTTCGTAACAATACACGGCTATCCCATTAGGAATCTGGTTAATAACATTCCTGACCGAACCATAGACTATTACCATCCTATAAGATTCTCACACAAACGCTAGGATCCATTTCAAAGTTATCCTATTATCACCCTAGAAATTTCTAATCCATCACCGTCGTGCGAACCGATTTTTCTTATTACCTTGAAAAATTATTTAGGTTGCCATTTTACAAAAACAACACGTTGAACACCATCTAAAACCTCTTGAGAAACATAATACTACTTTGATTGAGCCAAGCATCACATCATTGGTCCTCAATTATACATAGCCTGATCACCTATGTCTAATTTAGGAAGAATCATGTCATGAATGAAACAATCATCTTTTCAAATTTCCTAAAACAATCTTCATTCAAAAGCAAAGCCTTGTGATGAGACAAAATGTTCGTAAACATCCCTCTTGACAACACACTATAGATAACTACACTTATTACCCATCATCCCAATGAAAGAAATCCGACATAAGTACGAACTCGAGAATCACAAGAATTCATAAAAACATGTGGAAGGCAAAAATAATGTAAATTTTATTAGAATCCATGAAAATTAATACATAACGATATAATTAGCAACGGTAGTGCTAATGTTACAAATATCACTAAGTAAGGTATAGAATCGCCAATAAGTTGACCAGCCAATCCAATGAAAAACACCACCACACCTACGAGAGCGAGAGCCACTACGGGATGTATCACCTTGAGTATTATGTACGATAAATACAAACAAATCATTAAACGCGGTAATTAAAAGACATGGTCTTATTCATAAAAACAAACAAGTCTTATTACATATTCATTAGAGATTACATAGGAACACAACAAGGACTTATTTTAACAATCCTAACGCAAGACTATTACCCCCATATCTTATCCACGCCAATGGCTAAACCCACGAGTGGTACGAGAATCACCAAAACCCCGACCAAAAATTCGTATTCTTCATACGGAACATAGGCCAAGTAGATGGCGGCAACAACAACATACACGATCGCAAGAATGGTAACAAGATGCGGCATTTTGAAAGAATTGATGAGAGAAATATGAGTGGTGGAAGAATGAAAATTAAAATGGGGTATTTATAAGAAAAAATATAGCCGTTAGAATAACTGTTCATAGCCGTTAGATTCACTGTTCATAGCCATTAGAAATCACTGTTCATAGCCGTTGGAAATTACTATTCATAGCCGTTAGGTTCACTAGGTGGCGAGACATTCAAATTATTTCTTTTAGTGTGATATCAAAAATTCGCGACAAATACCCACATTTATTCACTTAGACAACCCTAACAACTACCTTAGACTATAATTCCGGGACAGAATTCTGTTTGATGGGTGGGTACTGTAGCAATCTGTAAATTTTCTCAGTAATTTGTAAATGTTAATCAAGTATTAATCACCATTACTGTTCAGTTAAGCATTTTAAGGGAAAATTTTGAACTTTTTGTTTATTACATTATAATAACTCAAACACGTTGAAACGTGATTCACCAAATATTGGAACGAGCTCACACGCGGACCACAAAAATCAAATATACTCAATATACACCAAACGGATCACACACAACTCTCGGTCCAACTTTTATTGGCCTGGTACTATTCACAAAGCCCGACTCACTTTTTAAGTTATTAATTCTCTTAATTCACCCGGTTCGAATCACCCAAACTTAGCCTCGTTTTTTTTGGATTTCGACACATGACACACCCAACTTTTTACACCATTCGACTTCTCACCCACCAAGGAATTAGTATGTCGAATCTCGTTTTCTATTACGAACGTTTGATAAGTAAACAAGATCCAAAGTAAATCGTCATCAACGCATGAACAAGTTCATTTAATTTTCACACCATTTGATCAAATCGATCTAAACATTATTTTACCGAGCACATTTGATGTTTTATGATCATTTATAAGTTCCTAAGTATATTTCTCACAGTTTCACTCAATATCACACGTTACTTATTGTTTTGGACCTTTTAAGCATGTCGACATATGTAATTATATACAAATCGACACTCCCAATCACTTCTACACTCACAAGCCTTTCTAAAGTCCTAGAAATATATTTGCAAATCTCCTCAAAGTCCTATAATCACTGCCACTCTACTATTCGACCCAACTTGTACCATTTAATATCATATATCGACTAATACTACATGCATGCAATTCGACAAAAAACCACACCCACTTGGTTCTTACACAACACGACTTTCAAGGCTAAATAATATTCTCCATATCCCCTCAACTCTCCTACAAATCGAATGAAATCTCACATGCATCAACTTGTGTTTAAAATGATATGTGTCGACATTATATAGTACGTATACATGCATACTATCTTCAAATATACACACCCATGAATTCTTGCATTCACACTTAAATTTTATCTCCCATATCTCTTCATTTGTGCACTGCCTTTTTGAACCTCAAATCTTATGCTACTCGATTCTTCACAAGCTCACCTGTTAAGTAGATGTTACAAGTTTTCCGTGATAAGCTCATATGAACCCTTTTTGAACCTCAAAGCTTATGCTACTCGAACCGTGTTAAAACTCTTTATATATAATTCGGTTGGACTTTTAAGCCCAATAAGCAAATATTAAGCACTCTGGATAAGCTGGTCCTATAAGCCCTTTTGATATGTTTTTATAACCCTTAAACAAGCCTAATGATAGGCCCAACTTCCCTTGAAACCCCTCGGATCACAAATCCTTAACGGGCCTTTAATTTCACTCGTTAAGCCCATTAAGCTTAAAATAAGCTCTTTGACCAATAAGCAGTTGAGTTTGACTTAAATAAGCTTTATAAAGTTATTAAAACTCTCAGAAATCTTTTCACACTTTTTTTGTGATTTTTGGACTAAGTTTGCAAACTATTTCAACTTTAGGGATTAAAACTGCCAAGTTTGCAAAACTGTATCCAAAACTGCCAAATCAGAAACCTAAGGGTAGAAAATGCTAAAAACATTAAGCTGGAGGTTTGGAATTTAAAAATTGACCTTTTTGGACTAAAAATGTAAATAAGGACTAACGGTGCAAAACTAACGCCGTTAGGGTAAAAAGTGTAAAATTTGAATAAGCACAAGGAACAAACAGAAAATTTATACCCTTTTCATTTCTATTTCATACTTTACAATTTTCAACTCAATCAAGTACATTTTTTCATTTCGTTCACTTATTTAAACATGTTACATTATATTTATATATAACGAGTTTTAAACGATTTAACTTAACGTTTCGTTTCACCACTTTCGAGGAAACGATATTTTTGGATTAAATGACATAAAAACAAGATAATATTATATATAATATTATTTTTAAACTTTAAGCATTTTAAGCATATCACACTCACATCACCATTCAAATCGTTATCCGTTACTCATTTTCACAAACACTATTCATATTAAGTCATATTCTCAGACTTTACCATTAATCAGGTCGTGTGTTGGAGCCGTACCCATAACCTCACTTGAATTTACATTTCACCTTGCCAGATTACCCAAAAGGTGAGTCATAGCCCCAACTTTTATACGTTTTGATTAACTCTTTGGGGGAGATACATGCTTGTTTTACTTACAAATTTACTCGTTTACCTTAAATATGGTACTCAAATGATGACACACTCTCAAATTGTTTACTGAAAACATAATTCTTGTTTTCACTCACAAAAGTAATATACACTTTCACGAATCACCATGAATTTATACACCACTTTTATATGTTTTCCAATCCCCTAGAGAAATATATGCTACAAAATAGAACGAAAGTATTTTATATATGCTTCACCTGATTAATATTGCGTAAGTTACTTTAATTCCAAAAGCCGATCATATCATGAACCATTAATCACTTGCGAGTGAACGCAAATATACTGAACATACTCAAAATCTGTTGGAGGTTGACTGCCTATTCCACTAATACCTTGACGAATAGCCTTAGTTGCTAGTCGGATTAGTCGCAATGCATTATATTTGAAGTAAAATAGGAAATTGGCAAATCCCCTATCACCCGAGGGCCATAACTCATGCCATTAAATTGGATTGTTCACCCATAACTCATGCCATTAAATTGGATTGTTCACCCATAACTCATGCCATTAAATTGGATTGTTCCCCTACCGAATCCCGGTACTCTGTTAACGTTTGCGTGTCATGAGACTTAGGGAAATATAAATATATACATATACAACTGCAATATTACCATTTCAAATTATGATTGCAATTCACCTGAAATCCTACGCTTGTGTTTAACTGATTTACATACAAATCACTTATGATTTTCACCCAACGTAACTCACTACTTATTTCATCAATATTGGTATTTATTTCACTTATCACCTCACACTCAAAATTATTGAAATCAACTATTTACTTATAAACTCTATGAACTAACCAACCTTTGTGTTGACACTTTTAAGCATGTTTATCTCAGGTAATTAACGGAGCAGACAAGACACGGAGTGGGCATTAAACTGATGGTTTTTGTGGTGTAAAATAAATTAAGTCATTCAGCTCAAACTACTACACCCTTTTAAGGGATTTCACAACTCTGATATTTCACTTTTGTATCTCAAATATTATTTGAATGACAATAACTTTCAAAACGCCTCTTTTGAGCCATTTTCTATGATTATGACTATGATCCTCCCCGTAATACCCCGATTAGTCTTCCGCTGTTAATTCATAATTTAGGGGGTGTTACAGATTGGCATCAGAGACATGGTTATAGAGAACCAAATGTTTTCAAACATTGGACTATAACTACACTTTCAAAATGAATGATTTTACACCATACCACTTTACGCCCTTCGTGCCTGCATATCACCGTGCTCAGTACATTACCTATTAAGATTGTTTTACACTAATCTTCACATCTCAAAAATAATACGCATACTAGATCGGTACATTTGAAAAAATACATTGCTATTGTACGGACAAAACTCTTGTATCATTGTCCAAATTCCTTCTATCAAAAATTCTGTTTTGGTAGCCCATTTATTCACAGGCCCAAATAACTTTTACGGCCCAGCATGAAACCCTAAAACATTTTAAGATCTAATCGAACGGTCAATAATAACCTCAACAGCATTAAAACCCTACCCAAAGGCTCATTTTTCTTTCATTTTTTCTGTTTTTGAGGTATTATAGTTCTGGTATGGTGTTTGCGTTTTTGCTAATTATGAATTCCATTTAGTTTATGTTATATCTGTGGATCTTGTTAATGTTTGGTTTAGTTTATTAATTTTGACTAGTATTTTGGTTTATGATATGTTTGTAGCATAATTAAATGATATATAATATTTTGTTTCATATATTTATTGCTTTCGGAGTTATAGAGTTCAATATTAGTATAATGGGTTTTGTATATGTTTTGTTCATATAATTACAATATACTTTTTGTTAACAGAAAAGCTATAACTTGTTTTGAGTGATTATATTGTTATTAATCTGATTTGAGTTTTTTATGTAAAAATAAATGTTTTTTGTATAAAAAAATGGAGACATTAAGCTTGTTTGCATAATGGGTATTGCCACTATTTATGTATGGTGAAAGAAATTGTCTCTAATTGAAAAATTAATCAAGGCTGGAGTCTCAAAAGGGCTTGTTTGCTGTAACCTGATTTGGGTTTTGCAAGAAATACTAATGAGCTTGAGAATTGGCAAATTCAAATATTTGTCATAGGCCTTTGGTTTTGGAGCTTTTCTTTTCATCATTACATAATGTGGTTAATGCCATTTGTAGCGACTTGATCATATCTCTGGTTTTTTCATGTATAAATGTTTTTTTGTTAAATTTTTAGTTCAAGGCTTTTTGAAAATCAAAACTAAAACATCAAAACTAAAACTATTCACTTTTGTTTCTTAAGGCTGTTCATAAATTAAAACTAAATAATAGGCCACTCAAGTATCTATTTTGTGTATACTAGTTATGGTGAACCGTTTGTTGAATTTCTTATGAAATTACATAGATAAGGTGAAAGCATTTGTTAAATAATATGAATAAAGTTTGATTTATTATGGATGACTTTCTTCTTGTAATTGCATAAAAACTTGGTCAAACATTTACCTGTAATTGCTATAAGCAAAAATAATACATATTGGGGTGGGCCATGATTTAGGTTTTTGTGTATGGGTTGCCTTAGTGTAAAAGGTTTATACGTAGAAGATGGTTGAAGCAGTTTAGTGTAAAAGGTTTATACATATTGGGGTGGGCCATGATTTAAAAAAACGGTGTGAGGCGGCGCCTCGAGGCGCGCCTTGAGGCGAATCGGCCGGAAAACGCATATGTGGCGGCGCCTTTGGTGGTTGATTTGGAACGTACGCCCCGGTTGGGTGAGGCGGTGGTGAAGCGTGTGAGGCGGCGAGGCGGGTACGAGGCGGATTATTCTTTTTTTGGGCGGTGGATCTGTGTTCAATATTGGTGGATCTGTGTTCGATATTGGTGCCTACATCCAATTAATTAATATTCTCAGTGGATGTGTGTTAGAAGTAAAGAAGAAGATGTGGTAAAAAAAAAAAAGAAGTAAAGAAGAAGGTGGCTGTACCCTAAACCTAAAAGAGAGAGGAGAGAGAGAAAGAAGTGATATTATATAGGCCGGATTTTGTTTTTTTAGTGGGGCTATTATTACAAATGGGCCAATGAAGATAGTTTTTATGTTAATTAAGAGTGGGTCTTAAATGTATATATAATGTAAATTTTGCAACATTTATATAAAATATATAATTCAAAAATATTAAATAAAATAAAAAAATTAATAAAAGTTTATAAAATATGTATATAAAATATATAAATACCTATTAAAACTTATATATATATAATTTCTATATATTTTTTTAATTCCGCCTCGACCTTACGCCTCGGTCCGCCTCGAGGCTTACGCCTCTCGAGTCGGAGGGAAAACGCCTCGAAACTCGTTTCCGTACTTTTAAACCTTGATACATATTGGGGTGGGCCATGATACATTATTCCTAACAGTATGTGTATGATTGAAGCAGTTATGTGATCATATTTCTAATTTGAGCTTAATTTATGTATCAGACCATTACATAGAAGATGGTTATACAATTTGCCTACACAAGGAGTTTTATAATTTGTTTTTACAGTTTATAAATCATAAATGTATTTCAAGTTATTATCTAGTTTATGGTTTTACTTGGCTCATCTACTTTGTAAAATTTCAATATGCTTGCTTACCCATAGTGTGGTTATTCACATGTAATATTTTTTGATAAACAATTAGACTTTTACATGTATAGTATTACACTTTATATGTTTGTTGTTATAAAAAAAAGTCATTGCTTTGCCCAAACTGTTGTTATATTTTGAACTTTTTTATACTGTGTTTAAATCTTCATATTACCCGAAGTTATAATTTACCAGGATTGTTTTTCTTTGTCTTAAAGAATTATGTTTTATTACACGAGTTTTAGAATTATTATCTTTTTGTAGTATATTAAATTCTAGCATACATAGCTTTCTTATTTCCTACTGGTTACACCACATGCAAATGCCTTATTTTGTTGTGTATTCTCTTCATAAGATCTGGGAATGAACGTTATGAGGTTTGCAGATATATAGTGAGCTAAGTATCATGTCTCATCGCAAGTTTGAGCATCCAAGACACGGTTCATTGGGATTTCTTCCCCGCAAGAGGGCTGCACGTCACAGAGGAAAAGGTTTAGATTTATTTTTGATATAGTGTTATACATAACATTGTATCTTTGTGTTTGTCATTACAGAAAGTGTTAGTTTCTAATATCTGTGTTTTCTTTTGAGTATGTATTTCTACTATCTATTTGCTCATGATTGTGTGCTTCATGTTTATTTGTATGTATCAAACAAGTTTCTGAAGTTTTTTTTGTGTGTTAGTTACAGTTTTTGAAATAGTTTTATAATTTGTTTCTAATAAATTTGATTAGCGTATACAGATATAAGTTTTGAGCACTGTTTTTATGTAAAGTGTAGCCTGTTTGTGTCATGTACATTTGTGTTTGAAACCCTTACCCCCAGCCCCAGCAACATATTGTGTTTATTATGAGTAGTATAAAAAATAAAACTTGCATTTTGTTATCTGTATTTGCCCATACATTATAGTAGGTGTTAATGATTGTATGGATCATATAATGCTCCAAATTTTCATGGGCAACAATGATAATCCTGATTGAGTTTGTAGATTTTTTAAAAGGCAACAAGTTCACAAGTTTGTAGGGAAATTGCATGTTTCTGACTCCCCTGATGTGCCATAACAGATTTGGGATACCTTAAGACTGTTGCACCATGATTATGAATGTTCTTACTAATACTTGGCAGTTGTGTCTCATTTGTTTCAAACATGAAACCGCCCAACAATATGTTCTGTTACGTAGTTTTGGGTTATATAGTATGAGCTGTTGAATTTAATCTTAATGCTTCATGTGTTTAATATCGGTGCCATGTTTGTTGTGGATGTGAAACATTGAAGTTTCTAACGGTTTTCATTATGTGTGCTAATAACTATTTGTTGACAATTGGGGCTTTAAACCTGCTACTGTAGTTGATAAGCTTTTCAATTCTGCATGTGTGCTTTTGCTCAAGGTCTAAGTTTGTTTTGCAGTGAAGGCATTCCCCAAGGATAATCCTACCAAACCATGCAGACTAACTGCCTTCTTGGGATACAAAGCTGGAATGACCCACATTGTGAGAGAGGTTGAAAAGCCTGGTTCAAGTGAGTTATTTTGGTTCAGTTTCTTATTAGATCTTAAAGATTGTAAAATGAAATACTAATTGGTCATTTTTGTGTAGTTGAGTAACAAATGCATACTTTCTCACTGTTCGGTTATTTCTATTGTGTAGTCTAACTGGGTATTGTCTTTTTGTTTTCTCAGAACTCCACAAGAAGGAAACATGTGAAGCAGTGACTATTGTCGAGACACCCCCAATGGTTGTCGTCGGGTTGGTTGGGTATGTCAAGACCCCACGTGGTCTTCGAAGTCTGAACACAGTGTGGGCCCAGCATCTCGGTGAAGATGTCAAGAGGCGTTTCTACAAGAACTGGTGCAAGTCAAAGAAGAAGGCTTTCAGCAAGTACGCATCAAAGTATGAATCTGAATCAGGAAAGAAGGATATTCAATCACAGTTGGAGAAAATGAAGAAATACTGCAACGTCATCCGTGTTCTGGCCCACACTCAGATCCGAAAGTTGAAAGGTTTGAAGCAAAAGAAAGCTCATTTGATGGAGATTCAAGTGAACGGTGGTAATGTGGCACAGAAAGTTGACTTTGGCTACAGTTTCTTTGAGAAGCAGGTCCCCATTGATGCTGTTTTCCAGAAAGATGAAATGATCGACATCATTGGTGTGACAAAGGGTAAGGGTTATGAAGGTGTTGTGACCCGTTGGGGTGTGACCCGCTTGCCCCGTAAGACCCATCGGGGGCTCCGTAAGGTTGCTTGTATTGGAGCATGGCATCCAGCTAGGGTTTCGTTCACTGTTGCAAGAGCTGGACAGAACGGTTATCACCACAGGACTGAAATGAATAAGAAGATTTACAAACTCGGGAAGGCTGGTCAAGAGTCCCATTCTGCAAGCACTGAATATGACAGGTTAACAAAAAACCCACTTTTTTTTATTTCCTTTTTTAATTGATTATAATTGCATTCTAAAGGTTGATTACTTTTCGTGTAGGACTGAGAAGGAGATAACCCCAATGGGAGGATTCCCACACTATGGTGTCGTGAAAGAAGATTTTCTAATGATCAAGGGGTGCTGTGTGGGACCAAAGAAACGTGTGGTTACATTGAGGCAGTCCTTGTTGGCCCAGACATCCAGGCTTGCTTTGGAGGATATTAAACTGAAGTTCATTGATACATCTGCTAAGAATGGCCATGGTCGTTTCCAGACTGTTGAAGAGAAAGCCAAGTTTTACAACCGACCATCGAAAGTGTGAGGATTACAGCGGATCTTCAAATCTATTTTAGAAGTTATTTTATTTTGGTTCGAGAACATCAGTTGTTTGTTATGTCTCAAGAGTTTTGCTTTGAAAACTGTTTTGGTATATGTCCTGATACTTTTGTCTTTGTTATAATTAATATCTTTTGGAGTTTTGGTAGAGATTTGAATCTTGTTTTCAATAAGTTTTCATCTTATTTGCATGAACTGCTATGGATTTTTTAGCTAGTTTATTTGCAGTATGAGATAATTGATATCATATTAGCAGTCAGATTAAATAGTAATTGGGCGGTCCATTTTTTGCCTATCAGAGTATAGGGTGTGCTAGGCATCCTAAAACCAGTTATTACGAAACGTAAAGTATCGGATGAAACATAAAGAATCGGATGATACGTAATCAGAATTGAGCAACCAATATCATGTGCGCATCCTAAAACCAGTTATGACGAAAACGTAAAGTATCGGATGAAAACATAAAGAATCGGACGAAAACGTAAAGAATCGGACGAAAATGTAAAAATTCAGACGAAAACGTAAAGAATCGGACGAAAACGTAAAAAATGATACGAAAACGTAAAAAATCAGACGAAAATGTAAAAAAATGGACGAAAACGTAAAAACGGACGAAAACGTAAAAAAACAGACAAAAACGTAATAAAACGGACGAAAACGTAAAAAAGTGGACAAAAACGTAAAAAACAAACGAAAAAGTAAAGATTTTTTTTTTTTTTTTTTTTTTTTAGTTATTTTACGTTTTCGAATTATAGTCGCTTGAAGATTTTTTCATGTTATTTGATTTTATATTTTACTTTTTTAATTTTTTATTTTCTCTTATTAGATTTTTTTAGTTATTTTATAATTTAGTTGGTTATTTTATAACATTTGTTTTTGTGTTTTGAAGATGTTTTTATAATATTACAAAGGTGAATAGAGAATTGAGATAAAAAACAACACACTTAAACATGTTTTCTAGTTTTGCAAAATGAAAAACACAAACACATGTTTCTCAAACTAAACACGTTTTCTAAATTTTCAATTCTTTTGTGGAAATAAAACTCTCCTCCTTTTTCCTATAAAACAAGAAATAGAAAACTAAAGAAAATATTTTCCAACTAAACGACACCTTCAGCTTCTTGCATAATATGCTTCAAATATATTTTTTGCATCAAGTAACCCAGGTTATGGGTTGGAGCAAATGGTAGATTCTATGGTATTGGCACCCAAATAGAAGACCAAGGGTTCCATTCCAGGCATATCCCATTTCTCAATTGTTTGTGCAATGCATACGAGTTACAAAACTTTTGTTACGTTGCTCTCATTTATTTTAATTGTAATCACTTTGTTCCTTTTTCATAGACGGTGAATAGAAGCGTGTTTGATAGGTATGTGTTTAATAGGTACATTTTCTAATTAAGTTAAACTTGATTCTATTTCAATTGTCTTAGGAATTTACTCTGACTCATCTATTGACAATTTATCAAAAAGTATTGGCGTGTACAGCAATCCCCCAGCTCAACTGATCCGTGATGCAAAAACCGCTCCTACCCATCCGTCAACTGATCCTATGCTTATTTTGAACTACCAAGACCCCCCACCCCTACCCCTGTGGTCTTCTCTCCTCAAACTTTAATAGATTTATCAGCACCAACTTGTGCTACCAAAAGTTAAGCTGATATTTATTGCTAATTTGCTATCTTGCCAACGCACCTGACGATTCAGTGTTTATGATCGATCTTGGACCCTGCAACTGGAATAGCAGATGAAGTGCTCAGAGCGTCTTCGCTCAAGCGCCACCGCAAGAATCTAGGCAAGTCAAGTAAAACTGTGGTCGCAGATTCATCAGCACCATCTGTGCTCAAGCGCCACCGTGATCATCTTGGCAAGTCAAGTGAAACCATGGAGATGGATGTGGATGTTTTGCACCAGCCTTGTTATAATGTTAAAAGATTAATGCTGTACAATAATTTGGTTTATCGCCTTTCTAAAATATTAAAAAAAAAAAAAGTTGGTTTATCATAATTGTGCATATCAGGGAAAAATGAGCTGCATTCCTAACATTATGTAACATCCTGAAATCGGTTCAGCGGAAGCATACATGTCGTGGGGTGTTATTCGACTGTTAGCACAACACCAGGTTCAAAGAACGGTTTTACTTAAGCCGTTTTAGACGAAATTTCATAATTGAAAACATTCAATTTACATTATTTAAAAATAGTGCGGAAAATATAGGCCCATAAAAGGATTTAAAGCGGTCACAAATAGTTTTCAGAGTCTTCTATGACCATGCCATGCCCTTTGCCAAACTTCTCTAAAAGTAAGATATGCAGCAGAAAAGATCTAACACCTGAGATAAAACATGCTAAAAGTCAACATAAATGTTGAGTGAATTCATAGGTTTAAGTAAAGTAGTTGATCACAATATTTCAAGTTTAAGAGAAAGTGGACTATGTTGTTTTACACCCATAAGTTCAGATGTTACCATTGCACTAAGCTTATGACACACAAAAAGTTAACCAGCACCAGTAACTGTGGCGTAAGTCGACAGTAACCGCGGATTTCATAATATAATAATTGCCCCCAGAGTTAGGTATCTTGCCAAATACCTAGGTAACTCAAATATAGTACATCACATGCAGACCGACCTTAGTCAACATGGCAGGATGGTCAAATTCCTATAGGCCTATAAACTATATTCGCGCTCACTCGCAAGTGATTAATGGTTCATGATCGAGGGACTTGCTTTTGGCAGGGACAGTACTTAGTGCATATCAGATGTTCAGCAAAGTTTCTAGTTCAAAGAACAATTTTTAAACGATTGTGATCCTAGTAAAAACAGTAGCATGTATCTCACCCCAAGTAGCTTATGAAACAGTTTAAGCAAGTAAAAAGTGGGGCTATGAACTCACCTTAGGATGCAACAATGCAAGATATCACAACTAGAATCAAGTAGTAAGACACAACAACATTCAGGAAGTATAAGCACAACGGTACTGGATCGACACAACCTAATAAGTAACATGTTTCAGAAATAATCCTCAAGTAATTTGTAAAGTAGCGTTCATTGAATACTCGTGCTAATATAAAAAAGTTTAGTTTTCAATGGCGATAAAAGAAGCAAACATTTATATCTCGTGTGGACGTTAGGAAAATACAGTTTCGAGGATAGGACGAAGGAAGTCGGCGAAACACAATTAAACACATAATAAAAGAATCACGAACAAAAAGGAAATCTCAAATGAAAGAGAATAAAAGAAGAACGAAATAAGGAATGAATAAGAATTAGAGTAATATAAGGAATAAAAGATGTAAAGGAAAAATAAAAGACTTAAAAGAAATAAACGTTAACATGTTGTTTCGGTGTT
This sequence comes from Artemisia tridentata subsp. tridentata, assembly GCA_021014915.2. Lineage (NCBI taxonomy): Eukaryota > Viridiplantae > Streptophyta > Magnoliopsida > Asterales > Asteraceae > Artemisia > Artemisia tridentata. The sequence continues at coordinate 316,740,163 of CP139507.1, read as the reverse complement.
TTTACCCGGTAACCCAAATAGTTGAGAAGACGTTATGGTTTAGGAAATAATCGTTTAGTTAAGTTTTATAATTTTAATAACTTGGTAATTAAAAATGTTTATATTATTTATAAATCGTAATCATTTAAGTTATAACACGATTTTCATAAAGGTTGGATATGACGCGTCCATTTATACAATATTTTTCAAGTCGTTACAACTTATTGAATATCAAGTTTTAGTTATAACAAAATACTAAATTGATATAAGTTTACACAAATTAAATACAATTCACAAGTTTTACAAATGAATTTACGAATATCAAGGACGTATATAAGCTCAAATATAACGAAATAAGCACAAATAAATAAATATAGCCACGAGTCAACTCAACTCGTGAGTTTACTCGGGCGAGTCAAGTGACTCAGTGACGAGTCGAGTGACTCGCTGACGAGTCAACCGAGTTTCGTGATAAAGGTTTTAGATCCACACGAGTTAGTTATTAAAACATTAAATTTTGTTAGTTTTTGTTAATAAAAACGTTTTTATAGATTTAAAACCGATTAGGGTTTATTAAAATGAAAGAAAATGGAAAATGGGTGGCACGTGCTTACTAACGACAGAAAGAGAGAGAGAGAAAAGAGGTGGTGGCAAGCAGTGGTGATGGTGGTTTCACGGTGGTGGTGTGGCGGTGAACTTCAAAACAGACCCAAACGTGTTCCTCTTGGTCTAATCTTCTCCAGAAACGATCTACTATGCTCGATCTATGCGTTGGTAACGAAATAATGGTAGCCGGAATTTTGGCCGGAGTTCGGTGACGGCGCCGGAGAGTTAATGATAGAGAGAGAGAGTTATTAGTGAGTTTGTGAATAATGAACCCTAAATAAGGCCTTTTATACCCCAGGAGGGGCTAAACCTGGACAAAAGAAAGTGTAGGGGCGAGTGGTGTAATTTTGGGCGCGGGGTAGAAAGTGAAACTTTGGTTAATCTTTTAATAATAAATTTGTGGGCCCCATTTGACATAGCAAACTTTCGTTTTAATTTACGGGACTTGCGCCATTGAGTCCGAAATAATTTTTCCAATAAAAACGAGTATTAATACGTATAACTTTCTCGGAGTTAATTTATTTAGTAACTCGATTCGTTTCGTGTGTTTTAGGTTGTGCCGGCTCAATAAATGAATAATGCTCACGTTAAACAAGATATTCACGGTTTTTCAAACCCAAGCAAGTTCAGAGAAGTTTAAAAGCTAATGGATTTCAAAAATAAACGTTTCGGCTAGTAAAATAAGTTTTGGAAAATTGTCGGTTGTTACACATTAGATGCCTCAATTTTCGAATCCCAGATTAATTTCAAATAAGTTCACCTATATCATCATGGTTGATTCATGAGGTTTCATGTGTAACGGTGATGGGATTAATGTGAAATGATGAATAAAAGATTCAAGTACGTTGAAAATCATGACCGCAAGTAGTTTTCTGGAATGATTGTCATCTGTGTTTTTTCTTATGCCTTAGCCCTTAGTCGTCTTATTTGTCACGGTCCCCGGTATTATATTCTGATACTTTAACTGTTACCATTGTTGAAAATGGGCACACTCACAAACTTCATTAAGTCATTATGGATCAAGTATGAAGTGAAGGGAGATACAAATATTCAAGAAACTCATTTGGTAGATAAGAAACTCATTTGGTAGATGAAATTTGAAACCCAAAGTTCAATAATTTTTTAGAAACTGCAATAATGGAATTTTGTCTTTGAACCGTAAGGAAAAAGACTCGTTGACACACGCTCACCCATGTCTCAAAATGACACTTGAACCCTCAGTTGCCACTCAGTTGAGAAGAAAGGTTTTACTTTGGGAGTTATTTGGTGATTTATTATGAAATATCATGTTTAATACTCAATTAATATTTCTTATTTGGTTAAAATTTAATTTTAAGCCTTTGCAGTATGCATTACTTGAATAATTTAACGTTATTTTTACTTCGTTTGCTGAAATTTGTGTTATTGTTTCCATGAAGATTTACTGTCATTAAGCAGTGTGAAATTGTTTAAAGCATAATCAGAATTGATTGCTGAGAGGAGCTTGATTAGCACTTTAGTTAATATGTAGTACAAAATCTCTAAAAATCCCAGGAAATGATTATGGAGAGTAGATAGGTAAGTGACAGCAAACCATTTAGGAATTCTTTTTCTGTCTCTGAAATCTTATTAAATGATTCATAGGAGTACTTAGAAACATATTTTGATCCAAACAGTAGTTTGGTCTGCCTTATTTTAGAGGTAGCATGAGTACATAACATGGGCGGATCTTGAGCCTTGGCAGGTTGACAGTACATATGGTCAATATCCAGTAACAAAACAGTGACGTGCCGCAATCTGCAATAATTTAACCATATAATTTCATTCCTGCAATGCACTTTTTCTGGCTCTGCAGTTAATCTCTATTGGTTATATTGGCTACTGTAATTGGATCATACTCCGTAATAGTGTATTTCATCATTTTATATACATTATTGTTAAGTCATAAATAATTTCATATGATTAGCATAGTGCCTTTATTTAAGTGATTGTTTCATTTCTTGAAGGATCAATTCATGTAATGGGTATGTTTTTGTCATTTAAAACCTGTATTACAAAGATCAGAATGAAGACATCCCACTTTCTTTTTTTTGAGTGCCTTCATGTGAGATTTGTCTTTTTTGGCACTTTATGATGCAAATTATTAAAACAACATTAATTCGAATTTCGAACTTAAATTGATATATGCTACGTACATATCTCTTTCACATGTCCAGATTAGATCAATAAATATTATTATACCTGAAGACGGGTTAATAATATAACTGCGTAAATGTATGTTTACAACAATACTTTGTTCATGGTATGTCCATACCAAAGGGCTTGTCGGGGGTGGCTCAAGTCTTTTGGAGGAGGCAATCTTAAAATGAGGCTTTCTCGATAAATTATTATTTTGCTTAATTTCGATTCATTATGAGAATCTAATAGTTGATTGAGGTTAGAGAAAAAAATCATATAACAGAGAGAGAAAAAACAAAGCTGTGTTTTTATAATAATCTAAAAGTAAGTAGGGCTAAAGAATCGAACGAAACGACCAACTAATATGAACGCTTAAACGATAATAATCTAAAAGTAAGTAGGGCTAAAGAATTGAATGAAACGACCAACTAATATGAACGCTTAAACGAACAATGTTAGTGTTCATGTTTGTTCGTCGAAAAATAGCTTATTTTTTTTCTAAAACAATATTCATAAGCAATTCTTGAAACTAGGGGTGGAAACGAGCTGAGCCGAGCCCGAGCCTGCCAGAGCTCGAGCTCGGCTCGGGCTCGACTAATATATAAGACGTGTCAAAGGAGATAAAGCTCAAATGAAACTCGTCTCGTTAATAACATTATGCTCGAGCTCGTTTATTTCTTTTAAGCTCGTTTATACATAGTTATACATATAGACATATATTGTAACACCCCCAAAATCTGGCTTTGCGGAAGCATTAGAGTCATGGGGTACTACTGAAATGGAAATCATAACGCGAGGTAATGAAGAACCAAATACACACTTCGTAAAAATATATTCATTTGCTTAATTCTATTATAACAATCTTATTGTTTCAAGTTTATTCAAAAGTTCAATGGTCCCTAAAAAACAAGTCTTAACATTTGTCAAAACACTTTGGTCAATAGTGTAAGTCCGCCGCCTTGCCAAACCTTGCCACACTTGCATATGCCTAGATACCTGAGAAAACATGCTAAAAGTCAGCAAAAAACTGGTGAGTTCATAGGTTTAAGTTATTATAAATTTGGACCAATAGTTTAGTTTGTGAGCATTGAAATGTCACATTATTCTATTACGCTAGCACTAAGTTAATGCAACCGAAGCTATAACAGGTCTGCATGCTCTAGAAGCATGTTAAATATAAGGGCCTTCTCAATTGTTTATCCGAGACACTTGTACTTTGATATGGTATACGCTCCTTTGCCTATCCGGTCAAACCGAACGGGGACGTTACTCCCAATAGATCTATTTATAACATTCACGCTTCCTGTCGGGAATTAATGGTTCATGAAATTCGGGCAGTAGGGGACATAACAGGACTTAGGCTAACTGCGCAATAACTTTGGTAACAATATTATTAATGGTCCAAAAAATTGGTTTTTCCTGTTTCTCACCCCATTTATATAAAACAAGTATAAGTAAAGAGGGGCTATAAACTCACCTTAACAATGGATGCAGTGAATGCAAGGATGTATGGCACCAACACGCAACCTAGATTAATAAACCATGTTTTAGTTTCAAGTACTAAATTAAGTCTTTTCAGAGTTTTATTCACTTGTTTTTAAAGTGTTTATGTTGTTGTTACTTGTGTGGCAGCAAGTGAGGTTACGAATGAACTCCCTAAGAAAGGGTAAGGTTTAGCTCTACGAATGACTTAAATGTAGGGTAATGAGGGAACGAGAATATTATAGGAACTTAAGCGACGGAATTTGGAAAGAAATGAAATGTACGATTTAAAGCACGAATGGATATAATCGAGATGTGATATATATATATATATATATATATATAATAAGGTCGTGTAGTTCAGTCGTTATATTTCGTTATATAGATTTTGAAATAAAAATTAAGTGTAAGTGACGTTATTATCTAAAAGTTTAATGTTTGAGAAAAATGTAATATAAAATTAGTTTAATAAAAACTTGGTTTATTTCGTTTATTAAAAATGAACTAAGTTTATCTAATTATTAACGATTAGTTATGACTCGCTTTTATAATTTATAAGTTTAGAAAACATTTGGTCTCATTAAATTAGTTTAAGTAAGGTTTATATTAATATTTCATTTTTCTAATTTTTTCATTAATGACATGATTATCGGTTGATTAAAATAAATGTCAAATTGCAAACTCACTAGTGTGTATTCTAGCCTATACTTAATATGAATTTGATTTGTGGTTAGTTTAATCAAGTTTTATAGTTTAACGCCATGTGTGTGTATATAGAATTTTGCAGCCCTTTTATGCCAATTTTTATGTTTTACATTTATATATAAGTGTAAGCCGGTATTTAAGTGACAATCACTAGTTAATGGTCCATTTGTATAGTAGGCGAATTCTCAAGTCGCGGCAACACATGTTTTATGTATATATATGTTAGTATCGATACAAAATGTTTGTGTGATCGGCTATATAAATTTTTATTCTGCGACTAACATGTAATTGTTAACCATTTTTAGTGTAAACAATATTTATTGGGCAACGGCCCAACTGAATCAGAGGAGGAGGGGGGGATGTCTCGTTATTGGGCTGGACCAATTACCAACAGCCACACTGGGCCTGGTGGGCCAAAATTAACCACTCGCAGAATACAACAATGGGCTAGAACAAAAAGGGTTTTGATTTTTTTGGTTGGGCTTGCGCTTGGTCCTAATTGGGTTGTCTTTGGTTTGGCCCGGTAAGGAAAAACACAACATACACTCATACACGTCCCCAAAGGGACTTGGTGTATTTTCCTGGGAATCTTTTGACCAATTTTCAACATCAAGGAACTAGAGAACTCACGTCTTGGCTCACTTTGGGTTGAGTACTACTCAACTCCAAAATATAGGAGTCTCGGTGTGATGAGAGGTCTTGGTTTTGGCATTACTTTTCACGTTTCGACAAGGAAATGGCTTACATCGAGAATGTACAACTCTTATTACAAAAGAGGACCTTTGGAACCTCATTGTGTTATAGGCTAAAGCAAACCAATACAAGTTCACTTATTCGAGTTTTGACAATCTTGTGGGTTCGAGTTGAGCAAGGAAAATTCTACTCCGAATAGGGTTCGACCTTGGGTCAAAGTGGGTATATTTAGGACTTGGATTTAGGGTATATCCCTCAATCCTTGGTTCTCATTCTTGGTTCTAAATAATGTACACTTGGGTGAGTTGTGGAGCAAATCCTTCATTTCTTACATTGAGTTTTAACCCACGGCTAGCTCACCTCCATGGTGGCTGCCTGGGTGAGTTTAACTCGACAAGAAATTCGGCCATAACCTCCCCTGTGTAGGGTGGTTTTCCCAGCCTAAGGCCACCATCCAACACCTTGTTTGGGGTGGTTCTTATTTGACTAAAAGGTGACCAAGGTCTACAATCGCAACAGTATCACTAACCCAAGAAGGTGAGTCATTTCGAACGGTTCTAATACACAATACTTAATCAACAAGCACTAGACTTAAGTCGACATGAATTTCCTAAGGCTCATTTGGTTTTTGCGAACTAAGGATGAATTTTCAACACTCCAAATCAAAGATTTCTAGATCCTATACCACACTTAATTCCTTACAATGATTCGAGAGATGATGAACAAGACTCCAATCCGACAACCCAGCTATTCCAAATCGAACCACAACCCACCACAACCTTTGTTCTCCCTTGAGTGATCTAAATCTTCTCAGAACCTTTGAGTGAAATTGTTGAGGTGTGGTTCGATTGCCCTTGGAATATTGGTTTAAAAAGAAGAACATGGAGAGTAACTCAATTACTGCTTTCGGATTTGGGAGGAATAATACTTCCATTCGAGTGCTATTTCTCCTTCTTGTGTAACTTTCTAGGTTTGACTTGGGGATTCCAAGACCAGTGAAAACGATTTGGGAGTGTTTAGGTCAAAAAGAAGGGATGGCAGAGATGGTGGATAGTGATGGATCGTATATGGTTTTTGGGGAAGAAGAGGGGCGGACAAAAGAGACCTAGGGGAAGACAGGATCTTCGATATTTGTGTGAGTGGGGAATATCTATTATAAGTATATAAGGATAGATTTCATTTAAGGATTGAGTAAATTATACTCACGTCTCGCTGAACTCGGGTCTTTCTCGGTACCGATATAAATATGGAGGAATGGTTTTTAGGGAAGTTTATATAATACTTGAATGAATTTAGAGTTTTATGAATTTACAATATTTTCTAAGTTTTAATTTATTACTGTTGAGACATCGGTACGCGTGTGGTGTTATTCTGAGTAAAAATGAGATAACCTCTCGTTTTTACTACATTATATTTGGTAAAAATGTGAGATGGGAAAATTCACTGTTCTTGGTGGGATTTAATATCATGCTTTAATACGTGGGTTTGTTTTCCGTGATAATCATGTAAATGCCTAGTCTGGTGATTTAGTCACAATGAATGGACAGTTATAAATTGAATATTAGTGAAAATTTACCATTTGTCACATCCTCCCCATCTTAGGAACGAAAACCGTCCTCGGTTTTCACTTAGAATTACCCGATGGGGTTGGAGATGTGAGAGTTCTAGTGTTTTGGTTCTATTTTGCACATTTTCATGTAAATTCGAGGTTTTTGTGAGAGACGGTTGAACTTAGATAATCGAGATATATATTGAAAGTTCTAGAGTGCAGGAATGATGACTATTCCCATCATGGCATGATCCTCCCTGAACTAAGCATAGGTGATCAGGCTATGCTTAGTTGAGGACTGATGATGCTATGCCGGGTTTAGTTACCATGGTATTGGGTTTCTATTGGTTCGGAATGAAAACAAGTTGTCATAAGTGTACTAGTTAATGGACAATTTCAAAAGTGATGGAGATAGGAAAAAAGTCATCATAATATCTTGATCTCAAAAGTTAAGGAATTCATCACAGAGAGGTTCATACAAAACAACATTACAACATGTCCTTTAAGAAAGTACAATTATTCGAGGAAATACGACCTAAGAGAGTCTAGATGTGGATGTTGTTATGTGAAGAAAAGGTTCCAAGCTGCATTTCCACTCATCATGACATTTGGGTCCTGGCCGACCCTCTCATTTCCACTTCTCAGTCTTGGGCAATCATCCTTGTAGTGTCCAATCATTCCACACTCAAAGCAGGTGGCGGTAAGCTTTGAGTCAATCACATGAGTGAAAGCTTCACAGTTCTTTGTTCGATGGCCGACTCCCCCGCAATTTCCACACCGCATGGGGCAAGGTCCATGATGATGAAACGGGCACACGTTACACTTAGGTAGGTTTCTAGCATATCCTTTCTTAATGCTGGTGCCTGCAGTAGGGGTCGTAGCCACTCCTGACCGCTTGCTGGGGCTCGCATTACCACGATTCTTGGAGTGGTCTTCCCGTTTCCTTTTGTTGTCAGCCTCTTTTTCAACACTTGTCCCGACTGTTGATCCCATCGGCTCGTGGGCCATCTTTGTGGGCCCTTGGAGTTTAGTGGTCTTGGAGGCAATGTCATTTTCCCCTTGGAATGGGGGAAATCCTCCTAAGTACCTCTCCTGCAGCCGAGTTTCTGTCTGGATCATCTAAGGGCTCATTGGTGTCTTTCCTTGACGGCGTGCGGCAACACTTTCACCCCGCACCTTGGGATTCCAAGATTCTTCCTCCATTCTTTTGATTTCACTGTAGGAGCAGTACTTCCTACGCACCATTTCTTTAAAACTTTCCCATGGCATCGCATATGCAGCGTCAATGCCTGTGGTCTTCAGATGGTTATTCCACCAGGTCTGAGCATCATCAGTGAAGGTGAGTGATGCGTACTTTACCCTATCCTCCTTTGCACAACCACATGCTTGAAACATGGCCTCCAATCTTTCCATCCATCTGATTACAGCAATGGTTCCTTCAGTTCCATTAAGGTTCCTAGACATGGCCTTTCGAAACTCCTAATAAGTGCCAGTGTGGTTGCTGTTGCCCTTAGGTTCTGACCTTCTGATCTCAGCAGTCGTGTGGTTGGCCTTTGCTGCGGCTAGGGTTGCTGTTACACGATGATTAACTAACATGTCTAGCATGGCTGCATTTATGATAAACAGGTTTGCTCCGTTCTCAGTTGGGATAGTGGCAGAAATAGGCAGGTCATGAACGGCATTGGCTGTCCTTCCTGTAGGAGTCATCTATAACATAAAAGATGAGGATGAATGAGATTTTTAAACAGGGGAAGGAGATTATATGCGTCTGTAACACCCCCAAAATCAGACTTTGCGGAAGCATTAATACCATGGGGTGCTACGGAAATGGAAATCATAACACAAGGTATCAAGAAACTAATTACACATTTCATAAGATTTACTCATTACCATGAATTCATATAAGTAAAAATAAATCAGTAGACGTTAAAATCATTTACAGGTTTCTGGTCCCTCAAAAACAAGTCTTAATTATTATTTAAAAAAAATTTCATTGGTCAAGTAAAAATCTGCCGCCTTGCCGTTCTTTGCCACCCTTTGTACAAACCTCTATACCTGAGAAAAATATGCTAAAAGTAAGCTAAATGCTGGTGAGTTCATAGGTTTTAGTTAAAACAAACAATTTTCATTTAAACGTTTGAAATATCATAAATATGGTTTATTACGCTAGCTCTAAGTTCATGTGATGAACTCAAATAAGTACATTTTATTACCATCATTTATCCTATTTATTTTACTTGTTTTATTATATTATCTGTGAGAATTGATACGTTAATGTTTACTTTTGTAATTCTCAGGTAAAAACAAGTATTATGTGAAACTTGGCGATTTTGGACTAATTATGGAGCAAAACAAGCAAGAAGTTAAGAGTCTACTGAAATGTACAAGATCAAGACCATTCTGCTCCAGATACGCCACATCCTACTTATTATATACGGCGCATCACTATCAAGGTTTCACAAGTTATAATCCAAGACGGCAAAGGACATGCGCCGCATACAAGAATGGAGTTACGCCGCATCTTCTGGCGGTGTACGAATATTCCTGAATATATTAATCTTGGACCCCACGCGAAGTTAAGTCAATGCGCCGCATCTACTTATTCAATGCGCCGCATCTTACCCTCAGACAGAAACTATAAATACCCCAAGACCAGACGAATTTCGAGAGGCTAATAGACAGAAGAAGACCGAAGACCACAAAACCCTAGGCCAGATTCAGACGAAGTAGCAGCACAAGACACACCTTGAACGAAGATACAAGAGCTGTAAGAAGGTCCTGCATGTATTCAATTCATTAAGTAGTTTTGTTTTATTGTGTTAGTACACTTTAATTCATCAGGATTGATGGGCTTGTGTCATTGATTTAATCATGCACTTCAACTCCCCTTAAAATTGCTTTCCCATTAATTAAAGTTTATATGTTGATGTCTTTGGTGACTTTTATTAGTGCATTGATAACCTCTGTGTCTAGCTGAGCATTGCTTGGGTCGCCATGCCCCTTCCTCGCCTATTTATTATATCGCCTATGCATTCTATCGTCTGTAGAAAAGTAGGAAGAAAAGGTAAATAGGATAGTCATAAGTAATCATTAAGGGTTTACTCGCCGATAAGATTAGAGCCAACGAGAAAGGATTAATTACATACACTTCATATAAAACTAGCAATAAAACAAGTGACAAGCTACTTAACTATCAGGACAGGTCTTCTTATTGTCTCAAGTATTTATCTGTGTACGTGTGTGCTAATCGCTGATTCGAGCCTATTAGTTTAGTTTATATTTAATCATAACCAAACCGTGCCAGTCTCTCAGGCTGAACCCCCTTGCGTTAGATTAGGTTGTATAGCTAACTTAAGATATTAAAATACTGATTAGAATAACTAGATAATACGTTCCACTCTTAGTGATCGACACTCTACTTACCATTATATTCATACTGACCGGGTACACTGCTCGTTAAAGTGTGTGTTATATTGATAAGTCGGCTAAATATAAATTTAAAACTTGAATACTGCTAAAACCACAACGATATACCGTGGGTATAAATTAGAGCACAACGCACACGCGCATCAAGTTTTTTTTGGCGCCGCTGCCGGGGAGTGAATTGTTATTATCTGTTAATTTGATTAGTATTTTAATTAGGTTTTTAATTTTTAGATTCTAACCACTAACCCTGTTATATATTAGTTAAATTGCATTCACTGTATTATTTGCATATTTTCTGTTTTTGTGTGATTTTATTTTTCTTTAATTTTTGTTTATTTTCGTTTGTTTTTATTTTTGTTTTTATTTTTATTTTTCTGTGTTCTGCTATCGTTGTACTGAGCTAATTCAAACGATACGACGCATCTATTTTCATAGATACGGCGTATTGCGTTTAATTTTTATAAAATACAACGCGTTTAATAAATTCGATACGACGCATCTTTCCCCAAGATACGGCGTATTCTGTTTTTAATAAGAAATTTTTCTAAACGATAACGCCATACGACGCATCTGTTTTAACAGATACGGCGTATCTATTATTTTAATTAAAAACAGTTTTCGAATTATTAAACAGATACGACGCATCGATTTTTATCGATACGGCGCATCTTCTGAATCAAAAATCTTGTATTTTGAAACGTAACGAAAATACGGCGCATTAACTTTTGTTAATACGACGCATTTAATTTTAATAAGTATAATAGATTTTTGATAATTAAAACCGATACGGTGCATTCTAATTCTTAGCGGCGTATCTATTTTCTGAATAAAAGTCTGATTAAATTTTAACGATTATAAGATACGGCGTATCCAACTTTTTGGATACGGCGCATCATCTGCTGATATCAGCAACTTTTATTTTACTTTGATTGTTTCACTCTTCTTTTGCACGAGTAAGTTTTATTTCAGGAAGATGGACGATCCGGATATTACAAAGGAAGAATATATCAGACTTGAAGAGGAAAGAGCCTTGAGCAATAATTAGGTGTATGATTGGAAAAGAGCAAGATATGGTGCACAAGTCATTGAGACGAAAGAAATCACTATGGAAGAATACTTGATTTTAGGACAAGAAAAGTCAAGGAAAGAAAGAAACAAATTGCCATTTCAACACACTTGGTGTATGTCAAATGATGATGAAGAAGATTCATATACCGTGAAACCAATTCCGGCAATTGTTATTGATAGTACTTTTTCTCCGGAGATTGCACAAGATGATGTGTATACGGAACCATACGTTGAAGAATATTCTGCAATCGTATTACCACCATTAGACAATCCAACGGATGAAGATGAAAAGTATTCTAATTTTGATTTCGAACCATTTGACGCCATAGTTTATGATGACATACCTCAACCAGATTTTGATCCAACAAGGGATTTTGAAGAAATCCGGGATTAATTATATAAGAATGAAATTCGGGACGATGTTGAAATTACAACACCACTAGTTGAAGATGGAGATTCACAAGATGAATTGGAGTCACTTACAACACAAAGTGGTACAAATTTATTTAATATTATTAATCCCGTTACTAATAATCTTGCTAGTTTTCCTAAACAGGTTGCAAAACAAAAGAATGATGAGGTCAAATTTATTACACTACCTATTGAAGCACATGAAGCACCTGTGATCAACCCGTTTTTGGTGGAGCTCAAGGAAGAATTTGGTGATGAGCTCTTAAACATTGCTATGATTGATGAAGATGATGGTCTCGACCCTATGAAGTATATAGAGGAACTCGAACTTTTACTTGCTAAAGACCCTTTCGCATCTACTGCGGAAGTCAAGGGACGCCTTACTACCAAAGAGATTAACCAAGAAGAAAGGAGACTCATTTTTCCTCAACATACTACTCTTTCTGATGAAGTGGTCAAGTCATCCAATTTATCTACCAAACCGGGTAAGAATAGGGAAGATGTACATATATTGCCAAGGTATGATCTTATTGCATTTCTTCCATCTTTGATAGAAAATTTACACTCATTTCGTGTTTATTGCTACTATCACCCGCACTTGATCCCAAGTGGGGGGAACAACACCCTATTACACAGTAAATAAGGGTGGAGTCAGGCTCGTGACTCGAACAAAAACAAGCACTTCGTGGGAGGCAACCCATGCATATCTTTTATTTTATTTTCTGATTTTGTATTGAGTCTGTCAGGCCCGCAGAAGATACAGCGCATCTCCATCCTAAGATGCGACGCATCGCCTGCACTGGTCATATCTTATTTTATTTTTTTGCATTTTTATTTTTGACTTTAAAACTTTCTGTCAGTATTTTAATGCGGCGCATCCCTGGTTAAGGATGCGACGCATCTTCTATTCTGATTCGTATTTATTCCAGGCTCGATACGGCGTATCTTCTTCCATAAGATACGGCGTATCGACTGACCTGATGATTTTCATTTTAATTTTTCAGTTTTATTTTTACTAACTACTAATATATTATGCAAGTTTGAACCTTCTTAACTCAGGTGTGTTTAAAGTCTTGGTGGTATTATAGATTCCTGCATTTCCTGTGGATACATAAAATATGAAGCTTAAACGTTCTCATCCACAAGAAAGATGATTTTTGCTCTTATACAAATAATGGAGGATCATACCGAGCAAATCTCAGGGGAGTTTTTCTGTTCTAATTCTTTTATTTTCCAGTTTTTAATCTTTGATACAAACAACGAGGACGTTGTTTAACTTAAGTGGGGGGATTGGAGAATTAGAACACTTACTTGTCCTAAACTTTTTCAAAATATGCTTAAAATGTGCTTAATATATCAAAATTAAAATTTTTTTTTAGCATGTTTTTGTTTAAAGTCTAAATTACATAGCTGCACACATAACATTATTTTCAAAAATTGTGAACTTTTCAAAATTCACAAATCTATGAGTGTGCCGGTGACTTGTAAACTTTAGAACTTGGCTTGTATACTATTCGAGACCACCATAATAAGTATTATTTACATAATTGGAATGACTTGTCTAAATTGGTAAATTTCTAGGATTACACCCAAATAGCCTTTATATGTTATGTGATATTAGCTAACTACACTGGTTAGTTAACCCCCGTATAAACCCTTTTGTTACTCTCACTTTTAGAGTAAGATACCCCTAGAAAAACACTCAGAGCCATTCCTTTCGTTTCTTACACCTTTGTTATAATGTTTCGTTACACCCTTACACCTTAGCCTACCCTGTAGATTAAAATCCGTGGTTGGTTAATTGCTTTAGGCAAAGTGTGTTTCCTTACATTACCTGTGTTCGCGTGCGTAATTCATTATCTTTCGTTAAGTCGGGAAATTGCACAATGCAATTGGAGTGAAAGTAAATATTGTATATCTTTGAGTTTATTTTTCGTGTGTTTACTACTTTCACTATTACTGTTATTTCTGAAGTCATGAAAAGTATGGAAAAATTATCCAGAGTTATCGTTATAGTGATGTGGTGAAATTTTACACATCTATGTTTATGTTTCAAGCTTAAAAAAAAAAAAAAAAATGGAAAAAAAATAGAAAAGAAAAAGAAAAAGGAAAAGTTGGATGTTTGTTTTAACCAACTTATGTAAAGTTTTGTATTAAGTGGTCGATATCACCACTAATTATTGTATATTATATTTATGGATTGAATGGGAGTTGGCCGTTATGGGAACGCCAACTGAGGTTTATTCTTTGATTGAGATCTTGTTGAGTATAATTCGTGTCTACCTAAATCGTGTGTTTCAAGTGTTAAAGCGTGAGTTATTCAATGATATGAGTCTTATTCATGGGATGGTTGGGATAGCAATTTACCACACTTAGGATTTTTAATTTATTTGTTTTGTTTATTTTTTATTTTACACCAATTTGTATCCCAAATATTATCCATACCCTATATCATTTCTTTATCCAAACCTTTGATTTATTGAGATTAGGGATTTGAGCAATCTTAAGTATCGTAGTCGTGGATTCGGCTATGTATTTATGATTTTGTCGCCCTTTTTGATATAATATTATTGTAAAGATTACTTGGTCCTATCTTTAGCCTATTCGAGTTAAGGATTTGAGCAATTGCAAGTATCGTGTTCGTGGATTCGATCATGTATTTGTGATTTTGTCGCCTTTTCTGGAATTTGAGATCGATAGAGATTAAGAAGAATGATTAACCATTAACCTACAAACCCTTTTTACCGCTTTAGACTTGTTATTCCTTGGCTTTAGTGGGGGAGATGCGTATACTTGCCAAGCTTATGATAGAATATTCGTCACGACTGGACAGTTAAACGATTAGATTTGCTTTTATCAAATTATTTTATTTTATTTCTAATTCGTTAAGTGTTTGGTTGTGTGATTATGACAAAACGAATACATGCTTAAATATAAAAATAAATCCTAACATCTTTTAGGATACATTTTCATAAGATTAATTCTAAGGTTTACTTGGGGACAATTAAAGTTCAAGTGGGGGGATATTTGATGAACTCAAATAAGTACATTTTATTACCATCATTTATCCTATTTATTTGACTTGTTTTATTATATTATCTGTGAGAATTGATACGTTAATGTTTACTTTTGTAATTCTCAGGTAAAAACAAGTATTATGTGAAACTTGGCGATTTTGGACTAATTATGGAGCAAAACAAGCAAGAAGTTAAGAGTCTACTGAAATGTACAAGATCAAGACCATTCTGCTCCAGATACGCCGCATCCTACTTATTATATACGGCACATCACTATCAAGGTTTCACAAGTTATAATCCAAGACGGCAAAGGACATGCGCCGCATACAAGAATGGAGTTACGCCGCATCTTCTGGCGGTGTACGAATATTCCTGAATATATTAATCTTGGACCCCACGCGAAGTTAAGTCAATGCGCCGCATCTACTTATTCAATGCGCCACATCTTACCCTCAGACAGAAACTATAAATACCCCAAGACCAGACGAATTTCGAGAGGCTAATAGACAGAAGAAGACCGAAGACCACAAAACCCTAGGCCGGATTCAGACGAAGTAGCAGCACAAGACACACCTTGAACGAAGATACAAGAGCTGTAAGAAGGTCCTGCATGTATTCAATTCATTAAGTAGTTTTGTTTTATTGTATTAGTACACTTTAATTCATCAGGATTGATGGGCTTGTGTCATTGATTTAATCATGCACTTCAACTCCTCTTAAAATTGCTTTCCCATTAATTAAAGTTTATATGTTGATGTCTTTGGTGACTTTTATTAGTGCATTGATAACCTCTGTGTCTAGCTGAGCATTGCTTGGGTCGCCATGCCCCTTCCTTGCCTATTTATTATATCGCCTATGCATTCTATCGTCTGTAGAAAAGTAGGAAGAAAAGGTAAATAGGATAGTCATAAGTAATCATTAAGGGTTTACTCGCCGATAAGATTAGAGCCAACGAGAAAGGATTAATTACATACACTTCATATAAAACTAGCAATAAAACAAGTGACAAGCTACTTAACTATCAGGACAGGTCTTCTTATTGTCTCAAGTATTTATCTGTGTACGTGTGTGCTAATCACTGATTCGAGCCTATTAGTTTAGTTTATATTTAATCATAACTAAACCGTGCCAGTCTCTCAGGCTGAACCCCCTTGCGTTAGATTAGGTTGTATAGCTAACTTAAGATATTAAAATACTGATTAGAATAACTAGATAATACGTTCCACTCTTAGTGATCGACACTCTACTTACCATTATATTCATACTGACCGGGTACACTGCTCGTTAAAGTGTGTGTTATATTGATAAGTCGGCTAAATATAAATTTAAAACTTTTATACTGCTAAAACCACAACGACATACCGTGGGTATAAATTAGAGCACAACATACACGCACATCATCATATAACCGAAGCTTTAACAGGTCTGCATGCTCTAGATGCATGTAAATCATAAAAGCCCTAGCAAGTGTTTATCCCAGATACTTGAACATTGATATGGTATACGCTCGTTTGCCTATCCGGTCAAACCGAACGGGGACGTTACTCCCAATAGATCTATTTATAACATTCACGCTTCCTAACCGGAATTAACGATTCATGAAATTCGGGCAGTAGGGGACATATCAGGCTTAGGCTATCTGCGCAATAATAATATTAATGTCCACAAAATTCAGTTTTGCATGTTTCTTACCCCAAAACAAGTAAAAGTAAAACGGGGCTATAAACTCTCCATTAATGGTCTGAACAGTGAATACTGTGAATTTTGGGAGTGCACGGCACCAACATGCAACCTATATTAAATAATCAAGTTTTAGTTTCAAGTATTAAATTCAGTTCCTTTCCGGTTCAAAATTTCAATGTTTTAATGTGTTTAAGTTGTTGTCACTTGTGTGGCGGCAAGTGTGGTTACTAAGGTCGCTCCTAATGTGTAACTCTACCTACGACCTAAAGGCACGGTAATGCAGGGTTGAGATCAATAATAATCTAGGCACGAGTTTAATTAATCTAGTTGTGATAGGTATCTACATATTTTGTAATTGTGTAGCCTGTTCGTACGTCCTTTTATGTTCTTTTTAAAATATGACTTAACATTTGTGGCGTTTATCACTTAACTAGTAAATGGTCTAAGAGTTAATATATATCGTTAATTTTTGAATTCAACTTAAAATTAGATTTTGTGTTATTATAATAAACCTATCACGGCTCATTTCTTCATATTTTAATTTAGAACAATATATACTGCCTATTTCGTTCTAGTTTTGTTTGCTATTTTATTCATGTTATTCCTAGTGTCATTTATTCGCTAAAGATTTGTGAAGTTTAATATATATTGTTAACTTGAGTAATTTATCTAGTTTCTCATCATGATTCCTTTACACTACATTAGTTTAAGGTTTTATGTTTCGACTATTTTATTCAAGCTAAATTATATATTTTTAGTGACGTTTGATTTTATATTATTTGATTGGTATCCTACAAATATAAGTGTTTACGTGTTGTTATATACCTTGACGTGTGTTATGGTTTACACCTATCGTGAATCTAAGTACCATATTTTTATTTCACGAGTTCGTGCTAATGTATATGTATATCCCTATTCCTCCTACGTATGTATAAAACTATTCGTTAGAAAATGTTCGTATATTTAGTCTAGTCGTTTTAATCGTTTTCGTCGTGTTTACCATTTCGGTGATCCAATCTTTACGTACATAGGTGTTAACATATATATATCTTCCGATGTGTGTTCTAATTTTCATTGTAAACTCGAGTGATATATTTTAAATACACGTGGGTACGTTAGTATTTATATATCTATATCTTTCCCGAGTGTTTATAATGTTACTTGTATATATGTATTTAGTCCATCCCGTCACATTTCACGTTTCGGCTATCCTAGTTTTCTCGTACATATATGTCAAATAGGATTTTACTTGGTTCTCGGCTATGTAACTTTTATGTCCCTATGTGTTTGAGTTATTTTCGCCAAGTTTCTACATCTAACTATACAAGATTCTATGTAAGTTTAAGTTATACGAAATCTCATTTTTTTGTCTTTCGGCAATCACTTGCCTAGATGTTAGTTATTACAATTTTTATTTTCGCGAACAGCTCGTATTCATTTTATTTGTTCGTGTCCAAGTTTCATAAATTGTTGTTCTACCTTAGCAGTTATCCCTAACTGGGCTGTGGCCCATTGCTTTCTAGAAGGGGAATATGGGCCGGTTTTGGTTTGTGTTTAACTCCTTTTCTGGTGGGCCAAATGGGCCGTACACGGGCTCATATTTGGGCTGTGCTAAGGTGGTCGATTGGGCTGTCGTGTGGGCTATTAGGTGGGCTGCATTGCTACTCCTAGTGGCCTGGCAGTTGGCTATTTAGCCTGGTATCTCAGTAAGGAGTGTACCAAGCTAAGGACTTGGGGATACATTCCTGGGTACGATTCCTTGTCTCTCAGCTGGAGTTGGTCACTAGCTTAGTCCTACGATACTAATCCTCTGACCAGGTTCGAGTACTACTTGACCTGTGTCCTTGGGGTCTATGGGATGACAAGTTTTGGGGTTCCCTAACTCTCTCTACAATGTCTCGACATATGTAAGATCAACCTCAAGGAGTCTAGTCTCTTATGACTCAATACTTCCTACGTCAACTCAACCAAGATCTCATAACGAAATCCATCCTAAATGTGTGCCCTATTCCGAGTACCCGTGCCTCTATATGGGTTGCGTTCGAGGTTGTTTTGGGTGTTACCCTTTGTGAGTATGCTCTTGGGTTAAAGTGAGCCTTCCCATGCCTTGAACCAAAGGCATGGATTTTATGTGTGGTGCCTATAAATTACTAAGGGCGTGGATAGAACCTCCTCAATATGGTGTAATTTCCCAGCCACCATTTGACGCCAAACCAACTAATTTGTGTGGTCATTTCTCGGTCACGGTTTGTCACTGTGGTTTCTTGGTGCTAACTTAACAATGCTAAAGTATTCCTATCCTGCAATAGTACTACCAAGTTCGAACCCATGAATCCTGGGGTTCCTAAGGTTCCCTTCGAATGCACTAACATCATGGGGACTATAGTCTACATTCACCTCAACCACGCTCCCTGATTCCAAATCCTGATCATGGTCACCTGATTGTTTCGAATATACACAAACATGGAACTAACCAACCTAACTCAACCAACCTATTTCAATCTAATTCTTGTACCACGACAACAACAAATTTTTATCAACTTCTTATTCAATAACTAATTATCATTAAATTTTTCCTATTAAACTTCCATCAAACCCATTTGTATTTTCTGGGTTTCCATTCGACAGGAACAACACACGAATATTAGAGCTAAACAACCTAATTCGACCAGTATAACCACACTAACGACAACAACAACTTATCACAGTGCTTATTCATCGATTAATCATCCTTAGATTTTTCCTAAAAAAATTCCATACTAGTTCCTGGAACTCCATTCGACCGAAACCAAAACCCATATACAATTTATTCATTCAAACTATGAACTACTTATCTTAAATGGATTTTAGAAATACCAAAACTAATCAAAGTCGAGTCAAGTGTCAAACCTTAAAATGATTTCTGGGTGAATGAACTTGGATGAGACTTTAAACCCACGAACTACTGCTCCACACCAATCAATCCCACTTCTCCAAACTGAATCACAACACTCTCACTCTTCACCTTTCTTGAATTTTTTTCTCAGATCTTATTTAGTTTTTCTTGAGTGGGTTGTGATTCGACATCTCTTGGAGGCTCGGAATTTATGGTGGATTGTGGAGAGTAGCTCCAGAAGAGCTTTCGGGTTTGGGGAAAACAACCTTACCACTTAAGTGGTAATTCTACATCCATGGCATCTTATCCTATATCATCTCGTGACAAAGATTTTTGGTCAAAAGGATTTGGTGAGGCTGTGTTTAGAGATGGTGATGTATCGTGGTGTTTATGGGGAAGAGAAGGAGGTGACAAATATAAGAGTAGGGTAGCAGATTTTCGGTTGGTGTGTTAGTGGTGTAATATTTATTTTTAAGTAGTTGAGTGGTACAAGAATTAGATTAGTCAAGGTGTGATAATTTAATACCCGCGTTCCGTCAAACTGTCTCAAATTCGGGTCCGTCCTGGAACCATCTCAATGGTGTATTTTTAATGCTGCTATGTACTACCTGGATATATTTCCGAGTTCTTAATTATTCTCTAACATTTCTGAGTTTTAGATTCGTTTACGGTTTGCGTGTGGTGTCAGTTCAAGTGAAACTGGGATAACCTCCCATTTTCCATGACAATATAGTGAGTAAAATCATGAGATGTGATAACTTCACTGTTCTTTGGTGAGATTTCCGGGTGTCAATATGTGCAGGTCTATTTTCTGTTATAATCACGTAATGGCCTAATATGATAAATGAATTGTTATGCATTAAATTTTTGGACAAATTTACCATTTGTCACATCCTCCCCGTCTTAGGGACGAAAACCGTCTTCGGTTTTCACTTAGAAATACCTGAAGGGGTTTGGGTTTTGGAGGTGCTAGTGCTCTCTGGTCCTACTTTTCACATCTCTATGTGATGTCAGGGCTTGGTGAGTGCCGGGTGTAACTCAATGGTCAAGATGTGCCTTGAAAGTCCTAAGGTGTAGAAGTCTCTCACAATGACTATTCCCATCAAGGCATGATCTTTCCAGAATTAAACATAGTTGATCAGGCTATGCCTAGTTGAGAATTGATGATGCGATGCTAGGTTTAGTTATTATGATATTTGGTTTCTTTGGGAATCACAACAAGCCATCACAAGTGTACAAGGTAAATGAACAAGTCTTAAAGTGATAAGGGTAAGAAAAGAGAGACATTCATAACATCTTGATCCCGAAGGTCAAGGTAATTCACTATAGAGAGGTTCGTACAAAATACCGTTACAACTTGTCTCTTAAGGACTACAATTATTCGAGAAATTACGACCTAAGGAAACCTAGAGGTGAACGTCATCACGCGAAGAAAGAGTTCCAAGCTGTAAGTCCATTCATCATGCTATTCGGGTTCTGAGTGACCTTCACACTTCCACTTCTCGGTCCGGGGCAAGCAGTCCTATAGTGCCCAATTAGTCCACAATCAAGGCAAACTGCGGTGGTGAGTTTGGCGTCAATTTCCTGAGCAAAAGCCTCACAGTTCTTAGTTCGATGGCCGATTTCCCTGCAATTTCCACACTTCAGGGGACAAGGTTCACGATGATGAAACGAGCACACATTGCACTTAGGCAGGTTTCCAGCATATCCCTTGTTCATGCTGGTGCCTGTAGCAGGGGTACTAACACTTCCCTGATCCTTGGAGTGGTCTTCCCATTTTCTCTTAAGTTCAGCCGCTCTCCCGACATTTGTCCTATCTGTGGGTTCCGTTGGCTTGCGGGCCACATTTGGTCCTTGAGGCTTAGCAACCTTGGAGGTACTGTCATTCTCTCTCTGGAACGGGAAGAAATATCCTAAATACCTTTCCCTGAGCCGAGCTTCTGTCTGGCTCATATCGGGGCTCATTGGTGCTTTCCCTTGACGGTGTGTAGTCGCATTGTTTCTTTGCACCTTGGGGTTCCAAGATTTTTCCTCTATTCTTTTGATTTCACTGTAGGTGTAGAACTTCCTACGCACCTTTTCCTTAAAGCTCTCCAAGGGCATTGCATAGGTAGCATCAATGCCTGTGATCTTTAGGTGGTTATTCCACCAAGCCTGAGCACCATCAGTAAAGGTGAGTGAAGCATACTTTACCCTATCTCCCTTCGCACAACCACATGCTTGGAACATGGCTTCCAGCCGTTCCACCCATCTTAACACAGCAATGGTTCCTTCTGTACCATTGAGGCTTCCAGACATGGTCTTCCTAAATTCCTGATAAGTGTCTGTGGGGTTGTCGTCCTTAGATTTGGAGCTTCCGGTCTCGACGGTAGTGTTGTTGGCTTTTGTTGCGGCTAAATGGTTAACCAACACGTCTAGTGATGCGTGGTTTTGCAACTTTACAACAGGTTTTACCTCTCGAGGGATCTCAAGAGGCTTACAACCCCACCAGGCAGTGTACCTGACCGATGTAGTATAGTTTAGTGGTAAGTACGGGGGATTGATCGTTCTCCACAGGGAATAGTGTTGTTAGGATTGAAAAACTACTCTAATTAGGTCTAAGGGTGAGAGAAGATTCTTTTTGTATTTTTATATTTTTTTATGAAAGCAAGTAAAATCTCGGGTTTGAAGGAGTGGGCGGAATTAGTTGCTAGTCAACTAACCCAAATAACTACAAATGCAAATAAAATAAAATAACTGAAAATGAAAAGGTTGTGAAACTTATGTGGAGAGAAATGTGTTTACTTAGATTTCCTTACTCCCTAACTATCTTTTACCGGTTGATTAGTGTGTATTAATTGCGTGGATGACGGGTGTATTCCTTAATACCAATCGTGGGGTGGCGTACGTACTTCCCCAACTCTATGAGCTCCTACTTCACTCCTATGTCGAGCCGGCTAGGAAGCTCCTAACATGGGATCACTAGAATTCGCTCATGCATTAAATACAACCATAAAAACCTTAGTACGCATTGGTTCATGTTTCTTAAGACGTTCAAGCAAGTTACCGAATAGGAAGTTAGCCAGTTTTCTTAAGCCTACATCGATAAACAATCATCCAATACAATTAATAACACACTAATAACCAATAATCAATAGCTAGGTTTCATTAGATCTAAGCAAACACAAGATAAATCTAGCCTAGCATGTTAATCAAAAGACAAGAACAAGATATAATCAAACAACACATAGACATATTGATTGATTAAGTGATAACTTATCTTCAATTAAACATGGGAGATCCAAGGGTATGAAAACCCTTAAAAATGGCAGAAATTCGTCTTTAGGGTTTCTCCTCACAAAGTTGCACACTAATGACAAAAAATTGCAAAACTATATATAGAGTTTAAGGGCTGACGGCGTCACGTTATAGATCTTGATGCCGTCACCTCGCCGTGTCTAGGGTTCCCGGATGGCCTTCCTGACGCCGTCCCTCTTTAGACCTCCAAAATCCGCTCTGGCTTATCAAAGCTTGACGCCGTCAGAAATGAGCTTGACGCCGTCCCTCTTTAGCTTAAACCGTGACGACCTTGATCACTTCAAAGGGTGACGCCGTCAGACTTTCCATTGTAAAATTCTCTGGCTTATCATGAGTAATTTTCATATCCACCTTTTTTGCCAAGCCGTGACGCCGTCTGGAACAATCCCTGACGCCGTCAAAGGTACTTTCCAGCATAATTTTGAGACTTTGTCGTTTTCTTCACTTTTATGCTCCAAAAACGTCCAAAATGCTTCCTTTTCCAGATTTCTTCTCCAAAGTACCTAAAATGACAAAAGGAACGATTTAGGGCAATATTTAATCAAATAAATACGATTTAGGGCTTAAATGACCCCCTAAAAGCGGTACACTTTTCGCTTCATCAAATACCCTTACACTTGAGATTTGCTTGTCCTCAAGCAAATGTGCTTTTATTCTAATCAAAATACAAGTTAGGGGTCATTTAACGCTAATATAAAAGTAATTACAATAAATAGTCGTTCCACTTTAATCATAATAAGCACGGAGATTACAAAGTAGCACCTCACAAGTAGTGTTTAGATACTCACATCTCTCAGGTGTCATCAAAATAAATCTCATAAATGAAAACGGATAATATCTCTCACTACCTGTCATAGCAAATAGATTACCATAGGCTTGGGAAAGGATCGAAAACCTCCTCCACTGGGCGTAAGCACCTAAGACAAACTATCAAAGAGGGCTTTTAAATGGGTTATAACGTGAGGTGTAGGGATATGATAAACACGGTTTTGTTGGATAAAGGATATTTTACTGGTGGCGAGTTAAAGATCTTGATTAATTACATGTACAATATGGCGTTGCTTAGCCAAGACTAGACTCGAATTAAGCTAAAAACAAAATAACATAAACATAAAATAAACATAAAATGAAACGGGATGGTAGTCCGTATGTTTTTTCTATTTTTCTTTTTCTCTTTTTTTTGTATTTTTCTTGATTTTTTCGATTTTTTTTTTTTTTTTTTTTTTTTTTTTTTCATACACTCTTGCCCTACCATCCAAAATAATACATCATAGGGGCGTTGCATTCCCCTTACACTTGAACTTTTACATAACTTTACAATTAACTATTCTAATGACTCGAATTAAGATAATCGAAAAACTTGGAGTACTTTTAAAATATTTAGCACATATGGGGGTAATAATGTTGTTCTTCCCCATTACTCCATTACACTAGTACTTTACCCATGAGTCCCAATCGTCCCAAAACAATATGTACAAGGATATGACTCGACTTAGCAACCATGTAATCAATTAGATAATTAACTTGGGTTTCAAACAAATGTTGTCACAATAATGCACTAAAAATGAGTGCATACAAGGTAGGCTAAGGCGATTTAGGTGTACATTTAAGTGGGGTGTAAACAAATTCTTCCTTTAAGTAAAATGCTTAAAGGTCGAAACGAAAAGATAGGCTCTGAGGGGTGTACTAGGGGTATCGTGTACCAAAAATGGGTACAACGCAAAGGGTGTGGGAGAATTACTTGACCAATGTAGCCAAAGTAATTATAACAAAAACACAGGTGTAAAACAATGGGTTAATCCTACTGCCTCTTATCATGTAGTAAATCTATCTACACGAATGTAGTCTCACTTGTGGCCTCGGAATGGTCCTAACGCAAGTTCTAGAATCTAAGTGCTACCGGTACACACATCATAGCATAAATGCTTTTCCTACCAATTCTAGGGGCGAACCTCACATATTTGGGGGTGGAAAATTTTTTAGTGGTACGGTTTTTGTGCTAGTCATATAACTCCTATCCGTGAGACGCTCATTAAGATCAAAGTTTCACTCCTATATGTTGTAAAAAATTTTAAATTTGGCACTAAAATTGCCCTAACAGGTATTTCTCTCAGTTTTATTACACATCTACCATTAAACAAACAAAAATCAAGTGCACTTGTATTCTCTAAAGTATCGTACTTTACCCCCCCTTACACTTAAGATTAACATTGTCCCCAATGTTCAAATAACAAGATGTAAAAGTAAATAAGGTAAAAGAATGAAATCAAATACTCCCCTGATTCGTTCGGTGGATAAAGAGGTAACATGGTTAGATCTTCTTCCAAGAGAATGTAGAAGCTCCAAGACTAATGCATCGCCATAAGCTTGATTCCACATACATCTCCTTGTCCAAAATAACCTGTTAAACCTGAGAAAACAAACACGAAAACCTGCATAACATCGGCGGGATAAATTCTATATATAAGGATATAATGCTTGTGGAATGATAATTTTGCAGATTCCTGGAGATTATAAGTTAGAGATTTAATAAAAACTTTTATGAAAACAAAACTTTCAAAAATTTCTGAAAATTAAAACCTGACGCCGTCAGGTTGTAACTCCTGACGCCGTCAGAAATGATCTGACAGAATTCTCATGTTAAGTTTCCGGAAAATTTCTGGAAAAACCTCTACCTTACTTCCTGGAATTCCTGCAAAATATCATTATGACTCGATACAAGCATTTGACTCAAACAATTACTAATATGTATGTTAATTTAATATTGTTATGATTCATGTTCATTTGTTCTAATAAACCGATTTGGATTTCCCTTACACTTAACTTCTGCAAAATACCTTTATATGTAGTTAAGACGAAGTTAAAAACATGATAAAGCATTTTCACAATTTACTTTTTGAACATGAATCAATAATAATAAAAATTAAACATACATATGGAAGCAAATAAAATCAAACAAACAAATAAATAAACACACAAAGCAAATAAAGCTTGGGTTGCCTCCCAAGAAGCGCTTGTTTTTGTTCAAGTCACGAGCCTGACTCTACCCTTATTTAACGGAAATAGGGGAGGTTTTCCCTACACTTAGGATTAAGTGTGGGTGAAAGTAGCGATACACACCCTTAGGGTGGAAATATGCCACGTGAGGAAAGAGTGACGGGTGAATTATATGCTCAAAGGTGCGGGATCCTATCATCATAACCTTACCTAATTCAATTGGGTTAGTGGGCGGATTAAGATTTTCTCCTAGAAAGGGATCATCATCTATCAACTTCGAGAGACTCCAAGTTAAGAATCCACTTTGACCTAATAAACCCGGTTTAAACCCATAATGTTTCTTGTGATCAATCATAAATGGGTGATGTAAGTATGTAAGGTCATGGTTCACTCCTATGTTAGCTTCCTCTCTACAGGGCTTAGAGTCTAATACCTTCAGCGTAACACTACCCGGACTATATGGTTTGATGGGTGGATCGGGACCTTTTTCAATTCCTAAATTCACATCAAAGGATGGAAGATTAGGTAACGGTTTTGGTTGAGGCTCCGGTTCATTAAAACTAGGAAATTCCCTAGAACTAAGAGTAAGGTCGTGATCACTAAAAGCATTCAAACCTATTTCTTCTAGTTGTGTTTGGTCCAAGGGCTCTACCTCTATTGGGGTTCCTATAGTCTCCTCTGCTTCTTTCGGGTAAGTCACGGGCGGTGTGTATGCCTCAAACAATGCTTGGACTTGTGGGGTACTTGGTGGGCTTGGGGTTTCTACTATATCCTCCATCACATCAAGATTACCTATGTGTTCATCATGTATTATGGTAGTGCCTAACCATGACATGCACTTAGGTGGCTCAACTCTACCCTCATGTGTGTCGTATGTTTTGGTGAAATCTATCCCACTCATGCAACTAGGTAGTTCAACACTAACCATCTCAGAATCTTGGTTTGACTCTAAGTCCATGTTCTTAGAAACTAGGTCTTTTTGCTCATACAAATCCACTAATTCGTTCCACTTATGGGTCATGGTTAGGAAGCTTTCCTCAAAATTCATCCAAAGGGTCTTACTAAAAGGAATTGATCCTAATAATGATCGTCTAATAGAAATCACACATGCATAGAATTCATTAAACCCATCTAACTTTACCCCCAACTCCTCTTGGAAATCACTAAGAGCACACAAAAATTCATTGGAATGATAGGAAGCAAATCTATTAGTGAAATATAGTTGTTCCTCTATTGTCAATGATCTAAATGGAGTTTCATCCGCCATAGTGACAAATGAAAATGGTTTTACAAACAAAGGGCACAAAGAAAAAGATAGACTAAAGAAATCCTAGAAAAATAAAATAAAAATCCCACTAGAAAGGAATCTAGTGAGTAGACCTAATAAAATAAAAATTCAACCTAAACAATAACTATTCCCCGACAGCGGCGCCAAAAACTTGATGCGTGGTTTTGCAACCTTACAACAGGTTTTACCTCTCGAGGGATCTCAAGAGGCTTACAACCCCACCAGGCAGTGTACCTGACCGATGTAGTATAGTGTAGTGGTAAGTACGGGGGATTGATCGTTCTCCACAGGGAATAGTGTCGTTAGGATTGAAAAACTACTCTAATTAGGTCTAAGGGTGAGAGAAGATTCTTTTTGTATTTTTATATTTTTTATGAAAGCAAGTAAAATCTCGGGTTTGAAGGAGTGGGCGGAATTAGTTGCTAGTCAACTAACCCAAATAACTACAAATGCAAATAAAATAAATAACTAAAAATGAAAAGGTTGTGAAACTTATGTGGAGAGAAATGTGTTTACTTTGATTTCCTTACTCCCTAACTATCTTTTACCGGTTGATTAGTGTGTATTAATTGCGTGGATGACGGGTGTATTCCTTAATACCAATCGTGGGGTGGCGTACGTACTTCCCCAACTCTATGAGCTCCTACTTCACTCCTATGTCGAGCCGGCTAGGAAGCTCCTAACATGGGATCACTAGAATTCGCTCATGCATTAAATACAACCATAAAAACCTTAGTACACATTGGTTCATGTTTCTTAAGACGTTCAAGCAAGTTACCGAATAGGAAGTTAGCCAGTTTTCTTAAGCCTAACATCGATAAACAATCATCCAATACAATTAATAACACACTAATAACCAATAATCAATAGCTAGGTTTCATTAGATCTAAGCAAACACAAGATAAATCTAGCCTAGCATGTTAATCAAAAGACAAGAACAAGATATAATCAAACAACACATAGACATATTGATTGATTAAGTGATAACTTATCTTCAATTAAATATGGGAGATCCAAGGGTATGAAAACCCTTAAAAATGGCAGAAATTCGTCTTTAGGGTTTCTCCTCACAAAGTTGCACACTAATGACAAAAAATTGCAAAACTATATATAGAGTTTAAGGGCTGACGGCGTCACGTTATAGATCTTGACGCCGTCACCTCGCCGTGTCTAGGGTTCCCGGATGGCCTTCCTGACGCCGTCCCTCTTTAGACCTCCAAAATCCGCTCTGGCTTATCAAAGCTTGACGCCGTCAGAAATGAGCTTGACGCCGTCCCTCTTTAGCTTAAACCGTGACGACCTTGATCACTTCAAAGGGTGACGCCGTCAGACTTTCCATTGTAAAATTCTCTGGCTTATCATGAGTAATTTTCATATCCACCTTTTTTGCCAAGCCGTGACGCCGTCTGGAACAATCCCTGACGCCGTCAAAGGTACTTTCCAGCATAATTTTGAGACTTTGTCGTTTTCTTCACTTTTATGCTCCAAAAACGTCCAAAATGCTTCCTTTTCCAGATTTCTTCTCCAAAGTACCTAAAATGACAAAAGGAACGATTTAGGGCAATATTTGATCAAATAAATATGATTTAGGGCTTAAATGACCCCCTAAAAGCGGTACACTTTTCGCTTCATCATCTAGCATGGCTGGGTTTATGATAAGCAAATTTGCTCCGTTTTTGGCTGAGGCGATGGCGGCAATAGGTTGGTCATGCACAACATTGGTCGTCCTTCCTGTCGGATTCATCTATACCATAAAAGATGAAAACGAGTGAGATCTTAAACGAAAGTCATATGCGTTTCACAATTTATAAAGCACATACTTGAAATGGGTAGGTCTCTAGGAGAAACTATTGGAAAGAAAATATAAATGAGGTCCGTGCCCTTTCTAATATCCTAAAGTATACTTTGAATGTCTATCTGGAGAAAATTTAGAATCTAGTAACAAGCGAAACTTATGGTCCTAGATATATGTCCTACTTCAAATCTTGTACGAGAGACATTTTGTCTTAAGCGGCTTAATCCATGGTTCGGAATAAATGTATTGGTCTGAATTATATTTTTCTAGTGAGAGTCTGGTCTGGAATTTCCTTTAATATCTTAGAGTTCTTGGACCTTTTTTTTTTTTTTTTTTTTTTTTTTTTTTTTTTTTTTTTTTTTTTTGGCTTAAAATTTAAGTCTTATAGCTAATGTAGCGGTCTTATAGTTTGGACTCCTAAGATTTCTCTGGAGTTCTAGGGGTCAGAGGTAATAAGTCGTATTTCGTTGAGCATGTCGTGCTGCTACTTATAGTCTGGGTAATGGCGTTTCACTAGCCTTTCCTAGGTTTGTTTCTGGTGTTTAATATCGAGTTGCTAGAATCCTTGACTAATTTGTAACACCAAAGGTTCAATGAAAAGATAGAATGTATAAATCTTATGATAAGGGTCCGGGTCATTTAGTGAGGCCTTAGGGTTTCTATTAGGTTACTAGTTAGCTCAAGTAATTCTCTATGTTCTTAAGGGTTTTATGTTTTACTGACTGTTCGGTAGAGGTTCCTTATTTGTGGCTAAAATCTTACAGACGGACGTTTCCTATTCTGGTAGCTTTTGGTAAAGTGTTACGGCACTTGAGGTATACTAGGGGTATTGTCAAAATTTCTAGGTCTTGATGGGTATTTGCCTCATAGTTCTAAACTTTTAGCCTTAGAAGGGCGGTGTTGACTTCTCCCAGTAGTCAATGGATTGTCGGATGCATATGGTTTTATCCTGGTAGGACCATGTTGATTGCTACTAGCAATCGGTCAATTCGTTTCTTCAAGTGCACCGTGCATTGTACAAGTGTGAGACTTAAGGGTCTAAGTATAATTGTCACAGTATTTTGTCCTATAGTAATGGGTGTTCTAGTCGTCTACGAGGTCAAGGTGCCTAACAACTGTTGGTTAGTCAGATCGACGCCATAAGAAGTCAGGATTGGGAAGAGAGAGTAGGAGGCGTTAATCAGCGACGATTTGGATTCGTAGATTTTCTATTGGACCTAGTCGTAATAGGAGTAAGGTAAGCCTCTTATGATATCTAGGTTAAATTTGTTCTTGTCACTACTAATAAGGTCACTTACTACTCAAATTTTCATCCTATGTAATTCTTTGGGTTTCTCGGGATGGAGTAAGTAATTTGTCTTGTGGTAAAATTTTTGGGGTTACTGCTTCTTGTGTATCATCTAGGTTAGGAGTTAGGTTAGATAAGAAGGGTGTTGAGTTCAGTTGACAGAGATATATTTTTTGGTGAGGGTGATAGCGAAGGTATTTCTTTTAAGGGGTTTTATGATGTGTTTAGAATATAGTCTGCTATTTTGGAGGGAGTAGTAGGGAGATTTGGTATGAAGTAATTTGGGCAATATATATAACGAAATGATTGGTGATCTGTAAGTAGGGTCATAAGTTCGGAGTAGTAGTTGGGGCTTTGGGGAATTTTGTGGATAAAAGAAATGAACATGTCGTTTATAGTTTAACAAGGCTGTCATTCGTCTAAGGGTGTTTTGGAGATTTTTGGGAAGGTGTGGTAAAGTTATAACATCATGGTGGTTTATGAAAGGAAAAATGGTTAAATTGGTAATGGAAATATATAACGAAATGAACTTGTTATAAATTAAGAGTTGATTACATAATCTGAAAATTACAAGTTTACTAATAAGGTCCTACACTGACTGAGAACTACTTAGTTAAATAAGTCACTACTAATCAAATCTAAGACTGGCTCCTGGTCCTATCCATGCGTCGGAACCTAAGAGCATGCTTTGCAAGCTATGCCTCGGCTTCCACGAGGCGGGTCCTTAGTGCCAAGTTCTCGTCACGGTGTGCCTGATCAGCTCTTAATAATGCTGCAACCTGAGCCTCTAGAATCAGTATTCTCCCGTGCATCATCTGAGCTGCTTCTTGAGCAACAACCTATGTCTGCTTAATCCTACCTGATCTGTCTCCTAAGTCAAGAAGGTCTCGGCTGTTGGAGTGTGTCCTAGCATAGAGTCGATTGATATCCCTATCATACTGCTCGAAACGAGCTGGATGTAACTCATCAAATAAATCGGAGTGGAGACCCAATATGTCAGTCTGCAAGTCTAATTGGGCCTGAATCTGTGGGATGGTAGCGGTCTCTGTAACTGATGGTGATGTCACTGGGAGCGAGGGATGTGGTATCTCTGGGCTAACCTCTATCTCATCCTAGGCTCTCCCTGAGCCCTCTCCAATCTCAAAAGTACTAGGAACATCCTCTAGTACTATACTGATTTGAGGTATAGCTACTCTCTGTCCCATCCCCGAATCTGAGTTAGCATCATCCCCTGTACCCTCGATAGGAATACTCTCATCCACAGTCTGTCCTACACCCTCTGCTGAATAGGAGTCATTGCTTCTCCTAAGTCTCTGACGTAGGGGTGAGTGGGTAGGTGATGCTGGAGTAGTAGGGGCGTCAATCTGGGAACGTAAGGACCTATAACGGGATGGAGATACTAAAAGGATATGGGCAGGGTTTTGGGTACTCTCTGCAGTATGGGGTAATGGTCTGGTAGATGGGCGTATGATTATGCGTGTCATATGGCGAGGGATAGTAAAGGTAATCTGGGTAGCTGTTATGGTATGAGTATGTGATGGTGGTGTAGGCTCAATGGTGTTAGGGTTATGGTGACCTTGAGGCATCTGTGTGTTGGAATTCCTTGAGCCTGGTGAAGTCTGGGTGATTTCGTGGGAAGGCATAATCTGTGACAAAATGGTACCTATGTGTAAGTATCTTAAAATAATAACTAGTGAGGGTCAAGTGTATATAGATATACATATGTGTATAGTACTCTTAGTATGGTTAGTATGCCACAATTTATAACATGCAGTTAAGTCAAAATAAACCTCAAGCAATCATGGCAAACACTTAGTATGTGACAAGGCATAACATGCAGTCAAGTCAAAATAAATCTCAAGCAACATGGCAAGCAAGGCAAGCGGCGATCATAGGGACTTGTTTTTGAAAAGTGGTTATAGTTTAGGGTTTATATGTACCTAGTTCTCTATAACCTAGGCTCTGATGCCAATCTGTAACACCTCCAAAATCAGACTTTGCGAAAGCATTAATACCATGGGGTGCTACGGAAATGGAAATCATAACACAAGGTATCAAGAAACTAATTACACATTTCATAAGATGTACTCATTACCATGAATTCATATAAGTAAAAATAAATCAATAGACGTTAAAATCATTTACAGGTTTCTGGTCCCTCAAAAACAAGTCTTAATTATTATTTAAAAAAAATTTCATTGGTCAAGTAAAAATCTGCCGCCTTGCCGTTCCTTGCCACCCTTTGTACAAACCTCTATACCTGAGAAAAACATGCTAAAAGTCAGCAAAAAGCTGGTGAGTTCATAGGTTTTAGTTAAAACAAACAATTTTCATTTAAACGTTTGAAATATCATACATATGGTTTATTACGCTAGCTCTAAGTTCACGTTACCAAAGCTTTAACAGGTCTGCATGCTCTAGATGCATATAAATCATAAAATCCCTAGCAAGTGCTTATCCCAAAAACTTGAACATTGATATGGTATACACTCGTTTGCCTATCCGGTCAAACCGAACGGGGACGTTACTCCCAATAGATCTATTTATAACATTGACGCTTCCTAACTGGAATTAACGGTTTATGAAATTCGGGCAGTAGGGGACATATTAGGCTTAGGATATCTGCGCAATAATAATATTAATGTCCACAAAATTTAGTTTTGCATGTTTCTCACCCCAAAACAAGTAAAAGTAAAACGGGGCTATAAACTCACCTTTAATGGTCTGAACAGTGAATGCTGTGAAATTTGGGAGTGCACGGCACCAACATGGAACCTATATTAAATAATCATGTCTTAGTTTCAAGTATTAAATTCAGTTCCTTTCCGGTTCTAAATTTCAATGTTTTAATGTGTTTAAGTTGTTGTCACTTGTATGGCGGCAAGTGTGGTTACTAAGGTCTCTCCTAGGATGTAACTCTACCTACGACCAAAAGGCACGGTAATGCGGGGTTGAGATCCCTAATAATCTAGGTACGAGTTTAATTAATCTAGTTGTGATATGTATCTACATATTTTGTAATTGTGTAACCTGTTCGTACGTCCGTTTATGTTATTTTTAAAATATGACTTAACATTTGTGGCGTTTATCATTTAACTAGTAAATGGTCTAAGAGTTAATATATATCGTTAATTTTTGAATTCAACTTAAAATTAGATTTTGTGTTATTATAATAAACCTATCACGGCTCATTTCTTCATATTTTAATTTAGAACAATATATACTGCCTATTTCGTTCTAGTTTTGTTTGCTATTTTATTCATGTTATTCCTAGTGTCATTTATTCTCTAAAAATTTGTGAAGTTTAATATATATTGTTAACTTGAGTAATTTATCTAGTTTCTCATCATGATTCCTTTACACTACATTAGTTTAAGGTTTTATGTTTCGACTATTTTATTCAAGCTAAATGATATATTTTTAGTGACGTTTGATTTTAGATTATTTGATTGGTATCCTACAAATATAAGTGTTTACGTGTTGTTATATACCTTGACGTGTGTTATGGTTTACACCTATCGTGAATCTAAGTACCATATTTTTATTTCACGAGTTCGTGCTAATGTATATGTATATCCCTATTCCTCCTACGTATGTATAAAACTATTCGTTTGAAAATGTTCGTATATTTAGTCTAGTCGTTTTAATCATTTTTGTCGTGTTTACCATTTCGGTGATCCAACCTTTACGTACATAGGTGTTAATATATATATATCTTCCGATGTGTGTTATAATTTTCATTGTAAACTCGAGTGCTATATTTTAAATACACGTGGGTACGTTAGTATTTATATATCATTATCTTTCCCGAGTGTTTATAATGTTACTTGTATATATGTATTTAGTCCTTTCCGTCACATTTCACGTTTCGGCTATTCTAGTTTTCTCGTACATATATGTCAAATAGGATTTTACTTGGTTCTCGGCTATGTAATTTTTATGTCCCTATGTGTTTGAGTTATTTTCGCCAAGTTTCTACATCTAACTATACAAGCTTCTATGTAAGTTTTAAGTTATACGAAATCTCATTTTTGTGTCTTTCGGCTATCACTTGCCTAGATGTTAGTTATTACAATTTTTATTTTCGCGAACGGCTTGTATTCATTTTATTTGTTCGTGTCCAAGTTTCATAAATTGTTGTTCTACCTTAGCAGTTATCCCTAACTGGGCTGTGGCCCATTGCTTTCTAGAAGTGGAATATGGGCCGGTTATGGTTTGTGTTTAATTCCTTTTCTGGTGGGCCAAATGGGTTGTACACAGGCTCATCTTTGGGCTGTGCTAAGGTGGTCGATTGGGCTGTTGTGTGGGCTATTAGGAGGGCTGCATTGCTAGTCCTAGTCGCCTAGCAGTTGGCTGTTTGGCCTGGTATCTCGGTAAGGAGTGCACCAAGCTAAGGACTTGGGGATACATTCCTGGGTATGATTCCTCGTCTCTCAGCTGGAGTTGATCACTAGCTTAGTCCTACGATACTAATCCTCTGACCAGGTTCGAGTACTACCCGACCTGTGTCCTTGGGGTCTATGGGATGACAAGTTTTGGGGTTCCCTAACTCTCTCTACAATGTCTCGACATATGTAAGATCAACCTCAAGGAGTCTAGTCTCTTATGACTCAATACTTCCTACGTCAACTCAACCAATATCTCATAACGAAATCCATCCTAAATGTGTGCCCTATTCCGAGTACCCATGCCTCTATATGGGTTGCGTTCGAGGTTGTTTTGGGTGTTACCCTTTGTGAGTATGCTCTTAGGTTAAAGTGAGCCTTCCCATGCCTTGAACCAAAGGCATGGCTGACCGGATCTAAACACATACGTTGTGTTGGGGATACTTTGAGTATATACTTGATAGCACGCAGAATTTACTACCAAGTACTTAGAAGAATATGAGTTTGTGTTTGGTGACTAATTAAGTAAGACAATAAGAACAAAACAATATCAACCAAACAATCACTTCAATATATCAAACGATTACAATATGAACGTGAAGAATACTTGATAATTCGTATGAAGGATATTATGTATTTGGTATTAGATGTATTCGATATATCTAAACCCTAATCTAAGGATCTCTTTTTATAATGCAAAGAGTCCTATACAAGTAAAACATCTAACCAAATCATTCTATACAAATAAGATATATACCATATCTTTTCTATATTTATCTTCATACGGTTTCACCTTGATCTCTTAAGCAGTCCTACCTATTCTTCCATCAACAGTCCTAACTGTTCTTTCATCAGCAGTCCTAACTGTTCTTGTATTCATCAACCGTACTAACTGCTTAAGTTTAATTCCCAACAATGGCTTTTATGTGTGGTGCCTATAAATTACTAAGGGCGTGGCTAGAACCTCCTCAACATGGGGTAATTTCCCAGCCACCATTTGACGCCAAACCAACTAATTTGTGCGGTCATTTCTTGGTCACGGTTTGTCATTGGTGCTAACTTAACAATGCTAAAGTATTCCTATCCTGCCATAGTATTACCAAGTTCGAACCCATGAATCCTGGGGTTCCTAAGGTTCCCTTCGAATGCACTAACATCATGGGGACTATAGTCTACATTCACCTCAACCACGCTCCCTGATTCCAAATCCTGATCATGGTCACTTGATTGTTTCGAATAAACACAAACATGGAACTAACCAACCTAACTCAACCAACCTATTTCAATCTAATTCTTGTACCACGACAACAACAAATTTTTATCAACTTCTTATTCAATAACTAATTATCATTAAAAATTTCCTATTAACTTCCCTCAAACCCATTTGTATTTTCTGGGTATCCATTCGACAGGAACAACACACGAATATTGGAGCTAAACAACCTAATTCGACCAGTATAACCACACTAACGACAACAGCAACTTATCACAGTGCTTATTCATCGATTATTCATCCTTAGATTTTTCCTAAAAAAATTCCATACTAGTTCCTGGAACTCCATTCGACCGAAACAAAAACCCATATACAATTTATTCATTCAAACTATCAAATACTTATCTTAAATGGATTTTAGAAATACCAAAACTAATCAAAGTCGAGTCAAGTATCAAACCTTAAAATGATTTCTGGGTGAATGAACTTGGATGAGACTTTAAACCCACGAACTACTACTCTACACCAATCAATCCCACTTCTCCAAACCGAATCACAACACTCTCACTCTTCACCTTTCTTGAATTTTTTTCTAAAATCTTGTTTAGTTTTTCTTGAGTGGGTTGTGATTCGACATCTCTTGGAGGCTCGGAATTTATGGTGGATTGTAGAGAGTAGCTCCAAGTAGCTAGAGAAGAGCTTCCTTTGTGAGATTTTCGGGTGTCAATATGTGCAGGTCTATTTTCTGTTATAATCACGTAATGGCCTAATCTGATAAATGAGTTGTTATGCATTAAATTTTTGGACAAATTTACCATTTTTCACAGCATCTTACAATTGATGAAGCACATTCTTTTTTTTTTTGGGAAGAGCAGCTTTTAAGGGAAATTATCGAAGAAAGAGGTGTAAATGGGGTCTGTACCCCTACTAATATCCTAGGGTATACTTTAGTTGCCTGGCTTGGTAAAGCTTGAAATCTAGCAGCAAGCGATACTTATGGTCTTAAGTATACGTTCTACTCCAAGTCTTGTTCGAGATATATCCGGTCCTAAATTGTTTGGTCAATGGTTTGAAATAAATATATTGGTCCGCCATTATGCTGAGATATATTTTCTAGCAAGAATTGTGTACGAGTAATCCTTTAGTATCTTAAGGTTCCTAAATGGTTTCGCTTAGAATTTAAGTCTTATAGTAAATGGCGTGGTCTTACAATCTAAACTCCTAATGTGTCTCATGTTTTAAGGGCTAAAGATAATAAGTCTTATTTCAATGAACTTCATCAAAGCGTGTCATGCTAATATCTATAGTCTGGGGCGATAGCGTTTGATTAGTTTTTTCGAGGTTTGTTTTGGTAATTAATAGCGTGTTGATAAAACTCCTTGTCCTAGGTCTGCTCATAATCTTAAGGGTTTAGTGAAAGAGCTAGACAGTTTACCCTTACGATAGTGGATTGGGTTATTCCGGGATGTTTTAGGATTCCTGTTAGGCTACTTGTTAATCCTAGTAAGTCTCCAGGTTCTTAAAGGTTTTATGATTCACCTATTGCTTATTCTTGCTAAGGAGTCCTTAATTTGTGGCTAGAATCCTATGAGTCTCATGAATAGATTTTTTTCTCCCGTGGAGGTTTATGATAGAGCATTGTGACATCCATTGTATACTGGGGATGCTGCCAAAATTTTTCGGGTTTTGTGGGTAATGCCTCGTAGTTCTAGATTTCAGTTTGAAAGGACGATGTTGACCGCTGCTAGCAGTCAACCAGTCGGCTTAGTAGGAAGTGGATTATCTGACGCATAGAGTTTTTGTTTTGGTAGGACCATGCTGATTGCTACTAGCAATCGACCGGTCTGTTCTTTCAAATGAGTAGTGTCTGTACAGGAGGAAAAAATAAGAGTCTGAATATAACCGTTGCGGTTGTTTAACAATGATGTGTTCCAGTTGCCTACGAGGTTATGATATATCCAGTAGCTCTCGATTTTAAGGATTGGTCAGATTGATGCTGGAGTGGGTCAGAATTGGAAAGAGATAGCATATGATGAGATGTTAATCGGTGGGGTTGTCTGACGACGGTTGGGAGTTGTGGGTTTCCTATTGAACTAGATTGTAATAGAAGGCAAGACAAACTTCCATGATATCTAGGTCGAATTGTTTCTTGTTGCTACTAGTACGATTACCTAATTCTCATATTTCCATTATATAATCCTTTGGGTTTCTTGGGATGAAAGCAGATGATTTACCTTGTGGCAAGAATTTGGGGTCATTGTTCCTTGTGTA
The DNA here is from genome assembly GCA_021014915.2 of Artemisia tridentata subsp. tridentata. Classification (NCBI taxonomy): domain Eukaryota; kingdom Viridiplantae; phylum Streptophyta; class Magnoliopsida; order Asterales; family Asteraceae; genus Artemisia; species Artemisia tridentata. Next base: position 316,701,978 of record CP139507.1, on the reverse strand, counting down.
TTACTTGGACTACAACTGAATGATTTTGACTACATAGGATTTAGGCTTGGTGAAGGGGTGTTGAGTTTAGTCGACAGGGATTTATTTGCTGGTGAGGGTGGTAATGAGAAGTATCTTTCGAGGAATCTTATAGGGCGTCAAAAATATAGTTTGTTATTTGGGGGATAGTAGGAAAATTTGTTGTTCGATTTGTGAGTAAGGGGTGGGGTAATTTCATAGATTAATAATAAAATGATTGGTAATTTAAGTACAATTTGTAAAGTCATGTTTTGGGGATTTTGTGAAGTGGTAGTTATGTAAATTTTGGGGTTTTGGGGATTTTGTGGCTAAAAGAGATGGACAAAACGATTTACAGGTTATTAGCAAAATATAGTCTATAATTTAATAGAGATGTCATTTGGCTAAGGAAAATTATGAGGTTTTTGGGAAGGTGATGTAAAGTCATCATATAAATGGAAGATGTCATCGTAGGTTATGATAGGAAGGATTAAATCAATAATGGAGATATATAACAAAATGAGCTTGTTATAAATTAAGAGTTGATTACAAGGTTTGAAAATTACAAGCTCTCTAATAATATCCTACACTTACCGAGGACTCATCAGTTAAGTGAAACAACTACAAATCATAACTAAGACTGGCTCCTGGTCCTATCCAGGTGTCGGAACCTAAAGGTATACTCCCCAAGCTGTGCCTCAACTTCGACAAGACGAGTCCTTAATGCTAAGTTCTTACTATGGTGTGCCTGATCAGCCCTAAGCAATGCTGCAACCTGAGCCTCGAGGATTAGCATCCTCCTGTGCATCATCTGGGCTGCCTCTTGAGCTATAACCTGCGTCTGCTCAAGTCTACCTGATTTGTCACCTAAGTCAAGGATGTCCCTACTGTTGGAGTATGTTCTAGCATAGAGTCTGCTGATGTCATCATCATACTACTCGAAACGAGCTGGATGTAACTCGTCAAACAGATCAGAGTGGCGACCTAGTATGTCAGTCTGTAAGTCTAGCTGGGTCTAAATCTGTGAGATAGTATCGGTCTCTGTAGCTGCTGGTGATGCTGTTGGAAGTGAGGAATGTGATATCTCTGTGCTATTCTCTGTCTCATCCTGAGCTCTCCTTGAGCTCTCTCTAGTCTCAAAAGTACTAGGTACATCTTCTAGTACTATGCTGATTCGGGGCACAACTGCTCTCTGCTCCACCCCCGAATCCGAATTAACATCAACCCCTGTACCCTCGGCAGGAGCACTCTCGGCTAAAGTCTGTCCAACACCCTATGCTAAACAAGAGTCATTGCTTCTCCTGAACCTCTGACGTGGAGGTGAGTGGGTAGGTGAGTGTGGTGGTAAGGTGGGTGGTGGTGATGCTGGAGTAGTAAGGGTGTCCATGTGAGAGCATAGGGACCTATAATAGGATGGAGATAATAGAAGAGTATGAGCAGGGTTTTGGGTACCTTCTACAGTGTGAGATGATGGTCTAGTAGATGGGCATATGATTATGGGTATAGTACGACGAGGAATAGTAGGAGTAATCTGAGTAGCTGATGAGGTACGAGTATGTGATGGTGGTGTAGGCTCAATGGTGTTAGGGTTTAATGTATGATGATCTTGGAGCATCTGCATGCTGGAATCATTTGAGCCTGATGAAGTCTGGGAGATGTTGTGGGAAGGCATAGTCTGTGACAAAATGGTATATATATGTGTAAGTATATGGGAGATACTTTTGATAATTCGTGTAAATTAATATATATATATAAGTATGTATAAGGTATTTATAATGCATGCAACTGAATAAACATCAATGATTAGTAACATGCAACTATGACAGGTAATCAACAAGTATGATGGCAAGCAAGGCAAGTGGCGGTCATAAGGACTTGTTTTTGAAAAAGTGGTTATAGTTTAGGGTTTATATGTACCTAGTTCTCTATAACCTAGGCTCTAATGCCAATCTATAACACCCACAAAATCTGGCTTTGCGAAAGTATTAGAGTCATGGGGTGCTACTAAAATGGAAATCATAACGCGAGGTAACGAAGAACCAAATACGCACTTCGTAAAATATATTCATTTTCTTAATTCTATTATAACAATCTTATTGTTTCAAGTTTATTCAAAAGTTCAATGGTCCCTCAAAAACAAGTCTTAACATTTGTCAAAACACTTTGGTCAATAGTGTAAGTCCGCCACCTTGCCAAACCTTGCCACACTTGCATATGCCTAGATACCTGAGAAAACAAGCTAAAAGTCAGCAAAAAGCTGGTGAGTTCATAGGTTTAAGTTATTATAAATTTGGACCAGTAGTTTAGTTTGTGAGCATTGAAATGTCACATTATTCTATTACGCTAGCACTAAGTTCATGCAACCGAAGCTATAACAGGTCTACATGCTCTAGAAGCATGTTAAATATAAGGTCCCTGGCAAGTGTTTATCCCATACACTTGTACTTTGATATTGTATACGCTCGTTTGCCTATCCAGTCAAACCGAACGGGGACATTACTCTCAATAGATCTATTTATAACATTCACGGTTCCTGTCAGGAATTAACAGTTCATGAAATTCGGGCAGTAGGGGACATAACAGGACTTAGGCTAACTGCGCAATAACTTTGGTAAAAATGATATTAATGGTCCATAAAATTGGTTTTGCATGTTTCTCACCCCATTCATATAAAACAAGTATAAGTAAAGAGGGGCTATAAACTCACCTTAACAATGGATGCAGTGAATGCAAGGATGTATGGCACCAACACGCAACCTAGATTAATAAACCATGTTTTAGTTTCAAGTACTAAATTAAGTCTTTTCAGAGTTTTATTCACTTGTTTTTAAAGTTTTTATGTTGTTGTTACTTGTGTGGCAGCAAGTGAGGTTACGAATGAACTCCCTAAGAAAGGGTAAGGTTTAGCTCTACGAATGACTTAAATGTACGGTAATGAGGGAACGAGAATATTATAGGAACTTAAGCGACGAAATTTGGAAAGAAATGAAATGTACGATTTAAAGCACGAATGGATATAATCGAGATGTGATATATATATATATATATAATATATATATATATATATATATATATATATATATATATATATATATATATATATATATTAAGGTCGTGTAGTTCAGTCGTTACATTTCGTTATATAGATTTTGAAATAGAAATTAAGAGTAAGTGACATTATTATCTAAAAGTTTAATGTTTGAGAAAAATGTAATATAAAATTAGTTTAATAAAAACTTGGTTTATTTCGTTTATTAAAAGTGAACTAAGTTTATCTAATTATTAACGATTAGTTATGACTCGCTTTTATAATTTATAAGTTTAGAAAACATTTGGTCTCGTTAAATTAGTTTAAGTAAGGTTTATGTTAATATTTTATTTTTCTAATCTTTTTATTATTGACATGATTATCGGTTGATTAAAATAAATGTCAAATTGAAAACTCACTAGTGTGTATTCTAGCCTATAGTTAATATGAATTTGATTTGTGGTTAGTTTAATCATGTTTTATAGTTTAACGCCATGTGTGTGTATATAAAATTTTGCACCCCTTTTATGCCAATTTTTATGTTTTACATTTATATATAAGTGTAAGCCGGTATTTAAGTGATAATCACTAGTTAATGGTCCATTTGTATAGTAGGTGAATTCTCAAGTCGCGGCAACACAGGTTTTATGTATATATATGATAGTATCGATACAAAATGTTTGCGTGATCGGCTATATAAATTTTTATTCTGCGAGTAACATGTAATTGTTAACCATTCTTAGTGTAAACAATATTTGTTGGGCTGCGGCCCAACTGAATCAGAGGAGGAGGGGGGGGGGAATGTCTCGTTATTGGGTTGGACCGATCACCAACAGCTACACTGGGCCTGGTGGGCCGAAATTAACCACTCGCAGAATACAACAATGGGCTAGAACAAAAAGGGTTTTGATTTTTTTGGTTGGGCTTGCACTTGGTCCTAATTGGGTTGTCTTTGGTTTGGCCCGGTAAGGAAAAACACAACATACACTCATACACGTCCCCAAAGGGACTTGGTGTATTTTCCTGGGAATCTTTTGACCAATTTTCGACATCAAGGAACTAGAGAACTCACGTCCTGGCTCACTTTGGGTTGAGTACTACTCAAATCCAAAATATAGGAGTCTCGGTGTGATGAGAGGTCTTGGTTTTGGCATTACTTTTCACGTTTCGACAAGGAAATGGCTTACATCGAGAATGTACAACTCTTATTACAAAAGAGGACCTTTGGCACCTCATTGTGTAATAGCCTAAAGCAAACCAATACAAGTTCACATATTCGAGTTTTGACAATCTTGTGGGTTCTAGTTGAGCGAGGAAAATTCTACTCCGAATAGGGTTCGACCTTGGGTCAAAGTGGGTATATTTAGGACTTGGATTTAGGGTATATCCCTCAATCCTTGGTTCTCATTCTTGGTTCTAAATAATGTACACTTGGGTAAGTTGTGGAGCAAAATCCACAATTTCGAATAGTATTTATGGTTCTACCTTTTTCTTAGCAACTGGCTTTCATGGTTTTAATGTGATTATAGGTACTCTTTTCTCGATCATATGTGGTATTCGCCAATATCTTGGTCATCTGACCAAGGAGCATCACGTTGGCTTTGAAGCAGCTGCATGGTACTGGCATTTTGTAGACGTGGTTCGGTTATTCCCATTTGTCTCTATCTATTGGTGGGGAGGTATATGAAGGAACGAATCAGTGGATTGAAGAATGAAAGCTCGAAGACAAAGAGAAGCGGGCTTTTCCAAAGAATTACTGCAGCTTTCCCAAAGGGAGTGGGAAAGCTGCAGTAATTCTTTGGAAAAGCCCGCTTCTCTTTGTCTTCGAGCTTTCATTCTTCAATCCACTGATTCGTTCCTTCATATACCTCCCCACCAATAGATAGAGACAAATGGGAATAACCGAACCACGTCTACAAAATGCCAGTACCATGCAGCTGCTTCAAAGCCAACGTGATGCTCCTTGGTCAGATGACCAAGATATTGGCGAATACCACATATGATCGAGAAAAGAGTACCTATAATCACATGAAAACCATTGTTTGGGGTGGTTCTTATTCGACTAAAAGGTGACCAAGGTCTACAATCTCAACAGTATCACTTACCCAAGAAGGTGAGTCATTTCGAACGGTTCTAATACACAATACTTCATCAACAAGCACTAGACTTAAGTCGACATGAATTTTCTAAGGCTCATTTGGTGTTTGCGAACTAAGGACGAATTTTCAACACTCCTAATCAAAGATTTCTAGATCCTATACCACACGAATACCACAGCAACAACATCTAAAAATTTACAGCAACAAAGATTTGCTTCTTGACATTAATTTATATCCGAAAACCAATAAAATCCAACAACCTAAATTATTACTTATTCGACCTAAGATTAACAGAGTCAATTTAATATGATACGAATAGAAAAGATTCGGATACAAATCTTAATTCCTTACAATGATTCGAGAGATGATGAACAAGACTCCAATCCGACAACACAGTTATTCCAAATCGAACCACAACCCACCACAACCTTTGTTCTCCCTTGAGTGATCTAAATCTTCTCAGAACCTTTGAGTGAAATTGTTGAGGTGTGGTTCGATTGCCCCTGGAATATTGGTTTAAAAAGAAGAACATGGAGAGTAACTCAATTACTGCTTTCGGATTTGGGAGGAATAATACTTCCATTCGAGTGCTATTTCTCCTTCTTGTGTAACTTTCTAGGTTTGACTTGGGGATTCCAAGACCAGTGAAAACGATTTGGGAGTGTTTAGGTCAAAAAGAAGGGATGGCAGAGATGGTGGATAGTGATGGATCGTATATGGTTTTTGGGGAAGAAGAGGGGCGGACAAAAGAGACCTAGGGGAAGACAGGATCTTCGATATTTGTGTGAGTGGGGAATATCTATTATAAGTATATAAGGATAGATTTCATTTAAGGATTGAGTAAATTATACTCACGTCTCGCTGAACTCGGGTCTTTCTCGGTACCGATATAAATATGGAGGAATGGTTTTTAGGGAAGTTTATATAATACTTGAATGAATTTAGAGTTTTATGAATTTACAATATTTTCTAAGTTTTAATTTATTACTGTTGAGACATCGGTACGTGTGTGTTGTTATTCTGAGTAAAAATGAGATAACCTCTCGTTTTTACTACATTATATTTGGTAAAAATGTGAGATGGGAAAATTCACTGTTCTTAGTGGGATTTAATATCATGCTTTAATGCGTGGGTTTGTTTTCCGTGATAATCATGTAAATGCCTAGTCTGGTGATTTAGTCACAATGAATGGACAGTTATAAATTGAATATTAGTGAAAATTCTTACCATTTGTCACATCCTCCCCATCTTAGGAACGAAAACCGTCCTCGGTTTTCACTTAGAATTACCCGATGGGGTTGGAGATGTGAGAGTTCTAGTGTTTTGGTTCTATTTTGCACATTTTCATGTAAATTCGAGGTTTTTGTGAGAGATGGTTGAACTTAGATAATTGAGATATATATTGAAAGTTCTAGAGTGCAGGAATGATGACTATTCCCATCATGGCATGATCCTCCCTGATGGTTGAACTTGTTAGAATAGATTAGAATGAGGTTCATCAGTTATTGTTTGTCATCATGGTTTAATTTGTAGGTTGCGAATTCGATAGAATATCTTGTTAGAATAGATTAGAATAAGGTTCAGCAGTTATTGCTTGTCATCATGGTTTAATTTGTAGGTTGCGAATTCGATAGAATATCTTGTTAGAATAGATTAGAATAAGGTTCAACAGTTATTGCTTGTTATCATGGTTTAGTTAATAGTTTGCAGATTTGTTAGAATAACTTGTTAGAATAGATTAGAATGAGGTTCATCAGTTATTGCTTGTCATCATGGTTTAATTTGTAGGTTGCGAATTCGATAGAATATAAGGTTCAGCAGTTATTGCTTGTCATCATGTTTATCAGTTGTTTTTTTTTATTGGATAGGAAAAAAAGCTAAAAAAGGAAAGAAAGCTATGTCTTTAATAGCTTATTCTCCAAGTGATGACGACTTCGTTGAAGATGCATTTACTACTAAAAGACCTGGGGGTTCATCGAAAGCTGATAAACCGGTTTCGAAAAAACCTAAAAAGCCTGCAACCGCTGCTAATTTCAAACCTTCAGGTTCATCGAAACCTTCCAAACCTGTTCTCTCTGAAGACCTTAAGCCTGGTCTAAATCTTCGCCAGATTCTCCAACCTAACCAAGAAAAATTTCCATTGATTAAAATAAAAAATTCTCCTGGTCCATTATATGAGGCTATTAAGGAAATAACAACGGACCAAAAACGGGCAATTTCAAGATTGGGTTTTACATCGTTGTTGGACTTTAGAATAAATGTAATGCCAATTCGTTTGGTGAAACTATACACGTAACCCCTGAGCTAATTCACCATACATTCGGATTCCCAATGGGCACGTTTGCAGTCGATGTGCGTGAAGTTTTGAAGGAAAGATCAAATGAATCTTACATAGAATGGAAAAACCAATTCAAGGGTATTGCTAGATTGTATGCTAATAAAAATTTGATGCCTGTAATTAGGAAACAAATTAGGAAAAATGATACGGGAAAGCTATTTAAGATGAACATCATAGCATTGTTTTGTACTATTTTGTGCTATGTGGGATCAATGGGGACTCTGAATATTGGAGTCATCCCATCTCTTATCGATCTTGAGAAGGTGAAATATATGGACTGGTGCGAATATGTGGTGCATTATATGAAGTCCGAAAGGTTAAGTTGGAGACCAACAAAGCGATTCTATGGACCAATCTTGCTATTGGAGGTAATTACTCTATACTTTATTGTTGATGCAAATTAAATTTTGTCCTGTGTTTTTGGTTCATCAGTTACATTTTTTTTAATCTAACATTTACTTAAAATTGCAGGTGATATTTGCCAATTCACTTATGAAGAAACCAAAAATCCTAGCGTTTAAATACTGGAAAACAGAATTGTTGGAAGAATTGGAAGAGATGATGCTTGGCAAAATCAGAAAAGGAAGAGCTTGTAAAGCTGGCAAAAGGGAGGAAGAAGAAGAATTGGAGGAAGAAGAAGAAGAAGAAGAAACAAAGGATGATGATGCAGAGAATGATGATGATGAAAATAATGATGATGAAGAGAATGATAATGATGATGCAGAGAATGATGATCAGGAAGAAGAAGAGACAGATGATGATGATGAAGAGCAGATAGAGAATGCTGGAGCAGAAAGATAGAATGTTGAAGAACCCTCAAACAAACCAAAAATGACAAAAACCCTTATTAAGTATCGGGGGAATCCTGAAAACCAAAAACAAATGATTATAGGTATGATTTTATTAAATGTTCATCAGATGTATTTTTGGATCATCAGTTATTGACATGTGTTATGTGTTTTTTGGATGATTGAATCTTTACACCTTGTGTCTAAATTCAGAAACTGATGGACAAGAAATTGAGGTAGAGACAACAGAAGATCAGAATGTACAGCCAGTGATCGGAGAAGATGGAGATAACATGCTGTTAAAAAATGATCAACAAGGTACGTATCGAGACATTCTTATTGATGAACCTGTTTTAACTTATAAAAACTTATGAAAAATGGTGGAAAACATGTAGGAAAAAGACTGAAAAGGAAAAGGAGTTCACTATCTCCTAAAAACCGGTATTCGATGAACATGTTCAAAAACCTTATCGGAAACAAAAGGAGAAGAACATCAAATTCTCCCAAGACAGATGACGTTGATGAGCAAGTGGCTGATGATCTTCATATAGATGATATTGAGGAGAATCAATGGGTAGATGCACAGCCGATCGGTAATAATCTTTTTTGTGATATTTGAAATTCTTATGTTCATCAATTAGTTGTTGAGATATATTTTAAAATTAGTTGTGATATTAGCGATCTAAGGTTCATCAATTATTTGTCCTGTGTTATGTGTTTTTGGTTCATCAGTTTATTGGTTCATCAGTTTATTTTGTTGTGGTATGTGTTGTGCTTTTTGGTTCATCAATAAAGTGATGAACCAAGAAACACATAACACAGGACATCAATTATTGTTATGTGTTATATGTTTTTGGTTCATCAATTTTATGTATATTAAATTTATGTTTATCAATATTGTTTTTGGTTCATCAATTATTTAGATCGCTAAAAATTAATTGAACAATTTAACAGATGATCCTATTCCAATGAAAGCAAATGATGGAAACAATGAAATGGATCATCCAATGAATGGAACAGACGAAACAGCTGATATGAGTAAGAATTTATTATTTATTAAACTATGATTATATTATGTTCATTAGCCGTTAATATATGTTTTAAAATTTAATTTAACAATTTAATAGATGATGATATTCCAATGTCTGGAACTGATGAAACGGCTGAAAATGGAAATGATGAACAGAACAGCTCATCATCTGTAAGTATTAAGCTCACCCAACAGTTATCGGCAATGATATTAGAGTTTCAAGGGGTGTATTCCCAATTCAAATCAGCGGAGGTAAAAATCTTTAAACTTATTAGTAAAAGTATATGTAAACTGATGAACCATTATAATATAACTGATGAACCATTATAATATAACTGATGAACCATTATAATATAACTGATGAACCATTGAAATATAACTGATGAACCATTATAATATAACTGATGAACCATTATAATATTTAGATTTTATTTGATTATATTAATGACAGGAGTTCAATCATTCACTGAAGAACATGTTAACAATATTTCAAGAACTCAAGATTGATATTGATGACATGCTAAGTGCTGGATTGGAAAAATACCCCGGAAATGAATCATTGTTGGAAGTCCGGGACTTGATGAACAGGTTGGTAAACAGAATAACGGTTGAGAGCTCACAGAGTGAAGATGAGAGCTCAATGCTGATGATAACAATGGGTGATGATAACGATGGCTCTGAGGCTAACAAAGCAAGTAAAGAAAAAGATGAAACGTTAACTCAAATCTTCATGGATCCGAACATTATTGAAGAACTTGATAGGATTGAACGTCAAAAATAGGTAATAAAATCAAAAACCATTTTGTACCTAATTGATGAACTTATAATTGATTTGTATTATGAAATCACTTAATACAAAAAAAGTAACTGATGAACCCTTTACCGAAAACAGATTCAAATGCCAGAATTCCCAATATTCACGGAGCAATTACAGGCTATTGTTTTGTATGAAAAGAAGAATGACTCCGACCAGTTGTTGGATGAGTTGATAAAAAAGAAACCTTTCTTGCAACCATTGTCAGAATTGTTGAGTGGGGAAATTGATGACAGTGCTTGGAAAAAAATAGAACTGGACGCTTCCGCACAAGATATGGCACAAGATACACCACAAGATATGCCACTGATGGTAACCCCCATATCAATGATACCACCATCAGCCGAAGAAAAATTAAGTATGAGTGAAACAAAAGATGAAGAATTTTCCACACCACTAAATTCTTTCAACACAATCGCTCAAAAGCTTAAAGTGCCTGAAACGGTGAAGAGAATTAGACAAGGTGAAGAAGGCTTGGAAAATATAAAAGAAAAGAGAAAAGTCAAGCCTACTGAATCTCTTAAATCTCCGTATTTACAAAGAGTAGTTGTGATGAAGAACAAAGTGCACGAGATGGAAAAAAAGGTAGCTGATACAATTTTCGCTGCTAGAGGAGGTCTCGAGTAAGTAATATGAATTAGGTTCATCGATTTAAAAATCATATTTCTTAATCAGTAGTATTTTTTTTTTCATTCTAAAATATTATCTTAAAATGAAATTGCAGTGATGTGTTATTTCATACCTTCTTTATTGACGGTCAAAGAGTCCACTTTGAGAGCTTCAAAGAAGGAAATGAAATCACTTCAGGAACGATTGATATGTGGGCGCATCTACTTAACGTAGCAGAAGATAAAAGGAGTCCTGGATCAGTTACAAAAACTTTATCAATTATGATTCAATAGTTGAAATCAGTTTACATATGCTTTGACTAATATTGATGAACCACAGACACCAGAAATGGAGAAAATGGCTATAACCTCGAAGGCTCTCCATTCAAAGTTTGAGGAGAACATGAACGCTATTTTGTTTTTGTCCACTGCTTATAAATCTATCAAAGATATCGACCTAGTAAGCATTTCTATTTTACTAGTTTGTAGGAGATAAAAAACTGATGAACAAATATATAATTGTAAATTTTAACACTTTATGTTTTACAGATGTTTTTTCCAATGATGCTTGCTGACGAACACTACTATGTTGTCTGTTTCAACTTGAAAGAATCTCAAGTACATATTCTTGACAACATGGATCACAATGATAAAATCACAGATAGATATCAGAAGAAATTCAAATATTTGGTAAGAATTTTATGTATATTAAATTTATGTTCATCAATATTGTTAGCGATCTAAGGTTCATCAATTATTTGTCCTGTGTTATAAGTTTTTGGTTTATCAGTTTATTTTGTTGTGGTATGTGTTGTGTTTTTTGGTTCATCAATAAACTGATGAACCAATAAACTGATAACCAATAAACTGATGAACCAATAATTTGTCCTGTGTTATGTGTTTTTGGTTCATCAGTTTATTTTGTTGTTGTATGTGTTGTGTTTTTTGGTTCATCAATAAACTGATGAACCAATAAAGTAGTTTTTGGTTCATCAGTTTATTTTGTTGTGTCATGTGTTATGGTATGTGTTATGTGTTTTTTGGTTCATCAATAAATTATTGTTATGTGTTATATGTTTTTGATTCATCAATTTTATGTATATTAAATTTATGTTCATCAATATTGTTTTTGGTTCATCAATTATTTAGATCGCTAAAAATTATTTGTCCTGTGTTATGTGTTTTAGGTTCATCAATTATTTGTCCTGGTGTTATGTGTTTTTGGTTCATCAATTTTTGTCCTGTGTTGTGTTTTAGATTCATCAATAAATTTAATGTCGTGTATCATGTTTTGGTAGTATAAGTTTCAACTGCTACTTGTATGTCCTGTGTCATGTGTTTTGGTTCATCAATTATATGTTCATCAATTATTATAGGTTCATCAATTGGGTTTCATCAGTTGTTGTTCAGCATAGGTTCATCAATTATTATCTTAAGCTAACCAGTTATCAGTTAAATTGAAGCTCACTGTTTATTTATTTGTTGTTACAGAGATATCTCTTTTTGAGGTTCTTGAAAAAGAATGACTATGCGCATATTGAACAACTAAACAAATACCCAGTGTGTTATGTGAAAATGCCATGGCAAACCAAAAACAATTACATTGATTGTGGTATTTTCGCTATGAGGCATATGGAAACATATTTGGGTAACAAGTTCTTTGATGCTGGGTTTGCAAGAGAAGGAAAAGAACAAAACAAACAGATCGAAGACTTGAGAAAGAAGTACCTTACAAAGATTTTGTTGTCCGACTGCAACCAGAATAAGAAAGTGGTAAAGGCGGAGGTTGAAGATTATCAAAATTTAAGTCTGAAGGATAAGAGAATCATCCAAAAATTGTCGGCAAAGAGTATTGCAGAACGTGCCACCGAGTATTTTGAGAACGAAGCTAATGCTCTTCAAGAAGGAAAGAAGTGAAAAGAGGTGAGTGAAAACGGGCAAGTGATTTTTGGTATGGTTAAATAGTTTGCAGCACTAACGGTTTTTGTTGCTTAGAAAAAGCAAGCATTTTTTATTTCAAGAACAATCTGATGTAATTTACAGTTAAATAGTTAGGAGTAGTAATCTGATCTAATTGATGAATATGATTCATTTTGTATGAATTTTAGTTTTCTTTGTTCATCAATTGATGAATATATTAACTATCTATCATGTTTCTAGGTTCATCAGTTATTGTGCTATGTTATCTTTTTGGTTCATCAATTATTGTCCTGTGTTATGTGTTTTTGGTTCATCAGTTTATTGGTTCATTAGTTTATTTTGTTGTGGTATGTGTTGTGTTTTTTGGTTCATCAATAAACTGATGAACCAATAAACTAGTTTTTGGTTCATCAGTTTTTGTTGTGGTATGTGTTGTGTTTTTTGGTTCATCAAAAAACTGATGAATCAATAAACTGATGAACCAATAAACTATTTATGGTTCATCAGTTTTTCTTGTGGTATGTGTTGTGTTTTTTGGTTCATCAATAAACTGATGAAACCAATAAACTAGTTTTTGGTTCATCAGTTTTTGTTTTGGTATGTGTTGTGCTTTTTGGTTCATCAATAAACTGATAACCAATAAACTGATGAACCAATAAACTAGTTTTTGGTTCATCAGTTTTTGTTGTGGTATGTGTTGTGTTTTTTGGTTCATCAATAAACTGATGAATCATTAAACTGATGAACCAATAAACTAGTTTTGGTTCATCAGTTTTTGTTGTGGTATGTGTTGTGTTTTTTGGTTCATCAATAAACTGATGAACCAATAAACTAATTGTGGTTCATCAGTTTTTGTTGTGGTATGTGTTGTGTTTTTGGTTCATCAATAAACTGATGAACCAAAAACTAGTTTTTGGTTCATCAGTTTATTGATGAACCAAAAACTAGTTTATTGGTTCATCAGTTTATTTTGTTGTGGTATGTGTTATGTGAAAGAATAAAAAATTACTTTTGTAAAAGCAAACTTTTTAAAACTTAAAGAATAAGCCAGAAAAAGCACTTAAATAGCACTCCTTATATGAACAAAAGAAGCAGTTCTAACAAGAATAAGCTCAGATATAAACTGATGAACCTGCAAAAAGAAATTTTGGAAATAAACTGATGAACCTACTAAAACAATCATCTCAATTCAATTATCTCAATTCAAAGTTATTTTGATCATTTTCAAAAAAAAAAAAAAAAAAAAAAAAAAAAAAAAAAAAAAGAACTTCACATTTATTATGATCCTTCTCAGACAACTAAGTAACTACACAAGCATTCTTCTCAGACAACTTCGCCTTCTTAGCGGCCAATCTCGCCTTCTGCTTGCTTTCCTTTATAGCAGCCTTATCACTAGCCTTCTTAGCATCAATTTGAGCCCTAATAGCATTGCACTTCGCCTGATTATGATCCTTCATGCTGCATTTGCAGAATCTACAATTCTTCCTACGCTTCCCACTTGGATTAAGTGAACGCTCAACACTGCTCTTTATCCTTTTTCGCGAACCCTTAGTACTAACCTGTTTTCGACAAAAAAACAAAACAATAACAATTGGATGATCAAAAAGATACTGAACAACAACTGATGAGCTAACATAACACAACTGATGAACCCCACTGATGAACCTATAATATCTGATGAACCTATGGTAAATCCTAACCTGTGATAACTCCTAACCTATGGTAACACAAATATACACATATAAAACTAACTGATGATCCTACGGGCATAAATTGATGAACCTATAATATCAAACTAACCTAGATCATAAATTGATGAACCTATAATATCTGATGAACCTAAGGGCATAAATTGATGAACCTATAAGTTTAAGCCACTGGTAACTGATTAAAATCTGATAAAAAATAAAGTGCATAAATTAATTAAAATCTGATAAAAAAAACAACTAAATAAAAATGTTCATCAACTAACCTAGATAAAATAACTGATGAACCTAAGATAAGATGATCAGTACTAACTTGCTTTGGAACATTTACAATGGTCTCTTCCGGTTGCGAGACACCCAGAATAGAAGCAAGCCTATCTCGTTTATTAGTCTTTTTAGGTATAGGAACATCAGCATCTGCCTTCGCCATTAACTGAACCTGATGATCTCTAAACTTTTGCAGTAGCTCAGGATCATTTGCATAACGATTCACACAATACTCAACTGATCTGAATATCTCACGCAAGATCATATCAGGACTGTCACCAGTGGCTTGAATGACTGATGCAGGTGGTAATGAATCTTTTGACCAACGCCTAAGCACGTATTTCTTTGGAAACTTTTTAACCTTTGACAACCGAAGAACATAAAAGATATGACGACATAACAGTCCATATGACTCGAAACGTTTGCACGTACACTGATAAAATTCTTCAGCTGGTTTACACAAGACCTGAAAAAAAAGTATTACACACAGTGGCTGAGTACAAAAAACTGATTACCAAAAAACTGATGAACAAAAACTATTTATATAAAAAAGATGTTACCTCATAAAAAACTTCATTTACAGCGCCTTCAACTTGACGATGTCGCCTACTAATCTGCTCGTCTTCACCAGTATCTTGTATAACATATTTTTTGCCAGAATCAACATCCGAAACACTAACCGACATACATGAAATCACAGAAGCATAAATCTCAGTTTGAACATCAAAGAAAATGGACCGAGTGTATAATTCTGAAGCCTCCTTTTCTATCTCAAGTTCAGTGTGCATATCTGGAATAGTATACCGACTGTCATGATCATTTTTACATTGAGCAAATCTTTGGCAACCCACCACACTATCAAAATGATTATAGAACTCCCATAAAGTCAAATCAATACTAGTCAAGCGACCGTATGCATTGTTTTCACTCTCCGACCTTGAAGAAGTACGCATCAAACCCGACATCAACTCATCCCTATAATAGGCTGGAATCCATTTATGCCTCAAATTATACATATCTAAAAGCCATTTGTGACTCTTCAAATCGAAATCAACTAACAAACGCTCCCACAAATGCTCAAACTCTTCAGGCTCTATTCTATCAGTCCAAACAATATCCGATATTCTTCTTTTAAAAGTATGATCTTTACCTAACTTGGGACCAACCTACAAAATCAACATTAACTTAAATGATGAACAGAACTCATTGATGAACACAATTTTATAAAAACTAACTGATAAGAAAAAAGATGATTGGACAAAAGCAAACTGATGAACATACCTTTGAAGTCAACTTCTGCATGATATGCCACATGCATAATCTGTGACGAGATAACGGGAAAACTGTCTCTATTGCAACTTTCATTGATCCGTCTTGATCAGTCACAATAACCTTTGGTGCTCGAACAAACGCTCTTTGAAAACATTGAAGTAACCAAATGTAAGATTCTTTCGTTTCTGATGACAGCAAGGCAGCTCCAAATGTAACACAATGATTATGATTGTCAATCCCAGTGAATGGTACAAAAACCATTTTGTACCTATCAAAAATAAATGATAAACATTATTATATAACCGATGAACCATTATAATATAACTGATGAACCATTTACATTATTATATAACCTGATGAACCATATAAATTAACTGATGAACCATAACCTGTCACTCACATACAGGTGATGAACCATTTATATTAACTGATGAACCATCTAAATTAACTGATGAACCATTTAAATTACTGATGAACTTATAAAAAAAAAACTTATTACTGATGAACTTATAAAAAATGAACTTACTTATTCGTTCGGAATGTCGCATCAAATGTTTAAAGGTTCCTAGATTCAAATGTTTCCCCAGAAATGGTCGCTGGTGACTGTTTGCGTAGGTTTTGATTCTCATCGACCAGCTCAAACACACAAACTGCCAGAACAAGATGATGGGCAACGTGAATTAACTTTTATACCGATGAACATCATCTTGTTGCGGCGAAGTTTATGTGTCTGAGCTGATCAATGAGTTTCAAAAGCTACTCACAGTCACCCAATGACCACTCCGGGGAAACAATTCAAGCTAGAAACATGACCTATTTACATTCATTTCATCAGTATTTAAAGATAAGAAAAGAGATAAAGAGATAAGATAGGTGGGGTAGAGGAAAAAGATAAGATAGGTTAAGATAGGTGGTTCATGAATTATTTGTCCTGGTGTAGAGATAAAAAGGTGGATTTTCAGATAAGATAAAGAGATAAGATACAGTGACTAGTCACAGTAACATACAGTAACATAACCTGTCACTCACATACAGCTGATGAACCATTTAAATTAACTGATGAACCACTTAAATTAACTGATGAACCATTTAATTTATATTAACTGATGAACCATTTAAATTAACTGATGAACCATTTAATTTATATTAACTGATGAACAATTTAAACTTATAAAAAATGAACTTACTTATTCGTTCTGAACGTCGCATCAAATGACATAACATCGCCAAACGCATAATAGTTTCTCTTCGCATATTCATCAGCCCAAAAAAGGTTCGTCAATGCGTTATTCTCACCAGTTTCATACTCAAATGAAAAATTAGGAAGATAATCCTACTTTTTCATCAACATCTCAACTAACATCTGAGCATCATTCTTACCAATGAAATCAAGCACATCTCTCCTATAATTTTTACAATCAACCGAACTTGCCCCAATAAAATCATAGTCCCCATAAATCTGCCTAAGTAAATTGAAACCCTTCACTGGACCAAGATTAACTTGCGATGCTTGATATAGGAAAACTTGCTGAGTATAAGAAACATCACGAGAAGAAACCAGAAAAACACTATCTTCCTTACTAACTAGGCTATGATTATGAGCCTCAACAATTTTGTAACACCAATATCCTTTTCCTTCAATATACTTCACGCGCAAAACAGCCTTACAATCAGTACGCTTAGACGAATGTTTCCTATTACTAGACTTTGCTCCAACTTTTGGGGGAGGATTTTTACCTTCTTTACTACAAACAAAATACTTCAAATCCAGATTTTTGTCCTTATTCTTCTTAGAAACATACTGTTGACCTAAACGAACCTCAAAACCTGCTTTTTTTGCATAGGCTTTGTAATACTCATATGCCTGCTCCAGAGAATGATACATCATACCAATACACGGCTTCTCACCAGCAGGAATATCAGGAATCCACAACTTCTCACCCGTCTCCTCAGAAACAATACCAACAAAATATGGAACAGCTTCATAATCATTGTCTGTAAAAAAAATATATATACATAATCATTTAATTTATTGATGAACAATAATTGATGAACTAAAACACATGACACAGGGTATACAAGTAGCAGTTGAAACTTACACTACTAAAACATGAAAATAATTGATGAACCAAATGCTTGCAGCACTAATATAGTAGCATTAAATTTATTGATGAACCTACATAACACATACCACAACAAAATAAACTGATGTACCAAAAATTGGTTTATTGGTTATCAGTTTATTGGTTCATCAGTTTATTGGTTCATCAGTTTATTGGTTCATCAGTTTATTGATGAACCAAATGCTTGCAGCACCAATATAGTAGCATTAAATTTATTGATGAACCTAAAACACATAACACAGGACAAATAATTGATGAACTTAATACACATAACACAGGACAAAAACAAATTGATGAACCAAAACATATAACACAACAAAATAAAACTGATGAACCAAAAACACAGCTCAATGACTGATGAACCAACAGATAAAAACAGCTAATTGATGAACCAAAAAACACAACACATACCACAACAAAATAAACCGATGAAACAATAAACTAATGAACCAAAAACACATAAGACCAGCACAAATAATTGATGAACTTAATATACATAACATAGGACAAAAACAAATTGATGAACCAAAACACATAACACAACAAAATAAAACTGATGAACCAAAAACACAGCTCAATGACTGATGAACCAACAGATAAAAACAGCTAATTGATGAACCAAAAAACACAACACATACCACAACAAAATAAACCGATGAAACAATAAACTGATGAACCAAAAACACATAAGACCAGCACAAATAATTGATGAACTTAATACACATAACACATGACAAAAATAATTGATGAACCAAAACACATAACACAGCAAAATAAAACTGATGAACCAAAAACACAGCTCAATGACTGAAGAACCAACAGATAAAAACAGCTAATTGATGAACCAAAAAACATAATAGCAAACAACTAAGATAAGCACAACAGATAAAAACAGCTAAGATAAGCACAACAGATAAAAATAAGCAGATAACAAAAAAATTGATGAACATATGATAAAAATAAGCATAAATTGATGAACATAAATTGATGAACATATGATAAAAATAAGCAATTTTCAGCCATTAGAAATTACCTTGATTAAACACATGAGTATCATTTTCAGCCATTAGAAATCGATTAGGCGTTGAAAATCCCCAAATTTATAACCAATTGAACAGTTCAAACCCTAATTCTCTTCCAATTGACCGATTGAATGCTTAGAAACCCTAATCTTCTTCCAATTGACAAATTGAATGATTATAAACCCTAATTCTCTTCCTCAACGGTTAAAAATCCTAAATTTTTTCCGATTAACCAATCGTACGGTTAAAAACCCTAATTCTCTTCCGATATGAACAATTAAAATGATTTGAAGAGCAATTAACGATTCAAATAGAGTGAGCAATTAACGATTCAAATAGAGTGGGATCGCAACTCTTCAAATAGAAGAATATGAATTGAGAGCAAAAAAACCCTAATTTTGCAAAATATGAACAAATGAAAGAATGAAAAAAATGTGAAATTGAATGAATGAATGAATTGAATGGAGATCATTGTGTAAATTTTGATTATATATGGACGGAAAAACGGATTATTGAACGGAATTAGAAAGAGAATTAGGAAAGAGGCGGAATTAGAGCGGATGAAATTGAAAGAGGCAATAGGAAGCAGGTATGGATGAAAGAGGTGAAATTACATTTCTGTCTTTGGGGTAAAAAAGGTGGGGGGACACGTGTCACCACCCTATTACTTTTTAGACTTTTTGTTGTGGTATGTGTTGTTTTTTGATATATCCCACCACTAATATGAAATCCCATAATATAAGATTTAGATTTGATATATCTTCGCTTAATAAATACCATTAGCAAAGCAAAGGAGCCAAATGCAATCCTATTTGGCGAAAGTAAATTTCAGACAGTAATAGTTCTAATTTTGAAATAAAGATAAAAAGTTCTAATCTATATATCATTTTTTTAAGACCCAATCTACAAAGTAGATTGCATTTGTATGAAAGGAAGAAAGTGATTATTAATAAGTAATGAGTTTGTAGTTATTGGAGCAGCCTTAACTTTGTGTCTTTATGGCAGCTTTCACTTGTATTAGTGGGAGGATTATGTATTATATATGCTCCCAATCTCGATCTCTATTATAAGTTCTCAACCACAAAACTTTAATTTGGTCGGGTTCACATGATTATCACACGTCTATATATGTATGGTTCGACTCACTCGGGTTTACGCAGCTTGTATTTTGTACATATTTGGTCGCACTTTTTTAGAAGCATCGTTCGACAGTTCCAGAACATAATTAGGAATCAAACTAACATATATGTTAACCCTGAAAAATACCCATTTTCATTGTTTAATGAGAAAGTGAATTAATTGTATTACTTTATGAAAGAACCAATAGGATACTTAGGTTGTGGATCACCACATTAAAAGAAATTCTTAACTTTTTATTTCATTTATTTATTTATTATTTATTTATTTAATTATTTATTTATTTTATATGATGAAAAAGCTATGGTTAGAAATTAAATATTCTAGATATTTTGTATAAACACATAATTAATTTATTAAAGTTTTTTCTAATGCTAATGGCAACCATAACCCTCCAACCGACGAGTTAGACCGCGTCCCCATTAGCGCAGCCACAGGCCACTGAGTCCCCCCAACCAAATGAATGTTATGGCTGGTTACCCGACCACAATTTAAATTTGGTTTGTGTGTGTGTGCTTATTTATTTTATTTTATTTATTTATTATTTTTTTAATTTATTTTTGTGGGATATGTTTTTTTGTTGTAGTTACGGTCGTCTTACTATTTGTTTATGGTCTGTGTGTAATCTTGGAAATAGAAAAATGAGTTGACGCTGATGTGACAAATGTAACCACAAAAAATTGTGGTCACCATTAGCATCGGTATAATAGTAAGTAGATAACAGAAGAAAACAAAATACTATACGAGCTTAAGATATCTTTATTTTTAAATAACTTAAAACATAGAGTATAGTATGAAGCATCATAGAAAACTTGCAAAAATACTTGGTATATAAATGTCAAAGTAAAGAAATTACAAATATACAAAGACCATTGGAATACATTTTTTTATTTAAAATTAAGATACTAAGCATACGTAAGCTTCAAACAAAATTTATGCAATAAGCATTGATATATTAATAGGTAGTGCACTTTTTATGGTTACTCATTGTGAAGTTAAGCATCTTAGATAGAGTGGACAAGAAGGCCTTCTCTCCAAGCTTCTCTTTTCTCTACAGAGAAAAACAGCAAAACCATGGATGAACTTGGCACTGAAAGATCAAACTACATCAGCTTGCACGAGACTTCACCACACCCTGTTAATGAAGGCTTGTGGAAGACATACGGGACGTCGGTTTCTATGGGATTTCTTGCCACTGCAGTCTTTATATCCTTGTTCGTTATCATGGCCATTATTGAACACTTCTTTAGACCAAATGCCTTATATCAAGCCACTCACCGTCCCGGTGAGCCAAGACCAGTGCACAAACTCGTAGATCCTCAACCACATGTAAGTTGCTTTTAACTGCATTGCTTAGTATATATATATTGCGGTGTTTGTTATTATAGCATCTTCGTTTGTGATAGGTACAAGTGGGAAATGGTCCAGATATATCCGTATTGATGCCGGGACAAAAGTACCCAACCTACATTGCACATCCAACACCTCTAGCTTGTTCAAGGGAAGGAGTGCGTTGGCCTTCACATCATCAGCATATTTGTGTACACCCTTAAGTTCTTTTTCACTATTAAACATGCATAACATGATTATATTTTGTAACACCTACATTGCCGTATTGATGCCGGCACTACAACATCCGACACTTTCGGCTGGGACTTTTTTTGCCTTTCGGCGGGGACATGTCCCCGCCAGAACCCTTTCGGCGGGGACATGTCACCGCCGAAACGCCGCCGCGGCTAGACCGTCGCTGATAAATTCCGCGGTGACTTTTACACACTTTCCGCGGGGACACATGGGTCCCACTGGTTTCTGGGTGGTCAAAGTTTGTCCAACGTGGCAATACTTTTCGGCGGGGACATGTCCCCGCCAAATGGTATATAATTAAATAAAAAGTTAATTAATCAACTCATTAATTAATTTGATTATTGGATTTGGCGGGGACATGTCCCCGCGGAAAACCATTTTAATATAAATTCTTTTTACTTTTGGCGGGGACGAGTCCCCGCAGAAAACTATTTTAATATAAATCTTTTTTACTTTCGGCGGGGACATGTCCCCGCCGAAAGCGCCTGACCCATTTTGCAGCAAATTGCTGCAAAATGGGTAATTCCAGGTTTTTTTCCGCAATGGGTGCAGAAAAAACCTCTCCAATGCAGCATATATTACACAATCCTGCTGTTACCCATTTCACCAAGTTCGCCAAAACAACAAACTCGCCAACAACACCAAATTCGCTAAATACAACAACACCAAATTCAAACAAAATTCACTAAAAATAATATTAACTTCGCTAAACAATCCAAATTCGCTAAACATAATCATATGGATCCAAATACGCCAAAAACGGTTCAAAAACCGTGATCCACATGATATTCTACAAAACTATACATAAGCTAGCGAGGAACAAGTTAGTTGGGAATCCTAACACATAATAATCCATCTAAATATACACAGCTATGTCCAATAAACCAAAACAAATATAAAGTGTCTCATCCGACCCATAAACTAATCCCCATTCTCCCCACCATCCCCATTACCCCCACTACCCCCAGCTCCCTGACTACCCTCCCCTGCAGGTCTAGACTCACCCGGCGATGCATTCTGGGATCCTGATGTCCCCTGCAATCCCGCTGCTAGCTCCCCAGGAAAACCCGGCTGGCTCCTCGCCCAATTCAGAATCATCTGCAACGTGTTCTCCTGCTGCGCCAGCGCGTTCCCCTGCTGCGCCACGGTCTCGCGCAGAGAGGACGAGGAGGCTTCCTCACGAGCTCGTGAGGAGCTAAGAGTCGTCCTGTGACCACCTCCAGGTAAAACTGGACCTATGCCAGGAATATGCCCCCTCTGCTTGCCACCGATCACCTGGCTCAGGATCTCCGTATCCGACATACGCGTCCCAGAGGAGGTGCTCTCTGACCGCAGCCGAATCATCTCATTCTGTTTAGTTACAAAAAAACAAGAAAAGTAATATATAAGTCATGATTTATTATATTGCATTAATGTTGGTGAGTTTTTGGAAATAAATTATACTTACGTATCTAGATTCGGCCTCCTCAGACTCCCAGACCTCCCCTCTGGTATGGGTATGTCTGTACAAGTCAATATGATCTCGAGTCTCCTGGGTGTCGGGGTCGGGGGAGCTCAACTGTTTATAAATAAAATCAATCAATACTCACCCAACACTATATATATAAATAAAATGATTAAAAAATGTCTTACAAAGTTATCAGCAATGACAGCCAGGGAATGTGATCCATGACGGGTGGCAGTCTTCATTTTGCTCCTGTTTTGGCTGTTGATCTCCCCTATCTTCAACTTCTTAGGGTCGCTCCAGTGATCAATCTGCTTATTATAAATAATAAAAACTATTATATAAATGAAATATTATTATTATTATTATTATTATTATTATTATTATTATTATTATTATTATTATTATTATTATTATTATTATTATTATTATTATTATTAATAATAATAATAATATTAATAATAATAATAATAATAATAATAATAATAATAATAATAATAATAATAATAATAATAATAATAATAATAATAACAAATTAAAGTATGTGTCGATCCAGAAATTTACCTGCCTCTCCCATTCGTCTACCGGCATGTTCTCGGGACGCTTTGTCTTGATATCGCCCAGTTTGTCGACCCCACCTTCCAGTGTAAAATTTTTCTTCTTGTGCTTGTACTTGTTGTCATTGTATACCTTTTTCAGGTAAGCTTCGATACTAGCGGCAATCGCGACTCCATTTGGACCGGCAAGGTGGGGGGTGAGATCAAAGTAATGCTGCAATATAATATAATTAAAATAAATATACAAACTTAAATAAAGAGACAAATTTAAATAAATAAACACATTTAAAATAAATAAACACAATAATTAAAAAAATAAAAGATAAAAAAAAAAAAAAAAAAAACTTACATTGAGCCTGTTATCCACGTGTACCTTCTTTTCCAATGGAACTTTATCCCACGAATTGTGATACAGTGGAATGGTTTCCCGTATCAAGTCCCCCACAAAGTTCGAGAACCATGAAGCGTGATCGCCTACATGCTGCCACATGCCTTTGGCGTTCCTTCTGAATTTGATCGAGACCGGGCGCCCTGTGTTATCTCTCGTGGAGTATAAGGCTGTGTTCTTGTTGGGGCCGCGAACCACCTTCCCACCCTTCCCTATTTTCGACCCAGGCTTCGTAGGCCTGGGAGCTCTAGAATTAGAGCCTGCAAGTAATCAAATTAAAGTGATGTTGACATAAAATAACAAGTTAGCAATTTCAAATAATGATCAAGTTTAATTAAAATAATGGAGAAATTCTTACGCTCACAGTTGCTGCCTATCCTCCTGGGAATGTGGGGTGGCTCATGACCTCCATCACCACCATGACTAGTAGCTATGACATCCGCCATCTGTACAAGAACATAGAAATTAGTGAAGAAACACATATACGCATATATATACACACATTCAAATAAATAACAATATATACCAAAAAAGATAATAATAAATAATTAAATAAATAAATAAACACATTTAACAACTCGATAACAATTTCATTCAAATAAGTGTCGTTTAACAAATTACAATTTGAGATCAATCTCCTACATCACTAAGATAAAAATCATCATTATTACTGCCAGCTTCATCTTCACCATCGACGTGGTCTTCATGATCAGATGCTAAATCATGAGGAATGTGGTCATCATAATCAATATCATCGTCGTCGTCGACATCAGTGATAATTGGTGCTGGTGGTGCTTCAACTTCCGCTGGCTGGACATCTATATCTATGGTGCTATAATTCAACTTTTCCAACTGAGCAGAGAGTGTGACATGTGATGAGTTGTTGTCATGTACAACATCTTGATTGTCTTCTACCACGATGATATCCGGGTTCCAAATCTTTCGATGATAAGAATCTTGGACAGCCTTCCAACTACCACGTTTACCCGGGAAATCAAGGTAAAAGACTTGTGTTGCTTGTGTTGCAAGAATGTATGGTTCATTTTGAAACGATGCACGGTCTGTCATAATTTGTGTAATGTTATTTCTATATGTACAACGGTTTATGCGACCCTCGTTATTAGTGTCGAACCATTTGACTTTGAACAGCACAACCTTGAACGGAATATACAAAAACTCGAGAATTTCTTCAAGCTGGCCATAATACATTCCTCCGCTAGGATTAGGAGTTGAAATTCCGCTGTTTTGAGTTGAACGACGTAAATCACGGTCGTGTACGATAAACTTCACACCGTTGACTACGCAAGAGTCGACTGAGACTGCAGTCGATGTTGGTCCACAAGCCAAAGCGAATAACTCGGAAGTACAACTTGGGTCATTCTTTACTTTTAATTCACGAATCTATGAAAAAGTTAAGAATAGATATAGATGAGTAATAGTCATTATTTTTACAGGGTAATACATACAATAAGTCTACCTTGCTCCCAAACCAGCGAGGAAATCCTTCTTGTATATCATTGCCAGGAAATGCCCTGTAAATGTTCATGATATTAGAATAAGTCGTCGAATAATAACTTACTTAAAGCACATTTTGAAATAAAACGCGTACCTCTCGTACTCGTTCATGTACGGGTCGATTTCATGACTGTTGTGTAGTACATACCATACTACTTTCTTCATTGTGTCTGGTTGAACCCGGATCAATGATTTCTTGCCATTCAGTTTACAGATTGATCGAAACACCTGAAATTCACTTGTTGGGCTTGGACCATCCTCATTCCGGTCAGGACGATTAAATCTCGTCTCAACACCCCGAAAATAATGCGAACAGAAAGTTAATGCTTCATCAGCAATATAACCCTCCGCTATTGAACCTTCGGGCTTAGCTTTATTTCTAACATAATTCTTGAGCTTTTTCATGTATCTTTCAAATGGATACATCCACCTCATGTAAACAGGCCCGCCTTCAATAGCCTCTTCGGGTAGATGAATAACCAAGTGAATCATTATGTCAAAAAAAGCAGGAGGATAAATTTGCTCGAAACTGCACAAAATATTGATGAGTTGTTCTTTAGCTTTCAACATGTCATCCACCATCAAAGTTCGAGCGCATATTTGTTTGAAGAATGAACAAAGCTCGATTATTGGTGTTGCGGTGTTTTGGTCCTTCAAGTAATTTTGAAGTCCAACAGGAAGCAACCGCTGCATCATTATGTGACAGTCATGAGCCTTCAAGCCTGTTATGTTGCTATCATTGTCGGTCACTTTATGCTTGAAGTTAGATCCGAACCCATCAGGTAGTTTCACACCTTTGATGAATTGACAAAAAAATAATGATATTAGAGTAAGTCGTCGAAATGGATACGCGAATAGAATTGGAGCAAATAAATTTAGAAATAAAACGCGTACCTTTGATGAATTGACAAAATTGTTTTCTTTCTTCAGCTGTGAAAGAGTACGTGGGATGAGGCTTAGAGCACTTCCCGTTTCCTTTGTTGACGAGCCACAACTCTTCACGAATTTGCAAATTTTCTAAGTCTTGTCTTGCCTTGTTGGTGTCTTTTGATTTGTCATTCATTAACAAAGTACCCAACACACTCTCACACACATTTTTTTCGATATGCATGACATCTAAATTTGTGTTTTAGTGTAAGAAAAGACCAATACTTTAGCTCGTAGAAAATGGATACTTTGGTCCAATTCAATTCGCGAACAGAATCAACGTTTTTTCTTCGCACCCCCAAAGCTTGGATGTTTCCCCGGGATACGTTTAGGCAATCTACTAAGTTGATTCAAGATGACATCACTGGTAAGTTTTCTAGGAGGTTGTCTATGATCATCGACCCGAGTATAGAATGCCCGTTTATTTTTCCGCCATTTATTGGTCGTTTTTAAGAATCTTCTGTGACCAACATAAGCGGTTTTGCCTAACACGCGAGTAGATGGAGTGTCTATATTACATGTCGGACAAGCCAAGTAACCTTGCCCACTCCACCCAGACAAACTACTTCGAGCGGGAAAGTCATTGATA
The DNA here is from genome assembly GCA_021014915.2 of Artemisia tridentata subsp. tridentata. Lineage (NCBI taxonomy): Eukaryota > Viridiplantae > Streptophyta > Magnoliopsida > Asterales > Asteraceae > Artemisia > Artemisia tridentata. Next base: position 316,674,825 of record CP139507.1, on the reverse strand, counting down.
GTCCATAAAAGCGCTGCTCTCATACAGAATTCAGTGCCAGTGGCAGCATCCCTAGTCATGACTCCATCTTTCCATAGAATCTTTAGGTCTTCAATCAAAGGCCTCAAGTAAATATCTATGTCCTTCCCAGGTGATTTAGGGCCCGGAATTAACAACGTCAACATAAGAGAAGTTTCTCTCATACATATCCAGGGAGGCGTATTGTATGTTGTTAATATGACCGGCCACATGCTGTAAGACTGACTAAGGTTGCCGTACGGATTGAAACCATCAGCAGCCAACCCTAATCGGATGTTTCTTTTTTCATAGGAAAATTCTTTAGAATACTTAATGTCAAATTTCTTCCATAATTGACCATCAACCGGGTGTTGCATCTTACCGTCCTCCGTAGACTGCCCAGAAGCATGCCAAGTCATATGTTTTGCTGTGTGTTTAGACTTGTACAAACGTTGTAGTCTAGGAATGATAGGAAAATAACGCAACACCTTGTTAGGAACTTTCTTCCCCAGTGTGTTCTTGTCTTTCCATCTACTAGCATCGCAGATGGGACAATTCTGCAAATCTTCATTACCCACCCCCCGATATAAAAAACAGTCATTTACACAAGCATGTATGGATTCGTATCCTAACCCGATCGTTTTATATGTTTTCTTTATGTCATAGTATGACGATGGGATTTTGTATCCTAGAGCGGGTGGGAAACATTCTTTGAGAAATTTTAGGGTTTCGTTAAATGTGGTGTCACTCATTTTACCTTTGACCTTGATGTTCGTAAACTTTGCCATAAAGTCCAATGAAGACATCCAATTACAGCCCGGGTATAGTGGCTCGTTGGCATTGGCGAGTAACTCTTCAAAATCGTTACGTTGGGGAGTTGGCTCGTTGCTTGTCTCGCCAATATTTCCTTCAGTTGGCTCATTTTGTTCGTTATTCGGACAAATATCATGAAGGAACTCAGCCATATCACTCCCATGTTGATTCGTGTTGGGTACTACTGTCTGCTCATCCGGTTCACCGTGATTATACCATTTCGTATAATTTTGGTCCCAACCGTATGAGAGTATGTGATCAAACAAATCTTCGTGTTTTACCCAACGAGAGTTACGACAATAATTACATGGACATTTAACATTCCCATCAATATTCACAAAGGACTTGCAATACTGGCAAAAAGCTCTAAGACCTTTTAGAAATTCGAGGCTAGCACGAGGTTGAGAGACCCAACTCTTATCAATTGGCATAACTGCGTTTTAATGATGCAATAAATAATTATTTAGAATTAAACATTTTCAAAAAAATCTACCCATAAATACATAAAGGTGGAATCACGAGTTGTGCATTTTGTTCACCTAATCCAACTATGGAAGGCAATCCTAACCCACTCTTTGAATGTTTCGTCTCATATATGAATGCGTATAACTGAATTTACTATTTGAGAAAATTTCGGCAGCATTTCCCCTCAACTCCCCAAATATGTGCATTAAAGACATATTCGTAGGAGTAAAGGGGAAACACTGTCGAAATTTTCACAAATAGTAAATCAATTATACGCATTCATATCCTAAATGAGACAAAACATTCAAAAAGCAGTCCCAAACAGGGGACTTTCCGAAATTAATTTCTAATAAATTAATTTCGGACGGGTTTTCTATGGGATGATTAACTTCGGACGGGGACTTTCCGAAATTAATCACTAAAGTCCTAAAATCATTTACAATAGTCTAACACAATCAAATAGCATACAAATAATATGAGCTTATTTGTTTAATCTTATTTGTAGCTTATGAGCTTATTTGATTTTCGGCTTATATATCACAAGACTTAATTTTCCGGCTTATATAAGTTTATTATATCATAATATACTTATATAAGCCCACAAATCTCCAAATAAGTCGGAAAATTGAAGCTTATGAAATATAAGCCGAAATCAAATAAGCTCATAAGCCCACGTATAAGCTTTTATAAGCTCATAATTATCAAATTGTAAATCAAAATAACAACAATCATAAAACACATTGCAAAAGTTTACAAAAAATTAACAAATTAAAAGGATAACGAAAATAAAAAATTAACAAATTATGTGGTTTTGGGCTTATGTTTCATAAGCTCACATTTTGTGGCTTATTTTAAAACTTTTTCGGCTTATATAAGTTTATTATGTCATAACAAGCTTAAGCCTAAAAGTTTCAAAATAAGCCACAAAATGCAAGCTTATGAAATATAAACCCGAAAATCACATAAACCATAAGCCCTGTTTGGGCTGCCGTGAACCAAACGTACCTTTTCTGGTCTCGGCACTCGGCTCTAGGCTGGTCTTGGCTCTCGACTGATCTAGACAGGGAAAAAAATCAAAATTATTAATCTGTCTTGTTTCCTTGGTTCCAACAGTCCCCCCCCCCCCCCCCCACCCAATTCTAGTTTATAATCTGTCTTCCCTTATTTCAGTTTAAAATGGTATTTTCATATGAAAAAGCAAAACAGTTTGATAGTTAAGTAGTGTTTGGCAGTAGTTGAATATAGCAGCCTGCTGTCCCATATTTCACCAATGCATTCAGCAGCCTGCTGTCCCATATTGGCTTCTTTTATCCCAACTTCCAGCTTAATCTATTGTCCTAATTCCATTACTTAGGGACTGCAGAAAATAAGCAGCCTGCTGTCCCAAAATACACCCTTCGGGACTGCAGAAAATAAGCAATCCCAAACACCCCTACTGTTAACCAAACACACCCTTTCGGGGCTGCTGTTAACCAAACACACCCCTGCACTGCTTTCGGGGCTGCTGTTAAAAGAAAAAAGAAAAAAAAAACCTCGGTTGTGGTCTCGACAGCAGGCAACTTGTGCTCTTTGCTTCGGTTCTCGGCTTGGTCTCGACAAGAGGCTGTACAAAACAAATTAACAAAAAATAGATACCTTAAAATGAGAATAAACCATAACGTCTTCCTGATATAAAAAACAAATAAGAAAGGAGATGAGAAAACACAATAAGCTTATCAAACGTACCCTTTCGGGCTTATGAGCTTATGTAAATTTGGAAATGCTTATAACTTATCAGCCAACATTTTCCAAATTTACATAAGCTCATAAGTCCGATATATAAGCTAACATAAACACCCCCTAACTTATCAGCCCACATTTGCGCATACATAAGATCTAGTTTATGTCACGAGAGATGTGTATTTGTATATGTATCTACTGTAATCATGTTCTATCTATGCTTTGCCTCATCATGTCTACACTTAGACACCCTACTGATATAAGCCTATTGATATAAGCCGAAACCAAACACCCTACTGATATAAGCCGAAACCAAACACCATAGCAGCTTAAGAAGCAATCCCAAATGCATTCTCGAAATAAAACACCCTGCTGATAACCAAACACAAACATTAAAGCATATGATAAAAAAACGTACTGATTGTGGTCTTGGCTCTCGGCTAGCTGGTCTTGACAGAAGGCAGGTCCCGGCTCTCGGCTGGTCTTGACAGTAGGATGGTCTCGGCTTTCGGCTTGTCTCGACTGTCCTCACCAAACAAACATACACCCCTTACTGAAAAAAAAATACATAAACACAAATTATTTAATATAAACTTTTGGCGGCGACATGTCCCCGGTAGAAACATAAACACAAAAAAAATTAAACATAACTTAACCACTATAATAAACCTGTGGTCTCGGCTTCGGGTCTCGGCTACGGGTCTTGGCTTCGGTTCTCAACAGTAACTGTACCCCAAAAAATTAACAAAAAAAATTTATAAAATAACAAAAAACATAATACACACATATAAAAAATTAACATATTGCAAAAATTAACACATATGAAAAAATTAACATATATAAAAAATTAACAAAAATTAACTGAGGGTTTGAGGGTTTGGGTTAGGTTCTCACCTGGGTTTTGTAAACAGTGGTGTGAGGGAAGAAAGAGATGAGAAATAGAAAGAATTAAATGAGGTGAGGGTTTGAGGAAAGAATTATACGAGGAGAGGGATTGAGGAGAGGCATCGTGCACAGTGGTGCGAGTGTGGGTTTATGTGGTCGAGATGGTGGTTGCTGTGGTGAAGATGGTGGTGTAGTGGTGGAGATGGTGGTGCTGTGGCCGGTGGTGGAGATGGTGTAGTGATGAGAGGAAGAAGGCGATGACTGTGGTTTTCTTTTTTATTTTTTACAAGTGTTTAGATGTATGTTAATAATTGAGGTGAATTATTGGTATTACTTTTCGCGGGGACATGTCCCCGCTAAAAGATACGTTTGTACTGTAGCTTGACTTTAGGCGGGGACATATCGCCGCAGAAAGTATTAGCGGGATAAAGTAAATGCTACGAGGGAAATATAAAAATTTCGCGAAAACTTTTAGCGGGGACATGTCCCCGCCAAAAAGAATTTACAAAAAAATAACATTTTATCATTTTTATTAATTTAATTGACTTTTTTTAATTACTAATAAAATAAACTTTTAAAGCACTAATAAAAAAAACTTTTACATCATTTTTAAGTTTTTATGTTGAGAATTTTGGCCGGAATTTTTTTACTTTTTAGCACGGATTCTCAAATTGTTACCGCCACAACTATTTGTGTAGTATGAAGAGAAGGTTATTTGTTGTCACTTGTCACTTGTCACCAAAAAAAATCGTACAGTTGATCAGTCTATATTTTGAATTTTTTTTTTAAATTATTTACATCACTTTTAAAATTATTTATATCACTTTTTAAAATTATTTATATCATTTAAAATAATTTAAATCATTTTAATTAAGTTAAGTCAATATTAAATCTTTTAATTTTAATTAAAATTTTTCTAAATCATCTTAAATTAACTTAAGACTTTTTAAAATTATTTTTGATAGGTCCTTGGTTAGAAGTTACTAGATTGATAAAGGATTAACACGCCAACACACATTATCTATGTACTTTTACTGCAATAACATGAATGCACTTCAGAGTTGTGGGTGTTAGTTGAAATTTAAAGATGAGATGAGAAACACAATAACTAGACATTCACGTACGGCTTCAACTACCAAACATAAAGGCTCGTGAGTATTATACACGAGATGTTAAACGAACGAGCAGAGATGATATGGTTATACATGAGATGTTAAACGAACGAGCCGAGATAATATGGTTATACACGAGATGTTAAACGAACGAGCCGAGATGATATGGTTATACATGGGATGTTAAACGAACGAGCCGAGATGATATGGTTATACATTAGATGTTAAACGAACGAGCCGAGATGATATGGTTATACACGAGATGTTAAACGAACGAGCCGAGATGATATGATCGTACATGAGATGTTAAACGAACGAGCCGAGATGATATGGTTACACACGAGATGTTAAACGAACGAGCCGAGATGTTATGGTTAGGCACGAGATGTTTAACGAACGAGCCGAGATGTTATGGTTAGGCACGAGATGTTTAACGAACGAGCCGAGATGTTATGGTTACACACGAGATTTTAACGAACGAGCCGAGATGTTATGGTTAGGCACAATATGTTTAACGAACGAGCCGAGATGTTATGGTTAGGCACGAGATGTTTAACGAACGAGCCGAGATGTTATGGTTAGGCACGAGATGTTTAACGAACGAGCCGAGATGTTATGGTTACACACGAGATTTTAACGAACGAGCCGAGATGTTATGGTTACACACGAGATGTTTAACGAACGAGCCAAGATGTTATGGTTAGGCACGAGATGTTTAACGAACGAGCCGAGATGTTATGGTTAGGCACAAGATGTTTAACGAACGAGCCGAGATGTTATGGTTAGGCACGAGATGTTTAACGAACGAGCCGAGATGTTATGGTTACACACGAGATTTTAACGAACGAGCCGAGATGTTATGGTTACACACGAGATGTTTAACGAACGAGCCAAGATGTTATGGTTAGGCACGAGATGTTTAACGAACGAGCCGAGATGTTATGGTTAGGCACAAGATGTTTAACGAACGAGCCGAGATGTTATGGTTAGGCACGAGATGTTTAACGAACGAGCCGAGATGTTATGGTTACACACGAGATTTTAACGAACGAGCCGAGATGTTATGGTTACACACGAGATGTTTAACGAACGAGCCGAGATGTTATGGTTACACACGAGATTCCCACCAAAACTTTCCCACCAAAACTTTCCCACCAAAAATTTCCCGCCAAAACTTTCCCACCAAAATGCTGGCGCCAAAAATTTCCCACCAAGACCTGCTCTTATATACTAACATCTTATCCACACAACTTCGCAACCTCTTGTACTCAAAACCACTTAACCTCACAACCACAAACACACACTGTTATCATGGTAAAGATGGCGTAATTTGAAGCTTTTGCTTGTCCTTGTAAACGAGGAGACGTAATTCTGCGAGAATCGCATAAACCTTACTCCCTTGGTAAACAATACTATGCGTGTCCTTTTTCAAAGGTGAACAATTACATACTTTTTTGTGTGTTATATAAATAATTTGGTTAGTTGTTAAAAATAATAGTTTTTACTCTTTAACAGGGTGGGACAAAGGAGTATGGATGCGATTTTTTTTTATGGAAGGAGGAACGACTAGCCAAAATGACCGGTTCTCTTGGAGCTTTAACGCCTCCAACTCATTCCGCAAGATCATCCATAACTCCAACTCGTTACACTGCAGGACCTTCAACATCGAGTCCTGGAAATACAGAGTGCTCAAACTGCATCAAACTGAATCACCAGATAATGGTACTCAATAAAATGCTAGAAGTGTATATGCATCCAGACAAACACACAACTGATTCAGCTGCCTTATTTCATGACCTTTATAATGACATGCTAGGTGATATGGGAAATCTTCGTATGTAGGTTGTTGTTGTTGCTGTTATTGTTGTTGTTGTTGCTGTTATTGTCGTTGTTGTTGTTTGTTGTGTTATTGTTGTTGTTTAATAAAATGTTGTTGTTGTTGTGAAAACTGATGTCGAACGTGCTTTATATTTTTAATTCGTACGCTTTAAAATGTTCCAGTGATGTTGATGTTGCTGTGAAAACTTAAGTATCCATCAAGATTCAACCATAAGGGGCCGTTTGGTTTATGTTGTCCAAACAGGGCCGTTTGGTTTATGTTGTTTTGTTAACAGTAGCCCACAAGGGCCGTTTGGTTTATGCTGTCTAAAGAGGGGTGTTTGGGATTGCTTATTTCCTACACCAAAAGGGTGTTTGGGTTTATGACCTTATTTGAAGAAACAATATCACAATTAACAAACACGAAGGCAAACATTTTATTTAAAACACGCAAGAGTTCTCAAACGAAAAACTCGACAACCAAACGAAACAACTCAAACTAAACAACTCGACAACCAAACGAAACAACTCAAACTAAACAACTGGACAACCAAACGAAACAACCCGTTTATTTTTTTTTGCGGCTACTTCCCGCTTTGCTGGAACTCGCACCATCTTTTCCCTTCCTTGCTCTCATTTCCTTGATACGTTGAGCTTCAGCAGCACGTTGAGCTTCAGCAGCATCTAGCTCTTCCAAATACTCTCTATAGTACGGCTTTCTCCTCAACCATTCCAGAATCTTGTCTCTCTGTCACGGTGCACAGTTCTCATAAGAACCATATTCATCAAAAATTTCCCAGCCCCAATGAAGTATAATTTCATTATACAGGAGCTCGTGTGATAAAGCCTTTGACCATTCCTGTTCCGGCGTTAAACCATCCATTGTTATGTGTGTTTTTTGTGTGAATTTACGTGTTTTGTGATAACTTTATTATACGATATATATAAGTAAAAAATTGGCGGGGTAAAACGAAAATTTGGCGGTAATACTTTCGGCGGGGACATGTCCCCGCCAAAAGATGCTGAATCTTGGCGGTAATAAACTTACCTTTTGGAGCCAAAATAATTAAGCTTTTCCGCGGGGACATGTCCCCGCCGAAAGGTAGAGAGGGAAAAATGTGCGGGAACAATTAAGCGCTCCAAGTTTGGTCAAACTTCAACAATATGTGAAATACTTTCGGCGGGGACATGTCCCCGCCGAAAAGGTGCGTTGAAAAATTTTATAAATGGTCAGCGAGACTTTGTGCCAGGTCAGCACATATTTTGTCGTTAGTGACTTTCGGCGGGGACAGATGCGTCCCCGCCAAAACAGTGGTCGCCCGTTCTATGTTTTGTTGTAGTGCGGGGCAAAAGTACCCAACCTACATTGCACATCCAACACCTCTAGCTTGTTCAAGGGAAGGAGTGCGTTGGCCTTCACATCATCAGCATATTTGTGTACACCCTTAAGTTCTTTTTCACTATTAAACATGCATAACATGATTATATTTTGTAACGACCGTTCGTATCTTTTCTTTTTCATACGATGTGATTCATTTGGTCTTGAAATACATCATATATGTGGATCATTTTTGAAAAAAAAAAACGACATCCGATGCTAATTAGAACTGTTCAAATATTGAGGAATATTTACCAGGAATTGAAGCCGACACCAATGAAACATGTCATCGTCTTATGTTCGTTTGGTTTGGTCTAGTGGAATGAGAAAACGAATGGACAAAGAAAGTAAGTTACATTTTTGTTTATTGGATGTTTTTGGAATGGAATATTACAACATTACAATTTTGACATTCAAATTCGACATATTCTCCACCTTACATCTTGGTCATCAGAGAAAAATCTACAATATATTGTTCGGTATGGAATTGTAATTTATCGTGATGCTTTATAATAAAAGGGAAACTTATTCACACCGAGAGAATTTCATCTATATCTTTAGAAAAATTCACAATTACGTCAATATCCTTTCAAAACTTTCAATATACTCATATAGACACAAACACACAATTAATAATAACAAAATCGTTTTAGTTTTTAAAATTCTTATCTAAATATTATTAAAATATTATGTTACATTTATACCATTCTCTCCTTCATCTTAAACAGGTTTCTATTAATCTGGAAAGAAGATATCCTTTTTCAAACTGATTGGTTCGTCGCTATTTCAATGTTCTAAATTAGATATGATAAATGGTGTTGAGATCCAACTAATATTGATCATTTCAATTGTGCTAATTAGAACCAGTGTCAAGCGCAAGAGAGTTTAGATCTCATTTGAATGCCCATAAATCCATTTTTATTAGGGCAACTGGCACCAAGAGGTATCACACTTAAGGTCAATTTGAATTTTATGTACTATTTTTTTTTTTTTTTTTTTTTTTTTCAATTTAAGGTACTAAAGTTAATTTTTTATGCAAGGTAAAGTTTTTTTTCGAATTTTTGAAAGCGATTACCGAGCATAATTTTAGACGAAATGACTTTTAAATGGTCAATTATAACGATATATCACATTAATTTACCAATTCATCATATAAAATGACTGATATCATCTTTTGAAAAGTCAAAAAAACTTTACATTGCAAAACATAATAATTTAGATACCTTAAATTGAGAAAAAAAAGTTGAGTAACTTAAATTCGAATTGGCTTTAAGTGTGATACATTTTTATGCGATTTGCCCTTTTCATAAATGCGAATTGGAGTCACCAAGTAAAACAAAACAATTTCTTAGAAGAAATTAAAACGATGGAATCATAACAACATAACTAGTTTATGCATCTTTTGTAAATCACCAATAAAAAATTTTACAAAAAAAATAAAACCAAAGAGAACAAGTCGTTTTTAGTTTTGATTCATTAGAATCTTTTTCTAACATTAAAGTCGTGAAAAGAAGGATGAAATAGTAATTTAAATTGTTAACTAATAGTAGTAAAAAAGAGCTTTAGTTATTAAAGTATTTAATCATGAATTTAATTATGTATTTGGGTATATACGAGTATTTCAAAAATTTTGAAAGATATCGACGTAATTAAGAAATTTAGAAAGATATTGTAACTATGAAGTTTTTTAAGGATATAGGATATAGATGAGATTTTTCCTTTCGTTAAACGTTTAAAAAGATAAACAGCACAAGTGCAAAAAAAGGGAGGGATAGTTCAAGGATTTGAACCTGACGTGAATCGAACACGCAACCTTCTGATCTGGAGTCAGACGCGCTACCATTGCGCCACAGATCCCTTTGTATAAATACTCTAAAATACTTTCACTATAAAATGAGAGACTATTAATAAAAACAAAGTTGACAGTAAGGTCATATAAAAATAGTATATGTAAAACAGAATGCTTAAAATAGGTCAAGAGTTTCCAAAATATAGTTTCAGGTGACGGTATTGCAACGTTATACTCTAGACGCTTGAAAACGCCAGCATTACAACATTTTCCCCATGAAAGTTGTTTCCGGCTTTGTGGGTTCAGCGTTGTGTGTTTCAGTGGGTTCAATTATGAGTGTTACGACTACGGCTAAAATATGATTCATTGTTATCTCTGATGTTCTGATAACGCAGCAAGAATTTTTAACACAACAACACTAGTGTTACCTCAAACTTTATTACTATCATACATTCATACTATGGTGAACTAAATTTAGAAAAGTTACTATTCATAAAAATCAGAGGCGGAGCCATGAAATTAAGTTAAGGGGCCGGGGGCCGAACTTGACGTAAAAATCATAATAATATATATCGCACCAAAAATGTTTTTTTTTTTTTACCCATCATGACCTAACACCATAATAATCAGGATATAAAGCTAAATAAGAAATAATAGTTTGACAAGTAAATTTTATTTTTGTGTTATATTATACCGGTTAAGTTATTCGTTTTGAATTTTAACAAAATATCGATATAAATAAGGGGGGTTAATTGAACATTAAGTATTACATTGCAAAGCCTGCTTCCTCTGTCATTTCTTCAGGTAAGACTAGAGTCAATAAAGAATACTTCACTCGCAGCGAAATCTTTCCCTTTTCAACAACAACTCTAGCACCCGAAACAACCCAATATCCTGGTGACTCTTGCGGGCCTCTAGTCAGCTCAACTGTGTCGACAAATTTCAAAGGATATACAGTAGAGTTAATATTCACTTCAGCTGGCTGAGGTGGTGGTTTTAACATCCCGGTTAGATGATAACTTATAAGAGTTGATATAAGTCCAGATTTACGTGTCAAACCACTTGATCCGTCCCATTCTGGGGTCTTTATCACTACAACATTGACTGCTTTCGGAGGGGACTTTTTTTCCCTTTCGGCGGAGACATGTCCCCGCCAATACCTTTTCGGCGGGGACATGCCGAAAGGTCACCGCCAAACGCTCATCGCTGATACCTTCAGCGGGGACGGATATCAACTTTGGGCGGGGACTTGTGGGTCCCACCACCTTTTAGCTGGTCAAAGATTTTCCAGCGTGGCAACACTTTTTGGCAGGGACATGTCCCCGCCAAAAACTATAATAATTAATCAAAAATTTACTTAATCAAACGATTATATTAATTTATTAATCATTTTGGCTGGGACGTGTCCCCGCCGAAAGTGTCTCCCATTGTTGTGTTAACCTCTTTTGGCGGGGACATGTCCCCGCCGAAAGTTGCTTTCACTGTTGTTTAAATTTCTTTTGGCGGGGACATGTCCCCGTCAATAAGATTAAACATGCAAATCATGTCCCCGCCAAAAGCCTCTGATTGCTGCAAAATGGGTAATTTTCAGGTTTTTTCGGGAATTTTTCCTGAAAAAACCTACCAAATGCACCCAATTCCGGAACCTGTTTTTACAATAACAACCACAAATTCGCCAACTTCGCCAACAACAAATTCGTTAAACATACAACAACAACAACAAACCCAAATTCGCTAAAAATCATATGAATCCAAATTCGCCAACTTCGCTAAACATAGAACCTGTTTTTACAATAACTATCCAAATTCGTTAAACATAATCATATGAATCCAAATTCGTCAAAAACGGTTCAAAAACCGTGATCACATGATATTCTACAAAACTATACATAAGCTAGCTAGCTATCTGTAAAATGGTCCAAAAACTATACATAAGCTAGCGGGGAACAATTTAGCGGGAATCCTAACACATAAACTACATAAACACATAATAATCCATCTAAATCTACACAACTTTGTCTAATACCCCAAAACAAATATAAACTGACCCATCGGACCCAAAGAAGCCATACACTACTCCCCAGTCTCCCCACTACCCCCACAACCCCCACTACCCCCAGTACACCCACTACCCTCCCCGATAGGTGTAGACTCACCCTGTGAGGCATTTTGGGATCCTGATGTCCCCGGCAAGCCTCTCGCTAGCTCCTTGGTAAAACCCGGCTGTCTCTTGACCCAATCTAGCAAAACATCAATCTGTGTCCCACGCGTGGATAGCTCCTGGGCTTGCTTTTGCACGGTCTCCTACAGCGAGGATGAGGAGGCTTGCTCGCGAGCTCGTGAGGAGTTGAGAGTCGTCTTCTGACCACTGCCCGGTAACACTGGACCTATGCCAGGAACATGACCGCGCTGCTTACCGCCGATCACCTGGCGCATAATATCCAGGTCAGTCATACCCGTCCCGGAAGAGGCGCTCTCATCGCGCAGTTGTACCATCTCATTCTGTTAAGTTTAAAAAAAACAAGAAAAGTAATATATAAGTCGTGATTTATTATATTGCATTAATGTGGGTGAGTTTTTGAAAATAAATTATACTTACATATCTGGCCTCGGACACTGGAGACTCAAAGACGTCGCCTCTCGTATGGTTGTGTCTGTAAAGGTCGATGAAGTCTCTACGATCCGTGGAGTCGGTGGGGAGGCTCAACTGTTTATAAATAAAATCAATCAAGACTCACCCAACAATATATATATAAATAAAATGATTAAAAAGTGTCTTACGAAGTTATCTCGTATAACAGCTAAGGAGTGGTATCCGTGAAGGCTAGAACTCGTGCTCGCGAGCCGGTTTTGCCTGTTGACCTCCCCGATCCTCAACTTCTTCGGGTCTGACCAGTGCTTCACCTGCTTATTATAAATAATAAAAACTATTATATAAATGAATTATTATTATTATTATATTATTTATTATTATTATTATTATTATTATTATTATTATTATTTATTATTATTTTATTATTATTAATAAAAGTGATGATGTTTATAATAAAATAATAATAATGATGATGATGATGATGATGATGATGATGATGATGATGATAAAATAATATATAATATAATAATAATATAATAATAATAATAATAATAATAATAATAATAATAATAATAATAATAATAAAGTACGTGTCGATCCAGAAATTTACCTGTTTCTCCCAATCTTCAGTCGTCTTGTTCGCCGGACGCTTTTCCTTGATCTCGTCCAGTTTCTGAATCCCACCTTGCTGTGTAAAATTTTTCTTTTTGAATCTGTACTTGTTGTCATCGTATCGCTTTCGGATGTAAGCTTCGATACTAATGACAATATCGTCTCCATCCGGACCGGCAAGGTGGGGGCCGAGACCACGAAGGCACACATTGATAACCAGCCCCACGTAAGTTTTTTTTATCTTTTATTTTTTTAATTATTGTGTTTATTTATTTTAAATGTGTTTATTTATTTAAATTTGTCTCTTTATTTAAATTTGTATATTTATTTTAGGGATAATTACTAAAATAGACCGGGCAACCAAGTGGTTGGCGGTTTCTGCCCAAAAAAAAAAACTTCTGATATTAGACCAAGCAACTGGGCATCTCGACCCATACGATGACAAGTGTCTTCCAGTTGCCCAAAAAATACACAAGTTGCCCAAAAAATAGTCAGAAAAGGGACACTTGTCACTTGTAGGTTCCAGTTGCTCAAAAAGTACAGGTTGCCCTGGTCTAATATCAGAAGTTTTTTTTTTTCGGTGCAAAAACCGCCAACCACTTGGTTGCCCGGTCTATTTTAGTAATTATCCCTAAAATAAATATACAAATTTAAATAAAGAGACAAATTTAAATAAATAAACACATTTAAAATAAATAAACACAATAATTAAAAAAATAAAAGATAAAAAAACTTACGTGGAGCTGGTTATCAATGTGTGCCTTCGTGGTCTCGGGAACCTTATCCCACGAATCGTAATACATGGGAATCGATTCCCGTAACAACGTCCGACAAAGTTCGAGAACCACGAAGAGTGAGTGCCAACATGCTCCCACATCCCTTTCACATTCTTCTGGAATCTGATCGAGACCAGACGACCAGTCTCATTCCTCATCTGGTGTAGTGTTGCGTTCTTTGTGGCACCACGAACCACCTTCCCGCCTTTGCCAATTTTGGAACCATGCTTGGTAGGCCTGGGAGCTCTCGAATTAGACCCTGCAAGTAATCAAATTCAAGTGATGGTGACATAAAATAACAAGTTATCAATTTCAAATAATGATCAAGTTTAATTAAAATAATCGAGAAATTCTTACGCTCGCAGTTAGTGCCTATCCTCCTCGCGTGACCATGGGGTGGCTCATGACCTCCATCCCCACCGTGGCTCGTAGCTATAATATCTGCCATCTGTAAACGTACTAGTACAAGAACATAGAAATTAGTGAAGAAACACATATACACATATATATACACACATTCAAATAAATAACAATATATACCAAAAAAGATAATAATAAATAATTAAATAAATAAACACATTTAACAACTCGATAACAATTTCATTCAAATAAGTGTCGTTTAACAAATTACAATTTGAGATCAATCTCCCACATCACTAAGATAAAAATCATCATTATTAGTGTTAGCTTCATCTCCACGATCGACGTGGTCTTCATCATCAGATGTTAAATCATGAGGAACGTGGTCATCATAATCAATATCATCGTCGTCGTCGACATCAGTGATAATTGGTGGTGGTGGTGCCTCAACTTCCGCTGGCTGGACATCTATATTTATGGTGTTATAATTCAAGTTATCCAACTCAGCAGAGAGTGTGACATGTGATGAGTTGTTGTCATGTACAACATCTTGATTGTCTTCTACCACGATGATATCCGGGTTCCAAATCTTTCGATGATAAGAATCTTGGACGGCCTTCCAATTACAACGTTTACCCAGGAAATCAAGGTAAAAGACTTGTGTTGCAAGAATGTATGGTTCATTTTGAAACGATACACGGTCTGTCATAATTTGTGTAATGTTATTTCTATAGGTACAACGTTTTATGCGACCCTCATTATTAGTGTCGAACCATTTGACTTTGAACAGCACAACCTTGAACGGAATATACAAAAACTCGAGAATTTCTTCAAGCTGGCTATAATACATTCCTCCGCTAGGATTAGGAGTTGAAATTCCGCTGTTTTGAGTTGAACGATGTAAATCACGGTCGTGTACGATAAACTTCACACCGTTGACTACGCAAGATTCGACTGAGACTGCAGTCCATGCTGGTCCACAAGCTAAAGCGAATAACTCGGCAGTACAACTTGGGTCATTCTTTACTTTTAATTCACGAATCTATGAAAAAGTTAAAAATAGATATAGATGAGTAATACTCGTTATTTTTACAGGGTAATACATATAATAAGTCTACCTTGTTCCCAAACCAGCGAGGAAATCCTTCTTGTATGTTATTGCCAGGAAATGCCCTGTAAATGTTCATGATATTAGAATAAGTCGTCGATTAATAACTTACGTAAAACACATTTTCAAATAAAACGCGTACCTCTCGTACTCGTTCACGTACGGGTCGATTTCATGATTGTTGTGTAGTACATACCATACTACTTTCTGCATTGTGTCTGGTTGAACCCGATTTAATGATTGTCTACCATTCATTTTTTACAGATTGATCAAAACACCTCAAATTGACTTGCTAGGCTTGGACCGTCCTCATTCCGGTCAGGACGATTAAATCTCGTCTCAACACCCCGAAAATAATGCGAACAGAAAGTTAATGCTTCATCAGCAATATAACCCTCCGCTATTGAACCTTCGGGCTTAGCTTTATTTTTGACATAATTCTTGAGCTTTTTCATGTATCTTTCAAATGGATACATCCACCTCATGTAAACAGGCCCGCCTTCAATAGCCTCTTCGGGTAGATGAATAACCAAGTGAATCATAATGTCAAAAAAAGCAGGAGGATATATTTGCTCGAAACTGCACAAAATATTGATGAGTTGTTCTTTAGCTTTCAACATGTCATCCACCATCAAAGTTCGAGCGCATATTTGTTTGAAGAATGAACAAAGCTCGATTATTGGTGTTGCGGTGGTTTGGTCCTTCAAGTAATTTTGAAGTCCAGCAGGAAGCAACCGCTGCATCATTATATGACAGTCATGAGCCTTCAAGCCTGTTATGTTGCTATCATTGTCAGTCACTTTATGCTTGAAGTTAGATCCGAACCCATCAGGTAGTTTAACACCTTTGATGAATTGACAAAAAAATCATGATATTAGAGTAAGTTGACGAAATGAATATGCAAATTGAATTGGAACAAATAAATTTTGATATAAAACGCGTACCTTTGATGAATTGACAAAATTGTTTTCTTTCTTCAGTTGTGAAAGAGTACATGGGATGAGGCTTAGAGCACTTCCCGTTTCCTTTGTTGACGAGCCACAACTCTTCATGAATTTGTAAATTTTCTAAGTCTTGTCTTGCCTTGTTGGTGTCTTTTGATTTGTCATTCATTAACAAAGTACCCAACACACTCTCACACACATTTTTTTGGATATGCATGACATCTAAATTGTGTTTTAGTGTAAGAAAAGACCAATACTTTAGCTCGTAGAAAATGGATACTTTGGTCCAATTCAATTCGCGATCAGGATCACGTTTTTTCTTCGCACCCCCAAAACTTGGATGTTTCCCCGGGATACGTTTAGGCAATCTCCTAAGTTGAGTCCAGATGACATCACTGGTAAATTTTCTAGGAGGTTCTCTATCATCGACCGCAGTATAGAATGCCCTTCTATTTTTCCGCCATTTATTGGTCGTGTTTAAGAATCTTCTGTGACCAACATAAGCGGTTTTGCTTAACACGCGAACAGATGGAGTGTCTATATTACATGTAGGACATGCCAAGTAACCTTGCCCACTCCACCCAGACAAACTACTTCGAGCGGGAAAGTCATTGATAGTCCATAAAACCGCTGCTCTCATACAGATTTCAGTGCCAGTGACAGCATCCCTAGTCATGACTCCATCTTTCCACAAAATCTTTAGGTCTTCAATCAAAGGCCTCAAGTAAATATCTATGTCCTTCCCGGGTGATTTAGGGCCCGGAATTAACAACGTCAACATAAGAGAAGTCTCTCTCATACATATCTAAGGAGGCGTATTGTATGTTGTTAATATGACCGGCCACATGCTGTAAGACTGACTAAGGTTGCCGTACGGATTGAAACCATCAGCAGCCAACCCTAATCGGATGTTTCTTTTTTCATAGGAAAATTCTTTTGAATACTTCATGTCAAATTTCTTCCATAATTGGCCATCAACTGGGTATTGCATCTTACCGTTCTCCGTAGACTGCCCAAAAGCATGCCAAGTCTATGGGATGATTAACTTCGGACGGGGACTTTCTGAAATTAATCACTAAATTCCTAAAATCATTGATAATAGTCTAACACAATCAAATTCCATATAATTATAAACAAACGACTAAAATCTTAAAATCAAATTCGGAAACAAAATATTATAATTCTAAGCAAGTAATTAACCAAACACAAACAAAAAAAGGTACTGATTGTGGTCTTGGCTCTCGGCTAGCTGGTCTTGACAGAAGGCTGGTCTCGGCTCTCGGTGGTCTCGACATGAAAAAAAAATCAAAAATATTAATAAAAATCAACAAATGAAAAAAATTAACACAAAATTAATAACAAAATTAACAAATAACATATTCATTCAAAGTTTTCTAGCCCACTGTTTGGACAACATATGAAACCAAAACTTAGAAACAAAAACAAAATCAAGCATCAGCGCCAATCATCTAAAACATTCACAAGGACACAGCATGCAGAGATTAGAGACCAAATAAGCACCTTCACATGTGCAACTAACATGAAACATCATAAAAGACCCAAATATTGCTTCAAATATCTGTTGCCAAATCCAAACACACCCCTTTTCGCACAAAGATGTGAATAAGATTCACATAACAGACCACTTCATACTTGATTTAGACTTCTAATCTAGCCATTTACTTCAAAACATACATAATCAGAAGAAATGTGGAACCCTCAAACACCCCTCCCCTATCTGTTGTCCACGTTGCATCTAATTCAATACCTGATTTTCAGGTTAGTGACAGTTCACTGGGACGGTCGAAATTGGTTTAAGGTTTACAGTCTTCAATATTTTAGTATGCAAAATAAACTCTCTCCACATACTTGTAACACTTAAAGCTATTTACTTCTATTAAAGAGCATGACATCCTGAAACTGGAACAAAGGGGTTGCGTTGATTATACAAAAGTATCAAATTCTTAAGGTTCAACAAATAACAAGTCACAATTTGCATCTTTAAAGCACGAATGGAAGCTAAAATTGTACCTCAACAGAAAAAACAGAAGCGGTGACTTAAAATGATATTGATGTAATTATGATTAAAACTAACAACAGTATCGCAAAGAGGAAGACGACCGAGCAATATACTCAATTAAGGAAAGACTAACAAAGTGATCAAGGCATTTACTAATGTGATAGAGACAACAAGATCGGTGAGAAACAAACTGATCAAGGCATTACTCACACTTATATGCAGTTCAAACAGCCAAACAACCCCTATAGCCTAGTTATACTAACTGATATATGCCCTTGCTCGCAATTGATTCTGTTGCACCAGTATATGGTAATTGTGGTCTCGACAGCAGGTTCTGTTGCATCAGTTTATACTAACTGATAAACTAAGCCAAACAGCCCCTATAGCCTAGCTAAAATAATACATAAACACAAATTAATCACTATAAACTTTTGGCGGTGACATGACCCCGGTAACACATAAACAAAATAATAATAATAATAAATAAATAAAGAAAACCTCGGTTGTGGTCTCGACATCAGGCATGTTGTGCTCTTGGCTTCGGTTCTCGGCTTGGTCTCGACAACAGACTGTACAAAAAAAATTAACAAAAAAATTAAAAAAAAAAACAAAAATCAGAAAACACATTTATAGCAAGTTAACATATTGCAAAAATTAACAAATAACAAAAAATAAAGAAATTTAAAAAAATAATAAAAATCAATAATTAACAAAAATTAACACCCACACTCACATGGGTTTGTAAACGAGAGGGAGCAAGGAAGAAAGGAGATGAGAAAAAGAAAGAATTAAATGAGGAGAAGGGTTGAGGAAAGAATTATAGGAGGAAAGGGCATCGTGCATAGTGGTGCGTGTGTGGGTGTATTGTGGTGGAGATGATGGTGCTGTGGTGGTGGTGGAGATGGAGGTGCTGTGGTGGTGGTGGAGATGCGAGTGTGGTGGACACGATGGTAGCAAAAGCAGCAGCAGTGAGCAGATGAGTTTTTTTTTTTTTTTTTTTTTTTTTTTATTTTTTATTTTTTTTATTTTCTCTCTAATACTAAGTGTTACGCAGATCTGATAATAATGGAGGCTAGGTTTTAGCTACTACATTCGGTGGGGACATGTTCCCGCCGAATGTAAATTTGTATTTTAGCCAACCTTTCGGCAGAGACATGTCCCCGCCGAATGTAAATTTGTATTTTAGTCAGACTTTTTAGCGGGGACGGCGGGGACAAGTCCCCGCTAAAAGATTTAATTATTCGCCAAAACCTTTGGCGGGATAAAGTAAATGCTACGAGGGAAAATGAATTTTTTTGGTGAAATATTTCGGCGGGGACATGTCCCACCGGAAAGAATTTTAATTAAAAAAAAAAAAAAGTCTTCTATATTATTGTAACTAACTCAAATCAATATTAATTCTTTTAAATTTAACTAAAATTTTTCTAAATCATATTTAATTAATTTAAAACTTTTTAAAATTATTTACATCACTTTTACCTAATAAAATTAAATCATTTATACTTAATTTAAATCATTTAAAATTATTTTTAAAACATTTTAATTAAGTTAAATCACTATTAAATCATTTAAATTTAATTTAAATATTTTGTAAATCATCTTCAATTAATTTAAAACTTTTTAAAATTATTTACATAATTTTTAACTAAGTTAAGTTATATATACTTAATTTACATCATTTTTAACTAAGTTAAACAAATGAGTCGATATGATACGGTTGTACGCAAGATGTTAAAAGAATGAGCCGAGATGATATGGTTGTACATGAGATGTTTAACGAATGAGCCGAGATGATATGGTTGTACATGAGATGTTTAACGAATGAGCCGAGATGATATGGTTGTACATGATATGTTTAACGAATGAGCCGAGATGATATGGTTGTACATGAGATGTTTAACGAATGAGCCGAGATGATATGGTTGTACATGAGATGTTTAACGAATGAGTCGAGATGATATGGTTGTACATGAGATGTTTAACAAATGAGTCGATATGATACGGTTGTACATGAGATGTTAAACGAATGAACCGAGATGATATGGTTGTACATGAGATGTTTAACGAATGAGCCAAGATGATATGGTTGTACATGAGATGTTTAACGAATGAGTCGATATGATACGGTTGTACACAAGATGTTAAACGAATGAGCCGAGATGATATGGTTGTACATGAGATGTTTAACGAATGAGCCGAGATGATATGGTTGTACATGAGATGTTTAACGAATGAGTCGATATGATACGGTTGTACACAAGATGTTTAACGAATGAGCCGAGATGATATGGTTGTACACGAGATGTTTAACGAATGAGTCGATATGATACGGTTGTACACAAGATGTTAAACGAATGAGCCGAGATGATATGGTTGTACATGAGATGTTTAACGAATGAGCCGAGATGATATGGTTGTACATGAGATGTTTAACGAATGAGCCGAGATGATATGGTTGTACACGAGATGTTTAACGAATGAGCCGAGATGATATGGTTGTGCACGAGATGTTTAACGAATGAGTCGATATGATACGATTGTACACAAGATGTTAAACGAATGAGCCGAGATGATATGGTTGTACATGAGATGTTTAACAAATGAGCCGGGATGATATGGTTGTACATGAGATGTTTAACGAATGAGCCGAGATGATATGGTTGTACACGAGATGTTTAACGAATGAGCCGAGATGATATGGTTGTACACAAGATGTTTAACGAATGAGCCGAGATGATACGGTTGTACATGAGATGTTAAACGAATGAGCCGAGATGATATGGTTGTACATGAGATGTTTAACGAATGAGCCGAGATGATATGGTTGTACATGAGATGTTTAACGAATGAGCCGAGATGATATGGTTTTACATGAGATGTTTAACGAATGTGCTGAGATGATATGGTTGTGCACGAGATATTTAACGAATGAGCCGAGATGGTAGGTTTGGGTAGAATCAGATGTTAACCTTTTAGATAATATGTGCGTTGTTGATGTTGTTGCTCATCTCTTGATTGGCCACAAACTGTTCTTGATAACATCTATTCTACCTCCACTCTTGGAAAAATTTATGATGTGTTTCAGAGTTGTAAAAATGAGAAGTTACCTGTACAAGGCTGATCTCTCATAAATGTACTATTGTGTTAACCTCTTTTGGCGGGGACATATCCTCACCAAAAAATGTAATATACTGTTTTCGTAAATTCTTTTGGCGGGGACATGTCCCCGCCAATAAATGATAAACCTTATCCTCTTTAATATCCAAAAAATCTTATACAAAATCTACATAAAATCAAAAAGCTCTTATCCACAACAGCAAATAAATGATAAACCCTCTCTCTCATTTGCAGACCCAATCTATATCTTATATTCCCTCCCTCTCTCTCACAACAGCAACAACATCACCTCCTTCATCCCCCATCACCACCTGATAACACCAAACCTCTTATCTTCACACCAATTTCAAAATCTGAGATGCAGTGATATAATCCTTTTATGTGTAATTGTGGAGCAGGAAATATAAAAAAAAGAAAATCACATCAACCAAATACATTTGGATGGGAATATTATGCATGTCCTCTTTCGAAGGTGAACAATTATACATTTCTTATTTATGTAAATATACAAACAATCATATAATTACATTATTTATGTGACAGCCAAGAGAAAAAGATCATGGATGTGGATATTTTATATGGAAGAGTGAATTTGATGAGCAGTTACGAGTAACCACTTCTACTTCAACATCTCACGGTTCTGGATCTGCACCAACAGGGTGCTCAAACTGTAATGAAAAAGAACTTAGGATAAACATGCTGGAGGCACAAAAGCAGGTGCTAGAGAAAAGAGTAAGGATGCTGGAGGCAAGACTTGAAATGGCAACGAATCACGACAACCCTGACCACGCATGTCAATCGGCTGCTATACTCCGTGAGATGTTAGGTGACATATACAATTTTCATATGTAATGTTGTTGTTGTTGTTGTTGTTGTTGTATAAAAGTAAAATGTTGTTGTTGTTGCAACCATGACCATTTTGGTTAAAAGAAGCTGGTTAACAGCAGCCCACAAGGGCCATTTGGTTTATGCTGTCCAAACAGGGGTGTTTGGGATTGCTTATTTCTGCACCAAAAGGGTGTTTGGGTTTATGAGCTTATTTGAAGGAACAATATCACAATTAACAAACACGAAGGCAAACATTTTATTTAAAACATGTCAGAGTTCTCAACCACATACATTTCATACAGACTCAAATGAAACAACTCGACAAGCAAATGAAATAACTCAAATGAAACAACACACGACATATACCATAACAAACATCGCCCATTCATTTTTTTTTGCTGCTACCTCCCACTTTGCTAGAACTTGCACTATCTTTTCCCTTCGTTGCTTTCCTTTGCTTGATGAAATGTTTAAACAAAGCTTCAAGATTTGTTACCCTATTTCCCTGATCATCAAGTGTGGTATCAAATGCGATTTCTCGTCCAACATCATCAGCTTGAGCGTCCAACATCACTCTGTAGTACGGCTTTTTCCTCAACCATTCCAGAATTTGGTCTTTCATCCACGGGCTAATTTTCTTATAAGAATCATATTCATCATAAATTTCATAGCCATATGTATTAAGAACTTCATTAAAGAGACCCTCCGACGATAAAACCATTGACCACTCCTTTTCTGGCGTGTAACGATCCATTGTTATGTGTGTTTTGTGGGAATCAGTGATTTGGTTATTTGTGTTTTGCCGATTTGAGGATGATAGGTTAGGTTATATATAAGTAAAACCATGGCGGGAAAAATTGGCGCCAGCACTTTTGGCGGGGACATGTCCCCGCTAAAAGCTAGAAAATATTGGCGGGATAAAGTGAGCCTTTAGGAGGGAAAATGCTTAATACTTTCTGCAGGGACAAGTCCACGCCAAAAACTCGGAACTGTGCATCTTTACTTTCGGCGGGGACCTGTCCCCGCATAAAGTGGGAGCGGGAAAAAAATGCGGGAACAATTAAGCATTCTAAGTTTGGTCAAACTTTGTCAAATATGGGAAACACTTTCGGCGGGTACATGTCCCCGCCAAAAAGTTGCGTTGAAAATTTAGTAAACGGTCAGCGAGACTTTGTGCCAGCTCAGCATAGTTTTTGTCGTTTAGTGACTTTCGGCGGGGACAGGGGCGTCCCCGCCGAAACTCTCCTCACCCGTCCTCTCTTTTGTTGTAGTGTATAGGGATTGCGTTTGTTATAGTTGAGAATTAAAGTTGTAAAAAGAGGAATTTTTTGAACGCGTATGTTTGTACTTGTAAGCATGCACCGGTTACTATTGAAAGCTCATTTTCTGACTCTATTGATGCGGTGCACACATGAGAAAAGTGTTTCCATAGGACTTTTTCGTAGTACCTATGGTCGTAAATTTCTTGGTTGGAGTTTCTATGTGGATCGTCTTCAAGTTGGAAGATTTTAGGGAGAGCCGAAAGGTGTTGTAGATGGATTGATAAGCAATAGCTTCTTTTGCCTTCGAGAAATGACCGAAGGTCAGTCACGGGCCTATTACCCACGTCAAACTGTAAAATTTTTAAGAACATTAGATGTATGTGAATGTGACTTTACTTTTGACTTGTTGTCATGTCCCTAGCTTCTTAGCTAGTACTTTTTTACGTGATCCATTTGAGATAAAACATAACCATAACATCTTATTTATAATATTGCAGATTAGATTTCCTCCTCTAAAAGTAGTAAAAGGCGCAACTCAGAACCAAATCAATTTAAGGATTGAAGATGATAAAGAGGATTTCTCAGAAAAGAAATATTAATTACCGGGTTGGTGTTAACATAGAGCCTGGGCCCACATAAGCTAAACTGTAAAGATGGCATGTTTTGTTGCTTGCGGTGCGGACCAAGGGGAAGATCATTAAACACAGGTGCCCATTGTCGAGGCAGCTGAAACTCCAAAAATTGATGAAGCTCTTCAATTGGCGGTTTATCTACAGCAAACACACAACTAAATGTTACTCCTAGTATTGTTGATCCTAAAATGTTATTAACGAAATGAGCACAAAGTGTAAGATGTAAAAATGTAAATGATATGTAAACAGAGTTTGCTCACATAGTAAATAGAGGTTTATCGCATGGCTCAAGTATCCACTTCCTGGGACGCCATTAAGTAACGAGATTATTGGAATGAAAGACAATGTGATTACATCCGACTCTTATTGCACACTATGCAAACACTCATGATGCGTTAGATTTTTATAATCTCTTCCGCCTCTCCTTTTGTAAATGCTCACAAGGTTATACAATCAAACATAATGATAGATCAACACAAGACATGTAAGAACATCATGGTCACACTATAAAATGGTTAGTTACAGTACCTCTTTAGAAGAATATGAACTCGATGGACTAGTGTCTGCAAACCTTACTCTATCCCCTCCTATGTCATACTGGAAAGAAAAATATGAGATGATAATGTCATAAGAAATCGAATAGTCTATATTGTTTTTATAAATTTACGCAAATCCAAACGTCTGTGAAGCCTAGCTACTTTTAGCAATGCGACTGATAAACAAAAGAGCATAACTGGCATTACTTATCCTTATGAGAAAAATGTTCAGAACTACTTCCACATTGTCCATCAACATTGAGGAATCTCTTATCAGCCATCGCCTCTAACCTTTTCTATACTTCAATAGATTGAAGAGGTTGTTAAAATCTGTACAAAGAATGATCGATTACCAGAAAATAACAAGATTTTATTACGAATCAACCCAATCAACCATCCCTTATGGTTGATTCATTATTGTTTTACAATACAAAAAATATGAAGAAAGTTTCTTCAAAAGAACTAACAACTCAACAGACTTGACTGCGTGTAGAATACACACAGTAAAACCCTAGCAATACTGAATAATAATGAGAGAATATGAGCTTATATAGATCGGCTCAATAAAGAATCTTTTTATGCCTCTTTAGCTCCTTCAATTATAAGCTAGCTTCATCTTTAGTCCTTGTACTTTAGAACGTTCAATTTCAGCTACAACTTTAGCCCCTCAACTTAAGCCTTATCTTCATTTATTACCTGCATACCAAAACTAAGAGAAACAAGAACTGCAACTATACAACATAAGCCTTTAGCTTACATTCTTTCAACATTCCCCCTTAAGCTAAGGCTTATAAAAATCTTTTAGCTTGAACATGTCACAAAACTTTCTGTGATCAACAACACTTAAATCTTTTGTGAAAACATCAGCAATATTATTTTCAGACTTGACTTTAATAGTTTTTATAACACCATCAGCAATTTTTTCTCTTATAAAGAACAAGTCAATCTCAAAATGTTTAGATCTCTCATGCAACACAGGATTTGCAGCAATCTGTATTGCACTGCTATTATCACAAAACATCTCAATAGGTGTATCAACCTGCACATTTAGATCCTTGCAGATCTTCAAAATCCACATTATCTCACAAGTTACATTACACATTTCCCTGAATTTTGCTTCAGCAGAAGATCTTGCCAAAATATACTGTTTCTTACTTTTCCAGGAAACAAGATTGTTTCCCAGATACACAGCAAAACTAGTTACAGATTTTCTAGTGATCTTTCATTTTGCCCAATCTGAATCAACAAACACTTTCATACCACAACTGTTACTTTTGCTAAAAGAAATCCCTTTGCCTGGAGACTCTTTAAGATATCTTAAAACTCTAAAAGCCAGCTTTAAATGTGACTGCATTGACTATGCATCACTTGGCTTAAGCAGTGAACTGCATATGACAAGTCAGGCCTAGTCAATGTTAAGTAAATAAGCTTTCCAACTAGCTTTTGATAGTTATTTACACCAAGGAAAGGTTCATCTTTAACAACACCTTTTTGTTTATTCTTATCAGATACATTAACTGACTCAATAGGAGTTTTGCTTGGCTTGCAGGCCAACATACCAAAATCATTAAGTAATTCCAAACAATATTTCCTTTGAGTTAAACACAATCCAGTATCATTACTTAAAATCTCAATACGCAGAAAATACTTAAGTTTACCTAAATCTTTAATAAGAAACTTAGTTTTTAAGAACTGCTTGTACTTTTCAATTTCAGCAACATTGTTACCAGTTATGACAATGTCATCCACATACCCCAGCAGAACCAAAAAAACGTTATTCTCAGATTTGGTAAACAATGAAAAATCATTTTTACTTTGACAAAATCCATTTTCTTTTAAAACACAAGTCAACTTTTCATTCCATTTCCTGGGTGCTTGTTTTAAACCATATAAAGACTTATTTAACTTGCATACCCTCTTGTCATTTTCATCAAAATAACCTTGAGGTAACTGCATATACACATCCTCATCAAGCTCACCATACACAAAAGCATTATTAATATCAAGCTGATATAATGGCCGGCTATTTTGTACAACAATACTTATGATAATTCTTGCAGTAACAATTTTAACTACTGGAGAAAAAGTTTCTTCATAATCTATTCCTTCTTTTTGATTAAAGCCTTTGGCTACAAGCTTGGCTTTATATCTTTCCACACTTTCATCAGACTTGTATTTAATTTTCCACACCCATTTGCAGCCAATTGCTCTTCTCCCAACAGGGAGTTCAACAATGACCCAAGTGTTATTTCTGTTTAATGCTTCCATTTCAAGATTCATAGCATCAATCCATCTGTTATCTTTAATAGCCTCATTATATGTTTTAGGTTCAATGATTTTGTTAAGGCTAGTAGAAAACACAAAATTTTCTTTACTTAGTTTACTATAGTTAACAGATTTATCAATGCCATATTTAACTTTGCCATCTAATACAAAATCACTCAGTTTGGTAGGAACATTAGTTTTTCTAACATAAGTTCTCAAACTTGCTTGTCTGTCTGGTGTCACCACTGATGTTACAATAGTTTCATGAAACATATCATTAAAATCTTGATAATAATCATCATCACCCTCAGATATTTTATCATTATCCTCAAGTGTTGCATTCTCCAAATCTTCACTGTTGACATCAACTGTGACATCAGGATGCACCACCTCATCCTCCAAGATGTCATCAGATGAGCCTCCAAGTGAAGATTGGTCTATGCCTTCACTCTTTTCAGTAATCTTAACAGTTTATTTCTCTCTCTTATCATCATAGGGTTCATTTGATGTCTCTAGGCCAAAATTAAAAAAGTTTTGATTATTAGCATTTTGAAATTCAAACTTAAAATCTTTATTTTCAGAACTATGTTTAAAAGGAAACACAGTCTCATAAAACTTCACATCTCTTGAATAAAAGACCTTCTTTGTTTCAAGATTAAACAACTTGTACCCTTTTTTGTTAAAAGAATATCTTATAAAAACACATTTTTCTGACCTAGAGGAAAGTTTATCAGAATTATTTAAAACAGTTGAAAAACATAAACACCCAAACACTTTTAAGAGAAAGAGATTAGGTTCACATTTATAGATGATTTCATATGGTGACTTTCCAGACAACACTGAACTAGGTGTCTTGTTAATTAAGTAAACAGCAGTTAGAATACATTCAGACCACATGTTCAAAGGTATCCCCCCCTGAAACATGAGGGCCCTAGCTACATTTAACAAGTGTCTATGTTTTCTTTCAGCTAAACCATTTTGCTGTGGGGTATAAGGACATGAAGTCTGTTGATGAATGCCATTATCTTTACAAAATTTATCCATATTTTGATTCACAAACTCAGTTCCATTATCACTTCTAAAAACCTTTACTGTTTTATCAAATTGATTCTTAATCAGATAAAAAACAGTTACAATTTGTGAAAACACTTCTGTTTTCCACCTTAATAAAAACACCCAAACAGCTCTTGAAAAGTCATCAACAACAGTCAGAAAGTACTTATACCTTTCTTTACTTTGGACCTTGTAAGGACCCCAAACATCTAAGTGAACAATCTGTCCAACTTCATTGGTTTGATGTTCACTAAGAGGAAAAGGATCCCTTGTTTGTTTAGCCTTGTGACACACATCACGAGGATCACTTTTAGACTCATTCTCAATTTTAAGTTCGTGTTTTAGAATGTTTAAAACTTGATCAGATGGGTGACCAAGTCTGTTATGCCATATGCACTTAGATAAACAACAAACTTGTATATTATGATTGGTTAACTTTTTACCTATATTAAGAAAATACAGACCATTACTCTGATTACCAGTCCCCATCTGGGACCTTAGAATAGAATCCTGAAGAATACAAACATCTTCATCAAATATTACTCTACATTTGTTATCCTTATTAAGCTTGTGAACTGACAACAAGCTGACGTGATATCCAGGTACAACCAGGACATCATGAATGACCAACTTGTCAGTCAATTTTAGACTTCCAATATGAGTAACTTTAGCTTTAGTACCATTAGGATGACCCACAGTCATATTAAGTTTTGAAACATCAACAATATTAAACATATTCAAGATTGTGTAAGTCATATGTTGACTGGCACCAGAATCTATAATCCAACCAATATATATATGATATGTGCTTATGTAGGTATTATGATTAAAGAATTTTGAATGACTGAAACTAATAACACAGTTTATACCTGCAACATTTGCAGGGATACTGCTGCTTCCAGACTTTTCACTGATCAAGGCCATAAGCCTTTGATACTGCTCATCTGTAAAAGAATTAGATGAACTAGCAGGCCTATCCTTATGCCCTGAAACATTATTGCTACTAGCATTGTTTTGATTATAACTATTTTTCTTTTGGAAACCAGCAGGATAACCAACTAATTCAAAACATCTATCAAAAGAATGACCATTCATTTTACAATGTGTGCAGACCAAATTAGGCCTGTTCAACCTTCTAGAATGATTATTATTGTTATTAGTGAATGTGTTTTTGTTAGCAGACCAACTAGAGTTTCTAGGACTAGCCTTAGAAACAAATGCTGTGTTATCAGATTTGGAAGTACTGTGAGTAGAAGTACTTCTGTGAGATTCATCCCTGGACAAGGTGGCAAAAGCCCCTTTCACATCAGGAATAGGATCAGTGGTAAGGATTATACTCCTAATAGGAGCATAAATCTCATCCAAACCCATGAGAAATTGCATCAGTTTAATAAGTTTGTTATGCTCTTTAAGTTTTGTTGAACCATCACAAGTACACTCTGGCAAACTGACAAGAGAGTTATATTGCCTCCACAGAGCATTAAACTTGTGATAGTATTCAGATAGAGTAATTCCAGATTGTGTGAATGAGTGTATTTTATAATGCATAATAAAGATTATTGATGCATCTTGTTTATCATATGTCTCTTTTAATTCATCCCACACATATTTAGCATTTTTAGAGAATATTTGTCCCATAAACACTTCTTGTGAAACACATCCAAGAATCCAAGAAAGAACCACAGAGTTGCACCTATCCCATTGTGTTTGCATAAAACCATTTTCATCAGGTCTTTTAATTGTACCATTAATAAAACCAAGCTTATTTTTTGTATAGATTGCTATAGTAATAGCAACAGGCCATACTTTATAATTTTCTGGATCTTCCAGTTTAAAACTTATAAGTGGTATACCATTAGTGTCATTACTATGCAAAAACAGTGGGTCAAACTGGTCAAGATTATCAGAACTATCACCTGATCCAGATGCCTTTTCCTTATTCTTGTTATCATCCGACATGATGAGAACTCAAAGGAAAACAGATAAACAAAGAAACAAATACACCTTATAACTCCTCAATCACAAGTAATCCACCAATTAGCCAACAACAACAACACAAACAAATCCCTTAACCTACACTTCTCTACAATTCTAGAACACTAAAAAAATTTTTTTTTCCTAAGAGAGAGAGTGTGAGTGGTATTACAGAGCACGCAAATACAACAATATTGATCAAGAAGATCAACCAAGAACCAAACGCAGCTGAATCAGAACCTTTAATACCTGAAAAAATAACAAACAACACAATTAGTAACGAATTATGCATACAAAAACACAACAAGAACAACAACAATCAATTAATAACAAACAGATAGAAAAGAACAACTCTAATCCTGAATTAGGGTTTGATACAGTAAACCCAAATTTTGACGATACACCAACAAATAAAGATCTATAGGATCTTGACCACAAAACCAACAGATTAACACACGTTAATCACTCTAACAACCACTGGATTAAAAACCCCCAATTTTTAAAATTGAAACAACCAATTGACCTACAATTGGTACTCAAAACAAACAATTCACCCACTAATTGATTGAATAACACAAAGATCTAGTAAGATCTGACCTTTAAACACGAAACCCACAAAATTATTGAAACCCTAATTTTTATCAAAAACCGATTTCGATCAAAATCTTTGTATCAAAGCCAACCTGGCTCTGATACCATGTTAAAATCTATACAAAGAATGATCGATTACCAGAAAATAACAAGATTTTATTACGAATCAACCCAACCAACCACCCCTTATGGTTGATTTATTATTGTTTTACAATACAAAAAATATGAAGAGAGTTTCTACAAAAGAACTGACAATTCAAGAACTATGACTGCATGTAGAATACACACAGTAAAACCCTAGAAATACTGAATAATAATGAGAGAATATGAGCTTATATAGCTTGGCTCAATAAAGAATCCATTTATGCCTCTTTAGCTCCTTCAATTATAAGCTAGCTTCATCTTCAGTCCTTGTACTTTAGAACGTTCAATTTCAGCTACAACTTTAGCCCCTCAACTTAAGGCTTATCTTCATTTATTACCTGCACACCAAAACTAAGAGAAACAAGAACTGCAACTATACAACATAAGCCTTTAGCTTACATTCTTTCAACAATGCATACTGCTGCTTCATATAGATTTCATCTTTTCCGCCCATATTGACACCAACAATTACGTGAGTCCCAAATATTTCAATAAATCTATAATAACATCAGTTATAAGCGTAGATGCAACATAAAGTATGATCTAATTGGGGATTCATATGGGTATCAACTATATGATTCTTACCTTGCCAATAATGCAGGTTCCTATGAAGATGGAACTGCTTTCTTCAGATGATCAGAAAGTAGAATTTGGGATTTTTCAAGTGCTACGGTATATAATGAAATGAACATGCCTTCAAAAGCAAGAGTCTTAGTACTCAAAGCGTCTTTTTGCCAACCTCCAAAAAACTCGAACATAGCATTAAAAAGGCCTGACGAAAATTTTCCAGTCAATGATAGTGCCTGATTAAATTGCTCTGACATCTGCAGCCCAAAACCTTAAAACTTTAGGTTATATTGTTATAACACCTTAACTTACCACTAATACAATGGATTCAACAACTTAACATGATTGGTTTTATTTAAAAACTGGGTCCAAATATGCTAAATCTGAAACTGGAGATTTAAATTTGAAGAAAAAAGGATAATGTATCGAGGGGCCTGCCTTTAACGTTTTTCATTATCGTCACCCATATACTAAAATTATTATATGGATCACCTAAGCATGTTAGCATGTATCCTTATATGAAATACGGCCAAAAACATGTCAGATGGCCAAAATGCCTTAAAAAGTTTCGACATATATGGTTAATACTCTTATCTTACAGATAGATATAGTAATCAAGGGTACTTCATATTTTTACTTACAAAACTTGTAAGAGCTTTTTCATCTCCCTAACATGTTTTTGTTGGACCATTAATGTTATAGAAGCAAAGATTAGGGATACTTTAGTATATACTTATATTATGTAAAGTCTGTAAACCCAATTGTATTGGGCTGGGTCATAGGATAACGGTATAAATCGTTTTAGGAAAGTCATAACGTTTAGTTTTAGTGAATCGGTGTATCAGGCATGAAGGCATCAGTTCTTTGTGTATAAATAGGTCAAGTTCTGTAATCAAACATCAATTGAAATACATGTTCAATCAATCAAAATTATATTATGATTATCATCAATGTTTTATTCTGAATTGATAGCGAATTCTTGTTAGATTCTTCAATTAAACCCAACAATTGGTATCAAGAGCAAGGTCGATTCCGGGAATTAACCGCAAGAACGAAAGAAAGAAGCGGGTGTGATTCATTCTTCATCATCAACAACAAGAAGAAGGAAGGCTGCGATTTTTTATCTAAAAGATTACATGCAACAACGATTTTGATTTTTTCTGTTTGAAATCATCAAAAAATCAAATTGAAGGAGGCAGAAGGATGAAATTGAGAAGGCTGAAACGATTTTTTATTGTCTTTGTGGTTGATCGAATTAAGAATAAGAAAGAAGGAGGATGTGTTTTTTTTTCTGAAAATAGACAGGCTGTGTTTTGAAGGAAGGCTGTTGCGTTTCTTTTTAAAAGAATATAGGAAGGCGACATTTGTGTTTCGCGAAGGCTTCAGAATTTTGTTGCAATCAAAAAGGCAGAAACGTTTTTTATCAAGTCAGCGAAGATTTTTTTGAAAACAGCGAAGGTTTATTTGAAGGCAGCGACGATTTGATTAATTTCGGGCAACGACGGTTAGATTGATCGATTATCAATTAACAAGTAAGGAACTAAGTGTGAAGGATGCGGATTAATCAAGAACAGAGAACAACAATTCATCGTCAAACGAAAGAGGACGGTTAGATTTGCAAATTCGAAAGGTTAGAATTTTTTTATAGAAAGTCAATTATAAATTTTCAGAATTCAAAGTAAGTAGAATTTGGAAGTTTAATTTCTAAAAATATTCTATAGAGCAAGTAAAATTTTGCAAATTAAACCGTTGAAATTGAACCCGGTTGGTTGTTTAAGAAAGTAAGAACGAACCACTCGTTGTTCAATTTATAACAAAAGTTGGATTCAAATTGTCGAATCAAGTTTTGTTAGAAAGCAAGAATGTAAACGTGTGTTAGAACGTATGCACGTTTATTAGTGTGGGAAGAAAGTAACCACACGCCCGAAAGTAAGAAAACGTGTGCTAGAACGTATGCACGTTAGAATAGCGTAAATAAGCATGCTATTAAAAAAAAAAGCGTAAGTAAGCACGCTTATAAGAAAGCAAGCGTAAGTAAGCACGCTTGAGAAAGAAAGTAGGCGTAAGTAAGCACGCTGAAAAGAAAGATAGCGTAAATAAGCACTCTAGAACGAAACAAAGCATAAGTAAGCACGCTTGAAAGAAAGAAAAGTATGCAAGTACACACGCGCGAGGAAGAAAGTAACCATGCGCAAGAAAGTAAGAAAGAACGAACGCGAATGAAAGAAAGTCAGAAAGCAGAAGAAAGAAAGAAACTTCTTAAAAGATAGGAAGAAAGAAGGCGAGAAAGGCGCAAGCACGTCAAAATAAGAAAGAAGAAAGTATGAAAAAAGCCGGAGACAAGAAAGATGAAAGCACGTCACAAATCCGTGGAGGGAATATAGGACTTAAGTGTCCAAAGTTGACCGATTCAAATTACACAACATGGGCAGTATCGATGGAAACAATATTAAAGGCATATGGCCTTTCGGAAACGATTAACCCGAAAGAAGAAAGCACCTCGAACGAAGGAAGTAGTGCAACAGATGATAAGAAAATGCATACAACAAAAGCAATGATTTTCCAGACACTACCACAGGATATCGTGATGCAAGTTGCACAATACGAAACCGCGAAAGAAGTATGGGATTCACTGAAAGTACGATACCTTGGTGCAGACCTAGTTCAGAAAGCATGGTTACAAACCTTAAGGAGTGAGTTAGAGACTTTGAAAATGAAAGATAAAGAAAGTGTGAAAGACTTTTCAGGAAAGTTGGGTGGTGTAAAAGCCAAATTTGCAAGTCTTGGCACTACCCTTGAAGATAAGATAATTGTGAGAAAGTTACTCAACTCGGTTTCGAAGAAGTTTCTACCGATTATTGCCACCATTGAACAATACTCAAAAATAGATACCATGCCATTCAAAGAAGCCGTTGGAAGAATAACAGCATTTGAAGAACGTGTTAAGAGTGCTGATGAACCAGAAGAGTATGATCCAAGCAAACTACTGATAGCAAGTACAAGCAATTCTGGAAACAGGCTTAATGGAAGGGGACGTGGTGATCAAGGACGTAGAAGAGGTATAGGAAGAGAATTTGGAAGAGGACGTGGAAAAGGCACTGTGCATGAAGATCAAGACAAGAAGAAGTACCGATGCCTTGAATGTGGTGAAATTGGTCACATTGCAAAAGAATGTACGAAGTGGAAATACAATAAAGGCAAGCAAGAAGAGTCACATCTCATTTATGAAATTGACGATCCCACATTGCTGTGAAGTCAAGTAAAGAAGACTCGATTTCCGTCTATAACATTAGGGGGGTGAATGTTGGACCATTAATATTATAGAAGCAAAGATTAGGGATACTTTAGTATATATTTATATTATGTAAAGTCTGTAAACCCAATTGTATTGGGCTGGGTCATAGGATAATGGTATAAACCATTTTAGAAAAGTCATAACGTTTAGTTTTAGTGAATCGGTGTATCAGGCATGAAAATAGAAATACATGTTCAATCAATCAAAATTATATTCTGATTATCATCAGTGTTTTATTCTGAATTGATAGTGAATTCTTGTTAGATTCTTTGATTAAACCCAACAGTTTTCGGCCGGGTTAAAGTAGTATAAAAGAAAATTATCAAGAACATAGTTGGTACCTATATAATGTACCTGTTGGAAAGTGAGAACATCTGAACAAAATCGAGTCTGTTTACCTTTATCACATTTAATCGATTTTGGGACATTAGGAATCAAAAGTCCACCAGGAAGGACAATGTCTCTACCTTCACACTCATCTATTTCAATCAAACGATTTTGATTACTAGTACTATTACTATTCAGACTACCATCTGAAAATAAACCACCTTTACAATACTTGAGCCTTAGATCTAACGAGATGTCGTAACCACAACCAATCGTCTGAATCACATCATTTGCAGCTTCAACAGCTGGAAGCTTAAGAGCCATTTTTACAAATAAATCAAGTGCATGAAAAAAAGACAAATAATGTATGACTATATATAATAAGAGTACGTGTGGTTATTGAGCATATTAAATCATTAATGCACAAATAAAACATAAATGCCAGCACATTCTTTGTTGGTACTGTAAACAAAGATCTACCTAGGATTTTTGGCGGGTGAAAAAGTGGCGTTTTATGCGGTTGACGAGGAATAGTGTGTTTGCATGTATGTATGGTAACGATAGTAGATCGAATGTATAAGAATGTGTGTTTACATGTATGAATGGTAACGAACCTTGATGGTGACATTGACTAGAGTCAATGAGTGATACTAAAATAATGTTTGAATGTTTTAAGACATCTCCAAGATTTTAGGCATTGGATCTTATTTTTCTTTTTCTTTTTTAAACTATTAGGCCTTGGATCTTGGATAAACCTTTTCTTATATTAAATGCTTATTTGCATTCGAGTGCAGTATATTTATGCTCTTGTTATTGTATGTAACATATACTGAGATTATTTAATAACTTTTATTTTCGTAATCATGGTTTTGATATTTTGACCAACTAATTTATGTGGTTTGAATATTCCATTACACACACTCAAATCAAGTAAAGTTATCTATTTTCAGGATGTTGACGTGACCACTTCAAGTTGTTTGCGCATAGCAAAATTTGAACTTTAAACCTCACACATTTTAGTGCGATATATTTTTGCCATTAAGTCACGCCTGAATGATATGTAGATTATTTAGGACATGTTTGTTTCAGGGGTTTTTGTATTCAAGGAATGGTATAAGAGTAAAAGATGTAGTTTGGTACAGTGGAATGGATTCATGATTTGACTGTTATAATCTAAAATCAACAGTTTTACAAAATCTTACGATTAGAAGGGTGGGCTTTGAAAATAAACCCTCTCATTTTATTTGAAATATATGTCAGATGCATATAGCCGGGTATCCCGTGTTGCGGCAGCGGGTACCCGTGTGTTGGTCCATGCAGTTTGAGCAAATGACGGTACATAATGAATATTAAGAGACAAAACAACATCTTTTACTCAAGACCACTTAGTTAACACCATTTTTACTTTTAAACGTTTATAAATCTTATTAGAAATGAATCAAAGATTCACAATGGAATAGCTCACGGTAAACTATTTCGAGTGATGACTAATGAAACACTCCTATTAGAATGACTAGTGGCAGCTAGCTTTACTTAGTTCGTTCCTAGGAGAGGGGATTCTATCAACTATAATACTAAGTATTACTTTATGTGTTTGTTTAGAATCTTTACTTATTGTTGCTAAACATGAAATAGACTCGCTCATCTTGAACTATCGGCGTCAGAGATCCTAAGTCACTAGTGGTTCAACTTCCT
This sequence comes from Artemisia tridentata subsp. tridentata, assembly GCA_021014915.2. NCBI lineage: Eukaryota > Viridiplantae > Streptophyta > Magnoliopsida > Asterales > Asteraceae > Artemisia > Artemisia tridentata. Next base: position 316,638,150 of record CP139507.1, on the reverse strand, counting down.
TAGGATAGGCTATTCTAAGTAAATCAGAGACCGTTTGGTTAACTTTTCCTAGTCAACAGTCTCCTCCTGTTTAAATACAAGAATAACCTAGATTAATTAGTTGTAAGTGAGCATAATGGCTTCTTTTTACAACTAAAAATACAACAAAGAATAAAATAAAATCAATAAAGCTTGATCCTTTGTTGTTGATGTATTTTGGAGAAGTTTCTAAAAGATCAGAGACTGTCTTGTTTACTGAACACTCCCTGATGCACTTGATTCCATTCCTTGAAGACATCTCCTTTTCCTCTGATGCTCCTCTCTTCAATTTACTTATGATGCTCAAATTTGAAATAATTCCTAATGCTTCTTTCTCCCTCTTGGTTGCTTATGAGAGTAACCATAACCACACTTATAGCTTTTATGTCTAAATACACATATTTTAACAAGAACCTCTGAAAAGAAATTTTCAAGATGAAAAATTTTACTCTGGACAAGTTGTCCAAGTGAACTTTATTTCTGAATAAAGGTACTTGCAGGGAAGTTATACTTTGAAGTGTGGTTGAATGAGCTAGAAAAGAAGCATTTGGAGCTTTTTCCAACACAAAAAGAGTATGGATGTACTCAATCGTGTAGTTGAGAAGTGAAATGAAGTTATGAAGAGGGTGTTTTAGGTGGGTTGTTGTAGAGGATCGGGTGTGAATGTTATTAGCCAACATTCAAGACCGACTTTGTATTATTAGCAGACATTCAAGAAAGGATCTTCTGATACCACTTGTTAATCCACGCAGTTTGAGCAAATGACCAAACATAATGAATATTAAGAGATAAAATGACATCTTTCACTCATGACTACTTAGTCTACTAATAACACCATTTGTACTTTTCAACGTTTATAAATCTTATTAGAAATGAATCAAAGATTACAATGGAATAACTCACGGTAAACTATTTCGGTTGATGACAAATGAAACACTCCTTTTAGAACGACTAATGGCAACTAATATTGCTTAGTTCGTTCCTAGGAGAGGGGATTCTATCAACTATAATACTAAGTATTACATTATGTGTTTGTTTAAAATCTATACTTATCACGGTTACAAAGTTTCTGTTGGGTCCGATTGCGCACACGCATTCATGCAAACCATGAATGATATGGAGAACAGTTTTAGCAAGTGAGGAAAACTGATGAACATCTACATTGATGAGGTTGGTGTAGAAAACAAGAAGGGGGGTTGAATAGTTTTTACCAATTCAAATTTAGTTAAAAAAAACTTTTAGATCGATTGTATGTGAAACCTTTGGATGATAAAATATGGACAATGCAAGTAAGTAAGAAAAGAGATAAACACAAAAAAGTAAAGATAGTAAGAGATATAACAGTGACACAATGATTTATAGTGGTCGGCAACAAGGACACATTCCTTACCCTACTCCGCTCACCGAGTACCTAACTCAAGAGTTCTTAAGCACTATGTCAACAAGCTCCTTTAACCCATGGAGAAGCCTCACAACGTCGCTTACACTTTTTCCGGTAAAAAGCTAAATACCGGGTTCTTTACACAGAAGAACCAATCCAATCACAATTAACACAACTATCACAACTAACACATCAACTTAACAAATACAATTTAATGTATCAAATACAAGAAACAACTCAGTGATCTTGTAGTGATGATGAAGTCTAGCAACTCTTCTCTTGAAGATTGAAAGACTCGTATGCAAAGAAGCGTGATCTCGTCTTTGAAGAAGAACTTTGAGAAACACAAGAAAATAACTACAAGAATGATCCTTAGATCTGAGGTTAGAGAGATATAAGAATGAGAGAAGATATGTATAAGAATTGGTGAGGAATCAAGAAGAAATGACTCACTATTTCTAGGGAACCAGTTCACTGTTCACCCAAATTCGACGGATCCTTTGGAAAAGGGATCCGGCCAGAGTAAATCCAGGGATCCGGCAACTGGGTCAGTCCAGTTCGAATTTTAGGTTACAATTCCGGGTTTTGGGTTATGGGTTATGGACTATGGGTACCCAACATGATGTCATACATGATGCAAAGCATACTTTGGGTTATGGGTTATGGATTTTGGGTCATGGGTCATGGACTTTACCCAATTTGATGTCATGCATGATGCAATGAACATGGGCCATGGGTTTTGGGTCATGAGTCATGGGTCATGGGTTTTGGTTGGTTTTTCTTCGCTTGTCGAAGGAATACATTCGGTAAAGCCTAGACCAATCTTGTTATTCTTTATTTTCTGAGTATTTATTATTTCATCTATGCATTTTGTGCTAAGTCTAGCGATTTTATAATCTAGATGATCAATTACCGTTTGGAGATCTACACAAAGTTTGCATTCTAAATTTGCTTCTTTACCTTTTTCATGCCTCTTTATCTTTTCCTTTAACTCGAAAACTTCATTTTCTAAAATTCCATTTTTATTTTTTAAATGTTTGTTCTTGTTAATGACTTTAAGGCTAATTTTGCAAAGTTTGTTATATTCTAAGTTTAATGATTCATCGTCTAAAGATGAGCTACTATAGTAAGGAGAATCGGAACGTACCTCGTTAGAGTCTTTAGCCATGAAACAAATCTCATCTTTCTCCTCTTCACTTGGACACATGAGCTGCTAACAAACGCCTTTTGTTCATTACTTGAGTGTTTGGGACAATCACTAATGAAGTGATTTGGATCACTGCACTTGAAACAATTTCGGTCATCCTTTCTGTATAATATAAATATATTGATTGTGTGCTTGATTCGGGTGGTCTTGATTCATGGAAGATGAGATCCATGTTAGAGTTAGGTTGTAGAGAGAAGTTTAGAGAGAGAAAGGGAAACTCAAAAGGAAAATTAGATTAACCTGTGAAGAGAGTTCCACCCTTCCCTTGTGTGGGAAGGGTTATATTTATACTTACTAATATTGTGCCCCTAGTGGGCTGTGGAGTGAGCTGACAGTAGGGAAAGCCCCGACCCACTCCACAAATATATATTTAACTAAACTAATACTAATATTACTAATAATACTAATATAATATAAATAAGCCTACGAGCTATGTGAATGCTAAATAGATGCTCGGGGTGACCGAACCTTCATCTGAATATTTATATTTCTAACAATCTCCCCCTAAGGGAGGTCACCCCGGAAATAATAATTCGAAATCTAGCATTTTGTCTTCAGAACTTGTCTTAATAGCTCGTAGTCTTCGACTTTGTCATCCAACATTTGTTTCCAAGTCATCTTTCAGCAGTATGTTTCCTTGTGATGTGATAATCTTTGAGCCGACATGCTCACACTATTTGGTGTCATGATCTTTAGCATCAGAGTTTGCAGAAGCCGTGTTAAAGGTCTTTTAGGTTGATCATGACTTTGTTGAGTTACAATGATGATGTAGTGTGAACATGTGGTAGAGGATTGGCGTCTTTTCTGCAACCAGCTACAACAGCAACCAGCTACAGCATTCCACAGCTACAACCGCCAGAAGTTCCTGCATATGACAATTAGCAATAAAATGTCCAGTACTTACAGGTTTGGACTTCGAGATTGTTAACAGCATAGTGTGAAAACTCTCTCTAATCCTTACCAAGACCGTTCCTAATCAAAAACCCACAGAGGGGTTTTTAAGATCGAACCGTAGCACATCAATGATTAGGTGAGTCGCTGGAGATCACTCCACGATTGTAGACTGTTTAAAACTGCCGTGACCACTAAGCGTAATCCATAAAGAATTACCGAAGTGACCTGCTTTCAGGGCTGTTTGATGTTGACCCTGGCAGGAATTTCCATTCATTCATTGAGAATTACATTTGTAAATTCCCTCATAAATGTTCTGGCAGATTGCTAAGATCTGCGTAGGACTCATAAGTTTACAACTGGTTTCCTTAATGTTGAACAACCAGTGTAGAAACAATTCGTGTTCCTATGAGATCTTATTATGCATCTCGTGGCTCTAGACTCGATAGTGCGTTTTGATTTAGTGAGCGGAGGCTGGAGAGAACTGCTACCTTTTCAATATCATCTAACTCGGAGTGAGAGAGACGATAGAAATGTATTGAACTCCGTGACAATTGAAACAAGAATCCTTTGAGGGACCTTGAGTGGCTAGGGAGGGTTGTGCAGCGTATCACTGGGTCCATGATACTTTGTCTTCAATGTCAGCAATCAACTAAGTGATTCTGACAGCATATGAATTGACCCGGTTTCTGCCTAAGTTTGTAAGGAGGGCTTCTTTCTTTTCACCCTTTATCTTTACAATTCTTTTTCATTCTTCAACCCCTTCAGTGCTTATCGAGACTTCATTACTAGAACCTTGTTGGGTTTGTTCCAGTTCTAGCTCCATCTCAGTCGGCACTCTTCCCTTATCCAGTTTTCTCCTTTTTTAATCATACCTAAGGACTTCTACACTAACTAGTGGATTGTCCCTGGGTAGATCCCTCCGGCTCTGGCGGGATCGTGGGAACTTGAGCCTAACCTAACCATCCTTATAACTCCATACATTAATTAAAATGGTCGGTCTTTGGTATTCTTCCACGATTGCCATAAACCAAATTTTTGAAAAATCTCTCAAAGTGTTCATGATTCTGAAACACATTTTTGCAAACACTTGAGAGTTTTATATTTTTCAAATGCTCCCCCTCAACATGTGCTCAAATGATTGTTTTATAAATTTGCACATGTCAGGTGAAGCTCGCACTTTTGAATTGATTGATTTTCCAAAAACATGATCATCGCGAGACACGCTTACATCACTAGTAAACTAGCTTGAAATTATTACCCGTCCAGATCACATTCAAGGAAAGTCACTCGAAATCGGTATATTCTACTCAGACACGTCCTTTACGAGACACGCTTACATCACCAGATAAACTGGCTTGAAATTATTACCCGTCCAGGACATGTCCTTTCGACTAATGACTTTAGCTATCGTCAATTCATTGGTTAAGTCTGAGTCACGATCTCATGCTATGCCAAAATCCTTTTTCATCCATTCGCTCCCCCTCAATATGTGCATCGATATACGAAAGAGTTTAGCACATATGGGAGAGCCTACACTTAAATCCAAAACATCAGATTTTCATCAGGTTTCATATTTTAATCACATTCTCTCCCCCGATAAAAAATTTCAAACCTTTTTAGATTTGTGATCCCAATTGATTTAAATAATTTAGAAAACATGGGAGAAAATATGGTCAGGTTTAACATGTTCTGATGATGAGACATACTTTGCTCCCTCTTAATCTAAGAGGGAGATTCACTGCTTATTATGCGCAATTTGACAATTATGACACAAATGATATTGACCTTTTTGCACAGATGATGTAATCACCCGCTTTTTTGAGTTAGTAGTCAACATCAATTATCCATCCACCAACAAATCTTTCGCAAATGTAGTTGATCCCCACTTAGCGAGACCAAAATAGATGAATGGTGGTGGTGGTGGTGAAAGTGTTGTTGTTGTTGTTGTTGCCGCCGACGTTGTTGTTGTGGTGAATTCTGAGCCAATCAATAGAGTTTGAGCATTTGATCAAATGGTTAGAATGGGAACTGGCACATTCATTTTGGCTATGGAATCTGCTTAAGAATATCAACACAGATATACATGCATACAGACACACTATTCCTTAATAGCTACCCTTCAGCAGCTTGCCACATTATTATACCAAATTCATTTAATCAAACCACAGTCAGGAAATACGTCAAACTACTATCTAGCATGAAGAGCAATCAGCAATCATGAACATGGCAATTCACTCATATTTCATCATTCAATTCAGGACCTTAGGGACAAGATTCTAACATGATAACTATATACCTAAGCGAATCCTGAGAACATATGCACTATATCAACAACAATTAAGCCGCAATCGACTAACAAATGTCAAACAACATTTGAAACTCATTCATTCAGATCATACAAATGTCAGTGGAGTATTCAAGAACATCAAACACGATGGGTTTTCTAACTTCTTTTAGATTTTGAGTTTTAAAGTATTTGGGGATTAAACGAGGATTCCAAAGTAACACAAATGAACCTTCTAGATATATAAAGCTAGGAAACTATAAGCACATTGCACATAATGTCCTAAACTTTCTAACAATTAACACATTTGGCCATTTGATATAAGTTTTAGTAAGATCCTCTTCAACTAATACCCCATTAACTGCAAAACCTTTTCTAACAATTATGAGTTAACCAAGAAACCCGTTTGATGAAATAAAATTTGAAATCACTCTCCCCCTCAATCATTGACCCATATTCTAGTTAAAGGGCTATAGTCATTGATTGAGTGACAAATTTTATTCACAATCCAAGTCTAAAAGAATTTCAAACAACACGTAACCACCAAGTGTCTCACAAATAGTTTTCAGAAGAATCATAGAAAGAAAACTATTTGCATACAAAGAAGATTTCTCTTCTTTTACAAGAAATGATGCACTGAAATGTACATCAAATCAGGGATGCACAGATATGAAGTAATCCATGCCCGGATGAACTTCACCCGTTGTTAGGAACAACCATCTTTTAGCCGATGTGCTTTCCTCATTTTGAAGCGCGGGTTGCTATCTAAAGTAATAGCAAGCCATTTAGACATGTTTTAACCATCCATTTTAACTTCTGCTCGAGCTTCATTTAAAGACTCGTGCCCTTATTGAATGACATTTCTAAGTCCGTAAATGTTATCGAAAAACAGAAGACATGCCTAGGTGAAACTATTTTTGGTATTTTCTAATTTTTTTTAATTTTTATGGGTTTTCTGGTTTTACGTTTCTCTATTTACAATTAGCAAGAATTCTATATAACTATTTAACAAAAGGGATAAGATATGAAAAAGAATGAAAGAAGCAAAATATATACAAGGATACAAACCAGAAACCATTACTCCTCAGCATACTGAATCTTCTCCGCATTCATCACTTGACTTGCTGAAGAGCAATGTGAGCACTTTTAATCAGGGATTGATTCTGGCTTATCACTCTCCCCGAATTAGTGCTCTCCCCCAATCTGACAACCTTTCTTGATGAACACCCATAATAGGAAGAAGAAGAAGACTTTGGATGAACACCCATAATAAGAAGAAGTCTTTTGGTAATCAAATGCATGCCTTCATTAGTTTTCTAACACATAGCGGAGAATGTAGAGAAGACTGTAGACTCGACCTTCTTCAAGATTGCCCAATATGGAGGAACAGACTACCAACCGCCTTCATCTCACCAAATGCCTTCTAGTAATCTTACATGTAACCCATCAACCCGCAGCATACACATGAGACGATAACACACAGCAGAGAATGTAGAGTAGACTGACGACTCGACCTTCTTCAGTCTTGAGTATAACACCAAAGTAACAAGTTGAACCACTAATCATCTATAGTATATATCCATCCTTGGATATTAAGCCCTGATCACGTGAACCTGTTGTACATCCTTGATGTACACATTCTATCTCCCCTGATGGTTACGATTAATCAGCCCATGACGTAACAGTGAAATGTTAATACCAAGGTGACAAGTTGAACCACTGATCATCTCTGCGGCTTTTCAACACCGGAATACACGATTAAGCTCGATCATGTGAAACTTTTATGCGACCTTGGTGTACACATTTCTCTCCCCCATGATGGTTACGATTAAACGGAATCATCATCATTATGTGTACATGTAGCCTTATGACATATACATGAAGCATTGACTAGAAGCCCTTTGATACTGATTGAACCAGCCCGTGAGAAGATGTCGATTAGCATTCCATGACCATGTTCTTCAACACCTTGATAGACGGAAGAAGTAGTGTTGGAGAAACATGGTTTGTACGACTCCTGAACTGACGTATTCAAGAGTCGTATGACCATTTCTCAATCATCAATCAACATGTAGAGTCATATTCACCCTTTCCCCCCCTCAAAAATTGCATATGCCTGCCAACTGCAATTTTTGATGATTGACCAAGTGAATATGAATACCATCAACTGTAAGTAGCTCCACTTGACGGTTCTTGAAGACTGACATGTTGTTTATTCACCCTTTCCCCCCCTCAAAAATTGCATATGCCTGTCAACTGCAATTTTTGGTTGAATATGTGAATAAAAGTATACTCCAATATGCGCCGATCCACTTGAAGACTGAATAAGCACGGAAAGAGCATGATACTTGTTGACGAGAATGGCCATAACTAAGAAGATTCCTCTTCTTTTGAAGATAAAGTGCACTCAAGCGTACACTTTTCTTTTCCTTGAAGAACGAGGCCTGAACTGAGGTATTCAGACGTCATTATGTTGAAGAGCGAGGCCTGCACTGACTTGTACAGACGTCATAATGTTGAAGAGAGAGGCCTGTACTGACGTGTACAGACGTCATAATCTCTCTCTTTACTACTTATTTCATCTAACTCGTTATCAACCCCATTATCATTTGTCGGCTTGAAATCGTGACCACTGATGGAGAAAAACCCAATATGATGAACTTGAGCCTGAAGTAACATAACCCGAACTTGTGACTTAAACTTGTACTAATGCAAGACAAAGAGCGGTGCAGAGACTTCGTGCAACATCGAATCCCTAAGTACTCTATACTCTTCAACCAACCAACCATCAAGTATACGACGTACATCACCTCTTGGATATCCACAACTTCGTGTGACACTGAGCACTACAACGTGACTCCTTAAAGTGATAGTTATTTTGTAAAAGAGAGAAAGAAAAAATAACTAGATACCCAAGTCCTCGTCATTGTAAATGTTGAAAGCTCGAACAAGGATCTCGAAGAATCTTCATCCAACCTCCCCGATATCTTCAGATACTAAGTACACGCACCCATGAAATTTCACTTCAGCCTCAAATAAATAATACCGAACTAACCCCGTAGTCACATCTTGTCGATTAAATGCCTCGATCCAGCCATTTGTGATGTAATAGCTGAACTTTGATAATGGTTTTAACCCGATCATGGTCAATAGCGCATAGCTCATCATCACGGGATTTTACAAATCTATGATTTAAACCGAGAAATAAGTTCTTTCGCGGGATTTTACAAAACCAAGAAGAAACCGTGAGACAGTAATAGATTGAATGTGGCATGACTGATTTGGATTTTGTGAACATCAGTTTGGGTTAAGAATATCTTGAGAATTACAGATCACATCACACCTTTTAAAATCTTTGTCCAACTAACCAACCTCGAACACAAACCACTTGTGATCACTTGATGAAGGAAACCCATATACCAATCTTGCAAATGAAGTAGAATTACTCAAATTTGTTACCTAAGCTTGCATTGTTGTTGGAAGAACGGTGTTAAGTCTTTAAGTGCTTAATGTTATCCTGACAAAGTATGAGACTTTCATCACCTCTTGCGATTATCCACAACGTCTTCTACGTGTGACACTGAGTACTACAATTTATCTCCTTTAAGTGATAGTTTACCAGGTCTTCAACCATCCACCCCGACTTCTGGAAACTAGATAACCCAAGTCTTCAACTTACATCATAAGCACGAGCAAGTTATCATTGAAATCATGCATCCAACCATCCCCGATTTCAAGATAAAATAGGTAGACTCTTTCGTGAAATCTAACTTCACTCTCAAGCAAGGAATACCAAATTAACTTCATGATCATTTTGTGCGGTTGAATAGTCAGAGGGAGAAGAAACACGCGCTAATTCTTAGCAGTGCCCAAGATTCATAGTCAGTCCTATCAAACAAAGCTGTCTGACCCAACTACTTGGATGTAATCAGGTGCAGTTCATGGAATAGTTGTCGTACTGTGTACAGGATTTTACAGTTCTTGAGATTTAACCAAGAAATAAATTCAGGAACAAACTGCACAACAGTAAGTATCAGACCGCTGAAATCTTAGACAAATCGCTAAACCCCAAACCGTTGAAAGCTAAACCACTGAAACTGGAACTGCTAATATTCAAACCTTTGGAGACTGACCCACTGAATCCTGAATCACTACGATCTGACCCGCTGAAACCGGAACTGCTAAGATTCAAACCGCTGGAGACTGAACCGATACAATCTGACCCGCTGTAACCGGTACCGCTAAGATTCACATTGCTGGAAACAGAACCGCTAGGCAACTCGCGCTAATTCTCCCCCTCAAAAAGGGCATGAAATGACCTTTTTGCCAAAGTTGAGAGTCCGTGATGTTTGTGAATTTGACAAGCACAATACAGATACATGGAAAGAGACACATAAAACTGCTGCAAAGAAGATGGTGATAAAGACTCGCTTGTAGTAACCCCTCGTTTGTCTCCTCATCAATGGTTTAGCAGATTAACATTCCCGGAAGCTCATAATATGCCAACACCGCTTGATGAGATATGTTTAACTATGGAATGTGTACCGGGTTAGAACGCGTCTCTGAACAAACCACCTCTCGTCTTTAAGTCTGACCACCTCTTGAGAAGATCTTGTACAACAATCTCATTAGAAGCATGAGAACAACAATCACTTGATGAAGCTTGATAAGGAACAAGTCCGCGACTTATACTTGCACTAAAATCGTGATTTAGAACCTATATTGAGCACAACAACGTAACTCCTTTAAATATAGGTAGTGATATATACCCAACCTTCCATCCTTTATTGTATATATCCACTTCATGAACATCCAAGTCTAATCACCTTAATCACCTTGAATTGCAAATTGTGATTTAGAACCTATATTGAGCACAACAATGTAACTCCTTTAAATATAGGTAGTGATATATACCCAACCTTTCATCCTTTATTGTATATATCCACTTCTTGAACATCCAAGTCTAATCACCCTAAATATGCTCGAGCAAGGGTCATCAAACATCGTGCATCCATCCACCCCGAGATTTTTGTGACACTAAGTACACCAACCCGTGAATTAACAAACCAACCAAGTCACCATAATTTCCCAGTTCCTGCCGATCTCGAAGAACAAACTTATCCCGAAAAATTGGTCAAACCCTGTAATTTTTTATTGTGTCTAAATCCAAGTCCAGCCTACTTGTCCAATATTGATTCCACGGGATTTCACAGCCCTTGAGATTTAAACCGAGAAATCGAATCTTTCGCGGGATTTTCTAAAACCAATCAAGAGAAACCGTGAAGTCAACAAGGTCAACCAAGAGTGAAGTGCAATACTGATCTTCGAAATTTAAGTTAAAGAAGTCAAATGTCAACTTGATCAAATTGTAATTAGTCAAGTCAAAATTTGTCAAATTGCAACAAGTCAAATTGCAATCAACCAAATCGCAATAAGTCAAATCGCAAGTGTCAACTCGCAACGTCAAATTGCAACTGGTCAAATCGCAATCAGTCAAGTCGCAACAAATCAAATAGCAACTTGTCAATTTGCAGTTAATCAAATCCACTTTGTCAACTATAACTCATATCGCAAAGATCGAATTGCAGGCTCACTCAAATCGTAGACCTCAATAGGACACTGCTGCCTAATTCACAACTCTATAATCATGAAGACATTCTTGTACCCGCATACTAGCCGTGACGTGTGTATCCTTGTGAGATTATGCAGGTTCTAACACACCACTCTCTTTCGCTAAATAATAAAGACTAGCATAACTTTGTATATCCCAAAAGAAATCCAGTTAGTGCAATTCTTGTGTGTTATCATTTTGGTAACAAATATTAAGCCCCAAATCCAATCCGCCAAATGAAACACTTGGTTCAATTTGAGAGCCCAAATTCGATCCACACTCATATTAAAACCCGGTCCAAACAAATAATCACAATTCTATCCACCATTAAAATGGTTATAGCCTATTCAACCTAATATATCTCACAATAATCAAACCCTGATCACCCTTTTCATTTAACTTCGCCCCTCATCTCCTTTTAACTGCCTCTCACCTAACTCACAGAAAGAATCACCAAAACAACTCACAGATCCGATATAATCGTCTCAATACATCTCCATCATCATCCGAATAATCTAATAGAACAACCTAATATCAGATTATTCATCAAAAGCAACCAATAAACTCAGTCGATAATGATCGTGGTGTTGGGAATAAAATGTTCAAGTCAAAGAGCCTGGCAAAGATGTCAAAGAGCCTGCTAGTTGATTTTGAAGTGTATAAAGATGTTCTACCAGTACCTTCTGGGTAGAAGGTACTGCTAGTTGATGAAGAGCCTGCCAAGCTTATGTCAAGTCGATTAGATATTTTGTAATAGATATTTAGTTGAATTATTAGTCTTTGTACATTGTTATACGTTATGTAGAAGTAGTTTAGTCTTCTGTGGTGTACAGAAGAATATTGCAGAGTTGTACATTGGTAGTTGTATTTAATTGTAGGCGCTAAAATAGTCAAAGTATAGTATTATATTCAACCACTTGAACAACTTGTAATAAGGTGTCCTTATCTTATAAAAGGATACCTTAGTCACACTTCATGCATGCATCTTTCCAACCATTAACCAAAACCGAACTATCTCTCAAGTAACTTAGTTACTCAACTCACAAATCCTTTTACAATCTTAGATTCAAGATTACTTTGTAATCCCGGTGATATTTAGATCATCCGTATTATTCCATCAATAATATTGAATCGTTTTGTGTTAACCAAAGTTGTGTTCCTTGTTCATTACAAACTCTCGTTTACATAACTCACCACCTTTGTGTTCTTTTAAGTGTGTTGTAGTAGATTCCGCATGCTAAACACATTCATACATAAATATCTCTCAAACACATTACTAAGATTCACATCCCAAGTGTTTGCAAAACCTTTCCACAAGTGGTATCAGAGCTAGGTTTGATATTTACTAATTTAAAAGAACAATGGATGTTGAACATATTCAAACAAATGTTGCAGCTAAACTTCCATTACTTAAGCAAAATGAGTTTGAAATGTGGCGACTAAGGGTAGAACAATACTTTCAAGTGCAGGACTATGCACTTTGGGAGATCATTGAAGGAGGCAACTCATTTAAACCCTCAATCACCACTACAACTGTAAATGATGCTCTTGTAACACAAATACAAGACCAACCAACAAATGCAGATGAAAGAATTCAGAAGCGAAATGATCTAAAAGCAAGGAGTATGTTACTGATGACTATTCCAAAAGATCAGCTTTTGATCTTTAACAAATACAAAGATGCCAAAACCCTTTTTGAAGCTATTGTGGCTAGATTTGGTGGTAATGATGCTACCAAGAAAACACAGAAAACACTTCTCAAACAGCAATTTGAGAACTTCACAGCCACAACCAATGAGTCTTTGGACAGTATGTTCAATAGACTTCAGAAGCTTTCAAGTCAGTTAGCCATCCATGAAGTGATGATAACTCAAGAAGACCTAAACTCTAATTTTCTTAGGAGTTTACCTTCAGAATGGTCTATGCATGTCATTGTCTGGAAGAACAAGCCAGATATTGATCAGATGAGTCTTAATGATCTCTACAACAATTTCAAAATAGTAGAGCATGAAGTAAAGAAGACTACTGGGTCAATCTCAGGAAATATGGCATTTGTTTCATCTCCAAGCATCTCAAAGGTTGACAATGAAGAAAAAGGTGGCAGAGAAGAAGGTACTGCCAACACAACCTTTGGTACTGCTAGTACTTCTAGTAATACCAAAACCATTTTAGATGAAACAATAGGGTGTGCTTTTCTTACATCTCAACACAATGGGTCCATATTAACATTTGAAGATCTTCAAGAGATTCATCCTGATGATCTTGAAGAGATGGACATAAAGTGGCAACTTTCACTTTTGAGCATTAGAGCTAAGAAGTTGTTGATGAGAACTAGCAAGAAGATAATGATAAATGGAAATGAGCCTGCTGGCTATGATAAGTCAAAAGTGGAGTGTTACAACTGCCACATGAAGGGTCACTACTCTAGAGAGTGTAGAAGACCTAAGAAGCAGGATGACAAGGGTAGAGAGTTTGACAACAGGAATAAAGGAAGTTTTGAGAAGAAAGGAAGCTTTGAAAGCAAGAGTAAGGTTGTTGAAGTTGCTGAGCCAAAAGCAATGGTTGCTATTGATGGCATGGGTTTTGATTGGAGTTTCATGGGTGAAGATGAGTCAACTTCTGATGAATTGGCTTTGATGGCATTCTCCACTCCTGAGGTACAAACTATCAACTGTTCTAATAATTGTGAATTTCTTAAAGAATTAGAAGTTATAAGAAAATCTTATGATGCTCTGACATTAGAACATAGTAAAACCAATCAAACTTTAGTCAACTATAAGTGTGGTATGGCCAAGCTTGAAAAACAAATCATTCACTATAGAGAAAATGAACTCACCTTTACTGATGCTAAAGCTGCTCTTAATAGACAAATATTTTTGAAAGATTCAGAAATAGAAATGTTAAGGACTGAGTGTACTAAAGTGACATTGGCTAGAGATAATATTCAACTGACTGTTACTAAATTGGAAATTGCTTCTGAATGCACTAGAAGCATAGTTGAAAATCAGATGAATAAGAGAATAAAATCAGGGATAGGATACAATGAATGTCCACCTCCTTATAGAGGAATTCCTTGTCCCCCAGGATCAGATCTTGCTGAATCAGGTTTGCATGAAATCATTAACAAACCATTAGCTAAACCTGTAGAGAAGAGTGAACCTTCTGAGAGTGCTAAGATTGCCTCACTCTCTAAGGTGCTCACTGATAAGAAACCAGATATTCTAATCATTGAAGATTGGGTATCTGATGATGATGAAGATGAGACTATTCCTATCAAAGGAAACAAAGTAGGACCAATCAGTCCTAAGAGAGTAGAAATTAAGGCTAAGTCTAAAGCTGTTTTGAAAACAGTTGAAAGTTGTAAAAAATATAATAACAAACCTAGGGGAAGCCAAAGAAATTGGAACAACCTTAAGTCACAACAACTAGGTGATGACTTTGTCATGTACAATAAGGCTTGTTATTACTGTGGTAGCTTTAATCATCTTCATACTTATTGTAATAAATGGGTTTCTGGGAGTAAAACAAAGTCTAAAACAAATGTTACTCACCCCAGAAAAAGTTTTGTCAAGTCTAACACCACAAAAGTAAACATACTGTTAGACAAAATAAGCCTGTTATTGCAAAACCAACTGATAAGGGTACAAGAAACACTTTCAAACATGTACCAAAAGTTGAGAATAGTCCTATTCAAAAGAAATCTGTGGTCAAAACTCAAATTTGGAAACCAAAAACCAAAGGTCTCTGCTAGACCAAATGGTACTGCCAAAATTGGTACAAATAGACCAAAGACCACACATTGGATTAAAAGGGAAAGTGTTGTTAAGTCCTCAGCATGTTGGATATGGAAACCAATCCAATCAAAAGGTGCATCAACAATCCTGAAAAGGTTTGATTTCATTGATGCAAGAGGCAAACCCAAGTCTGTCATGGCTTGGGTACCCCAAGGAAACTAATATGTTTATTCATGTGAAGGAACATTCATCTGATATTGGAGATCAAGGATATGTTGATAGTGGATGTTCAAGACACATGACAGGCAACATGTCATTCCTCTCAGACTTCAAAACATTTGATGGAGGATATGTTACCTTTGGGGGAGGAATAAAAGGAAAGATCACTGGTAAAGGTACTATCAAAACCAGTAAACTAGATTTTGAAAATGTGTATTTTGTGAAAGAACTTCAGTTTAATCTTCTTAGTGTCTCACAAATGTGTGACAAAAGGAACAATGTTCTATTTACTGACAATGAATGTATGGTTCTTTCTTCTGATTTTAAGATGCCTGATGAGAGTCAGATCCTTCTTAAAATACCAAAAAGGAACAATATGTACAGTGTCAATTTAAAGAACATTGATCCTAAGGAGAGTCTAACTTGTTTGGTAGCAAAAGCCTCATTGGATGAATCTATGCTTTGGCATAGAAGGCTTGGTCATGTAAACTTTAAAACAATCAACACAATTGCAAAATATGATTTAGTAAGAGGTTTACCCAAAAAGATTTTCCAAAACGACCAAACCTGTGTTGATTGTCTAAAAGGCAAACAACATAGAGCTTCTTGTAAGCCCAAGACCCAAAACTCTATTTCTCAGGCTTTATATATGCTTCATATGGATCTCTTTGGTCCTACTAATGTGTGTAGCTTGAATGGGAAAAGATATTGTTTGGTTGTTACTGATGACTATAGCAGATTCTCTTGGGTTTTCTTTTTAAGATCTAAACATGAAACTAGTGAGATTCTTAAAACTTATATCACTGAGGTAGAAAACCAATCTGATAAGAAAGTCAAAGTCATCAGGTGTGACAATGGGACAGAGTTCAAGAATAGAGTTATGGATGACTTTTGCAAGGAAAAAGGGATAAAAAGGGAATTTAGTGTAGCTAGAACCCCACAGCAAAATGGAGTAGCAGAAAGAAAGAATAGAACACTTATAGAGACTGCTAGAACTATGTTAGTAGACTCTAAGTTGCCTATTTCATTTTGGGCTGAAGCAGTAGGTACTGCTTGTTATGTACAAAACAGGGTTCTTGTGACAAAGCCACATAGAAAGACACCTTATGAACTTTTCTTTGGTAGAACACCGTCTTTAAGTTTTATGAGACCTTTTGGTTGTCATGTCACTATTCTAAATACCAAAGATCATTTAGGCAAGTTTGATGGAAAAGCAGATGTAGGCTATTTGATAGGGTATTCCTTGCAGAGTAAGGCCTATAGAGTGTTTAACACTTGCACTAGGCTAGTGGAAGAGAATCTTCACATAGAGTTTCAAGAGAAACTAGCAAATGTGAAAGGAATTGGACCAGATTGGATGTTTGATATTGATAGGCTTTCAGAATCTATGAATTATGTGCCTGTTTCAGGTACAAATACTAATGATAATGCAGGTTTTGAAGAAAATGTTGAAACACCTAAAGATCAAGATTTCATCTGGATGCCAATTTGGAAAAATTTGGATCTATCTTCAAGTCAAGAAGGACCTTCAAACACAACAAATGAAGGCAATGAAGATGATCAAGGAACTCAGAATCAAGAGAATCAAGAAAGTGGTGCTAATGACAATGGTACTGCTAGTTCAACAGATGGTCCTGCTAGTTCAAGTGTTGATACTGCTGAGCCATTGAATGTTCAAATACATGATTCTTTACCAGAAGAGGTGGGGATTAGTAATCTTCCATCTAACTATGAAGTTCCTAAAACACCAAACACTAGAATTCTCAAAGATCACTCAACTGATGATGTGATTGGTAGCATAAATTCTGGTGTTAGAACAAGATCTCAAGTTGGTTTATCTCAAGTCTTATCTTCAGATGAAGAAGGGTTTATCTCCTCTATTTATGAAGAAAAGAATCATGATATTTCCAATATATGCCTGTTTTCATGTTTTCTATCTCAGGCTGAACCCAAAAACATAAACAAAGCTTTAGATGATGCAAGTTGGGTGGAAGCAATGCAAGAAGAGCTTCTCCAATTCAAGATTCAGAAGGTTTGGATATTGGTTGATTTGCCCAAAGGTCATAGGGCAATTGGAACCAAATGGGTTTTCAGAAACAAGAAAGATGAAAGGGGTATAGTGATCAGAAATAAAGCAAGATTGGTAGCTCAAGGATATACTCAAGAAGAAGGGGTAGATTATGAAGAAGTGTTTGCTCCAGTTGCAAGACTTGAAGCAATTAGGCTTTTCTTGGCCTATGCTTCATTCATAGGCTTCACTGTCTATCAAATGGATGTTAAGAGTGCATTTTTATATGGTGAAATTGAAGAACCAGTATATGTCTCTCAACCTCCAGGCTTCATTGATGCAGAGTATCCAGACAAAGTTTATAAGGTTACCAAGGCTCTTTATGGCCTACACCAAGCTCCTAGGGCATGGTATGAAACATTGGCTTGTTTTCTACTAGAAAGTGGATTCCAAAGAGGCAGGATTGATCCAACTTTGTTCATCAAAAGAACAAAGAAAGACATCTTGCTAGTACAGATTTATGTTGATGACATTATCTTTGGATCAACAAACCAAGACTTGTGTGTAGAATTTGAAAAACTTATGCATAATAAGTTTGAAATGAGTTCCATGGGGGAACTTACTTTCTTTTTGGGTCTCCAAGTGAAACAATCCAAAGAAGGCATATTTATCAGCCAAGATAAGTATGTAGCAGAGATCCTAAGGAAATTTAATTTTGCTGATTCTAAGGTTGCAAGTACACCAATGGATCCAGACAAAGGGCTACTCAAGGATGCTGAAGGAGAAGATATGGATTTGCACAATTATAGGTCAATGATTGGGTCTTTGATGTACCTTACATCATCAAGACCAGATATCATGTGCTCAGTATGTGTATGTGCAAGGTTTCAAATACATCCCAAAATCTCTCATCTAACAGCAGTCAAAAGAATCTTTAGATATCTCAAGGGTCAACCTAGGTTGGGTCTTTGGTATCCAAGGGAATCATCTTTTGAATTGGTGGCTTATTCGGATAGTGACTATGCTGGTGCAACTCTAGACAGAAAATCCACAACTGGTGGATGTCAATTTCTTGGTTGCAGACTCATCTCTTGGTAATGCAAGAAACAAACAATGGTGGCCAACTCTACAACTGAAGCAGAATATGTTGCTGCTGCAAGTTGTTGTGGGCAAGTTCTTTGGATCCAAAATCAAATGCTTGACTATGGGTACAATTTTCTTAACACCATTATTTATATTGACAATAGCAGTACTATATGTATCATTAAAAACCCAGTTCAACACTCAAAAACAAAACACATTGAAATCAGACACCATTTCATAAGGGATTGCAATGAGAAAAGGTTAATTCAAGTTGTTAAAATTGATTCTGAAAAGAATTATGCAGACCTTCTCACCAAAGCTTTTGATTTAGGTAGATTCAAATATCTTGTAGGAGGTATTGGAATGATAAATCTTTGAAAAACATGTGTTTTTGTATATAAAATTAACTGATATTGGATTTTAAACATGGTACTGCTAGTTAGTCAATAGGTACTGTCAATTCATAATTGGTCCTGCTAGTATATAATTTGCTATGTTTTGTTCATATTGATACTTAAATGTTTAAAATGCTATAGATCAAGTGCTTTACACTTTGTTCTTTTGGTTTGCAACTAACACATTTCAGGTTGATAACAAAACAAGAGTGCTTCCAAACAAAAAGGGGCAACAAAAGTTATATTAATTTCAGGGGAGATAACAATCTCAGGGGAGGATATGATAGCCCAGAATGGAAGAGAAACCAATTTATGAAACAAAAAGACAAGAGCATACAAGATGATGCAGAGTTGAAAAAGAGAAAGTTAGATCACATATCTAGAAGGGATGAAGCATTTATAAAGGAGAAAGTTCTATCTAGATCAAACTAAGGAAAGTTTCAACTCAAAGGCATGCTATTAGATGATTTCACTTGTTGAACCAATCATCCAAGATACACAGCATCATTGCCTTTTCAATTTCCTCCATCCAAGGAAATTGCACCATCTTTAGGCCAATATGGCTTTTGGTATTCAGTTCACCAAGTTTTTACAAACTTAAGAGCTGGCTAGTCCTTAAGCAAACGGCTTTTGGTAAAGACACATCAAATCCGTTGATGGTTGATAGTTTACCAAAAACTATATGGTTGTTAACTAACCATACTTAATTGTAAATAGTTAGCTAGTCCTTAAGCAAACGGCTTTTGGTAAAGACAACTCAAATACGTTAATAGCTGGTAGTTTGCTAAAAACTATAAGGGATTTTTATAAAACTTTCAAAGGTACTGGTAGTTCAAAAATTGGTACTGCTAGAGTAAAATGGTACTGCTAGATAGCCGTTGAGCCTGTCAGAAAAAGTTTTAGCCGTTGGGCCTGGTAGTTAAAATTAGCCGTTGGGGTAGTTATGTAAATTACTGATGATTATATTATATTATATTTTACATATAAAAGATCTTTTTTAACCGCCTTTTCATTTACTTATTATAATCTTTCTTATTGTCGGTTAAAAGTAATTCTCACAAATCATCTTTCATCAGTCCTTATCATAATTCACATACACCTTTCATCTTCTACCAGTACTACCAACAAATCCCACCATCATATTCAAAATTTTCATTATGGATTCCACAATTGTTCTAAACTTTGTCCAACGTCACAATCAATTAGCATTTTTGGAGAAGTCAGAGGATAATGCCTCATTTCATCAAGTAGTGGACTTTTTAAATAACTCCTACATCAGGTTTGCTTTACTAGTCAATCCCACTATTTATGAAACTCAAATTTCACAATTTTGGAAAACAGCTAAAATTGTAACTTCTGAAAATGGGGAACAAAGAATTAAGGCCAAAGTGGATGGTAAACATTTGACTCTTACTGAGTCATCCATAAGAAGACATCTTCATTTGGATGATTCTGATGGTATTAGTCAGTTGCCAGATACTGAGATTTTTGAAAATTTGGAAAGAATGGGGTATCATGCTGAGTCTAACAAACTCACTTTTCTGAAAAAGCATCTTACTCCACAATGGAGATTTTTGATTCACACAATCCTTCATTGTTTGAGCCAGAAGAAAACCTCTTGGAGCAATTTAGTGGAAACATGGCTTCTGCTCTCATCTGCTTGGCTACAAACAGAAAATACAATTTTTCAAAACATATTTTTGAAGGATTGATTATAAAATGTGAAAAGTGAAACAAAGTTTTTGATGTATCCAAGATTTATTGGATGCATCATTCAAAATTAAAACATTTGTTACTTCCCACAGACTCAATTTATGAAACACCAAAACTTTCTCACAAAGTATTTTCAAATATGAGAATTGGTTTTAGAGGGGAAGATATACCACTATTTGATGAAATGTTACCACAACATCAAGAAGAACCAACACCATCAGCTGAATCACCATCATCTAGTTCTTCAACTGGTTACATCTCACCAACACATCAAACATCACCAATACCATCTCCAGTACCATCAGCAACACCACCAACATCATCACATCATGTAACACCACCCCAATCACCTCAGACAATGCAAGAACTAAAACAGAAGGTGAAGTTCTTAGAAGATGCTCTTAAAAGTCAAAGCAAGAAATTTTCTGAGATCAACATCAAATTAGTCAAGAGGGTAAAGAAATTGGAGGGTGAAATGAAGAAGCTAAAGGGTAAAAGATCTGCAAAGGTTGTTTTATCTGGTTCTTCAAAATCAGATGCTGATAGGTTAGGTCACTCTTCCAAAAAGGGGAGGATGGATAGTTCTGAAGATGAGGAAGAGGCTCAATTTGAATTCCATGAAGGAAATCAAGCTTATGATGAAGAGCCTGCTGTGCGCTGGGCCAGAGCAAGAGCCTGCTAGGATAGAGAGGCTATTGGCTATGGAGTACAAAGGGTCTGCTGAGAAAGTGTACAAGAGAAAGAGGGGTTTAGAGCCTCAAGGGAATTTGTTTGTTCAAGGGAGGATTTTTGCTGCTGATGAGCAATCTTCTGCTCCATCACAAGAACCAACTCCAAAGGATAAGGGCAAAAGCATTATGATTGAAGATGAGCCTAAGTCCAAGAAGTTGAAAAGAACACAGCAAATTCAGATGGCTTTAGGAGAAGAAGAGGCCAAAAGGGTTATGAAGAAGAACTGAAAGCACTTGAAGCTTCAAGAATGCTTGCAGTAATGAAAGAGCAGAAAAATGCTGAAGATGCTGCTCAGACACTTCTTGATACTCAAATTGCTCAAGAAACCTTTGATGCACAAATGTAATGGATTATTGCTAATGATCCGATTGTGAAAGGACCAAGCTTCAATGATAGTAAATGACAAGAATCTAAATTCTGATGAGAAGACAACAACACTTGAATCTTTTATCAACAAGAAGTATAAAGAAGCAGCTCTGGCTGACATTTTTGAAAAGATGAAAGAAAGTGAGAAAAGAGGTTTTAAGGTGGGCAAATCATGGAAAGATCAAGTGACATTTTATGAAGAGATTTCTAAAAGGTCAAGCAAATTGGACTGATTATCAACTAAAGAAGAAATCTAATGATGAAATCTACTACTTGTATCTTCAAGCCTACAAAAGTCTTTACTACAAAGTTCCATCTGATGCAAAGCCCTCAATGAAGAAGAAGGATGCTCAGAAGAAAGAAGTAGCAAAATTGGATTCTCAGCAAGTAAGTAAGATGTTAATTACTTTGCCAACTATCATCCATGCTGATCCAATTAGCTGTAGACGCCCTATTATTGACTGGGAAGTAAACCATGATAGATTAGGAAAATCATGTAAAATAATAAGGGTTGGGGGTCAATCTGCTAGCTTTAAGAATTTTGAAAATCTAGTTAGAGCATTTGACAGAGTAGACTTGGAAGAATTGTGGAATCTAGTGCAGATTAGGCTAGAACAACTTCTAGTACTGATGCTAAGGAACAGGAACTATGGGTAGAATTCAATAGGATGTTTGATCCTGATCCCAAAGATGTTCATTGGAAATTTCCCTATTATGATCCTTCAACAACATGGGAATTTCTAAGCCTTAGCAGTATTCATCATCTTTACACATCAAGTAGGATTGAACTCTTTATGTTGGCTGAGAAAGAGTATCCACCTTAGTTATGAAGTGCTTAAAACTATGATCTCTAAGAGATTAAGATGTGACAAAGATGATGAGAAATCAGAAATTGTTCAAAGTTTGCTGAGGAGCATATTTGAGCAATGTGAAAGAAAAAGGAAGAACAGAGAGTGAAGGTTTTTGGAAGAGTTCCCTCAAATCCTCAAGGTATGTATTTTATTCATCAGAAACTTGTGTATTTTAATGGAAATAACAAGTTTAGGGGAGGATTGTTGGGAATAAAATGTTCAAGTCAAAGAGCCTGCCAAAGATGTCAAAGAGCCTGCTAGTTGATTTTGAAGTGTATAAAGATGTTCTACCAGTACCTTCTGGGTAGAAGGTACTGCTAGTTGATGAAGAGCCTGCCAAGCTTATGTCAAGTCGATTAGATATTTTGTAATAGATATTTAGTTGAATTATTAGTCTTTGTACATTGTTATACGTTATGTAGAAGTAGTTTAGTCTTCTGTGGTGTACAGAAGAATATTGCAGAGTTGTACATTGGTAGTTGTATTTAATTGTAGGCGCTAAAATAGTCAAAGTATAGTATTATATTCAACCACTTGAATAACTTGTAATAAGGTGTCCTTATCTTATAAAAGGATACCTTAGTCACACTTCATGCATACATCTTTCCAACCATTAACCAAAACCGAACTATCTCTCAAGTAACTTAGTTACTCAACTCACAAATCCTTTTACAATCTTAGATTCAAGATTACTTTGTAATCCCGGTGATATTTAGATCATCCGTATTATTCCATCAATAATATTGAATCGTTTTGTGTTAACCAAAGTTGTGTTCCTTGTTCATTACAAACTCTCGTTTACATAACTCACCACCTTTGTGTTCTTTTAAGTGTGTTGTAGTAGATTCCACATGCTAAACACATTCATACATAAATATCTCGCAAACACATTACTAAGATTCACATCCCAAGTGTTTGCAAAACCTTTCCACACGTGGCACCATCAAAAAACACACGAATAAAATGTAGAAACACACGGATCAAGAACCCAATAATAACACAGGACGTTTTATCTTCAAGATCATCTCTTGGGTCTCGGGTAGGTGCATGTTGTGGTTTCTTTTGCTATTAGTCTTGAGTGTCTTTGAGTGAGACTAGAAAAGTATACAACCTTATTTCGTGATCATGTATTTTTCTGATGTCGAGTCTTGTTGTGTAAGTGATGGATTATAGATGAAAGTTGATTGGGTGATTACATATAAGTGAGGGTTATGGTTGTTGTTAGATTATTTGTTGATATTGGCGGGTTTGTATCTGACTTTGGCTGTTATGTAGTTTTAAGCGTAGTTGTTGATTTGGATTTGTTGTATATGGCTTCCGTTATTGTTGTAAGGTTGTTTGTTTGGTCAGGTTATGGTAATGAGTCGATATGTCCTTCTTCATCTCCTTTCTTACTTTTATCGTTTTGAGTACTTTGAATTTTCTTGACAAGTCAACTGTGGTAAACCGCCAGCCAATAAAACGCCAGTCAGTAAACCGCTGCAGTCAATAACCCGCTGCAATCAACAACCCGCTGCAGTCAACAACCCGCTGCAGTCAACAAACCGCTACAAGTAACCAACAAAACAGTAACTTTCAGTCAATTTGTCTTTTTCCCTTTTCGGATACCAGCCAAACCACCCATCCAAGATTCACAAAACCGCTACATAGAATGGTCAAACAATGGTCAAACCACTGCTTATGTTGAAATTTTGGCAGCATCTCGTTTTGTATTTGCTAATAAAAAAATAATTTTAATAGGCAAACAGCTAGATCACCAAGCCGCTGGTCAAGTAGTCGTCGACTGGTCAAACCGCTGTGGTAACTAGACAAAACAGTCACTTTCACAATTATTTTGTCTTTTTACCCATTTTGGTTACACACCAAACTGCCACTTAAAATTCACGCTAAGCCTCTACATAGAAATGCAACAAGCCGCTGATAAGAACACATCATCATCAAGAAGCAGTTTTTAGCACACCATTAAAGTCACAAACTGCAGCCAAACAACAACCGCAAGCAAGAAACCACACGACAAAGAGGAATCAAACACGAAAGAAGGAACAAGTATAATAACTGGACTAGTAACAAGCTAACACATCAATAAATTAAAGTTCACCAAATACTTGCATACCAACATATTGACCATTAACGCCAAGTGGTGTTAGAAAAAAAATTGTGACCATCTAACATGTTAAAGCCAAAACTGTTAAAAGTCCAAGTGTTGTTCGAGCCACACTTTACTTGATTGTCTTGAGGATTCGACGAAAAGAGAAAGACAAAAACAAAAACAAGTCCACATTTCATGACTTAGTATTCGAACATATTTGCTACAAGAACTTTGTGAGTCCACAAACACAAAATTCCACAGATCTGTGTATATGTAAATTCGTACCACAAAACTGAGACCACCAATCACAAATATGGATCTGATTCATGAAGGCCCACATAAAGATTAAGACAACTCGAATATGTAAACATGGATTCAATGGTTCGAACTAAGATAGATGCAAGACAGTTAAAGCAAGAAAAGGTTCGAACCAAAAATAAAAACTGACACACAATCAAATCAATAGAACCTAACCATGGCTCTTGATACCAATTGTATAATATAAACATATTGATTGTGTGCTTGATTCGGGTGGTCTTGATTCATGGAAGATGAGATCCATGTTAGAGTTAGGTTGTAGAGAGAAGTTTAGAGAGAGAAAGGGAAACTCAAAAGGAAAATTAGATTAAGCTGTGAAGAGAGTTCCACCCTTCCCTTGTGTGGGAAGGGTTATATTTATACTTACTAATATTGTGCCCCTAGTGGGCTGTGGAGTGAGCTGACAGTGGGGAAAGCCCCGACCCACTCCACACATATATATTTAACTAAACTAATACTAATATTACTAATAATACTAATATAATATAAATAAGCCTACGAGCTATGTGAATGCTAAATAGATGCTCGGGGTGACCGAACCTTCATCTGAATATTTATATTTCTAACACTTTCCCCTTTTGTCCTCCTTTAACTTTTGGTAGCCTTTCTTGTCATCATAAGGTTATTTCACAAACCTTACTCTTCTTCTAAAGAACTTCTTGAAGTCCCTTATCGCCATAGCATACTTTCCATCGTCGATATCTGAGCATGAAGTGTCTTCGTCACTTGACTCCTTTTCGGCCTTTAGAGCTAGTGACTTTGAGAGGATTATAATACTCTCAGGATGTTACTCCTTTATAACGTGTATGAAATACTTTGAGTGAATGCAGTTAAGTATGCGGAATCTACTTAACCACACTTAGAAGGATTATGGTTGGTTTAATGGAACAATAATGCTTTGTATTGGACAATGAACACAATGAGAATAACACCAAATGATTCAATATTATTGCTTGAATAATACGAGTGATCTTGCTATCACTAGGGTTACAATCGACCTTGAATCTTAACAAAACTCTATGACTGATATTCGTACATTCATCTAACCTAGGATTTCCTTTTATAGACTTAAGGAGTCCTTTACATGATAAGTATTCTACCGTATAATTCTAACTAATTAAGATATACACAAAATCCTTTCCATACTTATCCTTAATATAAACGTATAACCATGCAGCAATACCTTCTGATATACTAACAGTACTAACCAAGCAGTTTGTACTATTAGTTATATCTCAGCAGTCTTCATTCTTACACTAGCAGTTTATACTGTAAGTGTATTCTTCAGCAGTACTAACTTCAGAACATTTAATTCCCAACAATCCTCCCCCAAACTTGTGATTTATCCCAAATCAGCAAGTTTCTTCTGAATTAAATGAGGATGTGAGCATCTTCCAAACACTACATAGTCAATCTTTTAGTTTGGGCTTTTCTTTGTTCTGCAAGGTAAAATATCTTTCTGACCAATTCATCTGCCATATCTGAACTTCCTTCAACCTTAAGTGTTGAACATACCATAACCAATAAAACTGCTACTTTGAGAGGATAATCTTTTTCTACCAACATATAAATTTCCAATCCATCTTTGGTAGAAATCCTGTGAACACCACAAGTATAAAATAATCTCCATGTAATCTCTACAATTGGAGCTTGAAACCTCCAAATAGCTTCACCTCCATCAGGTTCATATAACCTTTTCAACTCAACCCATAATTCCTTATCTTTGTCATCTGTAGGATCTGAAGTCTTAAATTTCTCTTTAACTAAGCTCCACAATTTATCTAAATCATCTCTGTCAAAAGATCTAATCATGTCCTTAAAGAATTTATACACTTAAGTCTTTCCTCCTACCCTGATGATCTTCCACCCCTTGATCCTTCCATCTGAATATACTTCCTAGTCAATAATTGGATGCTTGGCTTGGAGTGGATCAATGTTGAGAGATTCAGGAACTACTACAATCATACTATGTATCTGTCCATCAGTCAATGTTTCCATTTCTTTTTCTGCTTCTTCCCCAGCAGGTTTATCTTGAACTGATTCTTCCTCAGTTCTTTGTTTCTTTGCCTCTTCAGACTCCAATAATTCTGCTCCTCTTTTCACACCTTTACTGTATTCGGTTTCAATGATTGCACTATTATCTTTCAAATGCCTCTGAATTCTGGCATAAGCTTCAAAGTATGCTTTCTCAATCTTTTCATTAGGCATTCCTTTGAAATAACTTTCCTTCTAGTAATCTTGATGTTTTAAGAAGTTCTTCATATTGTAAAGTTTCTTCTTATTTTGCTTCCTTCTGATCTCCTCCAATAAGTCATTAATAGCTGAATTTTTTTCTTCTGGAGTATACTTTAATCTTTCTTCTACTTGTAACTCTTCAGCCATCTTCTGATCTGCAAGGATTTGAGCAGTTCTCTGATCTGCTTTAGTCTGATATTTTCTTTCAATCATAAAAGCAGCCACCCTTTCTTCCTCAGCTAGTCTTTCTTCTTCAGAAACTCTGTCCAATTCTTCTTCATGAAACTTTTGGGCCAATTCTTGAGGCAATTCTTCATCAAGTGCCAACTGAGCTTGTTCCTTCTTAGACAACTTTTTAGGAGTAGGTTCTTGCTCTGTCATAATAGCTTTTCCCTTGTCTGCCCTTGATAACCTTGGTTTCCTAGAATAAACTGCACCGGCAGTACCTTAATATCCAACATCAATCAAACTCTGAAGACTAGCAGTACCTTGGACACTAGCAGTACCTTCTTTGAAAGTAGCAGTACCTTCATCAAACTGATCTGCTTGCCTCCCCTGAGTCTCATACTCCTCTTGAACCAAGGTAATATCAGGATCTTGATCCATCTGGGCGATCTTCCTCCCCTGTTTGGAAGACTCCTTGATGTGCCCGTTTCGAGTGCTAGTTTTAAATTTATAACACGATCTACCAATGATTCAAATGAAACACATACGAGCAAGTATACTCGTCCGTGTGTAGTAAGAGATGAAATGGTAAGCTGAGGTCGTTCATAGGGATTTGTTTGGTTTTTGGGATATGAGTTTTGAATATAATATCAATCTTGTTCAACGATTCTAATAGCAAGCAAATAATGATGATTTAAATTCAATATATATAAAAACTACACTTGCCTAGATTAGTTTTGCACAATTATCTTGATATGATTATGAAAATGATTCCATTTGATTATGATCAATGAATTAGGTGGTGTTCTAATTCGACTAGTGGGTATACTAATCCTATTGCTTCCAACACTTTCAATCTTCGTCAAGATTTTAAGATGACAAAAACAATATTTAAGATTTGATCAACCAAGACTAACACAACTCAATCACTTGATTCGCTTTCGTTTCACAAGCAATTGACAACCACACTATTTTAGTTTTCCAAGTTTAACCAAGTTACTTATGAAATGGTCAATATATAAGGTAACACCCTCATAGATGAAGGTTTACAACTAATTGACTAACATTGTCTTTTTCAACCCATTACACTATTAGTAATTAACCAAACTTGATAACTCTTTGGTGGAGAAAACTCTTAATAGTACAATTCGATCTTAGTATTAGCTTTTCGTTTAACTAGAACCATGGTGTCATAATCAACCAAGAATCATGTCACAAACATCATCTAGGCAAGTGCACAAGGCACTTAGCCACTCATGGCAAACAAAGAAATAACCACAAGAATTTTATCACTAGAAAACATGATTAAAAAGTCTTACAAAAGTTGTAATGATGATTACAAGATTTAGGAACTCTTGTGAGATGATCAACAAAGATTCCTTGAATGATTAAATTGATGATTGGTGAATGTAAGCTTCTTCTTTTCCTGCGTTTTTCTTCCCTTGTCGCCCCTATTGAGAGAGTAAAATAGTTGTAGTAGTTGTTGATGAATCTTATGTCATGGATTGTGTTTTTTTAATTGTCCTCCTTTTTTTCCATCCAAGCATACATATATATAAGATGACTCCCCTTGGTCACCAAGCAAAATACTTGAGCCCAAAGTGTCATAAAATTTCTGCACTTGGAGTAAATGAAGTGTAATGGCAACCCATATGAAGAGTTAGCTCATTAAAGATAGTCTTTAAATGTGCCAGCAATTGTATCAACACAAGGTTAAAGGTCTCAACCTAAGGTTCAGATTCCAGCCCAGGGTTTGGAGTAAGGTTGGCATGACTTTGTTGAACCTTGGGTTGAACTTAAACCTTCAATGTATTTCTTGAACCTTTGGTTGGAGAAGCAAGCCATAATTCTTTTCATATAACTTTTCATTCATTTCATCAATTCTTAATCTTTTCTTGAACTTGGAAATCATTGCAATCTTGATTCTTTATCCTTAACGATCCTTCTAAAGCCTTGATTGTGAGAAGAATCTTATGTTTGTGCAAAAGCTCTTGATTTAACATCTTTTCTTCATCTTTTTAGCCATTTACTTGCACTTGATTGTACCTGAACCTGAATACATCTTTTGTACCTTTTTAAGCATAATATGTTCATAAATACAACCAAATACAATGCATAAACATAGAAATAACGCAACTAAAACATGTGCAAAATGAGCGTTATCAAATCCCCCACACTTACATTTTGCTTGCCCCCAAGAAAATCTAGCTTTTAGAAATAAATCCACATGATATAAATTATAATGATTCTAAAAATGAGATGCAAATCCATCAAGTACAAGTACAAGATAAGATCCATCTTTTTAAGCTTATAGGTGAAAAGTCGAGATGTTTGACAATACCTTAATGATTCTCTTGCTTGATAACATGTTAAAACACCTCAAGAAAAAGAAATGAAGTATAATTCACTCAACACTCATTTGTTCAGTAGGTGAGTATATAAGAAAATAACACTCATTGCTCAGTCATGATCTAAATATTACCATAAGCTTGTACAAGAAACAAAACTCCACCGACGTGGCGTAAGCACCAAGTATAATCATCTAAGAGGACTTTTATTTGGGTTTAAGGCTTCAGAGGTTATATAAGACTTATGTGCAACTATCTCATGCAAAACATAATAGCTCGCTAACAACGAATTCTTGCATCACCAAATAACGGATGGTCACTAAGGATAACCTTAGATCGCTAACAACGTTACCTAATTCCTCAAAAATCGGATGGTCACTACATGTCAATACACTTGATAATTTCACAAAGTTAAAAGGTAAGGATAAGATATGGGATATATTTATGAAATTGGTTTAAAATAAAGGCATTACAAATAGTCAAAGTCTACAACCAATTGCTACTAGCTATGCTAACCACTTTCCTTTGAACTCGAGATTTCATCCTTGATCGATATCTTTTTTTTTTCTTTTTTTCTTCTCTTCTCTTTCATCCTTTTTTTTTTTTTTTTTTTTTTTTTTTTTTTTTTTTTTTTTTTACCATCGATCATAATACCAATAGATCGTCCATGAGATTATCATGGAGTTCGCAACTTTCTCAATTTCAAAGATTCCCACTTAACAACCATCTTTCCTTGTAGCTAGTAACCAACTAAGACTTGACTATGGGTAAGGTTAAGGCTAAAGGTGTAAAATATTTTTATATTTTTCTGGTGCAACAAAATGAAAAGGATGGCTCAAAGGGTGTACTAATGGTATCTAGCACTAAAATTGAGTGCTAACAAATGGGTTCATATAAGGGGTTAACTAACCGATGTGGCTAGCTAATATATCATTAGATGTAAAATGGAAGGCCATTTGGTTTAATTCCTAAGGTTGCCTCTTATCACACGAATACACTTATATTACACAAGGTAATCTCACTGCGGTCTGGTAATGATTTGCATGTACAAGTTCTAGAATAAATAAGATCACCGGCACACTCATAGCAAAAAAAATCAAGCATAAAAGATGTATGCTATATAAGAATAGGCTTAAATCCTCACAATTTAGTGGAATGGGCTATAGTTGTGCTAGCAATGTTATCAATCCTAAAAATGGATCGCAATGTCAATCAGGACACATCTCGAATTTTCAAAAATTACATGTTTTATCAGTGGATTGATCTAGTTATTCTAATATAGATGATCCTAAATGTGCGAAAACAACTAGACTATAAGGGGAAACAAATTAAAAACTAGGCTCAAAAATATAGAAAAATTTAAAAATCCAGTTTCATATTCTTATTTCCTCCCCCCACACTTAAGTTTGACATTGTTCTCAATGGAAAGAACGATGAACCATAAAAATAGGGAAATGGAACATAAAAGAAATGATACTGTCTGAACCTCGGAATCTATATCAGGCTCTAAATCAGATATTGAGATTGAATGATTCCACATCTTCAAGATTAAGCATGCTAACCTGCACAAATCATCAAAAACAAAAACAAAAACACAAAAAATGCAAAATATTTTTGGATTTTTATTATTTATTATTTTTGCGACGCCCCCACACTTATGGTAAAACCATTGGGGCATAAAAATAAACAAACACACGGGTTGCCTCCCGAGAAGCACTAAATTTATTAATGAGTCATCAGCCCGACTCATCTTTGCTTACTTTCATGGTTTATGTTTGGGAATCTTTCCCGACTTCTTTGGAATATACACCACATTTCCTTTTACTATTCCTTTTTCGGTTTTATCAATATCATGTAACTCTGCGGTATTGATGTAACCAGTTTCTGCAGCCCATTGGATTACTTTTTTATAATCAGCTGGAAAAGCTACCATAAACGGAATAGCAGTGTATTATTTTCATCGAGCATTTCAAGTGGAATTTCTTCACTTGACAATTCATTCAATTGCTCCTCATCATGGTAGAGTTTAATTCGATGTCCATTAACAATGAAAGTTCCACCGTTTTGTCATATAATTCGACATATCCGGATGGAAAACCATGTTTTACCACGAATGGACCAAACCATTTGGTTCTTAGTTTAGGAGCTTTGAATTTGTACTTAGAATTGAACAAAAGAACTTTGTCTCTGGCTTTGAATTCTTTCCGGATTCTTAGTTTCCTATCATGATAAGCTTTTGTTCGCGCTTTGTATAACTTGGAATTCTCATACGCTTGGAGTCTTAATTCATCGAGTTCATGCAATTGCAAGAATCATTTTTCACCCGCGATTTTGAGATCAGGGTTACATTGCCTCAGCGCCCAGTAAGCTCGGTGTTCAATTTCAAATGGCAAATGACAAGTTTTTCCATATGTGAGTCTATATGGAGTTGTACTAATTGGAGTTTTATATGCCGTTCTAAACGCCCATAGAGCATCATCGAGTTTCCTTGACCAAACAGAAGGATTATCCTTAACCATTTTTTCAAGTATTGTTTTTAAAGCTCTATTGGTGTTTTCAACTTGACTACTGGTTTGAGGATGGTATGCTGTTGCGAAACGATGGTGGACTCCATATCGTCTCATAGCTTTTTCCATTTGATGGTTACAGAAGTGAGTTCCTCTGTCACTTATTAAAGCTTTCGGAATTCCGAATCGAGAGAAAAGCTTTTTTAGAAAATTCACAACTACTCGTGCGTCATTTGTGGGTAAAGCCTCTACTTCTGCTCATTTAGAGACATAGTCGATTGCAACGAGGATATATTCGAATTTATGAGATTTAGGAAAAGGACCCATGAAATCAATTCCCCAAATATCAAATATTTCAGAAACTTATATGCTTTTTTGTGGCATTTCGTCTGTACGAGAAAGACTACCAGACTTCTGGCAAGCATCACAATTCTACACAAGCGTATGAGCTTCTTTAAAAATTGTCGGCTAATAAAATCCCGCATCATAAACTTTTTTAGCGGTTATAGATGGACCATAATGTCCTCCAGTTGGGCCGTGATGACATTCATCAAGAATTTTTCGGGTCTCTGAACCATACACGCATCTTCTAATTATCCCATCGGGACACATTTTAAATAGATACGGTTCATCCCAAAAATAGTGTTTCAGGTTTGCGAAGAATTTACTACGCTCAGCGTATGATAGACATTTTTGTAATATTCCTCCGGCTAAATAATTTGCATAATCTGCAAACCATGGGACTTCTTCTTCATCAATTCCCATAAGGGTTTCATCGGGAAAATTATCATCAATCTCGTCTTCACCGAGTTCCTCTAAATTAGGATTTTCTAATCTAGATAAATGATCTGCTGCCACATTTTCTACACCTTTCTTATTCTGGATTTCTTTGTCAAATTCTTGAAGCAATAAAATCCATCGAATAAGACGTGGTTTGGCATCTTGTTTAGCAAATAGATATTTGAGAGCTGAATGATCGGTAAATACAATTGTTTTTGATCAGATCTACACACACTCCTTGTGTTAGATGTGATACTAAGAATTATACGTAGTCTAGCACGCGGAATTTACTAGCTAGCAATTAGAAGACTTTATGTGTTTTGTATGATTTGAATAAAACAATGAATGAACACAGAATAATAAACTTCAACGATTCGATTTTATTAGAATAATAATACGAGTGATCTCCTATCACTAGGGTTTACAACCTTGAATCTCTATCAAGTAATTCGTACTTCTATATCTCTGTTTCGTGTCATTCCTAAACTTTAACCTAGGCAATCCATTTATAGACTAAGGATTCCTTTAGAATATAACTATCAACTAGAAAGTATAAGATATACACAATATCTTTTTCGTAATTATCTATTACATAAATCATAATCATAAACCGTACTAACTTCTTCACTCAGTAGTCCTAACTGCTTATGTCTTCAAAACTCTTCAGCAGTACTAACTTCCATCTTCAACAGTCTTAACTGCTATCTTCAACAGTCTTAACTGCTAAAGCTTAATTTCCTAACAATCCTCCCCTAAACTTATGATTTCTATCCAAATCACTAAGTTTCTTCAAATTAAGCTTCTTCTTCTTAATGCTGAAAATTCTTTCAAACACTTATCAAGCAAATCTCTTAGATCTAGCTTTCACTTCTTGTGCAAGGTTGAATATCTTTGTCACCAACATATCAGCCATCTCAGATTCTTCATTAGCTTCTAGTTTAACATATGACATCATTGTCAAAACACCTGGTCTGAGTGGATAATCTTTTTCAACCAGCATATAGATCTCTATTCCATCCTTGGTAGACACTCTGTGTACTCCACAAGTTCCAAATAATTTCCATGTGATGTCTATGACTTGTGCTTGAAATTTCCATATTGACTCTCCACCATCTGGTTCATAAATTTTCTTCAATTGAACCCATAGTTCTTTTTCTTTATCTTCAATAGGATCTTTATCTCTGAATTTCTCTTTCACTAAGCTCCATAGTTGATTAAGATCTTCTCTGTCAAAGCCTTTGAGTAAATCTTCAAACAACTTGTACCTTTCAGAAATATTTCTAAGTCTGATTATCTTCCATCCTTTCATTCTTCCATCAGTGAACACTTCCCAGTCAATGATTTGATGTTTTACTTGTAAAGGTTTAATATAAGAAGATTCTGGAACAATCATCATCATACTTCTGATCTTCTCATTTGTTAACCCTTCTTCTTCAGACTTTTGTTTCTTTGCAACTTCTGATTCCATAGTTTCTGATTCTCTCTTCTTACCTGTTTTGAAACTTCTTCTTGGAGTATTCAGAATAGCATAAGTTTCATAGAATTCCCTTTCAATTATGGCATAAGATTTTCCCTTGAAGTATTCATAGTGTAATTTGCTGAGTTCTTCAAATAATGCTTCATAGACTCAACTTGTTCCTTCTTTGTTGGCAACTTTATCTTGTATCCTGACTTCTGCCTTTCTCTTATCCTCTGAATCAGATCTTCCCATGTTGCAACTCCATTCTTTTTGAGTATGAATTCTTTAAGCTCCTCTGTCTTTTCTTCTTCATTCAACTGTTTATCTTTAAGAACCATTGAAGCTTGAGCTCTTACAATCACATCAGAATCTAACAAATATTGTAGCTGTTCATTGAACTCCTCTTGATTTACTTCTCTTGATCTTGTTCTTTCCATAAATTCAGCTATGTTTCGTACATCATCAGCAGCCATTTTTCTTGCAAATTCCTCATCTTGAGCAATCTGAGCTTGTTTAGCTTCTTCTTTAGCCAAATCTTCTTCTATCATTTGCCTTGCAACTTCTGCATCATGATCTATCTGTTCTTGAGTTTTTGGTTTTAATCTCTTAAGCCTTTCAAGTTCTTGAGCAGCAGCAACTTCTTCAGATGTCATTGGCTTCTTACCTTTATCTGCTCTTGTACTTTCATAAACTTGCTCAGCAGAAGTTTCATCAGTTGGAACTGCTTGATGCTCTGTCTCAGCAGTTTGAACTGTTTCAACATTTGGAACTGCTTGATGTGTCTCAGCTGTTTCTTCTTGAACATAACCAGAACCTGAACCAATATCAAAACCTTCATCTTGTTCTGAACCTTTATCATGCCTCCCCTGAGAACCTGATCTATCCTTATCTTTACCAAATTTCCTCCCCTGTTTGGAAGAATTTTCATCATCCCCTTCTAAACCATCTGAATCATCATTATCAGAAGAATCATCATCCAATATCACTTTTGCCCTTTTCTTCTTTTACTGATCTTCAAGCTTCTTCTCCCTTTTTGTTAGCTTGGTGTAGACTTTGGAAAACATTTCTTTATGAGATTTCAGCTCCTCATTGCTCTTCTTAAGCTCCTCCTCCAAGGTCTTTACTCTGTCAACTAACTTGGTACATATTTCCATCAATTCAGTTTGTGAAGAGCTACCCTCATCACTTCTAGCTGTGTTACCTGCTAGGAGAGGTGAATCTTTGGGCAAGGATCTAGTCACAACCCTAGTTAGACAAGGTTTAGACCTTCTCCTATAAGTGATGGGTGGTGGTTGGGGTGTTTCAAGTTCTTGAGTGGTTGTGTGATGGGGATCAGTTGGAACTGCTGAAGCTTCACCCAACTCAGTTTGAAGCATTTGAGGAAACAATGGAACTGGTTCCCCTTGAAAAAGCCTACTAGCCATAGCCATATTTTGAAAAACCTTTGATTGAAGGCTAGGCGTAGCAAAAGTTTCTGTTGGTTTTGTAAGCAGGTATGTCTTTTTATTTAAAATTGTTTGAACAAACCGGGGATACATTAAAAACTTTGTTTTACTGTCAACATTTGATGCCATACCCTCAAAAATAAATTTTGAAAAGTTAAAAACTCTGTTTGTAGACAAGCAAATGAGAGCAATAGCAATATTGCTACTGAACTGCTCCCAAGCAGTCTTTTTAGGACTTAAACAACATAAAAGAGTATGTATAAAAAATCTCCATTGAGGTGAAAAACATCCTTTTTGAAAAGTCAATTTGTTTTCAGATGTATCATACCCCATTTTAGAAAGTTCTTCCCAAATTTCAGTATTTAGCATAGTGTGGATACCATCTGAGTCATTTAATTTAAGATGTCTCCTAAGTATAGACTCGGTAACAACAAACTTAACGCCATCTACTTCAGAATGAATTTCTAAGTCTCCGTCATCACTTGCCAAGACAGATGAATTCTGCCAGAACTGTGTGATGTGCGAGACATATAGAGTAGGAGAAACGGTTAGAGCATACCTTATGTGAGAGTGGTTGAGAAAATCCACAATCTCATAAAACTTCGGCCCATCTCCTTGCTCTGTTTTCTCTAAAAACGCAACCTGGTTGTGACGCTTAACAAATTCCAATCCAGCCATTCTTAATGATGAAAAATGAAAGATTTTAGCAATACAATGATCTTGTAAATTGGAATTGAGGTTTTATGTAGTCGCTTGGGGTTTATAGGTACTGTTTAGGGTTTTGCGAAATATGCATATGAGATAAATTATCTTTAGAAAGAGAATAAATGAATTTATGGTAAAAAGATAATTATCGTCTATAAAAATCCCTATAAGTATCTTAAGAATAATGGTTTTACCCCAACGGCTAGAAAATTAATTACTGACAGATTTTTACAACGGCTAGTTGAGCCGTCCTAACGTTGTACTAACCGTACCAACTGTTGCAAAAATTTTGTTGATCCGTACGAACTTTTTGAAATAAAATTTAAAATACCATGGCTCAAACATAGTTTTTAGCAAACTATCAGCTATCAACGGATTTGATATATCTTTACCAATAGCCGTTTGCTTTGGACTAGCCAACTCTTCACACTTAGATATGGTGAGCTGATAACCATACAATTTTTGGTAAATTGTCAACCATCAACGGATTTGATTAGTCTTTACCAGAAATCGTTTGCTCTGGACTTGTTGGTTCTTATGTGGATAAGACATGGTGAACCAATTACCATTTGTTGTATTCAAAGATCACATACTAATCTCCAGAACACCATTTAGTCCAAAACATCAAGCATTTATAATTCCTTGGTGTTTTCTCTCCAATCCTGCAATTGTTAGTCCAAAAATAAAGAAACAAGATACAAAGAACATGTCTCACAATATAAAAGCATATGACTAACAATGCACAGTACAAAGAAAAATTAATTTCCTTGTGGAACCCAAGCTAAAACAGACTTAGGCTTTCCTCTAGCATCAACATAATTCATTCTTTTCAAAACAGTCTTAGCACCATTGGGTTTAATAGGTCTCCATACCCAACATGCTGATGCATTCACTCCATTACCCATGTTTCCCTTAGCAGTGTTCTTATTCAAACCAGTACCAATTATCCTGCTTGCAGTTGGAACTGCTGGCTTGGTAGTTGTTACCTTAGGTTTCCAAACTTGATTTTGTACAACTGCTTTCTGATGAAAGGGTCTATTAACAGTTTTTGGTGCTGATTTGGAAAACATTTTTGCACCTTGAACTGTTGGCCTTGGGTGAATTGTTCTCATAGGTCTGACAGTCTGAACTGCTGGTCTAGCAGTTTGAACTGCTTTGGGTCTAGACCTTAAAAGAATTGATCTAGGTATCATTTTATCATTCCTAAGAAAAGATTGAGATCTTGCTATGCTCAACCTATGATTTGTATATCCAGATACCCATTTATCACAATAATTTGCAAGATGGTCAAAGCTACCACAAGAGTAACAAGCTTTCCTATAGCAAACAAAATCCTCCCCTAATTGGTGAGATTTTAGGTCATTCCAATTCCTTTGGTTACCTCTTAGCTTGTTTGTGGTTCTATACATTTCTGCATACCTAACTGTTGGTCTAAAAGGTTTGGCATTTGATCTAGGCCTAACAGTCTCAGGTTTAACCATCTTTGGAACTTTTGGTTCCTCCACTTTAGCACTAACAGGCTTAACCACAGCCTGATCATCCTCATCATCAGAAGTCCATTCCTCAATGGTTGGAGCATCTGAGTCCTTAGCTGAGGACCTATCAGAAGACACCTTGTCCTCAGATAGTGATTTATCACTTGCACTTTCAAACACAGGTTTATCAACTACATCCTTCTTGGGTTGAGGACCATAGTTAAGCACAGGTAATTGAAATTCAGGGAGTCCTGTGTGTTCTAAGTCTACGCCTGGGGGTGTTGGAATTCCTCTATAGGGAGGTGGAACTGACTTATATCCTAGGCCTGACTTAGCTTTATTAAGGATCTGACTCTCAATTATCTTTTGAACACCTTTTGATGTGTATTCTAGTGTGTCTACACTCATATGAATGTTCTCCTTAGCTTTCTTAACCTGTTCTAACTCATGTTTTAAC
Organism: Artemisia tridentata subsp. tridentata; assembly: GCA_021014915.2. Lineage (NCBI taxonomy): Eukaryota > Viridiplantae > Streptophyta > Magnoliopsida > Asterales > Asteraceae > Artemisia > Artemisia tridentata. The sequence goes on along the minus strand of CP139507.1, from coordinate 316,599,671 downwards.
ACAGTAATTTCATTCTCTCTAAACATTAAGTCTCTCTTAACAATAATCATATCATTAGAAAACTTAGACTCATTACTTTTATAATGAACAATCTGTTCTTCTAACACAGCCAAAGCTCTCTTATGATTTGCTAAGCTAAAAGCAGTTTCAACTAACTCTTTTCTCTGATTCTCATATCTTGTCTTAAGTGTTTCTAGATCTTTTAAAGCTTCACAAGATTTAGAACATTTTGAAACTTGTACCTCAGAATCTGAGAATGCCATGAGAGCAACCTCTGTAGATGCTTCTGCTTCCTCCTCTGCAATATAGCTCCAGTCAAATCCTAAGCCATCAATGGCAACCATGGCTTTCGAGCTTGAATCAGTAACCTCCACAACCCTTGACTTGTTACCATAACCTCTGCTCTTTCCATTTTGTTGGCTTGGCAATCTGCACTCCCTTAAATAATGACCTTTCTTGTGGCAGTTGAAGCACTCAATCTTGGACTTGTCATACCCTGCAACATCATTACTGTTTTTGACAATCTTCTTGCCAGTCTTCTTCAAGAATCTCCTAGCTCTCAAACTGAGAAGAGAGAGCTGCCACTTAATATCCATCTCTTCAATATCATCTTCATCAATTTCTTGAAGATCTGAATGAGTCAACAAACTTCCATAGTGCTGAGTAGTCAGGAAAGCACAATAAGTATCATCATTCAAAAGTCCACTAGTACTGCTTGATGTGCTAGCAGTACCAAGGTTTGCACTAGCAGTACCAACTGCTCCAGCAACTTGCACTTCTTCATCTGTACTTGAGGAACTGGGAGTTGATACAAAGGCCAAATTCCCTAAGCTTGAGCTTGAGCTTGAGCTTGATCCAGCAGACTTCTTAATATCAGGTTCAACTATCTTGAAGTGGCTATAGAGATCCATTAAGCTCATGGAATCTATATCAGGCTTGTTTTTCCATACTACCACATGCATAGCCCATTCAGCTGTTAGACTCCTCAGAAATTTGGAGTTGAGATCTTCCTGAGGCATCTCAATTCCTAGAACAGCCAATTGACTCACCAACTTTTGAAGTCTATTGAACATATGATCCAACGACTCATTGCTTGTTGCTGTAAAGTTCTCAAACTGATGCTTGAGAAGGGTCTTCTGGGTTTTCTTGGTGGCTTCATTCCCACCATATCTTGCAACAATAGCTTCAAAAAGGGTTTTAGCACACTTGAACTTACTAAAATTCAGCAACTGATCATTGGGAATAGTCATCAGAAGCAAACTTCTAGCCTTAACATCATTCTTGTGCCTTGCCTTCTCTTCATTAGTGGTTGGCTTTGTCTGCACTGTAGTCTCAGATTTTCCTTCAACAACAGTTGTTGTTGTTACTGGTGTAAAGGAGTTTCCTTCTTCAATGATTTCCCAAAGTGCATAGTCTTGCACTTGGAAAAACTGCTCAATACGAAGTCTCCACATGTCGAACTCATTAGGTTTAAGCGTAGGAAGCTTAGTAGCAATGTTAGTTGTGTTTGGTGTAGTTTCCATGTCCATCTTGGTTCTTCTCGGATCTTCTAAATCTAAGTATCAGTAACCTGGCTCTGATACCACTTGACCGGATCTACATACACTCCTTGTATTAGATGTGATACTAAGAATTATACGTAGTCTAGCACGCGAAATTTACTAGCTAGCACTTAAAAGACTTTATGTGTTTTGTATGATTTGAATGAAACAATGAATGAACACAGAATGATAAACTTCAACGATTCAATATTATTAGAATAATAATACGAGTGATCTCCTATCACTAGGGTTTACAACCTTGAATCTCTATCAAGTAATTTGTACTTCTATATCTCTGTTTCGTGTCGTTCCTAAACTTTAACCTAGGTAATCCTTTTATAGACTAAGGATTTCTTTACAAGATAACTATCAACTAAAATGTATATGATATACACAATACCTTTTCCATAATTATCTATTACATAAATCATAATCATAAACCGTACTAACTTCTTCACTCAGCAGTCCAAACTGTTTATGTCTTCAAAACTCTTCAGTAGTACTAACTTCCATCTTCAATAGTCTTAACTGCTATCTTCAACAGTCTTAACTACTAAAGCTTAATTTCCTAACAGTTTTTGACAAAACAAGATAAGAACGAAATTTGTCAAATGCAAAAACTACAGCCAATAGTTCTTTCTCAGTTACTGTGTAGTTTTGTTGGGCACTATTCAAGGGTTTTCTAGCAAAGTAAATAGGATGAAAATGTTTTCCTTCACATTGTCCTAATACTGCCCCAACAGCATAATCGCTTGCATCGTACATAAGTTCAAATGGCAGCGACCAATTTGGTGAAACCATAATCGGTGCATTTGTTAACTTATTTTTGAGTGTTTCGAATGCCTTGATGCATTCTTCATTAAAATCAAAAACTGAATCTTTCTCTAGAAGCTTCGTCATAGGACGAGATATTTTTGAAAAATCTTTGTTGAATCTACGGTAAAATCCCGCATGACCCAAGAAACTCCTAACACCTTTGACGTTAGTCGGGGGTGGTAATTTAGCAATAGCGTCAATTTTTGCTTTGTCAACTTCAATTCCCTTGCTTGAAATCTTGTGACCAAGCACAATGCCTTTTGTCACCATAAAGTGGCATTTTTCTCAATTAAGCACTAGATGAGAAGTTTTGCATCTTTCAAGCATTTTGTCAAGATTGGAAAGGCATGACTCGAATGAGTCTCCAAATAACGAGAAATCGTCCATGAAAACTTCCATGGAGGTTTCAAGCATATCTTGAAAAATAGCAATCATGCATCTTTGAAATGTTGCTGGTGCATTACAAAGACCAAAAGGCATACGCCTATACGCATATGTTCCAAAAGGACATGTGAATGTGGTATTTTCTTGATCAGCTGGATCAATTGGAATTTGGAAATAACCGGAAAATCCATCGAGAAAACAAAAGAATTTGTTCCCCGCAAGTCTTTCCAACATTTGATCCATGAAAGGTAAAGGAAAATGATCTTTTCTTGTGGCGTCATTTAATTTACGATAATCAATGCACACTCGCCAACCAGTTATAGTTCTGGTAGGAACAAGTTCATTACGTTCATTAGTCACAACAGTGGTTCCTCCTTTCTTAGGAACACAGTGAACAGGACTCACCCATGAACTATCCTCAATGGGATAAATAATTCCAGCGTCAAGAAGTTTGATTATTTCTTTCTTAACAACTTCTTTCATATTTGGGTTGAGTCTTCGTTGTCTTTGAACAACGGGTTTGGAATCGTTTTCAAAATTTATTTTGTGTTTGCAAAAATTTGGACTTATTCCACGAATGTCAGAAGTTTTCCAGGTGAAAGCTTCTTTGTGATTTTTGAGCACAGAAACAAGGCGTTCTTTTTCATTGGGTTTGAGTGCTGAAGATATGACAACTGGAAGAAGATATTTTTCTTCCGAAAACGCATATTCCAGATGATCAGGAGGAGGTTTCAAGATGAGATCCACCGGCGGATCTTCAATTGAAGTTTTGATTCTCATATCATCATTGAATTCCAACTCCTCAAAGTTGGTATTTTCTGCCTCAGAAATTTCTTTAGAGTCCATCTGCATAAATTCAGAGAATTCTCTATTGAGATCTTCATCACTGATTCGTCCAGATGTTTTATGAGTTGTTATTCTTTCGTCAAGCAACTCATCAAATGTTTCCTCTATTATTTCATTGATAACATCAATGCTATAACAAGTGTCATCATTTGCATGAGAATATTTCATGGCTTGATTAATCGAAAAAGAAATTCTTTCGTCCCCAACTCCAAGGTTGAGTTTATTTTTCACTCTAATGATAGCATATGCTCTGTTTAGGAAAGGTCTTCCTAGAATCAATGGAACTTTGCTATCCTCCTCCATCTCGAGGATCACAAAATCAACAGGAAAAATGAATTGCCCAACTTGAACAAGCATGTTTTCAGCTACTCCAACATGATATTGGATAGTATGATTGGCTAAACGTATACTCATTCTTGTGGGTTTCAACGTATCGATCGAAAGCTTCGCATACAATGAGTATGGCATAAGATTTATACTCGTACCGAGATCGGCTAAAGCATCACAAGTGATTGAATTTCCTAGAGTACACGGGATAAGAAAACTTCCAGGATCACCGAGTTTTTTCGGCAGTTTATTTTCAATAATGGCTGAGCAATCTTCATTTAAGAAGGTAGCAGAAATGTTTTCCATTTTACTTTTGTTGCTCACAAGTTCTTTCAAAAACTTCCCATAGTTGGGTATTCCAGCCAGGACATCCACAAGAGGAACGTTGATCCTAACTTCTTTGATTAAGTCAATGAACTTGCCATATTGCTCTTCCATCTTTTCTTTCCTCAAACATTGAGGATATGGAATTCTTGGTTTATATGGTTTGAGTGGTGGAGTAGGTTTAACAACTGGTGTAGGAATTTGTTCATTATCTTTTGGTTATTCTTCTACTTCGTCCTCAATATCATCATGAACAATAGTGGTTGTTTGGGTTGGGTTTGGTGGTGGATCATAAGATAGACCTCTACGAGTATATACAGCATTCACATGCTCATTCCTCGTTTGAGGTGGACAATAAGATCCAAATTATGATGGTTTGGGGTTGGTTTGAGTATTGCTTGGCAAGGTACCCGATGGTCTTGCAGCAAGTTGATCGGAAAGATGACCAAATTTGGTTTCAAGATCTTGGATAGAAGCTTGATGATTCTTTTTTCCTTGTTCGACTTTGCTTTTGAGCATAAAGAATTGATTTTTCATGAATTCGTTCGTTTGTTTTTGAGCATGCACGAACTCACGCATGGTTTTTTCGAATTCAGATTCTTCGTTTTTTGTTTCACGTGATTGTGATGATGAACGGTTATCATCACGAGAAGATGTTTGACGATTTTCTTCAAGAGTTTAGGAATTTTGGGTATCATCCCTTGGTGGACGATCTTGCCAACCTCGAGAATTTCTACCATAGAAGTTTCCACGATATCCTCCTCCTCGATATCCTCCATAGACATAATTAGCTTCGGCTTCGGGACCTCCTATGGGTTTATCATCACACTCGGATGATGAGTGATTTCCACCACAATGGGTACATCCCTCACGCATTTCTTTGATTTCTTTTTGGATACTTTGGAATTTAGAATCGAGTTTGGTGGTAAGATCTTTCATCATATCCATGATTTTGGAATTTTCATTCGTTCCATCGGCGAACGCAATGGATTTTCGTTGAGGTTTGGGTTTGGAATCCTTAGACCAATCGAGCTTAAGAAGTACACGGTCTTCTAATAAAGTGTAAGCTTCGTTAGGGGTCTTATAAAGGAAAATTCCTCCGGCATCAAGTATGCCTTGAGTTGTGTCATCGAGACCATGGTAAAAGATTTGAATGATATTACCACGAGACAATCCATGCCCATGACAACTTCGGAGCATGTTTTTCATTCGAAGCCAAGCTTCGACAAGATTTTCTCCTTCTTTTTGAGTAAAGCTACGAATTTCACCTAAGAGACGATCAAACATGGCCGGTGGAAAGAAACGTCCAACAAATGCTTCCCTCATTTGGTCCCAAGTTGTGATCACTCCGGGGCTTAATTTATTATACCAAATTTTCGCTTCTCCGGTGAGAGACGATGGAAAGAGTTTGAGTCGGATTGCATTTGCATTAGTATTTCCATAACGAAACATCTCACAAATTTCAAGAAAATCGGCGATATGTTTGTGTAGATCGGATTTAACTCGACCATCAAATTGGTTGTCCTTAATCATCGAAAGATGATGACCTATGATAGTAAAATTATCTCCAAGATTAACGGGAACAATGGCGGCTGCGGGTGTAGGAGCTACGACCCTATTGGTATCCCACATAGGTTGATCGTCGGCCATTGGAAATGGTAATTCAAGAAAAAGATTAACGATTGGATGAACTTCGGAAAGGTTTTCAAATGGTGGGTTAACGGTTTTTGGTATTCTTTGATCGGGTGGAATGAATGGAGTTCTCTTTTTGCGAAATAATCTTTCGGGATTAGACAATGGTGAACTTAATTCTTCGTTTGAAGAACGAGTGGTCATGCACGAGAAAAACGAGCCTATCGAAAAGGATTTAAAACTAAAAATTAAAAGATTTTTTTTTTTTATGAACAGTAGCAAGTGAACTGGCGGTTGGGAGGAATGAACCGGCGGTTTGGAGATGAAAATTTTTTACCGAAGGTTTGAACCGGACGGTCAAGAGAATGAACCGGCGGTTCGGATGTTTTTGATTTTTACCGAGAGTTTGAACCGGACGGTCGGAGGAATGGACCGGCGGTTTGATCCGATTTAAGTTTTTCCGAGAGTAGGACCGCCGCAGTTTGGGAGTGAACCGGCGGTTTGCAGAGAGTTTAAAAGAAATTTTTTTTTAGAGCTTAACGAATACGATTACGAATACGAATTAAACGAATACGAATTAAACAAGAAAATTATAAACTAAAACTTTACAAAGAACGCGATCAAATCCCGGCAGTGGCGCCAAAAACTTGATGTGCCCATTTCGAGTGCAAGGTTTGGAGTAAGGTTGGCATGACTTTGTTGAACCTTGGGTTGAACTTAAACCTTCAATGTATTTCTTGAACCTTTGGTTGGAGAAGCAAGCCATAATTCTTTTCATATAACTTTTCATTCATTTCATCAATTCTTGATCTTTTCTTGAACTTGGAAATCATTGCAATCTTGATTCTTTATCTTTAACGATCCTTCCAAAGCCTTGATTGTGAGAAGAATCTTACGTTTGTGCAAAAGCTCTTGATTTAACATCTTTTCTTCATCTTTTTAGCCATTTACTTGCACTTGATTGTACCTGAACCTGAATACATCTTTTGTACCTTTTTAAGCATAATATGTTCATAAATACAACCAAATACAATGCATAAACATAGAAATAACGCAACTAAAACATGTGCAAAATGAGCGTTATCACTCCTCATCATCATATGAACTTGGACCCTTGGAAGAACTAGAAGAAGAACTTGTTGAAACTACCATCTTTGCTGATCTTTTTCCTTTATGTGTCTTGATTGTTGTCTCTAATATATTCACTTTGCGAACTAGCTTTGTGTAGACAACTGCAAAATTCCTCTTGTGACTTTTAAGCTCATATTCCAATGTGGTCTCCCTCTCAGATAATTTGGTACAAGTTTCCATTAATTCCTTTAGTTTCAGACTGCCCTCAATACTTCCTGATGTGTTACCTTCAGGGAGAGGTGAATCATGGGGCATAGACTCATAATCCATGATATGATGGGTTTCTGAGCCACCTTGAGTTTCAATTTGGCTAGGGATTCCACCAGAAGAACTAGGTACTGCAGGTGTTGCCATGGATTGGGTCTTATTGATGTTACTTCTGTCCTGCCCAGCTTCTAAGCCAGAGGCAGTAGAAGTAGCCCTTTCCATTATGACATTGTCAGCCTCATCTGCTACACTTGTGGGAGTAGGAACTCTATGCTGAGGTACATCAGAGTCCTGTCTGGATTCAGTCCTATGTGTTGATGAAGATGGTTGTGAAGATGAGTTTTCTGATGTTGTGGGTGTGTGATGGGAGGCAACTGGGCTTGTTGCTCCTTCACCCTGAGATTGTATCATAGTATCAAAAAGTGGTACTGCTTCCCCACCATACCCTCTTGAAGCTATTTTCATATTGCTAAAGAGTTTTTGATTAAAATTTGGGGTTGGATAAACTATTTTGTGTGGAAGCAGTTGATGTTTGTTCAAAATAGATTAGATGAACCTTGGGTACATCAAAAATTTTTGATTTACTATCAACATTCTTAACCATACCTTCAAAAATAAGTTTTGAAAAATTGAAAACTCTATTAGTAGCCAAGCAAATGAGAGCAATAGCAATATTACTACTGAACTGTTCCCATGAGGTTTTCTTGGGGCTAAGATAGTAAAGGATGGTGTGAATGAAAAATCTCCATCGAGGGACAAAACGACTCTTTTGAAAAGTTAAAGTTTGAGATTCAGTGTTATACCCCATCCTGGATAAATTTTCAAAAATTTCTGTGTTTGGCATAGCACTAATACTGTTGTCATCACTCAGATGGAGATGCCTCCTGAGGGATGATTCAGTAATAGTGATGGATTTGCCATCCTCTTTAGCAATAATCTTTTTGTCACCATTTTCAAAGGTTTTGACAGTACCAGTTTGCCAAAACTGTTTGATGTGAGTGACATAGATAGTGGGATTTAAAAGTAAAGAATACCTTATGTAAGAGTTATTTAAGAAATCCACTATTTGATGAAAATTTGTGTCATCCTCTGCTTTTACCAAATAAGCTACTTGATTGTGTTTGTCAGCAAAAGATAAAGTAGCCATTTTAGTTTCAGTAAAAATTGATTTGACTGGTGGGAATAGTGTAAATTTAGGGTAGAAAGTAGAAGATGAAAGTGAATTGAGATATTATTAAAAGCTTGTTAGGGTGTCTATTGGACCGACTTGAGGAAAAAGTTAACTTTTGATTTAAGATAAGGTTAATATAATAGAATAAAAGTTAAAATATCCAAATAGGAAAACCCTGGAAACAAGGAATTTGAGCAGTAAAAACCTCAACTGACTTTCAACGGCTAGTTTCAAAAAGCTGTTATTTCACACCAGTACTAACGTCTATTCAGCAGTACAAATTTAGCCTACCAGTACTAACTTTAAGCCTGGCAGTACAAACTTTTTAGAAAAATTTGACTCAGCAGTATGAACTAAATTTTAATGAAAAACCATACTGCTAACAACCTTTTTGAAGGGATTAAGTGTAAGGACAGACACTTAATCAAGATTTCAGTTTAAAGCAACCTCTAGTTATGTGAGAACCAATGTTTTTGGTTATAAATAACTTCCTGTGATCAGATAAACCCATTCAAATTGCTTTCTTGATAGGGTTTCCAACTCGTGGTAGTTGTTGCCTCTAACACAAGTGTTAGATTCACGTTTGCTCGCTGTTCTTTCTATCAGATGTCCTTAGACTAACTCGTTATACTAATAAAAGTATAAATTGATAGAAAGTGAGTTAGGTTAGTTATTGTCTGACTAACTTAGCCATTAATTCAAGGCAAACCATCATAATAAGATCTTAAGAAAGAAGTTTTAAAGAAGTAGTTAACTTAGGTATAAAACCTAGTTAAAGAATTCCCAAACTCTGTCCATCATTGACCTATTATGTCAGCAACTTGAGCCCTCAACTTCTGCTCACACAATGCACTTGTAAATCCTTTGTGCTTAATCTTCATGCCTGCAATTTTTAGTCCAAAACCAAGAAAACAAAGTGCAAAGCACTTGCCTCATAACAGTATAAACATATGACTAACAGTATTAACACAACAGTTCAAATTTGTACTAACAGTACAAACTTTACAATACCAGTACTAATTGACAAACCTAGCAGTACAAATCCAAGTTATGTACAAAAGCACACAGTTTGAAAAACATTAAGGATTAAGCATCCGAATACTTGCTACTAAGTATTGAAACCTTCCTACATCAAAGGCTTTGGTGAGAAGATCTTCAAAGTTTTGGTCAGAATCAATTTTAACTACTTGAATCAACTTTTTCTCATTGCAGTCTCTAATAAAATGATGCCTAATTTCTATGTGTTTTGTTTTAGAATGTTGCACTGGATTTTTAATTATACATATTGTACTGCTATTGTCAATATATATGACAGTGTTCTTGAAATTGTACCGATAGTCAAGTAGTTGATTCTGAATCTAAAGCACTTGACCATAGCAACTTGCAGCAGCTACATATTCAGCTTCAGTTGTTGAAGTTTCCACAATTGTCTGTTTCTTACATTGCCATGATATAAGTCTGCATCCAAGAAATTGACATCCACCAGTTGTTGATTTTCTGTCTAGGCTTGCACCAGCATAATCACTATCTAAGTATGCTACCAGGTCAAAAGGTGATTCCCTAGGATGCCACAGACCCAACCTAGGTTGACCCTTAAGATATCTGAAGATGCTTTTGACTGTAGTTAAGTGAGAAACCTTAGGAGTCACTTTAAACCTTGCACAAGCACAAACAACAAACATGATATCTGGTCTTGATGATGTAAGATACATCAAGGACCCTATCATTGATTTGTATGTGTGAACATCAACATTCTCTCCTTCTGCATCTTTAAGAAGAGGCTTCTTAGGATCAATTGGTATGCTTGCCACTTTAGAATCAGCAAACTAAAACTTCCTTAGAATCTCTGCAACATATTTATCCTGGCTAATAAATATGCCTTCATTAGATTGCTTTACTTGCAGACCCAAAAAGAATGTAAGTTCCCCCATGGAACTCATCTGAAACTTATCATGCATAAGTTTCTCAAACTCTACACACATTTCCTTCCATGTAGATCCAAAGATAATGTCATCTACATACACCTGTACCAGCAAGATATCCTTTTTGTGCTTCTTGATGAACAATGTCTGATCAATCTTGCCACTTTAGAATCCATTATCCAGCAAATACGAAGCCAAAGTCTCATACCATGCCCTTGGTGCTTGATGTAGTCCATAAAGAGCCTTTACTACCTTGTACACCTTATCAGGATGTTCTGGATCAACAAAACCTGTAGGTTGAGAGACATAAACCTCTTCTTCAAAAGTACCATACAAGAAGGCACTCTTGACATCCATATGATAAACTGTGAAGCCCATGAAAGAAACATAGGCAAAAAATAGTCTAATAGCTTCAATTCTTGCTACAGGTGAAAAAACCTCTTCATAGTCTATACTAACCCTGGGCTACAAGTCTAGCCTTGTTTCTAATCATAATTCCCCTTTCATCCCTTTTATTTTTGAAAACCCATTTAGTGCCAATTACCCTCATACCCTTGGGTAAATCTACTAGTACCCAAACCTTCTGAATCTTGAATTGGAGAAGCTCCTCTTGCATTGCTTCTAACCAGCTTAAATCTTCTAAGGCTTTGAGAACATTTTTGGGTTCAGATTGTGAGAGGAAACACACAAATAAACAAGTGTTGTAATCTTCATGCTGCTTTGACTCATACACAGTACTAAGAAACCCTTGTTGGTCTGAAGTCATGAGTTGCTTCCTTGTCTTTACTCTAGATTGCATGTCACCAATCACATTATCCAGGGAGTGAGCTTTGTAAATTCTTGTGTGTGGTGTAGTGAGAACTGCATATGTTGGTGGTAGATTATTGAAATCCACCTCATCTTCTGAGAAATCCGCTACATTAGAGTCTGATGGGCCAACAGTATAAACATTTGGCCTAGCAGTATCAAGTTGGGGCTCAGCAGTACAATCATCATAAGCACTGTTAACTTGATTCTCTTGTTCCTTAGTTCCATCTACATTGTTTTCACCTTTAATCCCTTCCTTAGCTTCATCAGTAGAAGGTCCACCATTCATTTTAGTTGAATCCACACTTGTCCATATTGGCATCAGTACATGATCTTGATCTTTCTCCTTACCCAAGCCTGCTTCATTTGTTGCATCATTAGCTTCTGAACCTACAAAATCATTAGAAAAGGTTCCTGCAACAACTGGCATATAATTCATTGATTGGGTTAGAGTCTCAAGGTCAAACAACCATTTTAGTCCTTCACCTGTAACATCAGTTTTATTTTCTAGAAATTCAACATGCAGGTTTTCCTCAACTTTCCTAGTTCTTGTGTTGTATACTCTAAAGGCTTTGCTATTAAGAGAATATCCAACCAAGAATCCTTCATCTGCTTTACCATCAAATTTGCCTAGATGGTCTAAGGTATTCAGAATGGTCACATGACACCCAAAAGGTCTTAGAAATCCTAATGCAGGAGTTCTACCTCTAAAAAGCTCATATGGTGTCTTGTTGTGAGGTTTAGCTACCAAAACCCTGTTCTGCACATAGCAAGCAGTATTAACTGCTTTAGCCCAAAAGGTGATAGGTAACTTAGAGTCAGCTAACATGGTTCTAGCAACTTCTATCAGTGTCCTATTTCTTCTCTCAGCAACCCCATTCTGCTGAGGAGTTCTAGCAACACTAAATTCTCTTCTAATACCTTTTTCTTTGCAAAAATCATCCATAACTCTATTTTTGAACTCTGTCCTATTGTCACACCTAACGAATTTTACTTTCTTATCCACTAGGTTTTCTATCTCAGTGATAAATGTTTTAAGAATGCTAGGTGTCTCATCCTTAGAACCTAAAAAGAAAACCCATGTGAACCTACTATAGTCATTAGTAATCACAAGACTGTACCTCTTATGCATAATACTACTCACAGATGTTGGGCCAAATAAATCCATATGTAGCATAAACAAAGGTTGATCAATAAAGTTAAAAATCTTGGGCTTACAAGAAGCCTTGTGTTGTTTGCCTTTGACACAAGCAACACAAGTTTGGTCATTTTCAAATCTTTTCTGACGCAAGCCTCTTACCAAACCATTCTTTACAATTTTATTAATGGTTTTAAAATTAATGTGACCAAGTCTCCTAGGCCATAACATAGATTCATCCAATGTGGCCTTTGCAAGAAGACAAGTAAGATCCTCTTTAGGAACAATCTTCTTCATATCAACACTGTACATGTTGCCCTTTCTTGGAACATTGAGTAATACCTGACTTTCATCAGGTAACTTAAAGTCTGGAGAAAGCACAAGACATTCAATGTCAGTAAAAATAACCTTGTTCTTTTTGTCACACATTTGTGAGACACTAAACAGGTTATACTTAAGCTCTTGATTAAAATACGCATCTTCAAAATCTAATTTACCAGTTTTAAGTGTACATTTACCAGTAATTCTGCCTCCTATTCCTCCCCCAAAGGTAACATATCCTCCATCCAATGGTTGAAATTCTGAAAGATAGGACATGTTGCCTGTCATGTGCCTGGAACACCCACTGTCTGCATAACCTTGATCTTCATCATCTCCTTGTGAATGTCCCTGCACATGAAATAAGGAAATAAGTTTCCTTGTGGTACCTAAGCCATTACTGACTTGGGTTTGCCTCGTGCATCAATATAGTTAAATCTTTTCAAAACAGTTGATGCACCATTGGACTAGATTAGTCTCCAAATCTAACATGCTGAGGCCTTAACAGCATTATCCCTTTGTTCCCTAGCAGTGTTTTTTAAATTGCCAGTACTAACTACTTGGCTAGCAGTATTAACTGCTGGCTTTGCAGTTATAGCCTTAGGTTTCCAAATTTATTTTTGTACCACTGCTTTCTTTTGAAAAGGCCTTTTAGCAGTTGTTGGTGCATATTTGAAAGTTGTTTTTGTACCTTGAACTGCAGGTCTAGGGTAAACAATCTTAAATGGTCTAGTAGTACTAGCTGCTGGTCTAGCAGTATGAATTGGTTTTGGGCCAGACTTCAATAAAAGTGCTCTGGGTGTCATTCTAGAAATGTTGGAGTGAGTTTGAGGCCTTTCTAAGTTCACCCTACGGTTTGAGTACCCAGTTATCCTTTTGTTGCAAAAAGCTGCAAGATGGTCAAAACTTCCACAAGTGAAACAAGCTTTTTTATATAGGACCAAGTCATCACCTAGTTGGTAATACTTGAGGTTGTTCCAGTTCCTCTGATTACCTCTGGGCTTGTCTGTGAATCTGTGCATTTCATAATACCTAACTATTTTTCTAAATGGTTTAGCATTTGACTAAGGCCTAACAGTTTTATTATCAACCACCTTAGGAACACTTGTTCCTTCTACCTTAACAACATTAGGTTTAACCACAACCTGATCTTCCTCATAATCATAAGATGTCTAGTACTCAATGATTGGACCATCTAAATTCCTATTAGTGGAAACCTTGTCATCAGTGAGTGAAGTGTCACTTGCACTCTCAAAAGGTTTACTGATTTCTACAGGCTTATCAACAACTACATTTTCTTTTTTCTTAAGACCATATTCTAGCCTTGGTTGTTGGAATTCAGGCAAACCTGTATGTTCTAGGTCTATCCTTGGGGGTGCAGGAATTCCTCTGTGAGGAGGGGGAACAGTTTTGTATCCTAACCCAGACTTAGCTTTGTTGATTAACTGACATTCAATTATTTTGTTTACACCTTAGAGGCATATTCTAATGTTTCTACACTTAACTGAATGTTTTCATTAGCCTTTTTAATTCTATCCAACTCAGCTTTCAATAGACTAATTTCAACATTCTTAAATGACAAATCCCTTTTAAGAACTGCTATATCATCAGCAAAACTAGACTCATTGTTCTTATAGTGCACTATTTGCTCCTCTAGGACAGCTAAACCTCTCTTATGATTTGATAAATTATAATTTGTTTTGTTCAGCTCAATCCTTTGTTCATCATAGTGTTTTCTTAAAGTTTCTAATTCTTTAAGAGCAGTGCAAGATTTAGAACAACATTTAGTAGATTGTACCTCAGAATCAGAGAAGGCCATAAGTGCCATCACAGTAGGTGCTTCCTCCTCTTCTGCCATAAAACTCCAATCAAACCCTAAGCCATCAATAGCCATCATTGCCTTTAAAGTTGGCTCAGCTTCTTCCACAATCTTGGCCTTGTTCCCATAACTTCTGCTCTTGCCATCCTGTTGCCTAGGCCTCTTGCATTCCCTTGAAAAGTGCCCCATCTTATGGCAATTGTAGCATTCTATCTTGATTTGTCAAAACCAGCAGTATCATTGCTGCTGATGGTGATCTTCTTTCCAGTTCTTTGATAGAATTTCTTAGCCCTCATGCTAAGAAGAGAGATCTGCCATTTGAGGTCCATTTCCTCCAAATCATCATCATTGATTTCCTGGAGGTCTTCATGGGTCAGCATTGACCCATCATTCTGGCTTGTAAGGAAGGCACAACATGTTTTCTCATCCAGAATACCAATAGTACTGCTTGATGAACTAGCAGTACTAACATTAGGGCTAGCAGTACTAACTCCTACAGCAACCTTTACTTCTTCAACTAGACTTGAGTTACTAGGAGATGACACAAAGGCCATGTTCCCAGTGCTTGAACTAGATCCTCCAGCCTTCTTCACATCTTGCTTAACAATCTTGAAGTTGCTGTATAAGTCCATCAGGCTCATTGTATCAATGTCTGGCTTGTTCTTCCAGACCACCACATGCGTAGCCTACTCTGCAGGTAAACTCCTCAAGAACTTGGAGTTCATATCTTCTCTTTTGAAGCCTGTTGAACATGTGATCTAAAGACTTATTGCTGGTCGCAGTGAAGTTCTCAAAGTTCTGCTTTAGGAAAGTCTTCTGTGTCTTTTTGGTGGCCTCATTCCCATTATATCTTGCAGTGATAGCCTCAAACAAGGTCTTGGCATCTTTGAACTTGCTGAAATTCAATAGCTGATCATTTGGAATGGTCATCATCAGCAAACTTCTGGCCTTGAGGTCATTCCTTTTCTAAAGCCTCTCTTCTACAGTTACTGGAATGGTCTACACAACTGTCTCTACCTTACCATCAACTGTTGTTGTAGAAGTTGAAGGCTTGAAAGAGTCTCCTTATTCAATAATTTCCCAGAGTGCATAGTCTTGCACCTGGAAGTACTGTTCTATTCTTAACCTCCACATGTCGAATTCATTCTGCTTGAGCATTGGCAATTTAGTAGCCATGTTTGTTTGGGTAGGCTCCATGTCCATTACTTTTGCTTCTAATTCAATAGTATCTACCTGTCTCTGATACCACTTGAGAGGATTATAATACACTCAGATGTTACTCCTTTATAATGTGTATGAGATACTTTGAGTGAATGCAGTTAAGTATGCGAAATCTACTTAACCACACTTAGAAGGATTATGGTTTGTTTAATGGAACAGTAATGCTTTGAATTGGACAATGAACACAATGAGAATAACACCAAACGATTCAATATTATTGCTTGAATAATACAAAGGATCTTGCTATCACTAGGGTTACAATCGACCTTGAATCTTAACAAAACTCTATGACTGATATTCGTACATTTATCTAACCTAGGATCTCCTTTTATAGACTTAAGGAGTCCTTTACAAGATAAGTATTTTACCGTATAATTCTAACTAATTAATATATACACAATATCCTTTCCATACTTATCCTTAATATAAACGTATAACAATGCAGCAGTACCTTCTGATATACTAACAGTACTAACCTAGCAATTTGTACTGTTAGTTATATCTCAGCAGTCTTTATTCTTACACTAGCAGTTTGTACTGTTAGTGTATTCTTCAGCAGTACTAACTTCAGAACATTTAATTCCCAACAGACTTGTACTTTTCTTTCTTTTCTTTTGAGGCCTCAGAGTCTTTTGCTAACACTACTTCATAGACCTTTAGTTTGCCAATGAGCTTGTCGAGATAAAGGATTGTCAAATCCTTTGATTCTTCTATCGCCTTTACCTTTGGTCTCCATTTTGCCAGATGTGCTCTTAAGAATCTCCTGACATGATTACGCTTGGAAAAGGTTTCATCAAGTGCTTGTAATAAAGTTATAATAGTATTAAATTTAGCAAATGCATTATCAATATTTTCGTCATTCGATATTGAATATTGTTCATATTGTTGGACAAATAAATTAATTTTATTATTTTGCACTTGTTTGTTTCCTTGATGAGTGATCACCAAACAATTCCAAATATATTTATCCATTTTATGCATGAAAATTCTTTCGTATTCCTTTTTAGGAAAAGCGTTGTACAAAACCATTTTTTCCTCGTTATTTTTGGAAAGCATTTTCTTTTGTTCATCTTTTAGACTTAAAGAAATTACCTCATTTTTTTCGGTAGAGACGCTCTCAAATACCGGCACATAATCTCCATCAAAAATAATATTCCAAAGATCAATATCTTTAGATTTCACATATGTTTCAAATCTATTTTTCCCATATATAAAATCGTTAGCTTCAAAGAGTGGTGTTCTTTAGATAGATTTCCCTTATTTGTAGTTTTCGAAATTCGTTTGATCAAAAAAGTTTTAAAATACAATATATTTAAAAACTTTTTTAGAAAACCTTGCTCTTGATGACAATTGTAGAAAACTAGAAAGGGGGTTGAATAGTTTTTACCAATTTAAATTTAGATTACAAAAACTTTTAGATCAATTGTATGTGAAACCTTGGGGTGATAAAATATGGAAAATGCAAGTAAGTAAGAAAAGAGATAAACACATCAAAGTAAAGAGAGTAAGAGATAAAACCATGACACAATGATTTATAGTGATTCGGCTACAAGAACACCTTCCTTGCCCAACTCCATTCCCCGAGTACCCAACTCGAGAGTTCTTAAGCACTATGTCAACAAGCTCCTTTAACCGGCGGAGAAGCCTCACAATGTTGCTTACACTTTTTCCGGTAAAAAGCTAAATACCGGGTTCTTTACACGGAAGAACCAATCCAATCACAATTAACACACCAACTTAACAAATACAATGCAATGTATCAAAACAAGAAACAACTCAGTTATCTTGTAGTGATGATGAACTTTAGCAACTGTTCTCTTGAAGATTGGAAGACTCTTATGCAAAGAAGTGTGATCTCATATTTGAAGAAGAACCTTGAGAAACACAAGAAAATAACTACAAGAATGATCCTTGGATCTGCGATTAGAGAGATATAAGAATGAGAGAAGATATGTATAAGAACTGGTGGGGAATCAAGAAAAAATGGCTCACTATTTATAGGGAACCAGTTCACTATTCACCCAGATCCGGTGGATCCCTTGGAAAAGGGATCCGGCCAGAGTAAATCCAGGGATCCGACTACTGGGTCAGTCCAGTCCGGATTGGGTTACAATTCCAGGTTTGGGGTTATGGGTTATGGACAATGGGTACCCAACATGATGTCATGTATGATGTAAAGCATACTTTGGGTTATGGATTATGGACTTTGGGTCATGGGTCATGGATGTTACCCAACTTGTTTTCATGCATGATGCAATGAACATAGGCCATGGGTTTTGGGTCATGAGTCATGGGTCATGGGTTAAAAAATACCAAACATATTTACTTACATTTCTTTTACAACAAATACATAACTTAAACAAATGTATATATTAAGTAAAAATAGATATGGGAACATGTAATTTTAGACTTGTACTTAATATAATTTTATTGACAAAACTTAAAGAGATCAAGAAATATTAATAAACATTTTTACAGATTATTTGTATTAACAATTGGGTTTGCTTGTGAACGACACAACATGCTAATAACACCATTTGTACTTTTCAACTTTATAAATCTTATTAGAAATGAATCAAAGATTTACAAGGTATAGCTTATGAAAAACTACCCCGGGTTGATGACTGATTATCTCCTAACTCAAACAACAAGTGGCAGCTAGCTTTGAATTGTTGTTCCTAGGAGAGGAGGATTCTAGCCATAATACTTTGTATTACTTTCTTTGTATGAATCTCTACTTAACTTGGTTACAACCGAGAGTTTATATAGGAGGGGAAATAGTGGTTGCATGTGGGTTGCATAGTAAGTTGTCCACTTGCTATAGATAGGCACGTACCTAGTAGGCTAGCCTGAAGCATACTTTCGGATTTCCCGATTTGACAACTTATAGTTCCATTGCCTGTCTCTCGTATATCGATAAGTACTTCAGCTTATCATCCTAAAGAAGTTTCCCGCCCATGCATTCAGAGGTTGTAGTTGTAATCCAGAATCAAGTCCTCAGAGTCATAGAGACATTTGTCAAATCTTAGTGACATTGGTGTTGCTTTTAGCTCCATGTAAATCTCTCCCGGATACCACATCAGTTTGTGAGATGTTTTCTTCAGTTGGTTTTCGACGTCCCTGAAGCCATACAAACGTTTGAGCTTTATACAACACTCACTGAATTCTTTATCAGTAATTCACTTTCTGAATAATAATCAGAGAGACATGTTATCTAATAACTTATCAGGGAGTATCTCACTTCTGATAACTATTATGTTCACATTGATAGTTATGAAGTGACATTCTCTCGGATCGTTATCAGAGACTTGATGCTCAGACACCTTCAGAAGGTGTATTAGGCTATTTTATGCTTAAATACTTGTCAAAGACAATTGGGTCGGTTTTTCAGACTCAACAATCTCCCTATATTTAAATATACAAATAGACTAATTATCAGTAGTAAGTGAGCATAACGGCTTCTTCTTACTTATTGATTTTACATTAGAAAATATAAATGATATTACAGTTTATTTTGATATCTCTGATGTTACAACAAGGAAAAATAACAAATTAGTTATCTTCTGAGTCCTCATTGTTGCTGAATATCCCACAGACCCTTAGATTTTGATCATTTTTTTGTCGAAGATCATGGGTCAATTGTGGTTCTGCACTTTAATAATATTAGGCTATTCTAAGTAAATCAGAGACTGTAGGGTCAACATTTCCTACCTATCAGTCTCCTACCATTTAAGTATGAGACTAGCCTAACTTGTAGAAATTATAAGTGAACATAGCGGCTTCTGCTTACAACCTCATATACAACAAAGTATTAAAGAAATCAATAAGGCTTGATACTTTGTTGCTCTTGTCTTTAGTGAAGTTTCATAGGGAATACTCAATTGGCTGAGTATTTCCTGATGTCGTTGTGAGCATAGTCTGAAGACAATACCATCCTTCCCCTGATATTCCCACTGAATCATCTCTTCTGCCTCTACTTTAAACTCCAGGTGCTTCTTTACTCATCTTGGTTACTGCTGAAGGCAACCATTTTTAATATCTTTCATGATCACTCTTCATGGCTTTTAAGTATTATACTTATTCATTCTTGAGATGTTTTGAAACAAAAATTTCAGGATATTTTCAATATCATATATCCTTATTTATGAACACTGTGACATCTCTGAATGTAAAGATTAGAAGAGTGTGGTAAAGAGGGCTGGACTAGAGGCTACTGGTGCTTCTTTATTCTTACCAGATCATTGTGAGAAGACAAGATCTTGCAAAAATGAAGCATGATGATTCTTAGGAAGGGTAGATTTTGGTGGGGTTGGCAGATGGTAGTTGGGCCAAGTGTTATTAGCCGTCATTCAAGAACGGTTATATTTTATTAGCAGTCAATCAAGAGCGGATATGGATTAAGAAAAACCCACCCGCTTTGATACCACTTGTTGGGTCCGATTACACACACGTGTGCATGCAAATCATGAAGGATATGAACCACAATTTTAGAAAGTGAGGAAAATTGATGAACATCAACATTGATGAGGTTAGGTTTGCTTGAGAACGACACAGACATGCTAATAACACCATTTGTACTTTTCAACTTTATAAATCTTATTAGAATTGAATCAAAGATTTACAAGGGATAGCCTACAGAAACTACCTCGGGTTGATGACAGATTCTCTCCTAACTCAAACAACAAGTGGCAGCTAGCTTTTCATTGTTGTTTCTAGGGGAGGAGGATTCTAGCCATAATACTTTGTATTACTTTCTTTGTATGAATCTCTACTTAACTTGGTTACAACTGAGAGTTTATATAGGAGGGGAAATAGTGGTTTCATGTAGGTTGCGTAGTAAGTTGACCACTTGCTATAGATAGGCACGTGCCTAGTAGGCTAGCCAGAAGAATACTTTCGGATTTCCCGATTTGACAACTTATAGTTCCAATGCCTGTCTCTCGTATATCGATAAGTACTTCAGCTTATCATCCTAAAGAAGTTTCTCGCCCATGCATTCAGAGGTTGTGGTTGTAATCCAGAATCAAGTTCTCAGAGTCATAGAGACATTTGTCAAATCTCAGTGACACTGGAGTTGCTTTTAGCTCCTTGTAAATCACTCTCGGACACCACATCAGTTTGTGAGATGTTTTCTTCAGTTGTTCTTCGACGTCCCTGAAGCCATACAAACGTTTGAGCTTTATACAACACTCACTGAGTTTTTTATCAGTAATTCACTTTTTGAATAATAACCAAAGAGACATGTTCTCTGATAACTTATTAGGGAGTATCTCACTTCTGATAACTATTAGGTTCACATTAATAGTTATGAAGTGACATTCTCTCGGATCGTTATCAGAGACTTGATGCTCAGTCACCTTCAGAAGGTGTATTAGCCTATTTTATGCTTAAATAATTGTCAGAGACAATTGGGTCAGTTTTTCAGACTCAACAATCTCCCCATATTTAAATATACAAATAGACTAATTATCAGTAGTAAGTGAGCATAACGGCTTCTTCTTACTAATTGATTTTACATCAGAAAATATAAATGATATTATAGTTTATTTTGATATATCCGATGTTAAAACAAGGAAAAATAACAAATTAGTTATCTTTTGAGTCCTCATTGTTGCTGAATATCCCACAGACCCTTAGATTTTGATCTTTTTTTGTCGAACATCATGGATCAATTGTGGTTCTGCACTTTAATAATATTAGGCTATTCTAAGTAAATCAGAGACTGTAGGGTCAACATTTCCTACCTATCAGTCTCCTACCATTTAAGTATGAGACTTGCCTAACTTGTAGAGTTTATAAGTGAGCATAGCGGCTTCTGCTTACAACCTCATACAACAAAGTATTAAAGAAACCAATAAGGCTTGATACTTTGTTGCTCTTGTCTTCAGTGAAGTTTCATAGGGAATACTCCATTGGCTGAGTATTTCCTGATGTTGTTGTGAGCATAGTCTGAAGAAAATACCATCCTTCCCCTGATATTCCCACTGAATCATCTCTTCTGCCTCTACTTTAAACTCCAGGTGCTTCTTTTCTCATCTTGGTTACTGCTGAAGGCAACCATTTTTCATATCTTTCATGATCACTCTTCATGGCTTTTAAGTATTATACTTACTCATTCTTGAGATGTTTTGAAACAGAAATTTCAGGATATTTTCAATATCATATATCCTTATTTATGAACACTGTGACATCTCTGAATGTAAAGATTAGAAGAGTGTGGTAAAGAGGGCTGGACTAGAGGCTAATGGTGCTTCTTTATTCTTACAAGATCATTGTGAGAAGATAAGATCTTGCAAAAATGAAGCATGATGATTCTTGGGAAGGGTAGATTTTGGTGGAGTTGGCAGATGGTGGTTGGGCCAAGTGTTATTAGCCGTCATTCAAGAACGGTTATATTTTATTAGCAGTCAATCAAGAACGACTATGGATTAAGAAAAACCCACCCGCTCTGATACCACTTGTTGGGTCCGATTGCGCACACGCGTTCATGCAAATCATGAAGGATATGAACAACAATTTTAGAAAGTGAGGAAAATTGATGAACATCAACATTGATAAGGTTGGGTTTGCTTGAGAACGACACAGACATGCTAATAACACCATTTGTACTTTTCAACTTTATAAATCTTATTAGAAATGAATCAAAGATTTACAAGGGATAGCCTACAGAAAACTACCCCGGGTTGATGACAGATTCTCTCCTAACTCAAACAAAAAGTGGCAGCTAGCTTTTCATTGTTGTTCCTAGGAGAAGAGGATTCTAGCCATAATACTATGTATTACTTTCTTTGTATGAATCTCTACTTTACTTGGTTACAACCGAGAGTTTATATCGGAGGGGAAATAGTGGTTGCATGTGGGTTGCATAGTAAGTTGTCTACTTGCTATAGATAGGCACGTGCCTAGTTGGCTAGTCTGAAGCGTACTCTCGGCTTTCCTGATTTGATAACTTATAGTTCCAATGCCCGTTTCTCGTATATCGATAAGTACTTGAACTTAACTTTTGAAAGAAGTTTCCCGCCCATGCATTCAGAGGTTGTGGTTGGAATCCATAATCAAGTCCTCAGAGTCATAGAGACATTTTTTCAGATCTCAGTGACATTGGTGTTGCTTTTAGCTCCTTGTAAATCACTCCCTGACACCGCATTAGTTTGTGAGATGTTTTCTTCAGTTGGTCTTTGACGTCCTTGAAGCCATACAAACGTTTGAGCTTCATACAACACTCACTCATTTCTTTATCAGTGAGTCAGTTTTTGAATAACAATAAGAGAGACATGTTCTATGATAACTTATGAGGGAGTATCTCACTTTTGATAACTATAAGGTTCGCATAAATAGTTATGAAGTGACATTCACTCTTATCATTATTAGCGACTTGATGCTCATTGACCTTCAGAAGGTGTATTGGGCTATTTTATATTTAAATACTTGCGAAGGATAATTGATTTGGTTTTTCAGACCCAAGAGTTTTGTTTAAATAGGAAGCGGAATACTGTGGATGTACATGGTTATAGTAGTTTGCCAACTTGGTGTAGATAGCATGTGCCTAGTAAACTAGGTTAAGTGTGCTTTTGGTTTACCAATACTGAAAACCTTTTGTACCCAAAATCTTGCTTTATCGTCCTTTGATAAGACCTTTCGCTTATCTTCCCAAGAAGTTTCCCGCCCATTCATCAGAGACTAAATTTCTCTTCAGAGATAAGTCTTCTGGGTCATTGAGACATCTGTCAGATCTCATTCACTCTGGTGTTGTTTGTAGCTCCTTATACTTTACTCCCTGACACCGTATCAGTTTGTAAAGTGTTTATTCAGTTGGTCTTCAACTTCCCTGAAGCTTGGCTATTGATTGAGCTTTATACAACTCTCACTAATTTCTTTTATTAGTGAGTTATATTCACCGATAACCATTAGGGTGTAATACTCTCTGATAATCTTCAGGGTGTAATAATCTCTGATAATCTTCAAGGAGTAACACTTTCTGATAACCATCATAGAGTAAGACTTCTAATTTTCATCAGGGGGTGTCGTACTATTTGATCCTTATCAGTGAGTGTTGTTCTCTCTGATATGATCCTTATCAGAGACTTAATGAATTAGATTATTTTATGTTTAAATACTTGTCAGAGACAATTGGGTTGAAAATCAGACCCAACAATCTCCTCCTATTTTAGAGAAGGCATAAATGCTTTATAAAGTAGTTATAAATAGTTATTTTTATTAATATTTTATTGTCTTCTATCATAGTCGAAGTCTTTCTCTCTTTGTAATACTCTTCTTTTCTTTAAAATAATATAATAAATTAAAATTGAATAATAATTTTTATTTCAATTTTGTTACAAAAAATATAATTATCATAAATATATATATATATATATATATAAAAAGATATAAATATATATATATATATATATATATAAAGATTAGGTCCTAAAAATAATTGAGGAGTATTAATGACACCAATTTTGAATTAATGACATGATTTTTAGAGTGAAAATGTGTGAAGAGTAATGTCGTGCATGCCAAGTGCCGATGTAGTTATTGAGAGCCATGCGAAAGGATCGTGTAGTTATTGAGGCACTAATTGATTGTAGATGTTACATGTGAGAAGATTATCGATCAACATGTAGTAATTACAACAATTAAGAATCGTGCGTCTATAAATTAGAGATGCTTTGCTTAATCTTCCACCACTCCTTTGCACATTCACAGACGTATAGTACATGCTTTATGAAGTGATAAATAGTTTTTGGTATGTAGTTGCATTCGCATTATGTCACACAGAGAGCTATTTCTTTCACTTTAACATTTCTCTATCTTTTGTTTCAGTTAGTGGTCCATCTTCACTTCAAAATACAGCTTCAAAAAGAAAAGATGAAAATATATAGATTAATTAATGTGAATCGGAAATTATTACACAGCGGTTGACATGCGTTTTGTTTTAAGATGGCTAAAACTGAGAGGGAAGTCGGAGGGTATAAAAGAGTTTCAAACAAACATATTTTCTTGAAAATCTTTTCACCTAAAGTTCTGGACAGGACATTGGTTGATCTGCCTGGAATGACAAAGGTTCCGGTTGGTGACCAGCCATTGGATATTGAGACACAAATCCATAAAATGATACTTTCATACATCAAGCAGCCACGTTGTTTAATATTAGCCGTCACCACTGCTAATGCAAATTTGGCAAATTCAGATGCACTTTGATGTGTGTTTTAATACTTGAAAAATAAACTTTGGAAATTACCAAACTAGAAACTACACACAAATGGCAAGTGCACCAATCGTATGTAATATAGTAAAGTAAGGACCGGTTTTATCGTCCCAAGGAAGCCAAAATTAAATCAAGATAATCAATGTTCGTTTTATATTTAGTTATGAAATGGGTTTTTGTTTTGTTTTGGTAAACTATTAGAACTAAACTAAATTAATTTAAACTAAGAAAAGACTTTAAAACAGTTAACTAACTAAAATTTGAGAAACAATATACTAAGAAGAATGCTTGCTTAGATAGACTTCACTTGGGTTGGATAATACTCAACATAGTGCAATTGTATGATTTGGGTTACAAATGTGGCTAGACTTTGAAGGTCTTCATCGTCTACCCCTAACAATTATTGGAAAGTTCTACAAGGGTCTTTGTAAACACCACCTCAAATTATGCTATTAAACCAATCTTTGATTCCACAAAATGTTTTATGTTTAGGTTCCAATCACACATATGGTCATATGTGCGACTAAACAATGTTCAAATCTATTAGTTCACCCCCAACAAATCCCAATAATCCTTGGTCTAGATTAAGGTTTCCACTAAGCATAGACAATTAGTGAAATACAAATGACTTTCAAAAGAAGTTGGTCTACAAGCTTAATCCAATCATTCATAGAGCTATTAGTTGATAAACACAAGCTTTGAATAAAGAAAACATTAAAACATTCATTTCATCAAGAACCCCCAAATGGGTTTTGCAAAATCACACCATGTTTGTATTATCCAACCACAAGCTAAATCCAATCTAAGCAAACATTAAGGAACTACTCACTCATAAAGAGTGAATCAAACAAACAACTAAAGAAAATAGCACAATACATAATTATAAATCAAAAGTCAAGAATTAACCGTTGGATTACAATAGTGTTTGTACGAATCAAAAGGTGTTATTCTCCCCTATCTTCACTCCAAAAAGCTCCAAAGTCGCCAAGAATCAGACCTAGGTCGATTTGAGAGTGTGTGGTGAAGTGGAAGTGAAGAGAATATGTGAAAAACCCTAAAATATGGGTTTTTATACTTGCAGCGCAGGCCCCATACGCCTTTCTGAAATTGGGGCATAAGGGCGTATGCCTGGGAAAATAGATGTTCTTCATACGTGGAGCATAAGGCCTTCTGCTAAGGCATATGGTCTTCCGCTTGAAAATGATTTCTTCAATCTTCAAGTAGCATAAGGCTTTCCAGATTAGGACACAAGGGCTTATGGTCTTCTAAGCATATCCAATCTCGAACATCTTTAATGCTATCCATTTCCAATCCGATCCATCCGCATCAAATCATCATGCTAACCTTACAAAACAACTTTAAAACATAATTAAGCATATATTTCATCAAACAAGAACTAATATACACTTAAATCATGGAATATTGCCTTGTAAAATAAGAGTAATATAAACCATATCAAAATATCCCACACTTAAGCTTTGCTTGTCCTCAAGCAAATACTTTTGTTCAACTTTCAAACCACCCGGTTGACCTTATTTAAGAAACAACTACCTAAAATTGCAAGTGGCCCAATCAATACGTATAAATTAGAAAATATGATCCAAAAGATTAAGAACGAGAAGACACACAATATGGGTGCTTCATGGAGCCAAAAATCATCATCCTCGACTTTTACTAACCCCAAACTAAGCTTAAAATAAAATCACAATCACGTAAAGAATGAATGTTAACACTACTCATATGTGCAATTTGTGTAACGTTAATGCTAAGCATTGTTAAACTTTTCACTCTCATTTTATTCTTAGTATAAAAAGCTAAATTTTATTATTAATACTAACTTCACTTAGGTGACTATACTATAGACAAATATTAGACCATCCATATCCTCATCTATGAAATGCAAAACATTTTAGAAAATTCCTTTTTCTCTATTTATAAAATTATTACTTTCAAAACGTTCATGCCTTATATCTACTCATTTAGGAGTTCCCAATGATATTTGTCATATAATGTCAAGTCCTATCCTAATAATACTCGGAACAAACCATTCTTAACTCAAGGAGTATCGCGGATTTCCAAGCTCAAGATAACGTGGATATTTACATTACACATAAAAGTAAATTGCTTTAACTCAAAAGTCATTTGGGGCATATATAGATGTATAATTATAGATTTTAGCCCCAAAGTTCCATAAACTATAAGCTAATTTTTTTTCTTTAATAGCAATTGGAAATTTGGACCCTCATATAAATTTTTGATCATTGGATTTTCCTTAAGTCCAAATTACCCTCTTGGTAAGATCAAACATTGCAATCCTCCTAAGATCACTTATTATAATATACATGGCTAATATATACAGGGGGTGAGGAATGTAGTATATCTTAGGATTAGGTTTCATGCAATGCTTGATGATTACCAAGAGAACTTTTACGGATAACTAAAATATAGTCACATGAACTTGCTTCTTGGAACTCACACTCAACCTATTTTTGTTTAAAACGGTTTCATCCTAGAATTACTAGTTTAGGACGTGGCACCTCCGAATCATTCTATATAAAGCATGACACTACTTTAGAGAGCAAAAGGTCATAGCATAAGGAATCCGAACTTTCAAGGGTGATTAACCACTTAGTTGTCTAATATTTGAAAAAGCATATATTATTTATATTCGTAAAAGATGGCGGGAGCAAAAAGCCACAAATTACATTTATGAGCTTTTAAGAGTTCCAACTACTCCTTGCTTAACATTCAAAACATTACGTGATTCTATCATTTTTTGTTCTTGCAAAAGCTTAGCCAAAATTGTTAAGGGGTGAGCTAGAGTATGAAACTTGGGTCGAGTCAGAGTTTCCTTGTTCTAGCTTTAGAAAGGGCCATTTTTTTATTAAGATAATTAATTTTTTTTTTAATTTTCCTTTTTATTTATTTATTTATTTTTGAAAAGTAGGTCAATGGGTGATGTACACATGACGTACGGGTGATCAAGTCCCGTAAAGCACACATACACCGATAAGGACAAGAAAAAGCCTAAGTGTAACGTGCCTATCCCACACTTAGAGATGGACATTGTCCCCAATGTCCAATACGGGATAAGACATAATGAGAATCATTGGCCCATTTTATTTAACTCTTAGTTATGAAATTTGGTTGAATCCCACACTTAGAGTTAGAAAATGGGCCGAAGTTAGGCAATAACCAACAAGATAGTAGGATAAAATGATTAGAACAAGATGACTCCCCTGATGCGAGCATGAAAGAAATGTCTGAAAACACCATCTAGAAATGTCTGAAAACACCAGTATGAATGTTGAACTAACTGCCACCATCCAGAAACAACAAGCAATATGTGTGCTCATCCAATAGCTTCCAAATATATAAACCTACCACAAAACAAACACCAGAGAAATCCAAACACAAATATATATAATAAACATCAACCATCACAATTGTCACGACAAATCCTTTTAAAATATAGACCCATACAAAGATGTTACAAAAAGAATGCATCAGATTACACAATACATACATGATACTAATCTAAAACTACATAAGGTCTGCATCAATTGTCTAGGGTCTACACTACTAGCAATCAGTGTGGGATATTTTGACTATAGAAAAATGGGTCGGTTTTGACTTTGACTAAAAATAATTTTTAAAACTTTTTTTTTTATAAAGAAAATAAAAAATCATACAGCCTTATGGTTTCGGGTCGAGGGCTTATCAACTGGTGCTAGTTTTGCTTGAAATTTTAAAAGAAATGCATACGCGCTTATGGTTTTGGGTTAGAGGCCGTATGACCTGATGCTATTTTCACTTAGAAAATTTTCAAAATAGCATACGCCCTTATAGTTTTAACCCAGAAGGCCGTATGGTATGCACAGAAATGGACATAAATATTTGAGAAGGCATAAGGCAGTATGGTTTTTGAGAAGAAGACCTTATGCCATAGAAAATTCTTAAAATTCTCAAATACTTCCGAAATGCAATCTAACAACTACACTACTAAAATCATGCAAAATAATAATAAACTAAACTAACTAAACCTTCGAGACATTCCTGAAGCTGCTCATTTTATTTACTAGTCTTGAGCACGACTCGACCCCGAATTCAATTATCCTTGGGGTAAAGGTCGAGGTCTCCCTCGCCTTGAAACTCAATGGGACCATCAAAATAATGTTTCAAACGATGTCCATTCACTTTGAAATTACCATTAGGATGATTCAATTCAATTGTACCATATGGAAACACTTGGGCAATTGTGAATGGACCGGTCCACCTTGATCTTAGCTTACCCGGATGAAGTTTGAGACGAGAATTAAAAAGAAGAACTCGATCACCGATTTTAAAATCTTTTGGTTTGATCATTTTGTCATGAAATTTCTTTGTTCGTTCCTTATACAACTTTTGGTTATCATAAGCAAGCTCTCTTAATTCATCCAACTCATTTAGCTGCAATTTTCGAAAATCACTGGCTTTTGTAAGGTCAAAGTTGACTTCTTGTAAAGCCCAAAACGATTTGTGCTCAAGCTCAATGGGAAGGTGGCAAGCCTTTCCATACACTAACCGGTATGGAGTAGAACCAATAGGAGTTTTATAAGCGGTACGAAATGCCCACAAGGCATCATCTAACTTTTCCGCCCATTCCTTTTGGTTCTTACCGACGGTTCTTTCCAGGATTCTCTTAATCCCTCGGTTAGTAACTTCCACTTGACCACTCATTTGTGGATGGTAAGGTGTAGCAAATCTATGGGTTACCCCATATTTCAATAAAGAATTTTCTAAAACTTTATTACAAAAATGAGTACCCCTATCACTTATTAAGGCTTTAGTAGTTCCAAATCTTGAAAATAATTGTTTTAAAAATTTCACCACAAGCTGAGCGTCATTTATGGAAAGAGCTTTTGCTGCGGCTCATTTTGAGACATAATCAACGGCAACCAAGATATACTTGTTGCCTTTTGATGGTGGAAAAGGGCCCATAAAGTCGATGCCCCAAACATCAAAAATTTCACAAACTTGCATGATTTGTTGGGGCATCTCATTTTTGAAAGAAATTGTGCCTTGCCTTTGGCAAGCATCACATGATTTTACCAAAATATGAGCATACTTATAGATAGAAGGCCAAAAGAATCCCGAATCAAATACTTTCTTTGCCGTGTAATTTGGACCATGATGACCACCGGTAGGACCTTGGTGACATTCCATTAAGATCTTCCTAGCCTCTTCCCCAAATACACATCTCCTAATTACTTGGTCGGCTCCTATCCTAAACAAATATGGATCTTCCCAAAAGTAATTTTTCAAATCCTTAAAGAACTTCTTTTTGTCTTGATAGCTCATATCCTCCTTTAAAATTCTACCCACTAAGTAATTAGCATAATCCGCAAACCATGGGGTTCCATCTTGGGCAAACGAGTCTAAGGGTTGATTTGTTGCTATACTTAACAAATATTCATTCGGGAATTGATCATTTATTTCCTTTTCTTCCAACCTATCCAAGAATGGATTTTCAAGCCTAGACAAGTGGTCAGCGGCTAAGTTTTTGGCTCCCCTCTTATCCCTTATCTTTATATCAAACTCTTGACGTAATAAGATCTACCTAATTAGTCTAGGTTTGGCGTCTTGTTTTACAAATAAGTACTTCAAAGCCGAATGATTTGTGTAGACGATGGTTTTGGATAACTCGAGGTAGGACCTAAACTTATCAAAAGCAAACACTACCGCTAACAATTCTTTTTCCGTGGTGGTGTAGTTTTCTTGAGCATCCGTCAATGTCTTGCTTGCATAATAGATTGGTTGAAAATGATTCCTATGCCTTTGTCCTAACACGGCTCCAACTGCATAATCACACATTAAATCAAATGGTAGTTCCCAAGAGGGGGCTACCATGATTGGTGCGTGTGTGAGTTCGTGTTTCAATACATTAAAAGCATTAAGGTATTCATTTGTAAAAACAAAAGGCGCATCTTTTTCAAGAAGTTGTGTCATTGGTCTTGCAATTTTAGAAAAATCTTTTATAAACCTTCTATAGAAACCCGCGTGACCAAGAAAACTTCTTATGGCCTTTACCGAAGTGGGAGGAGGAAGTTTTGAAATCGTTTCAATTTTAGCTTTATCGACCTCCATTCCCACTTTGGAAATTTTATGACCCAAAACAATGCCTTCTCGAACCATGAAGTGACACTTTTCCCAATTAAGAACTAGGTTAGTGGCTTCACACCGAGAGAGCATAATTTTAAGGTTGTTTAAACAAGAATCAAAAGTGTTACCAAACACGGAGAAGTCATCCATAAAAACCTCCATTGAAGACTCGATCATGTCATGAAATATGGCCATCATACACTTTTGAAATGTAGTCGGGGCGTTGCAAAGCCCAAAAGGTATCCTTCTATAAGCGAATGTACCATATGAACAAGTGAAAGTGGTTTTTTCTTGATCTTCAGGTGCTATGGGATTTTGGAAGTTGTCTGAAAATCTATCCAAGAAACAATAGAACTCATTTCCCGCCAACCTCTCTAACATTTTATCAATGAAAGGAAGGGGAAAGTGATCCTTTCAGGTAGCATCGTTCAACTTTCTATAATCTATGCAAACCCTCCATCCCGTGTCGGTTCTTGTAGGCATCGGCTCGTTCTTCTCATTCATCACAACGGTCATCCCACCCTTCTTAGGAACTACTTGAACCGGGCTAACCCATGGTGAGTCGGATATGGGATATATCAAACCCGCATCAAGTAACTTCACTACTTCCTTCTTCACTACCTCTTTGATGTTTGGATTAACCCTCCATTGATGTTGAACAACGGGCTTGTAATCCTCCTACATTAAGATTTTATGAGTACAATATGATGGATTTATTCCTTTGATGTCGGATATTTTCCATGCAATTGCCCTCTTGTGTTCTTTAAGTACCGCAAGTAACTTCTCCTTCTCAATTGCCGACAAGTCTTTAGCAATGATAACCAGGAGTTTGGAATCATCCGCAAGAAAAGCATACTCTAAGTGACACGGGAGATCTTTGTCACACCCCCAAATTTCGTGACTTGCAGCGGAATAAGTCATTCAGGGGCACGACTGGTCATAGCACCAAAGTTGCAGTTATATTGAACGACCTAAAGTTTCGTTTAGAAAATACATCGTTTGATTATTTAAAAACATTAAGAGTTATAAAGCTAGGTCCCAAAAGGTGAAACAAGTTTTCGTAAAACAGGTTCATACAATTCAAACGATGGATAATTGCATAAAATATAAAGTGAGACGCGTCGACTCCGCGACTCCATGAGGTCCATATGCAAGCCAACATGCGATACCTTAATTACCTGAAAATACATTGCTAAAAATGGTCAACAAAAATGTTGGTGAGTTCATAGGTTTATGTAAATGAAATGCTTCTACGGAAACCACAAGTATAAATTGTATGACAAAATGTCACATAAAAATATTACATTAGCTCTTAAGCTCATGACCCCGAAGCTAGACTGATATAAATGCCCAAAAAGGGAGTGCTTCGCCAAACACTCTGAATGTATGAAATGAAAAGCGTTCGTTTGACCAGTTGGTGCTACCAACCCGAACGGAAGCGTCACCCTCAATAGATCTATCCACTCACCTTCGCTTGCTCACAATTAACGGTCCATGATAAATAAAAGGGGACTTTAAATTGGAAATTATGTAACTTAAGCAATGTAAATGGGTTTGTATACGTTGGTCCACATATAAAAATGGTGCAATGTATTCTCCCCCGAGAGTTTAGAAATCAATAAACAATTTAAAACGGGGCTATGAAAACTCACCTGATATGATATAGCAATAATGACAATGATGAAATGAGGCTCGGTCTCTAACCGCGACCTATTATGATGATATGATCTAATGTAAGCAATGAATCAACGCAACACATGCAAATACGTATGTTAACGATACCACTTATTGGTTTTGAAAATAACGTTTATCGACCAAAAATACACTTTTGACGTCTCGTTAAGTTATAAACTACTTTTCGAGTAATTATGTTGAAACGGTACTCCACGATCCTCATTTGGTGTTCTATCGGCAAATATAATGTTTTCGTCGCAAATTAATATTTTCCTTAACTTGTGAAAATATGTCCAAAACGGCCTCGCAAAACTAGTCGCGAAATAGTGCACGTTAAGTGTTAGTGAATAAACTCGACGTTCTTGAAAACCTTGTAACATTATCTAAATGTCATGTTATTTGACGTTTGATCATGCGTGTCTTGATTAGATAGAAAACCGGCTATCAATGTTAAGACTTGTAAAAATACTAATTTTTATACTCAGAAAATACTTTCTATTTGGGCTGTCAAAATAAACTAGAGTTCGTCGGCTTTGAACGTGTATATCTCGGTCGTTATAAGCTCGTTTTCCACGTTCTTTATATCCATGGATTCGTCATGACATGAACTAACATAATATCAGTAGCTCGGCTCTCCTAGATCACATCTAGCACCTCGTTTGGTCCTTTAAAGTTCGGCAAACGGCATGCTCATTTTCAGAAAATTAGTTTTCGTCGTCTAACTTTGAAAAATCATATCTCCTTCGTTATAAGTCGGTTTTTAGTGATTCTTGCGGCCACGGTTTCGTTTTTGAAAGAAATTTCTAAATTTGAAGGCTGAAATAGTTCAAAAGTTACTGAAATTTCCAGACTTGGCGTTTAAGGACAGTAGCTATTTTAGATTGTTAAAAACTCATTTTCTTGGTTCTAATCTTGATCATACCACCTCAAATCAACTCCACAAGTTCGCAAATCCTACCATACACCTTCTTAAGGTGTCATGGGGTCCTAAACATCACCAATCTTGGTGGATCTCATGAGATCATTAGTGAAACTTATAGATCTAGTGATTAAGATAGTTTATGTTCAAAAGTGGTATGTAAAACATAAGTAACTTGCATGAATAACTAATATAACTTGAAAATACAAGAACATATAAATCAAATGAAAGTAATAGATGATCAAAACATGTTCTTGAAACTTACTTGATGATTTGATGATTTTCGATTAGAAATGAGTAACAAACTTGAGGTTTGATCACAAATCCATAACTAGGAAGGTAAATGGAGTGTGATTATGACTTGATCTTGAAAAAGTGATGGATTTTGGTTGGTGTTCTTGGTTGGGCCATGGGTATGGATGGAGAGGAAGAGAGTGTTTGATCTAATTTAGCTAGTGGAATGTTACTTGTATGTGTTTGTGTTAGTGGAGATGTAAATAAATTATAATATATATTAAACCACAACTGAAACGGTGCCGTTTTGCACCATTTTTTTCCTGCCAAAATTTAGCCCCAACCCTAAGCCCATTTTGCTATAATCCTAGGCCAATTTTTGGCCCGTACGGTATTTGATGTGTTTTTTTTATACATAATATGATTGTTTACCACATAATTCCAGAACATTCATAATAAAACCCTTGATCCAAAATAGTGTACCACGCTAGATCTTAATGACGGTCGACTCCCGTATCTTGGCGGGGTAGCCACGGCGACTTTGTGGTTGGAGCCATGGCGGGGAGTTGCTGTCGTTTCGGCAACGACATTTAGGTAAATGGCAATTGTTTGGTGGTTGTTAGGTTTCGTTTTACGAAAAATGAAGGTGCAGTGTTTTTATTTATTCTGAATTTGAGTTCTGATATTGGTGTTGCATATTGAAAAATTAGGGTTTTAAACTTTTAATTAATTTGGGGTTTTTGTTCAATTTACATTTTGTGTTTTCATTTAATCTGAAATTGGGTTTTGATATTGGTGTTTGTTGATTGTGGTTGATAGTTGATCTTGACTGTAATTAATTTGGAGGTTTTTGTTGATTGTGTTTCAATCAATTTGATGCTGAAAAATTAGGTTGTCAATTAATTTGTGAGTTCTGTCAATTGGGAGGTTTTCAATTAATTTGTGCCTTCTGTGAATTTTTGCATGTTCTGGATGATGCAAGTTGAGGTTCCTTTTGGTTGTTAGGAATATATTTTTTTTGGGTACGAATATGTTTGGTTGCAGCAAACATTTATGTTTGTAATCATGTGTTGCAGTGTACGCTCTTGCTTTGTTTACCGACTGTGGTATTGCCTTGGCTTGCCTTTCAAAATGAGGCTGACCTGGGTTTGAATGATTCAGGTTAAAAGTGAAATTCCCCGTATCTTGGCATGGCAATGTTTCGCCGTTGCAGCCATGGCGGGTGCACCTGTTTTTTTTGCATTTGCTACCATATCTGAGCCTAGCTTAGAAGGGTTACTGGTATAATGGTTTTGCCCAGTAACTCTTTTACGTTTCGTGAATTAACAGTTGTTTGTTGTCGGAGATGTGCTAACTTGGTTATATGAATTTGACGTTGAGACTATGTTGAGGCTATGATAAGTTTTAACGGGTCAGGATAAATGTGGGACTGTCTGCATCTTGGCGTCGCAGCCTATGAAGGTTGCAGCCATAGCGGGCACTATGAAGGTTGCCACCCTATCTGATCCAGAATTTTGAGTCGAAACTCCTGTAAGTCTACTGTCCCTAATTGTGCTTACACTATGACAGTTCACTATAGATTAAATATATTATTCGTTAATTGTTATTTTGGATGGGTTAAAGAGAGATTATCTGAGTGATTTTGTAACAATCTCTGGTGATGATGATGGATGATTGCAGTTGTATAACTGAAACATGCTGCTTCAAGAAGGCGGTACCTTGGCGGGACGACCTGTGGGTTGCAGCCATTGTGGTTTGCCGGCTTCGGGTAACTTTGCGTGCGCCCCTATCATGGCAGGGCATCACGGTAACGTGTTTGCAGCCGGGGGGTGGACTAATCTTGGCATGGCAACTCAGTTGCTTTGCAGTCATGCCGTGCGTAGTGTGGATGGCACTGCGAACAACTATTGTGGACAATCTTGACCTTATTAAATTTTCTAAACTCAAATAAGCCCATAAGGCGGATAAATAACCTGATCCAAACATGACTATTGTGACTGTTTAATAACGGTACATGGAAAAAGGCAGTGATGATAGTTAATGGTGTATGAAGATTGTTATAATTTCTGTCAAATGAAATGGATCATTGAAAACCTGTACGTAACCTGGCAAGGCAATGACCGGAGGGCATGGTATAAACGTTTTCCATGCAACCGCCTATGTTTGCAGCCATGGTGAAATTTAGAGTTTTATATGAGCCGACACACAATTACTAATCTGAGCCTCATATCCATTAGTTCCCCTTATCCTTCGAGCAGTCACAATCTCAGTTTGCTATGGTCCTGACCCATGTACCGTTGAAAGGGTTTGTTTGGTTTTTAGGCAATTGGAACTGAATATGGTGAAGGGTTTGAGACATTTAGACCAGATGGACCATTGAAAGTTGATGTTGTAAGTGCTTTTTATGTTTGTTTCCTTGGCTTTAATTACTGGCTTCATCTTTAAGCTATATTCTAAATCTGTTTGTCATGAAATGAATGCATACTTATTATGTTTTGTTATACTTTTGATATTGGATTCATTATCCAAAATGTTTAGTATAATAAGCCGTTTGAATAACAAGGTTCAAATTGGCTAGATCGAAAAACTATAAGTAGATAAGCATTTTTTTAATAAATTTAGAGGATGTTTGGATGTGTGTGTAGATTGACCATTACGTTTCCAAAATATTTCTTCAAAAACCCTTTAGAACTACATTTTTACATCTGACTTAATAAACCATTAAATTCATGTTTTTAAGCAAATCCAAATACCCCTTAAAACGACCAAATCATCCCTTAAAAAGACCAAATCACCCCTTTAAACTGCTGTTTGGCAGCAGCCCCAAACATGCCTTAAAACTTCACATTTTGGATTTGTATGTTACTCGCAGTGGCCTCAAACCCTTCCAATTTCTTGGCCAAAAAGTCAAAAACCATGGTTAGAGAAAAAGAAATATTATAAATTTGAAACTGAGTTCTTTGGGTAACCTTAAAGTTACATTCTTATGTTGTTGGACTGATGAATACGGGATAACTGATCTTTGCGATCATCTTCAGGATAATTGTACTTCTTTTGAACTTATCAACACTTGCTTCTGTGAAAATGGAGCCTACTACTGATGTTGATCATTTGGATACGATTTTGGGCCAGCTACACAAAGTTCTCAGCCTACTATTATTAACTGGTCGCAGCCATGGTAAAATTCATGTGAAATTCCTTAGGAATTTGCATATATGATTGATGTTTGTTATAGGTTGATGTATGAAATTCCTGTTAGAGTAGTATAGTGTATTAATAGCTTTTAGTTTTTATGCTATATTAATGTGATTTGAGTGTTATGATATTTGGGGTAGCTTATTTGAAGAGGTTATTGTGTTTTATTAGCTATAAAAACAGTTTAAGGGGGTCTTTGGGATTGCTTATTTTCTGAAAGATGCTTATTTGCTTACTATAGTTTATACAGTAATTAGTTAACAGGTCAGTTTTTTTTCCAGAGTTGCTGCTATTAAAATTTAGAAATACAATGACACTAAACTTGGTGGTGGCTGCAGATGGTAGCGGAGACTACAACACCGTGTCTGCTGTTATGGTGGGTACCTCGAAAAAGAGCTACACAAGGTACGTGGTAAGGGTAAAGGCACAAGTGTATTACAAAAATGTGGAGGTTCGAAAGGGGGGAGACAAATATAATGTAGTGTTGAGGGATTGAGTGCGTTACCCTACTGATCATGTAATTAAAGCGATTGATTGGAAGTTTTCTTTTCTGCTGAATTGTTACAGATAATAGAGCCATAGAGGTAATACATATAACTTTTATCACCATGTTTTTTAATTATTCATTACTCCTACCCTTTTTGGTTTAGTGAAATGTGTTTATGTGTATAATATGAAGCTGTTAAAAGATCAGTTGCCTTTTTTTTATCCGTTCGCTAATTTATTGTAATAATTTGACAACTAAGAGTGCTAATTTTTTATACAGAGGAATGAGGGAATTAATTTGGCAATACTTTGTTCTAAGCTTTCATATGTGTTACCTTGAGCCTTTTGACAAATTTTCAACTATTGGTTGTGGTCTGTCGTTACCCCAACATTTTGGCTAATTACAAAGTATTGATATAAACAGTTGGCCCACACTATCTTTTCTGGCCACAACACGCGTTGGCCCAATATATTTGGCAATTGTGAAATGACAGTTAGTTTTACCGTGCCTTAATATATATTTATTCTCATCGGTGTTCTTCGTCATTTTGTATGCACAGGAACCAGTATGTTACGTTGTACTTGGTTGTGATGATTGGTCGGATATGATGTGTTTCTGTACTATGTGGACGGATGGCAGAGTGCGAGAATCACTCGCCTCAGCAAACTTCACTCGTGCACTAGCGCACGAATAAATCTGAGGCCACTTTTCTGTATATGGGATTTAGTGGCCGATTGGCTACTGATTGATGATTCCGGTGGTGAGGATTGTTGTTGTTTTCGCTGTTGGCTGCGCTTGGTTATTTGTTCGTTGTAGATATTGGTGAGCATTTCTTACTTACTTTGTTCTAAGCTTTCATATGTGTTACCTTGAGCCGTTTGACAAATTTTCAACTATTGGTTGTGGTCTGTCGTTACGCCAACATTTTTGCTAACCACAAAGTATTGATATATCGTACTGACCGTGCCTTAATATATATTTATTCTCATCGGTGTTCTTCGTCATTTTGTATACACAGGAACTTAGGTTCCAGTATGTTACGTTGTACTTGGCTGTGATGATTGTTCGGATATGATGTGTTGCTGTACTATGTGGACGGATGGCAGAGTGCGAGAAACACTCGCCTCAGCAACCTTCACGCGTGCACCAGCGCACGAATAAATCTGAGGCCACTTTTCTTTATATGGGATTTAGTGGCCGATTGGCTACTGATTGATGATTCCGGCGGTGAGGATTGTTGTTGTTTTCGCTGTTGGCTGCGCTTGGTTATTTGTTCGATGTACATATTGGTCAGCATTTCTTACTTACTTTGTTCTAAGCTTTCATATGTGTTACCTTGAGCCGTTTGACAATTTTTCAACTATTGGTTGTGGTCTGTCGTTACGCCAACATTTTGGCTAACCACAAAGTATTGATATAAACAGTTGGCCCACACTATCTTTTTTCGCCACAACACACGTTGGCCCAATATATTCGGCAATTGTGAAATGACAGTTTTTTTTATGGTGCCTAAACGGCATCGTACTGACCGTGCCTTAATATATATTTATTCTCATCGGTGTTCTTCGTCATTTTGTATGCACAGGAACTTAGGTTCCAGTATGTTGCGTTGTACTTGGCTGTGATGATTGTTCGAATATGATGTGTTGCTGCACTGTGTGGACGGATGGCAGAGTGCGAGAAACACTCGCCTCAGCAACCTTCACGCGTGAACCAGCGCACGAATAAATCTGAGCCCACTTTTCTCTTTCTATAGGCGATGATGATAATTTTCCAGCTATTGCGTTTATGCATTTATCTGAGTCTTATTTGTTACCATTATGCGTACGTGCTCATACCATTGTCAGTGGCGAGGCACTTGAACAACAAATAATGGTGGAATAGCGACTGCCTTTAACCGCAGGTGATATTCTTTTTGGATTTGGTTGTTTTAATTTATTTCCTTTTGCATTTATGAAACCTTAAATTTGTTTTCGGGTTTTTACAGGAACTGAATAGGTCAAGGGCGGAATTGGTTGGATGCATTGTTAGTTGGGATTTCTTAATTTTTCCGAGTAAGTTTTTATCTTTTCTTCTGCGTTTTTGGGGTTCTTATTTCTTTTTTTAAATGATATTTTAATATTGTGTTGTTCACGGAAGATAGAGTTTCAATTTGCTATACTCAGGTTACTTTTACATCAAGATTAGTTCTAATTTTTAAGTTTGGTTTACCGACTTATAGGTGGTCAATTAATTAAATACCATGTGTTCTGTTGATTTTCCAGGTGAATGAATTTCGGGTTTCGGATATGCCGCCATCAAGGTGTGGCTGCAGGTAGCGGCTTTGCAGTCTGCTTTTGATGATGCACTTATTCCACGAAGTGCACTACTAAGGCTTACACAGGTTTGATATGTTGGTGGGTTGAATTTGGTATTAAAATTTTTAGCCTAATTGTTTTTCTTGACTGTCAAATTAGATGCCATTGTAACCTTACGTTTATTTTTACATTCGTGTTTGACAATTATTTGGTGGCTCTTATAATTGTTTACATGTTCAAATTTTGAATTTGCAGTTTTCGTGGTATAAAGGGAGTTACAGTTTCAGGCTAGTTGATGTGGCAGAGGGGAACGAATGACGTGTTTGGGAGTGATACACCCGAGTACATCGCATGTAGCTCAAAACAAGTTCCGGTAACTTAGCTCCATCTCCTTTTAATTACATGATGGATCAAGTATTTAATCAAATAAATTTTCGTTGCTTCATTTTCATATGAATCATACGATGTTGGTATTTTATCTTTGCTCAGATAAGTAGTTTGGAATTCGTGATATGAAGCTAACATAAGTAGCTTGAAATAAGCTAAGATAGGGGGTGGTTGGAATTCTTGATAAGAAGGTAAGATAAGTAGTTTGAAAGAAGCTGGTAACTAATGTATAATGCAATCTCTTTAATCACTTATTCACTCACTGTTAAACTTCAAGTGTGGTAGATTTTGTGCATTTAGAATATCTCATGGACTATGTAGTTGTAGCATGGAATGTTTTAGCGCCTTAGGTTGTCGTAAATCAGTTATAAATAACCTGTTTATGTGGCCAGTGGGGTTGGTTCTTTGTAGCCCAGAAAACGGCAGATTTTGTTGTTGTTGATTAGATAGAAAACGGTGATTTTTTGCGTCGCGATTTCCTGCCAAAATTGCGGCTCACCTGATGGCTTGCGTAGGCCTGTTTGTTATTGCTTTTATATTATTGTTTTTAGAGAAAAATTGTTGTGGTTGGTGCCACGAGTCACTCATCCCTTGGTTTATCAGGTTCTTGCCATGCCTTTTTTCACCGAAGCTATCGATCCTGTAGGTGGGATTGTATGTCTGATACAATGCACGCGTGAAGCTTTGTCTAAGTACACAACAAGTTTCTTCCTGGATCAACAGCAGTTGAAACAAACCCAGGTGACACTATTTTACTTAACATTTTTTCTTATTTAAAGATAAAATCTACATATGCAGCTATTCACTGTTTGTTTTTGAAAACTAGGAAAGCCATCATCAACGCTAAGGCGATTGTTTCAAGATCAGCCAGCAAATTCAGCTTGCCAGAAGCAACTTGCCCAAGGACTAATCACAGATAGCTTTGCAACAGCTTCAAACGACCAAATCGACCGAACTTTGCTTTTGGATAACAAGAAAGGGGAACCAGGTTCCAGATAAGATTTGTAAGTAAGGAATTTTCAAAGATTGAATTGAAACAGAATTCAAGCAAGTATAAGCTTTGTACCAGCAATTTCAGATATAATAAAATGGGTAGACCATATTTTGCCTTCATGTTGCATAATTTTGCAAGGAACATAGAATTCATATAATGGTTTATGCATTGTTAGTGCGACATCAAAAACACCTATGAGGTTTATTTTCATTACTTTTGAGCCGTTCAAAACCTCGGCCGAAAAACAGGCACGCCCGCAACGCGGCCTCAGTCGCCTATCTCGTGTGTACTAATTCATTAATGAGCTTTGGAAGCATTAGCTAAATGGGGGGTTGGGGGCGGCACATGGGGTAATTTAGGATAGATTTGATGTTTAATGCAAGACTTGTCTCCCATTTATTTAGATATTGGATGATTAGTGTATACATTGAGTGTTATCGGGTACCGAGTTAACTAGAAATAACTCGTGAAGAGGTGAAATGAGATACGACGAAGTTGTAAAAATTGTAAAATCATGTTCCTTGCAAGAATCGGGTGTTAGAATGATTATCGGATTGAATTTTCGTAAAGCGACAGAGTTATAAGCGTCAAACGAAAAATATAGCGATTGGTTTAACAACACCGGGTAAAGTAATAATATAATCTCTATATCATTATAATTAGCTTAAAAATGTATTAGGATCATTTTCGGGAGTATTGGGTATAATGTCAGTAGAAATGACTGAGTGGTAACGTTAATTAAACAATTAAGCATACGTTAATGAAAATCACACAAACCCGTGCATGAACTGAAATGATAATGATGTTACTGATGATATGCAGACTACTCTAGTCTGTATGATATGCCTTTACTGATGATGCATGGATACGCAGCTAAACCTAACTGGTTACGCGCATTTGAATACCCATAAACCTGGTTTACGACATGATGAATGATGCCCATGAATGGTAAATTTCCCTCCGGGAATGAATAGTGTCATGTGAATAGTAAATTTTTTGACGACTTCTCAAAGTCTCAAACTGACTTAAAAAATGATGAATAGTGAAATGATGAATAGTGATTGATGAATAGTGACTCATGAATAGTAAATTGTCGAGGTTTGCAAAATGACCTGAA
Source organism: Artemisia tridentata subsp. tridentata (assembly GCA_021014915.2). NCBI lineage: Eukaryota > Viridiplantae > Streptophyta > Magnoliopsida > Asterales > Asteraceae > Artemisia > Artemisia tridentata. The sequence continues at coordinate 316,557,411 of CP139507.1, read as the reverse complement.
ATTACGAGTTGTGACAGTCTTCCACCCTTAAAGGAATTCAGTCCCTGAATTCAGTTGATGTTGGTCTCTGGAGTGGTCTTGGTGAAAAGATGTGGGTATTTGAGTTGCATCTGGTCTTCCCGTTCCCAAGTAAACTCAGGACCTCTGCGAGAATTTCAACGAACTTTGACGATAGGAATTCGACTTTGCTTCAACTGGTTGACCTCTCGGTCCATAATTTCTATTGGTTCTTCCACAAAGTTAAGCTTATCGTCGATCTGAATTTCTTCTAATGGAATGAAATGAAATATGCTACGAGTGATTCGTTTGGAAGGCACTTCCTGAGGTTTGAAATATGAAATGGGTGGTGTATGTTGCTGAGCTCTGACGGAAGCTCAAGTTTGTATGCTAGTCGGTCGATTCTAGCTAGAACCTTAAATGGTCCAATATACCTAGGGTTCGGTTTCCCGAGTTTCCAAAATTGTATCATGCCTTTCCAAGGCAAGGCTTTCAACAGGGATACCTAGTCCCCATGATTTTTGCATCCTGAACTAACCGAACTTTTCTATTGTTCTCTTGTTACTTGTACCATTTCCTTTGTTGTTTCACAATTGCGTTCTAGACCAGTGAACTTGACCATCCGATTTCGGTCTGTCACTATGTAATTGGTACTTCGACCATAGGGTGCCTTAAAAGGTGCAGTCTAAGTGTTCGTGTGATAACTATTGTGGTAAGAGAGCTCGATTAATGGCAAATGGTTAGCCCGACCATTTCCAAGGTCAATCACACATGCTCTTAGCATGTCTTCCAATGTCTGAATCGTTCTCTCGTTCAGACCATCAGTCCGAGGATGATAGGCAGTGCTCATGTCTAATTTGCTCCCAAATGAATCTTGTAATGACTGCTAAAAGTTTGAAGTAAAGCAACTATCTCGGTCGGAATGATAGAAATTGGTGCATCGTGCTTTGCGACTATTTCCTTGACATAAAGCCTGGTAAGATGATCCATAGCATAAGTTTCTCTGATTGGTATGAAATAGACTGGTTTAGTGAGTCAATCAACGATTTCCCAATTAGCACTGAAACCTCCCGATGTTTTGGGTAGTTTGGTGACAAAGTCCGTTGTGATGCGTTCCCACTTTCACTAGGGGATTTCTGGCTGTTGAAACAATCCTGATGGTTTCTGGTATCCGGCTTTTTACTTTAACACTAGTAAGACACTTGCTAACATACGTAGCTATCTCTGCTTTCATATTCAGCCACCAATGAAGTCTATTGAGATCCTGATATATCTTATCAGAACCTGGGTGAATGGAGTACTTCGACTTGTGAAATTTGTGCATGATCAACTCTCTTATTCCGACAACAAGAGGTATCCCGCTTCCATCCTTGAAACACAATACTCCGTCTGACCTCTTTACTAAATCATTTGCATCCTTCGGCATACCTTAGGGGTTTTTTTTTTTTTTTTTTTTTTTTTTTTTTTTTTTTTCATTTTGTCAGTTTTCCTCTTTGAGTGCCTCAACTTGAGCCTCGAATATTCATGATGGTAAAGGTGATATGATTTTCATTCTCAATGGTCTGACTCTCAAAGGCTTGAGTCTTTCCTTCCGGCTAAGGGCATCTGCCCCAACATTAGCTTTCTTAATTGCCCATTGGTCTAAAGATGGTAGAGCGTGTGTATATCTGATTGGAAAGAAAATATCTTAAGGGGATTGTCAGAAGTTTGAGGTGCATAGTCTATCCTTAATCGGGAGCCTTTGAAATTTGTACAACGTGTCTCATGACTACTCCTACAATAGTAGGTTTGTCGGAAATGGGTTACCAAAGAATAAAGCTATGGTAACGGTTTCAGATTCCTTGTGTCTTGCTATAACTGATGTCAAGATATGAGCCTCTCTTCTCCTAAGATGCTTGGTTTTTATTTCCAAAATTTGTGCTGTTTAATAGTTTTTCCCTAGATTTCCTTTGTCAAAAATTTCCCATGCTATTGTTTGTCAATCACAAGATTCTAATTGTATGAAGTGTCGTAGTATGGTGGTTGGTCTTCAAATACGACCCAAGATTTTATGGATAGGTTTTTGACATGATGTAGATAAGAATGTTTTAGCAAAGTTTGGGGTTATACTTTTCTTAGTGCTCAGTAGTTTTGTTAAAGGCTGACCATAAAGGATTTATTTGTCAAGACAGACATATCAGATAATTACTTTCCTACAAGGTATATGTGTAGTATAAATGCTCTTTAAAGAAAATTACTTTGAATTGGAAGCATCAAACATCATAAAGTAGTCGGGTAGGTATGTCTGCCTGAATGTTTAATGTCTAGCATTTCGTTTCAGGGGTTGAATGATGCCTATCGGTTAATTTTGGGTAAGACTTGTGGGTATGCATATCCAACTTACTTGATCCTTTCTAAACTGGATCATGACTTAGGTCCGTTGTCCTACCTGGTCTAACTAGTACTTCTGAATTGATAGAATTTGGTGACTATGCCAGAGATAGTGATTTGGATTGCCTCATGAGATCTTATGTTTTCCATTGCGATATGAGTCAACTGGCTGTATATTTCTAGTCCTTGTTTGTGGTTCCAAAACCCCTTTCGTTGGTTTCTTATGTCGTGAAATTCTCCTAAAAAAATAGAATATCTCTCCTAGAAAAGTTAATGGCAAAATTCCAACTTAACTGATAAGTGAGTGACATGTGGCGTAGGTACTCAGAGAGAGTTGGCCGATAAGGATGTTTATGAAGAGTTTACTTGTTTACAAAGCTTTTCTTTCTTGGGATGTTTTGAATGAAAATTGTTGTTAGAAATCTTGAAAAGATAATTGTTTCCTTCATGGCATAATCTTCCCTGAATTAGACATAGTTGATCAGGCTATGTATAATTGAGGGCAAATAACGCGATGCTTGGTTTGGTCAAAATAGCCTTGTGTTTGTCAAAAGTTTTAGATGGTGCACAACGTGATGTTTGGTAAAATGGTAGTAAATAGTTGGTAGGATGGCAGAAAGCCAATTTATAAGGCGGTAGTAACATAACTTGCTTTAAAAATGTTGTGAAATAACTCCCTGAGATAATAGTAAAATAGCTTAAAGTAGGGTTAGGTGAGACAGTTTTTAATAAGCGGTATTAAAATATCTTGCAACAAAATCTGTTGAACGGGTTATGGGACGTGTGGAACACCTTACGGAATGGTAATAGCCTATAGTTGGAGATGAATCCTTACTTAACCCCCTTCTAGGATAGTGGTGTGTTGTTGTGAAATGGTTGAAAATCGCATAATCGAAGTAGGAAATGAAATAAACAAAGATTGTGATCACGGTGGCGATGCTAAAAGATAGGGATTTCATTAGATAGAAGAGTACATGATACAACGAGGTTACGAGAAAGTACTTAAGATAGACTACTTAAAGAAATACAACCCTAGCGGGCTCCATCCATGGTTTATTATTAAGGCAGAAGTTCCTTGTTCTTATCCATTGTCATTGTCGTTGTTGCCTTGACGAGCTTCACATTTCAACGAGCTCTTCCCTCATTCTGGTTTCTCAGTTCTGGGCATTCGCACTTGAAGTGTCCAATTATTCCACACTCATGGCAGGTCACCGTGACTTTCTGGCTCATTACGCGGGTGGGGGCCTTGCAATTCTTGGCTTTGTGCCCGAACCTTTGGCAGTTTCCACATTGAGTGGGGCAAGGTCCATTGTGGTGAAACCGGCACTTAATGCACTTGGGTAGTGTCCCTGCATATCCTTTCTTTTTACTTGGCCCAACAGCACATGCTTCCACTACTTCTTGTATCTTAGGTGGTTGCGGGGTAGCATTGTCTCCCTGGTTGTTATCCCATTTTCTCTTGTTGTTGTTGTTGTTCCATTTTTGTCTGTTGTCCATATTGTTTCCTACGGCCTGAGTGTGAGCTATGTGTTCCTTTGCCTCGAGCGCCATAAGGATAGCTTTAAGCATGGTATCGGGTTCTAATGAGGCAACCAACATGCGAATTTTAGGGGAGAGTCCCCCGATATACCTCTCAAGTTTCTTGCTTTCTGGTTCATCCATTGTTGGGCCTAATCGTGCTAATTCGTAAAACTGAGTATTGTACTTGACAACATCATCTCCTACCATGGTAAGGTTGAGGATTTCCTGTTTTAGTGCTTGTAGTTCGCTTCTTGAACAATATTCTTAAGTCATCATCCTTCTTAATTTCTCCCAAGAGATTGAGTAAGCAGCGTCGACCCCTACTATCTGAACATGTTTAGTCCACCATTCCTGGGCATGATCCCGAAAAGTGCAAGTGGCGAACTTGACCTTGTCTTCCTTGCGGCAGTCGCCACACCGAAATATCATTTCTACTTCTTCGAACCATTTGTAAACTTCCTTCGCTCCTTCTGTTCCGCTAAAGTTGTGGGGGTTGCAATCCATAAATTCCTCATGGGTAAGATTTTTGGTGAGGGATGTGGCTTGTGTCATGTGTGGAGTGGCTTGCTTTTAACCTAACTGCTTCAACATCATAAGAGACCATGAGAATTTATAGGTGATAAAGATCATCATACTCACATATACGCAACCATGACATGTATAATTGGGGTGAAACCGCGACAAGATGAAATCGTGAAATGTCATATGTGTAACCATAACACACGTGGATATCTAAAATGAAAATTTCGGTCTTACATGGACCGATATCATGGATAGCACAACCATATCCATATAGCAAGTCAATACTTGGTGATTTCATTGTACAACAATCAAAATACTACAAGTTTCTTTGACCCATACCACACATCCCGTGGCTAGGATAATAGTAAAAGCTAGTAAAGATATAAGTCTAGTCTAGGGATTCCCTAGTGCTCCTCTGAGTGAATCCAGGGTTGGGGCATCTTGGAGTCAGGATGAGTCCTGATGTAGGGTCTGGAGTAGTGCATCGATCATATCCGAGATAGTGTAGATTCCAAACCATTCTTGAGGAATCTGCTGATGTTCCTGTTGAGTCGGTGATCTTGGTATTATCCACAAGGTGTCCTCCAATTCCCGATATGTGGAAATGGAAATGGGGAATGACATGGGTGGTGGTGGGAAGGCAAGGGCAATCCCCTGAATCTCAAAAGTCCTAATGTCATGCCTGGTAGTCTCTACTAAATTCGGCTCAGGTAGTGCTAATACCTCAAATAGGTGGAAATTATCATCCAACAATGGTGAGTGTGGTGAAGTAGGTGTATGAGTGGATGAAAAAGCATCCTCGATATCCGAGTTTGCTAGGATGATAATAGGGTGGTTGGGTGAAGACATCTGTGTGACAACCGGTGTGAAAAAAAAGTAAATAACTCCTCACATTATGCGAGTTATGATGAAATGATGTATGTATGAAACCACATGTATGGTGAATATGCACTTATGATGAATTGATGTGATGCTGTGATGATGTAGTTATATTCTAGGGTCAATGATACAACCTAGTTCGCTATAACCTTTGCTCTGGTACCAATCTATCACACCCCCAAATTTCGTGACTTGTAGCGGAATAAGTCATTCAGGGGCACGACTGGTCATAGCACCAAAGTTGCAGTTATATTGAACGACCTAAATTGTCGTTTAGAAAATACATCGTTTGATTATTTAAAAATATTCAGAGTTATAAAGCTAGGTCCCAAAAGGTGAAACAAGTTTTCGTAAAAGAGGTTCATACAATTCAAATGATGGATAAGTGCATAAAATATAAAGTGAGACGCGTCGACTCCGCGACTCCATGAGGTCCATATGCAAGCCAATATGCGATACCTTAATTACCTGAAAATACATTGCTAAAAATGGTCAACAAAAATGTTGGTAAGTTCATAGGTTTATGTAAATGAAATGCTTCTACGGAAACCACAAGTATAAATTGTATGACAAAATGTCACATAAAAATATTACATTAGCTCTTAAGCTCATGACCTCGAAGCTAGACTGATATAAATGCCCCAAAAGGGAGTGCTTTGCCAAACACTCTGAATGTATGAAATGAAAAGCGTTCGTTTGACCAGTTAGTGCTACCAACCCGAACGGAAGCGTCACCCTCAATCGATCTATCCACTCACCTTCGCTTGCTCACAATTAACGGTCCATGATAAATAAAAGGGGACTTTAAATTGGCAATTATGTAACTTAAGCAATGTAAATGGGTTTGTATACTTTGGTCCACATATAAAAATGGTGCAATGTATTCTCCCCCGAGAGTTTAGAAATCAATAAACAATTTAAAACGGGGCTATGAAAACTCACCTGATATGATATAGCAATAATGACAATGATGAAATGAGGCTCGGTCTCTAACCGCGACCTATTATGATGATATGATCTAATGTAAGCAATGAATCAACGCAACACATGCAAATACGTATGTTAACGATACCACTTATTGATTTTGAAAATAACGTTTATCGACGAAAAATACACTTTTGACGTCTCGTTAAGTTATAAACTACTTTTCGAGTAATTATGTTGAAACGGTACTCCACGATCCTCATTTGGTGTTCTATCGGCAAATATAATGTTTTCGTCGCAAATTAATATTTTCCTTAACTTGTGAAAATATGTCCAAAACGGCCTCGCAAAACTAGTCGCGAAATAGTGCACGTTAAGTGTTAGTGAATAAACTCGACGTTCTTGAAAACCTTGTAACATTATCTAAATGTCATGTTATTTGACGTTTGATCATGCGTGTCTTGATTAGATAGAAAACCGGCTATCAATGTTAAGACTTGTAAAAATACTAATTTTTATACTCAGAAAATACTTTCTATTTGGGCTGTCAAAATAAACTAGAGTTCGTCGGCTTTGAACGTGTATATCTCGGTCGTTATAAGCTCGTTTTCCACGTTCTTTATATCCACGGATTCGTCATGACATGAACTAACATAATCTCAGTAGCTCGGCTCTCCTAGATCACGTCTAGCACCTCGTTTGTTCCTTTAAAGTTCGGCAAACAGCATGCTCATTTTCAGAAAATTAGTTTTCGTCGTCTAACTTTGAAAAATCATATCTCCTTCGTTATAAGTCGGTTTTTAGTGATTCTTGCGGCCACGGTTTCGTTTTTGAAAGAAATTTCTAAATTTGAAGGCTAAAATAGTTCAAAAGTTACTGAAATTTCCAGACTTGGCGTTTAAGGACAGTAGCTATTTTAGATTGTTAAAAACTCATTTTCTTGGTTCTAATCTTGATCATACCACCTCAAATCAACTCCACAAGTTCGCAAATCCTACCATACACCTTCTTAAGGTGTCATGGGGTCCTAAACATCACCAATCTTGGTGGATCTCATGAGATCATTAGTGAAACTTATAGATCTAGTGATTAAGATAGTTTATGTTCAAAAGTGGTATGTAAAACATAAGTAACTTGCATGAATAACTAATATAACTTGAAAATACATGAACATATAAATCAAATGAAAGTAATAGATGATCAAAACATGTTCTTGAAACTTACTTGATGATTTGATGAGTTTCGATTAGAAATGAGTAATAAACTTGAGGTTTGATCACCAATCCATAACTAGGAAGGTAAATGGAGTGTGATTATGACTTGTTCTTGAAAAAGTGATGGATTTTGGTTGGTGTTCTTGGTTGGGCCGTGGGTATGGATGGAGAGGAAGAGAGTGTTTGATCTAATTTAGCTAGTGGAATGTTACTTGTATGTGTTTGTGTTAGTGGAGATGTAAATAAATGTGTACTAATTCATTAATGAGCTTTGGAAGCATTAGCTAAATGGGGGGTTAGGTGGGGGGGGGGGGGGGGAAGCACATGGGGTAATTTAGGATAGATTTGATGTTTAATGCAAGACTTGTCTCCCATTTATTTAGATATTGGATGATTTGTGTATACATTGAGTGTTATCGGGTACCGAGTTAACTAGAAATAACTCGTGACGAGGTGAAATGAGATACGACGAAGTTGTAAAAATTGTAAAATCATGTTCCTTGCAAGAATCGGGTGTTAGAATGATTATCGGATTGAATTTTCGTAAACCGACGGAGTTATAAGCGTCAAACGAAAAATATAGCGATTGGTTTAAAAACACCGGGTAAAGTAATAATATAATCTCTATATCATTATAATTAGCTTGAAAATGTATTAGGATCATTGTCGGGAGTATTGGGTATAATGTCAGTAGAAATGACTGAGTGGTAACGTTAATTAAACAATTAAGCATACGTTAATGAAAATCACACAAACCCGTGCATGAACTGAAATGATAATGATGTTACTGATGATATGCAGACTACTCTAGTCTGTATGATATGCCTTTACTGATGATGCATGGATACGCAGCTAAACCTAACTGGTTACGCGCATTCCGGGAATGAATAGTGTCATGTGAATAGTAAAATTTTTGACGACTTCTCAAAGTCTTAAACTGACTTCAAAAATGATGAATAGTGAAATAATGAATAGTGATCGGTGAATAGTGATTGATGAATAGTAACTCATGAATAGTATATTGTCGAGGTTTGGAAAATGACCTGAAATTACGAGTTGTGACAATCTTTGAGTTCTAGTGAGGGTGGATCTTCAATTGATGGTTTCAATTTAAATGCATCATCTTGTGGAAGTTTCTCAATTTTGGTGATTAGAGGCGCATCCACGGTTAGGAGGTCTTCAATCAATTCTAATTCTTCATTTCCCAACTTAAAATGATATGATTCAAACATATCATCACCCTCCATATCAAAGTAGAAAGGTTCCATACTCTCCATATCATTTTCTTCAATCAAGTAAGGCGTACGCCCATATGGTGGAAGGGCAGAAGGCCTTATGCTAAATGTTGAAGTTTTGGCAGATTCTATGGAAGGTATATACGGCCTTCTGAAATTTTGGTTAGGGCGTATGATCTGGTGGTTGGGCATATGATCGAGTGTGGGATTGGGCATACGGCCTTCTGGTGAAAACCCATAAGGGCGTATGGTACTCCTAACAGTTTCTGTCCAAATTGGGCTCTCTACCATACCGCTGTATGCACTACTAACAGAAGGCCTTATGGCCCCTACACCAACACTTTGGTCAATCACCTCTTCGGTCATGTTTTCAATACCCTCAACATAGTAAAGTTCATCATCACTTTCTTTTGGACGTTTCATTGATTTCGAAAGATCAAATACCATTGATTCATCACCAACTCTAAGTGTGACTTTCTTATCAAACACATCAATCAAAGCTTTTGAAGTCATGAGAAATGGTCTTCCAAGAATGATGGGAACTTTCACATCTTCATCCATATCCAAAATCACAAAGTCAGCGGAAAAAATGAACTTCCCTACCCTAACCAACTTATCTTCGGCTATACCCTTAGGATACCTATAGGTATGATCCGCAAGCCTAATGCTCATCCTAGTTGGTGTGAGTTCCTTTGAGGCTAGCTTCTCAAATAAAGAATAAGGCATCATGTTGATGCTAGCACTCAATTCAACCAATGCTTCCTTAACCGTATTGTTGTCAAGACCACATGGCAAAGTAAAAGGACCAGAATCACCCATCTTCTCGGGTATTTTATTCAACACAATAGCCGAACAATTGGCATTTAGCTCTACATTAGACAAGTTCTCAAGCTTACTCTTGTTAGAAAGCAAGTCCTTAAGAAACTTGGCATATTTAGGCATTTAAGCTAAAGCCTCACCAAAGGGAATATTCACATGAAGTTGTTTAAACATTTCAAGAAAATTACCATATTGCACCTTTTGTTGTTGATTCCTTAATCTTTGAGGATAAGGAATTTTGGGCACATATGGTTTAAGAGGCGATGGAACATATGTGGTACATCCTTGCCAATTTGGTTGCATCTTGTCCACTTGAACATCATTTCCACTCGAGCCTTCACTCCCGTTCACTACCTCTTCTTCTTCTACTACCACATTCTTGCCCTTAGGCTTCTTTACAACCAATTCCTCTTCTATTTCAACCTCATCTCCTTTATCCTCTTCAACATCTTTCTCAGTCACTTCCCTTCTATTTTCCTCCCCCAAATCCATGTTCCTTTATCCTCTTTGATTTCTAGTGAAAACCGCCTTCAAATCCTTGGGATTTTGCTCGGTGTTACTAGGAAGACCACCTTGGGGCCTTTCTTGAAGCATTTTTGAAATTTGACCAATTTGGTTTTGTAAGTCTTTGAGAGTGGCTTGTTGATTTTGAACTGTAGAATCAACTTGGTTGTTTTTAGCTTCTTGATTGTTACAAAACTTAGTCATCATCGCCATTAAAGGGTCGTTGGGTGGGGTTGGTTGTGATTGTGAGTTTTGTGGATAAGGTACTTGTTGTTGATGTTGTTGGTAGTTTTGAGGATCTTGGTAGTTTCGGTAGTTTTGAGATTAGTTATTGTTGGGTCCATCAGTACCCAAGAATACTTAAAACAAGTGATGCGTGCGATGTGTCGTTGCGGTTTAGCAGTATTAATGCCTATTCAAGTTTTAAATTTATATTTAGCCGACTTATCAATAACACACACACTTAACGAGCAGTGTACCCGGTCAGTATGAATATAATGGTAAGTAGAGTGTCGATCACTAAGAGTGGAACGTATTATCTCGTTATTCTAATCAGTATTTTAATAAATTAAGTTAGCTATACAACCTATTCTAATGCAAGGGGGTTCAGCCTGAGAGACTGGCACGATTTGGTTGCAATTAAATAATAAACTAAACCAATAGGCACGAATCAGCGAATAACACACACGTACACAGATAAATACTCGAGACAATAAGAAGATCTGTCCTTATGATTAAGTAGATTGTCACTTGTTTTATTGCTAGTTTTATATGAAGTGTATAGTTCGATGCAACGCACCGAGATTAAGTCCTTTCTCGTTGGTTCTAATCTTATCGGCGAGTAAACCCTTAATGATTACTTATGACTATCCTATTTATCTTTCTTCCTACTTTTCTACAGACGATAGAATGCATAGGCGATCTAATAAATAGGCGAGGGCAGAGGCATGGCGACCCGATCAACGCTCAGCTAGACACAGAGGTTATCAATGCACTAATAAAAGTCACCAAAGACATCAACATATAAACTTTAATTAATGAGAAAGCAGTTTTAAGGGAGTGCAATCTTTCCGTTGTCACATTACACAAGCCACCAATCTTGATGAATTAAAGTTTACTAACACAATAAAACAAAACTACTTAATGAATCAAACACATGCAGCACCTTCTTACAGCTCTTGTATCTTTGTTTGGGTGTGTCTTGTGCTGCCTATTCGTCTGAATTCGTCCTCGGGTTTCTGTACTTCGGTCTTCTGTCGAACTTCGGAACTTTTAATTCGTCTGGTCTTTGGGGTATTTATAGTTTCTGTCTGAGGGTAAGATGCGGCGCATCTAGTAAGTAGATGCGGCGCATTGGCTTAACTTCGCGTGGGGTCCAAGATTAATATATTCAGGAATATTCTTACACCGCCAGAAGATGCGGCGTAACTCCATAAATAGATGCGGCGCATGTCCTCTTGTATCTTGGATCGTATCTGGTGAAATCTGGATAGTGATGCGCCGTATGTAATAAGTGAGATGCGGCGCATCTGGAGCAGATTTGTCTTGATCTTGTACATTTCAGTAGACTCTTAACTTCTTGCATGTTTTGCTCTATAATTAGTCTAAAATCGCCAAGTTTCACCAAATGCTTGTTTTTACCTGAGAATTACAAAAGTAAACGATTAAGTATCAATCCTCATACATAATATAGTAAAACAAGTCAAATTAATAGGATAAATGATAGTAATAAAATGTACTTATTTGAGTTCATCAAATATCCCCCCACTTGAACTTTACTTGTCCCCAAGTAAACCTTAGAATTAATCTTATGAAAATGTATCCTAAAAGATATTAGGATTTATTTTTATATTTAAGCATGTATTCATTTTTGCCATAATCACACAACTAAACACTTAACGAATTAGAAGTAAAATAAAATAATTTGATAAAAGCAAATCTAATCGTTTAACTGTCCAGTCGTGACGAATATTCTATCATAAGCTTGGCAAGCATACACATCTCCCCCACTAAAGCCAAGGAATAACAAGTCTAAAGCGGTAAAAAGGGTTTTGAGGTTTAAGGGTTAATTATTCTTAATCTCTATCGATCTCAAATTCCAGAAAAGGCGACAAAATCACAAATACATGATCGAATCCACGAACACGATACTTGCAATTGCTCAAATCCTTAACTCGAATAGGCTAAAGATAGGTCCAAACTTTACCAATAATAATATATCAAAAAGGGCGACAAAATCATAAATACATAGCCGAATCCACGACTACGATACTTAAGATTGCTCAAATCCCTAATCTCAATAAATCAAAGGTTCGGTTGGATAAAGAATAATAAAGGGTATGGATAAATTTTGGGATATAAATTGGTGTAAAATGAAAAACAAACAAAACAAATAAATTAAAATCCTAAGTGTGGTTAATCACTATCCCAACCATCCCATGAATAAGACTCATATCACTGAATAACTCACGCTTTAACACTTGAAACACACGCTTTAGGTAGACACGAATTATACTCAACAAGATCTTAATCAAAGAATAAACCTTAGTTGGCGTTCCCATAACTGCCAACTCCCATTCAATCCATAGATATAATATACAACAACTAGTGGTGATATCGACCACTTAATACAAAACTTTACATAAGTTGGTTAAACAATCTTCCAACTTTCTTTTTTTTTTCTTTTTCTTTTCTTATTTTTTTGATTTTTTTTTTTTTTTTTTTTTTTTTTTTTTTTTAACATAAACATAGATGTGTAAAATTTCACCACATCACTATAATGATAATTCTGGATAATTTTTCCATACTTTTCATGACTTCAGAAATAACGGTAATAGTGAAAGTAGTAAACACACGAAAAATAAACTCAAAGATATACAATATTTACTTTCACTCCAATTGCATTGTGCAATTTCCCGACCTAACCAAAGATAATGAATTACGCACGCGAACACAGGTAATGTAAGGAAACACACTTTGCCTAAAGCAATTAACCAACCACGGATTTTAATCTACAGGGTAGGCTAAGGTGTAAGGTGTAACGAAACATTATAACAAAGGTGTGAGAAACGAAAGGAATGGCTCTGAGTGTTTTTCTAGGGGTATCTTACTCTAAAAGTGAGAGTAACAAAAGGGTTTATACGGGGGTTAACTAACCAGTGTAGTTAGTTAATAACACATAACATATAAAGGCTATTTGGGTGTAATCCTAGAAATTTTACCAATTTAGACAAGTCATTCCAATTATATAAATAATACTTATTATGGTGGTCTCGAATAGTATACAAGCCAAGTTCTAAAGTTTACAAGTCACCGGCACACTCATAGATTTTTGAATTTTGAAAAATCACAATTTTTGAAAATAACGTCATGTGTGCAGCAATGCAACTTAGACTTTAACAAAAACATGCTAAAAAAAAATTTTAAAATTTTTAATATATTAAGCGCATTTTAAGCATATTTTGAAAAGTTTAGGACAAGTAAGTGTTAAGTGTTCTAATTCTCCAATCCCCCCACTTAAGTTAAACAACGTCCTCGTTGTTTGTATGAAAGGTTAAAAACTGGAAAATAAAAGAATTAGAACAGAAAAACTCCCCTGAGATTTGCTCGGTATGATCCTCCATTTGTATAAGAGCAAAAATCATCTTTCTTGTGGATGAGAACGTTTAAGCTTCATAATAGATGTATCCACAGGAAATGCAGGAATCTATAATACCACCAAGGCTTTAAAACACACCTAAGTTAAGAAAGGTTCAAACTTGCATAATACATTAGTAGTTAGTTAAAATAAAACATAAAAAATAAAAATGAAAATCATCAGGTCAGTCGATGCGCCGTATCTTATGGAAGAAGATACGCCGTATCGAGCCTGGAATAAGTACGGATCAGAATAGAAGATGCGCCGCATCCTTAACCAGGGATGCGCCGCATTAAAATAAACTGATAAAAAGTTTTAAAGTCGAAAATAAAAAATGCAGAAAAATAAAGATATGACCATTGCAGGAGATGCGTCGCATCTCAGAATTGAGATGCGCCGTATCCTCTGCTGCCTGACTGACTCGACACAAAAACAGAATAATAAAAATTTCTCCGGGTTGTCTCCCGGTCAGCACTTGTCTTTATTCCAGAGTCTTCAAGTTAGACTCACGTTCAGCTCTTCATTCCATTACTTCAGGTTCAAACTCCACCACCTCGTTCTCATTATCCTTAATTTTATTATCAAAGTATTTCTTCACACGTTGCCCGTTTACTTTAAATATATAACCATTTTTATCGCATATTTCAATAGTTCCATAAGGATACACTTTCTTGACAACGAACGGACCCGTCCATCTTGATTTAAGTTTACCAGGATACATCTTTAATCTGGAATTAAATAGTAGCACTTTCTCTCCAATAGTAAACATTTTATCCCCACGTAACCTCGAGTCATGCCATCTTTTAGTTCTTTCTTTGTAGATCTTAGTATTTTTGTAGGCCTCAATTCTTAGTTCATAGAGTTCATTAAGTTCCATGAAACGGTTCTTCGTTGCAGCTTTCATATCCATATTACAATTCGTCAAAGCCCAATATGCACTTTGTTCGATTTCGACCGGTAGGTGGCATGCTTTTCCGTATACAAGACGAAATGGAGTGCATCCCGTTGGTGTCTTATAGGCTGTACGGAATGCCCATAAAGCATCATTTAACTTGTCAGACCACCCTTTCGGATTATATCCAGTCGTCTTTTCAAGAATTCGCTTAATAGCCCTATTGGTTACTTCAGTTTGTCCATTGGATTGAGGATGGTATGCGGTGGAAACCCTATGATATACTCCATATTTTTGCAAGGCTCTTCCCAGATGGTGATTACAAAAGTGTGTCCCCCTATCACTAATCAATGCTTTAGGAATTCCAAACCTAGAGAACAAACCTTGCAAAAATTTAAGTACTACCTTGCTGTCGTTTGTTGGTAATGCTTGCGCTTCGACCCATTTTGATACGTAATCAACCGCAACCAAAATATATTTATTACCTTTAGATTCAGGAAACGGTCCCATGAAGTCTAATCCCCATATGTCGAAAACTTCACATACATGGATATAGTTTTGCGGCATTTCGTTTCTTGATGTTATATTCCCGGATCGTTGACACGCATCACATCCTTTTATATAATCTTTTGCATCATCCAACATAGTGGGCCAATAAAATCTCGCATCAAGGATCTTTCTTCTTGTGATGACTGCACCGTGATGTCCCCCCGTTGGCCCTGAATGGCAATGTGCCAATATTGCTGGGATGTCATCACCATCTACGCATCTTCGTAAAATATTTTCAGGACATAATTTAAAGGCATAAGGTTCATCCCAAATATACTCGCTAGCGCGAGTTAGAAATCTTCTTTTCTCGTCGGATGTTAGCCCTTTTGGAATTTCATTTGCAACAATAAAGTTTATATAGTCGGCATACCATGGTCCATTATTATTGCTCTTAATTCCTACCATCATAAGGTGTTCATCAGGAAAGTCATCAGCTATTTCCCTTTCGTCAAGCACCTCCATATCAGGGTTTTCAAGTCTAGATAAGTGGTCAGCAGCTAGATTCTCGGCACCCTTTTTATCTTTAATTTCAATATCGAATCCTTGGAGCAATAAAACCCACCTAATAAGCCTTGGCTTGGCATCCTGTTTATTGAACAAATACTTCAAAGCAGAATGGTCAGTTTAAACCATAGTTTTTGACAATATAAGATATGATCTAAATTTATCGAATGCAAAAACTACTGCTAAAAGTTCTTTTTCCGTGGTGGTGTAGTGTTCTTGGGAATTATTCAATGTTTTGCTAGCATAATAAATTGGCTTAAATTTCTTATCTATCTTTTGGCCAAGTACAGCTCCAACAGCATAATCACTAGCATCACACATTAGTTCAAAAGGCAAATTCCAATCCGGCGAAATTATAATAGGTGCGAAAGTTAGTTTTTCTTTAAGTATAATAAATGCCTTTTTGCAATCTTCAGAAAAATCAAACTTCGCATCTTTTAGCAATAATTGGGTCATAGGCCTAGATATCATTGAAAAATCCTTTATGAACCTACGATAAAATTCAGCATGCCCTAAAAAACTTCTAACACCTTTTACATTAGTGGGGTAAGGTAGTTTAGCAATTACATCAATTTTAGCTTTATCGACTTCTATACCTTTCCCAGAAATCTTATGTCCTAACACAATTCCCTCTCTAACCATAAAGTGACATTTTTCCCAATTAAGAACAAGGTTAGTTTCTTCACACCAAGCAAGCATTTTATCAAGTTTAAAGAGACAATCACTAAATGAGTTACCGAACACCGAGAAGTCGTCCATGAAGACTTCCATAAAGTCTTCTACCATATCATGGAAGATAGCCGTCATACAACGTTGGAAAGTAGCAGGGGCGTTGCATAGTCCGAACGGCATTCTCCTATAGGCGAAGGTTCCATAAGGGCAGGTGAAAGTCGTCTTTTCTTGGTCCTCAGGGGCAATTGGTATTTGGAAGAAACCTGAAAAACCATCTAAAAAACAATAATAATCATGACCTGATAGTCTTTCTAACATTTGATCAATAAATGGAAGAGGGAAGTGATCTTTTCGCGTAGCATCATTGAGTTTGCGGTAGTCGATGCAAACTCTCCATCCGGTAACAATTCTTGAAGGGATTAGTTCATTATCGTCATTGAGTACTACCGTCATTCCTCCCTTTTTTTGGTACAACATGGATAGGACTGACCCACGAGCTGTCGGAAATTGGGTAAATAAGTCCCGAGTCAAGTAATTTCACAATTTCATTTTTCACCACATCTTGGACTTTTGGATTCAAACGCCTTTGAGGTTGGATAGTTGGCTTGAATTCATCCTCCATAAGGATTTTATGCGTACAAAATGACGGGCTAATTCCCTTAATATCAGACATACTCCACGCTAATGCTCCTCTTCGTTTATATAGTACCTGCAAAAGGGATTCTTTTTCTTTTGGCGTTAAATCAGATGCAATAATAACAGGCGAATTAGTGTTCCCATTTAAGTAGGCATACTCCAAAGTAGAAGGGAGATCCTTAAGCACAGGTTTAACATTATCAATTTCAGTAGCACTAGCGGAATAAACTTGTTCTTTAACTATATCGCTGCTGTCATCAGATAGATGCGCCACATCGATGTTTTCGATGGGCCGTATGGCGTTAAATGCAGCAGAGTCAGCAGCTAAATCATTATCAATAGTATTCTCTTCAACTTGATCTTCTATAGCAATTGTGTTTTCTAGATTTTTAAGCAGAAAAGAATCAAGTAAATTACTTTTTAACAATTTCTGAGTAAATTGATTAATCGTGTCATCAGAAACATCGATATTATAGCATTCATCGTCATCGGAATTATCTTTACTCATAGATTGTTCCATGTTAAACTCAACCTCATCTTTTCCTATGGTAAGAGTTATCTTTTTATTAAAAACATCAATTATGGCCCTAGCAGTGGCTAAAAATGGTCGTCCTAATATTATAGGAGTTCTAGAATTTTCAGGCATATCGAGGATAACAAAGTCGATAGGTAATTCAAATTTATCAACTTTTATTAATATATTTTCAGCTATTCCTAATGGGTATTGTATGGACCTATCAGCTAGTTCTAAGCACATCCTAGTAGGTTTTGGTTCACCAAGACCTAATTTATCATACATAGAAGAGGGCATAAGACTTATACTAGCTCCTAGGTCAGCTAAAGCATTTTCAATATGCAAATTTTTAATTTGACAAGGAATAGTGAAACTCCCTGGATCTTTTTCTTTAGACGGAAGTTTGTTGAGCAATGCTGCTGAGCTTCTTTTCCCCATTGTTATGGTGCAAGCCTCTTCAAGTTTAGACTTGTTTGTAAGCAAGCTCTTCAGATATTTAGCATATTTTGGCATTTGCACCAGGGCTTCCATAAATGGTATGCTTAGCTGCAGCTGCTTGAGATTCTCCAGGAATTTCTTTTGATAGGCATCTTCTTTCTCTTTCCTTACCCTATGTGGGAAAGGTAGTGTTGATCATTTAGGTTCAACAGAAGGTTCTTGTCTGATTACAGGTTCTGGATTAGTCTCTTTAGGTTGCTCTTGCTTAGGTGATAAAGATTCAGGTGAAATTTTGTTTGTATCGTCATCCTCGGATGTCTCTCCGATTTGAAAGGTCGACTTTCCGCCTCTAGTTGTAATCCCTTTCAAGTCTTGCTTTACCAAAAGAAACCTGTTAAGCACCGTTGACAATTGGTGCACTTCAATTGCCAATCCATAAATCATGTTGTTTTGTTCCTTTAGTAGCAGCTCATGACTGCCTTTGAATTCATTAATAAAATTTCTTGCTTCATGATGTTCTTTTTCGTTGGCTTGAGCGATTTGTAGTGCAAACTCTTCCATGGTAAGATTCTTTTGGGGCCTTCCGAACAAGTTGGGGAAAATATCGAACATTGTTCCTGAAAATCAAAGAGAGGTAGATTTCAAAGTAAAAGTTTCCAGGTATAAGGGTCAGAGTATTTTCCGTTCGGAGATAAGAAAAATAAAAGTTGCTGATATTTGCAGACGATGCGCCGTATCCAAAAAGTTGGATACGCCGTATCTTATAATCGTTAAAATTAAATCAGACTTTATTCCGAAAATAGATACGCCGCTTAGAAATTAGAATGCGCCGTATCTGTTTTAATTATCAAAAATCGATATACTTATTAAAATTAAATGCGTCGTATTAACAAAAGTTAATGCGCCGTATTTTCGTTACGTTTCAAAATATAAGATTTTTGATTCAGAAGATACGCCGTATCGACAGAGATCGATGCGCCGTATGTAACACCCCAACCCGACAAGGGTAGAAGTATCACATTATGGCGACAAATCAAAGCACACATGAACACACAGCGGAAGTCTTAATAAATAAATAAGAGAAAGTCAAGTCAACACGACTTGAATAATACATAAGTTCACGGAAAGGAAACAAAGGAAATCCATGCCCAAACAAAATCATAAGACAAAGGTGGTCATCTAAGGTCAAAGCTCCATCTAACTCTCATCCCATCCAAAGCATAATCCAAAAGCTCCTAGCTTAGATACCTGCCGCACACGAAAAGAAAACGTGTGGCTGAGCTTAAAAAGCCCAGTGAACAGATATATATATAATAAACGGAAATGAACAAACGAACCATAATGAAAGAGATATAAATAAGGTACAAGAGTAAAGGTTAGGACAGTCATCCACCACGAGCCCAAACAAATCACATATCATATCATAATCATATCATAATCATGTAGAGGGGATGCCTCTCAAATAAGCCGATAATATGAGGGGTGTCCTCATGTACCAGTTGGAGTGATCAGCTCCCGAACTTTGTGAAAGGAGTGGATTGCACCCATCCCCAGTCACCACATCATATCAAAACGAACTGTCCACGAACACGGACACGAACCTAGGATGCATCCATTCGCCCCCCGAACAAAATCACATAGGCCATAATAAATCATATAGTGTGCATGCATATCATAATCAAAATGGGGACGGTGTAACCAAATCACTAGGGCTACACGCTAGTCATGCCAGTGGTGCATCACAGACACGGCCATGTTACCTTCATGGCTAGGAAACGAACTTGGCTCGGGTATCAAACTAGGGTCAAATGTCAAAGTCCAAATCAAAGTCCAAATCTCAGGGTTCATATCAAAAGGTTTACAAATCAAAGTTCAAATGCTAAGGGTCCCAATTGCCAAAAGGTTCATATATCAAAGGTTCAAAATCAAAGTAGGGAATCATAGCAATGGCATGGGAAACCCTAATACAAAAATAAAGTGAGAGCGAAGGCTCCTCATTCAAGAAGCAGAATATCTGTACCTTATTCCAAAGCAAGCACAAACCAAAATGAATAAGATGCACAAGATCAGGTACTCTCCTTCTTCACACCTAGAGGGATAGTAAAGAATTACAAACCTTTCCATTTTAAGTAACTTTCCATTTTTAGCCGATTTCCATATTTAGTAAGTTTCTATTTTTAGAAAGTTTCCTTATTTAGAAAGTTTCCATAATTAGTAAGGTTTCCATATCCTCATTTAGGTTAAGTCGTTATTGAATCATATTATGGTTTTAGGGTGTATTTAAACAAGTTACAAAGTTTAGGGTTACTTATGACAACTTTGCATAAATTAGGGTTTTAAGTGTAATTATATCAAAGTTGAGGTTCAAATATGAAAATATCTCAAGTGATCTGTTTTGAATCCATATTTATGAAGTTAACAAATTCAGCCCCTCAAGTTTCCCAATTTTACACTTTACACCCTTAAGTTATATAATTTACATTTTAAACCTTATAATATCCATAATTACACATTAAGCCCCTAATTTATCAAAATTACACAATGGACACTTATTTCATTATGATATACGAATCTACCCTTAAGTATTCATAATTTACACAACAAGTCCCTCAAGTTATCAAAGTTACATATTTAGTCCCTTAAATCACAATTTCAACTTTTAATTATCAATAATTACATATTAAGCCATTAAATTACCAAAATTACCCATAACCCCCTGAATATATTTTAATACTCCATTCGACCCCAACTTTCCAGAATTTACATGATTGGTCCCTCTATTTTAATTATTTATAAAATCGAATTACACTTTATTAAAATAACCATTTTAGTCCTTTTAAATATAAAAATTACACATGGCACCCTCAAGCTATATTTTATTCGAATAGCATGCAGTCCAAATTAAGTTCTAAAAATAACCCTTAAGTTTCAAAAGTTACAAAACACCCCCTAACATTTAAACACCAATTCGTATAACATTTTTATTAACAAAACCCTAACCTTAAAAATACAAATAATTACCCAATCATTATTTCATCATTATAACATCATTAAATAGTCAAAATCAAACCCTAATTCTAAACCCTAGTTCGATCCACAATTTATTTCTTTTTCTTCTTTATTTTCTTTTAGCCGATTATACAAATAATTCCACAATAATTATTTTAGGTCTCAAAATTTCGAAGTATCATTTTTCCAGGTCTAATATGATTGTATAGAGTCCAAATAAAATAGATATGAAGCCTCAAAAATTCGGATTGAATTATTTAGGTTTTACACACGATTTTAAGATTTAATTCACAATTAATTCGTAGATCATGCATGGTATGTTCTTATCATTTTATTTGATGTTCTTAGGAGATGTAAGATCTGAGAAAAATGGCAAACCGAATTTAGAATGAGTTGAATGGCTGAACGAAATTTCTTCTTCTTGGCCCTATACGCGACACACAATAATTCACCACGGCTTCACAAACGATCTAAAAACCTTGAAACCAATTTTCGCAGGTCACATATGATGTGAGGAACACAAGAAAAATAAGAAACGAATTTTACCAAGGTCGTGTGAATCAAAATGGAATTTTTACCTTTCGGGTTGAATTAAACAAGGAAATTCAAAAACTCTTGAATCCGGCCACCACAATTCGAAGTAATATTTTTCTTAGCTCCTATATATGATGTAGATCACAGGAAAAATAGCCAAAAGGTTCCAGAATTTCGTATGGATTTTTAGAATGATTTTTGAAGAGTTTTTATGTTATGCGGCTAGGGTTTAGAGGAGTAAAATGATGTTGCTATCTTATGGGAATGATTAGGCCGAAATTATGGAGAGGATAGCACAAAAGAATCGGCCAAATAGGTAGCAAGATCAATCACATTCATTTTTGCATTGTTTCCTAATTTATTTGTAATTTAAACACATTTTATTTCACTTTTAAAACAAAGAAAAGCACACTTATTTATTTCGGCTCATTTGAGACTTGTATAATGTGTTATAATAATTTTGATAGCTTGTACAATTATTTTATGATGCTCCATAATCATTTCATGTCATTTGTGATTTATTTTCATAGCTTTTGTAATTAAATTGTAAATTATATAAGCTTTTAATTAATTTTCAAAGTTGTAGGGCATTTTGGTCTTTTTACATGTTTAAGATTTTTAGGGTTTTACAACTCTTCCCCTCTAAACGAAAAATTTCGTCCTCGAAATTTGCAAAGAAGTAGAACTGAAATGGAACGGAAACAAAATAGAGACATACCAGATCAGAATACAAAATGAGGATAACTAGCACGAATAGACTCCTCGGTCTCCCAGGTAGCTTCCCGCTCTGGGTGGTTCCGCCAAAGAATCTTAACGAACGGAATGACTTTACGCCTCATAACTCGCTCTTGGCGATCCAGAACCGCTTCCGGCTCCTCCGGAAGAGACATATCCGGCTGAATCTGATCGAAAGGATAAGATACCACATGAAGAGGATGATAGTTGTATCCCCGTAGAAGAGATACATGGAATACATCATGCACATGCGAAAGCTGGGGAGGTAGAGCTAATCGGTAGGAAACCTCTCCAATACGTTCCAGGATCTCGAATGGTCCGATGAATCGAGGACTCAGCTTGCCCTTGATTCCAAAGCGTTTAACTCCTCGAAACGGTGAAACCTTAAGGAAAACCCGATCGCCAACCTGAAACTCCAAATCACGACGGTGCTTATCCGCATAACTTTTCTGACGAGCCCGAGCTTCTTTCAACTTCTCCCTAGCAACATCTACCTTCTCATTCGTGATCTGAACCAACTCCGGACCCTCAATAGCACGCTCTCCCACTTCGTTCCAACAAATGGGTGCCCTACATTTCCGCCCATACAACATCTCGAAAGGAGCCATCCGAATACTAGCATGCCAGCTGTTGTTATAAGCGAACTCTACCAAACAAAGATACTCGTCCCAACTACCCGTCTGTTGGGAATTATGATGCATATCAAGAACAGACTTCTTAGGTCTGGTAGTTTACTACTTAGGTCTGGTCGTTTACTGAGTTAGGTCTGTTTGTGTTTTAGGTCTGGTTATGTAATGATTAAGTCTGGTAGTTATATGTTAAGTCTGGTTGACTTATTAAGTCTGGTCTGGTCGTGAAGATAGGAAAGTTTGTTAGAGATATATTAGGAAAAGATACATTGCGTGTATGTATCTTTATAGAAGATTTGTGTATATCTTCTGTGTCGTCTAGGGTTTCCTTGTGTTATAAAAGGATCCCTAAAGGTTGTTAGTAGGTGTGTGAGTTGTACGAATTGATCATAGTGAATATCAATATACGAAGTTAGTGATATCCCTGCTTGTGTTCTTAATTGTTCTTGTTAAGATTCCGCATTAACATTAACAATCACTTAGGGTTTCTCACTTAGATTGGTTCGGATTTATCCTAACCATCTACTAGGTATTCAAAACTACTTAGTGATCCATATACAATTTGTGGACCAACAAGTGGTATCAGAGCAAGGGAGAGACTCTGAATTCGTAGAACACTAAAACCTAATTCTCACTCAAATCACCCTTCAAAATGTCTGAACTCGATAAGCCTGAAACTTTCTCAATCCATAACAGTGAGGATGAGCAATCAAACCATGAAGATGAAGGAAAAACCGAAACCAGTAACTCCCAAACACAACAACAACCCATCCCTTCCACAACCACAATCTCAAACATAAAACTTCCACTACTGAAGAGAGAAGAATATGATATATGGGCCATGGAGATGGAACATTATCTGGAATACATTGATAGTGATGTATGGAAAGTGATCCAGAAGGGAAATTCTAAGAAGAGAATTTCACAAGGGAATGATGGGCAGCTCAGAATAATGCCACCAGTATCTGCTGAGGAGATTAGGGCTGTGGAGAAGGAAAAGAAGGCCAGAACCTTGCTTCTTATGGCTATTCCTAAGGAGCATCTACAAAGGTTTCATGGCATTCTTGATGCTAAGGAGATGTGGGAAGCTATCAAGAAACGATTTGGAGGTAATGCTAACTCCAAGAAGATGCAAAAGGCTGTTCTTAAACAGCAATTTGAAACATTTAGTGTTTCAAAGACTGAAGGTTTGGAGAAGGGCTATGACAGATTTCAACATCTGTTAACACAATTGGAAGTTCATGGTGCAGCAGTCTCGAATGAGGATGCAAATCACAAATTCCTTAGATCTTTACCATCAGAATGGGGCAATGTATCTGTGGCAATGAGGATTAAGGAGGAAGTAGACTCTATGACACCTGATGACCTTTACAATAATCTCAGGATGTTCGAAAGGGACATCAGTAACAACACTCAGGGTTCAACCAATTCCTCAAATGTTGCTTTTGTATCTCAAAACAAAAGCAGTACTTACAAGGTTAGATCTGGTGTTAGGTCTGGTAACTATGAAACTCCTTCAAGTGAAAGGTCTGCTTCAAGTTTCACTGATGAGATGATACATTCTTTCTTTGCCAATCAAACGGAAGATGAAAGCTTTATTAGTGAAGACCTTGAACAAATTAATGATGCTGAAATTGAGGAGATGGATATAAAATGGCACATTGCCATGGTTGCTTTAAGAGTCAAACGATTTCAGAAGCAATATGGTAGGACTATCAACTTCAACAACAAATCACCAGTGGGATACACAAAGAGGACTGTTGAATGCTACAACTGTCACAAGCATGGGCATTTTTCAAGAGATTGTCCAGAGAAGAAGTCTGCTGATGAGAAAAGAATTGAAGATGGGAAGATGGAAAAGAATCAGATGAGTCTGCTGACAATGGAAGCTGGAGGAGTCAATTGGGGTGAGCATCCAAGAGTAAATGAGGAGTCTGATCATGCTCTCATGGCCATTGGTAATGAGGTATCATTATGCTCTAAATTATGTACTGACTCATATAATCATGTTAAGGCTTTATGTGATGAGCAGCAAGAACAAATAGGTGATCTAGAAGTAAATTTATTAGCACATAAAAATGCTGTGAAAACTTTAGAGGCACAAAAGGTCACCCTTCAAAACCAACATGCTGCTTTAAATGAAAAACTATACTTTCAAGCTAATAAGATATATGAACAAGATGAGAAGCTTAAAAGGTATAGACAATTAGGGCTTAAAATTCAGAAGGAAAGGGATGAGCTGAGAAAAAGGGTAGATCAATGGAACAATTCAAATAAAAACCTGTTTAAGTGTTGGGATTCTCAAATTAAGTCAAATAAAAAATGTGGCTTAGGATATGAGGAAAATGAGAATAGGGATATATTTAAGAATAGAGAAGAGGACTATGCTGATAAACCTTTGTACAATAGGTTTGTTAAGAATGGTGACTTTAAGGGAGTACCACCACCTTTGAGTGATGACTATACTCCTCTTGAAAAAGAAGAGTTGGATGATTCACTCTTTGTGTATGGTAAGAAAGGTCCTCAAGTGTCTGAATCAACTACCTCAGAGGACAAATCTAGTAGATATTCTTCTTGTCAATCCAATGACTCTGAAGGATCTATTGATAATTCCTCTGATCACTCTAAGTCTGAGTCAAACAATGAGGAAAAAGAGAATCCTGAACCTAAGGTTGTTAAGAAGTGTGAACCTGTTGTTACTAAACCTTTAGTGACTGAACAAAAAGCTGAAACAGTTAAACCTAGTTGTGTCAATCACATAAAAACTCCTAGGGAATCTGTTAAATTGAATGAGTCACCTAGAAGCAATAGTGTTCACAGAGAAAGTAGGAGTAGTTACAATTATGCTCCTAAAAGATGTTTTGTGTGTGGAAGTTTAAGTCATTTAATAAGAGATTGTGACTTCCATGAAAAGAGAATGAAAAGAGAGGCTGAGCAAAAGAGAATGAATGCTAATAAGGTTAATGGTTCAAATAAACAAGTTTGGAACAATGCTAGTAGAGTTAATCATGCTAACCAGTTTGTTCCCAGACCTGTTCAATTAAATAACACTACCAGACCTAACTCCTTTGTTAGTTCTGGTAGACCAAATTTTGGGTCTGGCTACAGAAACTTTAATGTGAATAGGCAAAATCCTAATTTTATGAGGCCTACAGTGAGACCTAATGTGAATACTGGTTATGTTAACTCTGTGAGACCTAATGTGAACTCTGGTTGTGTAAGACCCAAGAAACCTTTTCAAAAACCTCAGGTGAATGAAAATTTTCAAAGAAATAATTTTTACAAAGCTCATTCACCTGTAAGAAGACAAACAAATGGGGGTTCTACTGACAATTTCTCTGATTGCTGGACTTGGAATCCACTTAAAAATGAATTTACCTATAAGTCCAAACATGGTTTCACTGGAGCAAGTTCATACAAGACCTATAAGTATGTTGCTCCACAGGATGGACACAAGCCCACTCAGGCTTGGGTTGTTAAGAAAAACTGATCTTCTTTCTTAACTTTGTATAGTTTGTATACTTGTTTGTTTCTTATCTTGCTATTCTCCTTGGTTATTCTTATTTTCAGTACTTATTTTGTTCTCTATAGTATGTGTGTTTGGTATTTTGTACTTAACTTTGTTTTGCAGTTGTTAGCTCTTTTCTACTTGCAAGTTTTTCATATGTGGAAAATTAAGACATCAGAACCAAAGAGCTTTTTATTTAATAACAAGAAATTGCATTCTAGGATGCAAATTACAAAGCTTCTTAAGACAAAAGATTTTTCCCAAACTAGCTAATCATCACCACCTACACCTTCTGCTTCCCTTTACCCATGAAATCAGGAATGGTCTTCTTGGCTCCTCTTCCACCAAATTGATTCCATGCTTTTGGGCTTGGAAGTGCAAGAATCACACTGCTTGGTGGAGGACGTAGCACAGAACCACTACTCAGGGAAGGCACAGTTTTCGAAGGAAAGGTCTCTTCATCATTCTTGGAGGGGACTTCTTCTTTGGCACTTTTATCATCTACATCAGAAGGAGGAGTTGGTCTTGAAGTTCTTGGTTTTTCATTGTCTGGTTCCTTCTCAGACAGGTCATAAGCAGCTAGCCATTGTCTCAGAGTTGCTTCTCTCAATGTCTTGCTTCTGGTGATTGATGAATACCCTGGTGGGAAGTATCCATCCCATCCTCCTGAGGATGTATCAGAGGATGAATCATTTGGATCCCAGGAATCGGATGAAATCTCTATGGTGTTTAAGTTGGATGGATCCATTATGCTTGTAAGGTTTTCTTCCGGTTTGTGATGGTATTTGTGATAAAACTATGGGTGGTTTTATAGGAAAAATCAAGGTTTAATGTCTTTTAATGCTTGGTTGGTATATGAGTTAATACTTGCAGGGAAAGAGTTATTAATTGCGTTTTTGGAAAGTTGACCTTTGTGTTTATTTTGGTTAAGTATTTTCTAGTAAAAAAAAAAAAAAAAAAAAAAAAAAAAAAAAGGGGGAATTTACACTTAAGGGGAGGTAATGTACATTTAAGGGGAGGCAAATGTACAAGGTTTAAATGTTTTTAAATCGGGTAACCTTAAGTGTTAAATCTGGTAGCTCTTGTGTCTTGCAAAATTTGGTTTTTGTCTCCTGTTTCTTGTTCTTTCAACTAATTATTGCAGAGAAGAGTGGAATGAGGTGTTACAAAGCTTTGCATTCGCTATAGTAAGTATGTAAGTTCACTCTCTTGGTTAGGTCTGGTAAGTGTATGATTCGGCCTGGTTGACTTTTTAGGTCGGGTAGTGTTAATTTTATGACCGTTAGATCTGGTCAGAGTAACTAAAGATTTTACTAATATATTACCGTTGCACTATTTTCGGTAAAACAAGATATTTATGAAGTATATAAGCTTAAAATTTGATATTATTTATCTTCTTTTATTCTTTATTTGCTTCCAAATTTAAATAATCTTTATTACTCACGACTCTGTTTCTACGCAAACATTTTTCAAAACCCTACCTCTCTTGTCAACCAGACCTAACTCATTAACTCATCCATGGCTAATCTCAAGTTTGTGGACAAACATAATCAAGTCGGGTTCTTGAAGAAGCCCGATCAAAGTGCAGGTTTTGAGCAGATTGTAGATTTTCTAAAAGGTTCTTATATTTGTTATTCTTTAACTCATAATCCTACTATTTATCAGTCCCTTGTCAAGCAGTTCTGGAGGTCGGTTACCTCTGAGACTCTTGATGATGGGACACCATGCTTAAAAGTTGTCATAGACAAAAATGGTTTTACCATTTCTGAAGCATCCATTAGGGACAGTCTCAAATTGGATGATGCTTTAGGAGAATTTGATTTGTCTAATGAGGATATTTTTGAGGGTTTGAATAGCATTGGGTATCCCACAGATGGAAGCTTTACCTTTTGGAAAAGTCATTTTTCACCTCAGTGGAGGTTTTTAGTACATCATTTACTTCAGAGTTTAAGTCCCAAAAGTGGTGGATGGGATCAATTTGGAAGCAAAATTGCTTCTGCATTGGTCTGTTTATCATCTGGAAGGAAATTTAACTTTTCAAAATTAATTTTTGAAGGAATGGTGAAAAATGCTAAGAACCCAAAATTTTTAATGTATCCAAGATTTTTGCAAATGATCTTAAATTTTGAAACTAGGGATAAAGTGCCTTACATCAGTGTGGCCTTTACTTCCAAACTTTTTGCAAATCTAAAAAGGAGTTTTCAAGGGACAGACAAACCTTTGCTTGCTGCTATGCTTGGTACTAACAATGCAGGCACTTCTGGAGCTGCACAAGTGGACCCTGATGAAGCACAAGCCCAAGCATCATCTAAATCTGCTACACCTTCATCCTCTCCAATTCCATCACCTCAACCAGATCCCTCACCATCACAACCATCAGTTGAAAGATCATCTACTCCTATTCAACAATCTTCACCTCCACAACCACATGTTCCAAGTCCTGAAAGGGAGGAGGCACATAATCCCATAACTGTGGAAGATCTCCTTGTCATTGTTCCTCAACTACAAAAGAAGATTGACATTTTGGAAAAGGCTAATGAGGCACTCAGGAAAGCATATGTGACCTTGGTGAAGAAAGTAAAGAAAATGGGAGTAGCAATGAAGAAAAAGGGTGTCTCTTTTGATGATGAGGATGATGAAGCTGAAAATTCTTCCAAACAGGGGAGGAATCTGGAGCATGAACAAGAAAATATTCTTCAAACACCAGTTCAAGAACCACTTGTTCAAGATAATGTCACCACCACAATTAGTCCAGAGACACTGGAAGTTGCAGAGACTTTGGCTCAATCAATGGGCAAAATTAAACAAGATAGGAAGAGAAGAAAGTTAATTTTGTCTGCTGAGGAAGAGATTGAGAAGTTTGGAACTATTTCTGATGAAAAGTCTGGTAATGAGTCTGGTGATGAGTCTGGTAAAGAAGAAAAGTCTGGTAATGAACTTAGTTCTGGTAATGAAGAACAAAAATCTGCACTAAGAAAGGGAAAGCAGGTCATGGAAGAAACTTCATTGCCAAAGAAGTCTAAGAGAAAAACAAGAGAAGAACTTGCATCTGAGGCTGAAATTGAGAGGATTAAGGCTCAAGATATTGCTGATGAAGAAAGACAAAAGATGTTAGATGCAGTCTATGCAAGACAGTTGGCTGAAGAATCTGATGATTTTACAAAATTACTCAATGTTGATGATGAAGTGAGAGCAAAGTATGAAGAGTTGCTAACTATTGAAGGTTTAACTGCTGATGAAAGAGCCAAACAGTTAGCTGACTTCATTAATGCAAGAAGTAATGATGATACATTGGGTGGATTTTTGGAAAAGTTCAAACTTCAAAAGAAAGCTAAGATTCCTAAGAAGATGTCTATGGCAGAAAAGAAGTATGATATGAAGATGTATCTTAAGAATCAAATGCATCTTTCTTTGGATCAGATGAAAAAGAAGTCATATGAAGAAATTCAAGTAGCATATCTCAAGGCATTTGAGAGAGATCAAGGTTACAAAGCTACTGATTATGATGATGTGCAGAAATTTTGCTTTCAAGGTAGAAAGGCTAAAGAGACTGAACTAGTCATTGAACCTGATAAAGTGATTGATCCACAACCTGAAGCTGGTAAGTCAACAGAAGAAGTACAAGATGAAATGATTAAGCCTATTGTATTTCAAAGAAGAAAAGGTTTGGAAAGGAAGAGTAAATCCAAGAAAGTAGTTGTTGAAGAAGAATTAGATGAAGAACCTTCATCTGAAGGAGCCACAATGGGGACTATTGAAAGCACTAAGGAACCTACTAAGATTGTCAAGTATCAACTTATCATGACTGGTGGAAGGGCTGCATATCAAATAATAAGGGAAGATAATTCTGACATTGTTTATATGAATTTTGCTGGCATTTTGATTGATGTGAATAGGAAGGATCTTCAAGAACTGTATCAGTTGGTAAACATTAAACATGGAGATCATCCTCCTGAAGATGAGTTTGAAAGAGTATTTTGGGGAAATTTGAAGGTGATGTTTGAGCCACCTACTGAGTCTGATATAGTATGGAAACTTCCTGAGGAACAGAACATTGTCAGCTGGAGATACTTTCATACCTGCAAGGTACATTGTGTGTCATTAAAGAATGCTGATATTTATATGCTTGCAGAGGTGGAATATCCTTTATCATCAAGTGTCTGCAAGGAAATGATGAACAAAAAGTTGTATGCAAGTAAAAAGGATGAAGGATATGAGATGTTATTGGATTTAATTAAGAAGCAGTCTTTGAAGGATGTAGCCTAAGAGTATTTGAAAGAATTTTCACAAGTTGTTGAGTGAGACTATTGGAACTTCTCACTTGGTGGAGGTGCTTTGCACTAACACATCAAAAGGTTATCAGTCCACCTTGTCTCATCAACACAAGGACTGGCTAATCCTGAGCAAACGGCTAACAGGTAAAGATTGCTCAAATCCGTTTATGGCTGACAATTTGCCAAAAATTGTATGGTATTCAACTCACCATATCTAAGATAAGTGAAGAGTTGGCTAGCCCACAAGGTTATGGCTTGTGGTAAAGGCTGTGGAAAACCATAAATGGTAATCAATTCACCATGATGAGGTGCTTTTCCATCAAAGAATTGACTAGTCCAGAAGCAAACGGCTTTTGGTAAAGACTTAACAAATCCGTTGATAAGCTGATGATTTGCTTAAAATCATATGGTTATCAGTGTACCATGGTCTTACACACCAAAACATTTGGCTACTCCAGTAGTAATGGCTATTGGTAAAGAGACATCAAATCCATTAAATTTCAATGATTCACCTCTCACAGGTGTTAACACACCTGGAAGTGATGAGAATAGCTATGAAACTTAATATGAATTGATGTACATATAGTCATTGTTGCTGTCAAGTCCATATCAGAAGAGCTTATCAAGATTCAAGCTGCTAGAAAGGAACAAGACCTAAATACATTTCAAAGTGTTCAAGATTCAATCCTCAGAAGGCTAAATCAGAAGAACTTGAAGTTCATGAAGCATGAAGATCAAGTTAGGGGAGGATTGTTGGGAATTATGATGCATATCAAGAACAGACTTCTTAGGTCTGGTAGTTTACTACTTAGGTCTGGTCGTTTACTGAGTTAGGTCTGTTTATGTTTTAGGTCTGGTTATGTAATGATTAAGTCTGGTAGTTATATGTTAAGTCTGGTTGACTTCTTAAGTCTGGTCTGGTCGTGAAGATAGGAAAGTTTGTTAGAGATATATTAGGAAAAGATACATTGCGTGTATGTATCTTTATAGAAGATTTGTGTATATCTTCTGTGTCGTCTAGGGTTTCCTTGTGTTATAAAAGGATCCCTAAAGGTTGTTAGTAGGTGTGTGAGTTGTACGAATTGATAATAGTGAATATCAATATACGAAGTTAGTATCCCTGCTTGTGTTCTAAATTGTTCTTGTTAAGATTCCGCATTAACATTAACAATCACTTAGGGTTTCTCACTTAGATTGGTTCGGATTTATCCTAACCATCTACTAGGTATTCAAAACTACTTAGTGATCCATATACAATTTGTGGACCAACACGTCCCAACTACCCGTCCATTCTAACGCACATGCCCTCAGCATATCCTCTAATGTTTGGATGGTCCGCTCCGACTGACCATCTGTCTGAGGATGGAAAGCTGTACTGAACTTAAGCTGTGCACCCCAAGCTCTATGCAGTCCCTTCCAAAACCGGGAAGTAAAACGTGGATCTCTATCTGAAATAATAGCGGTAGGCATACCGTGTAGTCTAACTATCTCCTGCTCGAAAATCTCTGCCAATCTGCTAACACTATAATCCATACGAATCGGTAGAAAATGAGCCGACTTGGTTAGTCGATCGACGACCACCCAAATCGCATCATGTTTCTTTCTGGTAAGTGGCAAACCCGATACGAAATCCATAGAAATTTCCTCCCACTTCCAAGTCGGAATATCTAATGGCTGTAGTAATCCACTGGCTCTCTGGTGCTCGATCTTGACCTGCTGACAAGTCAAACACCTAGCTACATAAGACGCCACATCATGTTTCATGCCGCTCCACCAAAAGTGCTGCTTCAGATCTCGGTACATTTTGGTGGAACCCGGATGTATAGTAAAGGGAGAACTATGCGCCTCTGACAAAACCGCTTCTCCCAATTCAGGATCGTTAGGAACACACAGACGATCCTTGACCCATACCACACCAAACTCATCAACTCGGAACTCAGATTGCTTCCCATCTTCCACATTCTGCACAATGGCCCAGAGTTCACCGTCATCTTTCTGGGCTTCTTTAATCCGCAGGATGAGATTGGACTCAACCTTTAGACTAGCCCAGTAACCGTCACAACCCCGAACACAAAACTCAACATCAAGAATCTCCAAATCATTTAAAATCCGAGGCTCAAAATTCAGACTAGCAATCATACCCGACTTCCGGCTAAGAGCATCGGCAACCACATTTGCCTTGCCGGGATGATACTGGATGTTGGTATCGTAATCTTTCAGGAGCTCCAACCATCGCCTCTGTCTCATATTGAGCTCCTTCTGCGTGAAAATATATTTAAGGCTTTTGTGGTCGGTGAAAATGTCACATGACTCGCCGTATAGATAATGCCGCCATATCTTAAGAGCGAAAACCACTGCAGCCAATTCCAAATCGTGTGTCGGATAATTCTCTTCATACGGCTTCAGTTGCCTTGAAGCATAGGCGATGACTTTCCCGTGCTGCATTAGAACGCAACCCAAACCCTTTTTAGATGCGTCACTATAAATCTGGAAACCACCCGAACCAGACGGAAGAGTCAGAATAGGTGCCGACACTAATCTCTGCTTAAGCTCCTCAAAACTGTTCTCCCTCTCTTCAGTCCATACAAATTTCTCCCCTTTTCTCATCAACTGTGTCAATGGCAAGGCTAGCCGCGAGAAACCCTCAACGAAACGACGATAATAACCAGCGAGTCCCAGAAAACTTCTCATCTCAGTCACATTTGTAGGTCTAGGCCATTTAGTGATAGCCTCGACCTTCGCTGGGTCCATAGTGATACCCTCCGCAGAAACAACGTGACCTAGAAACGCGACCTGACTTAACCAGAATTCACACTTTGAGAACTTCGCGTACAACTTCTTCTGTCTAAGAATCTCCAACACAGTCCGAAGATGTTGTTCGTGCTCCTCCTCAGATTTCGAATAGACAAGAATATCATCGATGAAGACAATGACAAATTTATCGAGGAACTGATGGAAAACCCGGTTCATAAGGTCCATAAAAACGGCCGGAGCATTGGTCAAGCCGAAAGGCATAACCAGGAATTCGTAATGACCATAGCGGGTTCGAAAAGCAGTCTTGGGAACATCTTGTTCCCTCACACGAAGCTGATGGTAACCCGATCTCAAATCAATCTTAGAGAAGTGCTTTGCCCCTTGCAATTGGTCAAACAAATCGTCGATGCGCGGAAGGGGATAGCGGTTACGGATAGTAATGCGGTTGAGCTCCCGGTAATCAATACAAAGGCGCATACTACCATCCTTCTTTTTCACAAATAGCACAGGAGCGCCCCAAGGAGAAACACTCGGACGAATAAAACCGTTCTCCAATAGCTCCTCTAACTGTACTTTCAATTCTTTGAGTTCAACTGGAGCCATTCGGTACGGGGCCTTAGAGATAGGCTCGGCACTGGGAACTAGATCAATACTGAATTCAACTTCTCTGGTTGGAGGAAGACCAGGAAGCTCATCGGGAAAAACATCAGCAAACTCCCGAACAATGGGAACACTACTAACATCCGGTCCCTGAGAAGACGTATCTTTAACAGAGGCCAAAAACCCTTGGCCACCATGAGAGATTAGAGTCCGCGCTTTCATAGCAGAAATAAGTTTAACAGATTTCAAAGGCTGAGAACCGTGATAAACAAAATCCGGATGATGGATATCACCAAAGCTTACACTTCTGGCATGACAATCGATGGTGGCCTTATGAGAAGACAACCAGTCCATACCCAAAATTATATCAAAATCAATCATATCGAGGGGAAGTAGATTAGCCGGACGAACACAATCATCAAATCTTAGCGGACAATTCACATATTCACAATCTATGGTGACTTGGGTTTTCATGGGAGTAAAGATAGATATAAGATTATTCAATGGTGTTGGAGTTACTTTTATTTTCTTGGCAAGCGTATTAGATATTATAGAGTGTGTAGCACCGGTGTCAAATAAAACA
Source organism: Artemisia tridentata subsp. tridentata (assembly GCA_021014915.2). Lineage (NCBI taxonomy): Eukaryota > Viridiplantae > Streptophyta > Magnoliopsida > Asterales > Asteraceae > Artemisia > Artemisia tridentata. The sequence continues at coordinate 316,522,958 of CP139507.1, read as the reverse complement.
AAAACAATATGATCTCCAATATAAAGATGACCGGTAATGGTACCTGACGTGCCTGCCGCCTGATTACGTGTGAGAGAATAAACCCGACCAGAAGTAGGAGCCGGCCTACCTGAGTTTGCTGCTGCAGCCCGCTTCTCATGCGGACAGTCCTTCACTCTGTGCTCGGTAGACCCACAAGTAAAGCATCCCCCAGTAATCCTATGGCAAACCCCCGGATGGGATTTTCCGCAAGTGACACAAACCGGTGGAGGAGGTAACGCCTCACTAGTCCTCCCCTGCCTAGAAGAACCCGACTGATGACTCGGTTGAGCACCCCGAGTAGACTGATCACGATACTGACGTGGGTTGTTGTTGTTGTTGTTGTACCCACTCCTACCAGAAACCTGCCGATCATAACCCCGAGAATCCTGTCGCCTCTGACTGTAGTCCCGGTCCTGGCGACCACGCTGATCATACCTATGGTCCTGTCGACCTCTCTGCTCGGATACCTGGTCCTGCCGACCTCTGAAATCCTGACCATGTCCCTGCTGATTCTGTCCTCTGAAATGCACCCGGTTACCATCCCTATCACGCTTATTAAAACCACTACCATCACTATGCAACATCTCGATGTTGCGAGCGTCGTTCGCAACCGCCGCCACATCATCATAATGCGTATTCACGATACGGTCCAATATCCATTTCTTTAACGCCCACTTAAATGTCTTAGCCTGACGGTATGCATCTCCTGTAATCTCTGGCCCAACGAAACTGGCCAGCCTCATAAATCGCTGCATAAATTCCCCAGTCGTCTCCCGGTCCCCCTGACGGATGTTCCCATACTCCCGCTCATATCGCTGCTGTTCAGCCACTGGAATGTACTGCTTATAAAAGATACCCATAAAATCCTCCCAAGTACAAGTCTCCTCAAAACCCTGCTCCTGAGACTGAGCATAAGCTGTCCACCAGCTCTGTGCATCACCTTCAAACTTAAATGCAGCCAATCTTGTCTTAAACTCATCTGGACAACCCAAAACCTTAAACATCTTCTCCATGTGGATAATCCAGTCTTCTGCCTCAGTGGGAACGGCAGCTGACCGGAAAGAGAGGGGTTTGAGCTTGTTAAACCTCTCCATCCAAACATGGATACCAACTGGTGGAGCACCTCCACCACCACTTGGACCTACACCACCACCTCCGGAAGAACCTGCCCCATTCTGAATATTGTTGGTGACTTGAGTCACCAAGTTAGGAAGAGCGTTGGCCAAAGCTTCTGCTATCATGGCCTTAAAATCAGGGGTCCCTCCATTATATTCCTGATGTCGAGTATTCACCATCTGAAGGATTTCGAAAACGATTAGCAACAATATAAGAGAATAAGCACGAAATGGAAGACGAAACAGAACCTAAGACTACCCAAAACCTCACCAGTCAAAACTTAAGCCTTAAGGGTCAAATCCTAGGGTCCATAAGACTCACAGGCCATGACTTATGTACTACAGGTCGCAACCTGGGCTCTGATACCATAATTGTAACACCCCAACCCGACAAGGGTAGAAGTATCACATTATGGCGACAAATCAAAGCATACATAAACACACAGCGGAAGTCTTAATAAATAAATAAGAGAAAGTCAAGTCAACACGACTTGAATAATACATAAGTTCACGGAAAGGAAAACAAAGGAAATCCATGCCCAAACAAAATCATAAGATAAAGGTGGTCATCTAAGGTCAAAGCTTCATCTATCTCTCATCCCATCCAAAGCATAATCCAAAAGCTCCTAGCTTAGATACCTGCCGCACACGAAAAGAAAACGTGCGGCTGAGCTTAAAAAGCCCAGTGAACAGATATATATAATAAACGGAAACGAACAAACGAAGCATAATGAAAGAGATATAAATAAGGTACAAGAGTAAAGGTTAGGACAGTCATCCACCACGAGCCCAAACAAATCACATATCATATCATAATCATATCATAATCATGTAGAGGGGATGCCTCTCAAATAAGCCGATAATATGAGGGGTGTCCTCATGTACCAGTTGGAGTGATCAGCTCCCGAACTTTGTGAAAGGAGTGGATTGCACCCATCCCCAGTCACCACATCATATCAAAACGAACTGTCCACGAACACGGACACGAACCTAGGATGCATCCATTCGCCCCCCGAACAAAATCACATAGGCCATAATAAATCATATAGTGTGCATGCATATCATAATCAAAATGGGGACGGTGTAACCAAATCACTAGGGCTACACGCTAGTCATGCCAGTGGTGCATCACAGACACGGCCATGTTACCTTCATGGCTAGGAAACGAACTTGGCTCGGGTATCAAACTGGGGTCAAATGTCAAAGTCCAAATCAAAGTCCAAATCTCAGGGTTCATATCAAAAGGTTTACATATCAAAGTTCAAATGCTAAGGGTCCCAATTGCCAAAAGGTTCATATATCAAAGGTTCAAAATCAAAGTAGGGAATCATAGCAATGGCATGGGAAACCCTAATACGAAAATAAAGTGAGAGCGAAGGCTCCTCATTCAAGAAGCAGAATATCTGTACCTTATTCCAAAGCAAGCACAAACCAAAATGAATAAGATGCACAAGATCAGGTACTCTCCTTCTTCACACCTAGAGGGATAGCAAAGAATTACAAACCTTTCCATTTTAAGTAACTTTCCATTTTTAGCCGATTTCCATATTTAGTAAGTTTCTATTTTTAGAAAGTTTCCTTATTTAGAAAGTTTCCATAATTAGTAAGGTTTCCATATCCTCATTTAGGTTAAGTCGTTATTGAATCATATTATGGTTTTAGGGTGTATTTAAACAAGTTACAAAGTTTAGGGTTACTTATGACAACTTTGCATAAATTAGGGTTTTAAGTGTAATTATATCAAAGTTGAGGTTCAAATATGAAAATATCTCAAGTGATCTGTTTTGAATCCATATTTATGAAGTTAACAAATTCAGCCCCTCAAGTTTCCCAATTTTACACTTTACACCCTTAAGTTATATAATTTACATTTTAAACCTTATAATATCCATAATTACACATTAAGCCCCTAATTTATCAAAATTACACAATGGACACTTATTTCATTATGATATACGAATCTACCCTTAAGTATTCATAATTTACATAACAAGTCCCTCAAGTTATCAAAGTTACATATTTAGTCCCTTAAATCACAATTTCAACTTTTAATTATCAATAATTACATATTAAGCCATTAAATTACCAAAATTACCCATGACCCCCTGAATATATTTTAATTCTCCATTCGACCCCAACTTTCTAGAATTTACATGATTGGTCCCTCTATTTTAATTATTTATAAAATCGAATTACACTTTATTAAAATAACCATTTTAGTCCTTTTAAATATAAAAATTACACATGGCACCCTCAAGCTATATTTTATTCGAATAGCATGCAGTCCAAATTAAGTTCTAAAAATAACCCTTAAGTTTCAAAAGTTACAAAACACCCCCTAACATTTAAACACCAATTCGTATAACATTTTTATTAACAAAACCCTAACCTTAAAAATACAAATAATTACCCAATCATTATTTCATCATTATAACATCATTAAATAGTCAAAATCAAACCCTAATTCTAAACCCTCGTTCGATCTACAATTTATTTCTTTTTCTTCTTTATTTTCTTTTAGCCGATTATACAAATAATTCCACAATAATTATTTTTGGTCTCAAAATTTCGAAGTATCATATTTCTAGGTCTAATATGATTGTATAGAGTCCAAATAAAATAGATATGAAGCCTCAAAAATTCGGATTGAATTATTTAGGTTTTACACACGATTTTAAGATTTAATTCACAATTAATTCGTAGATCATGCATGGTATGTTCTTATCATTTTATTTGATGTTCTTAGGACATGTAAGATCTGAGAAAAATGGCAAACCGAATTTAGAATGAGTTGAATGGCTGAACGAAATTTCTTCTTCTTGGCCCTATACGCGACACACAATAATTCACCACGGCTTCACGAACGATCTAAAAACCTTGAAACCAATTTTCGCAGGTCACATATGATGTGAGGAACACAAGAAAAATAAGAAACGAATTTTACCAAGGTCGTGTGAATCAAAATGGAATTTTTACCTTTCGGGTTGAATTAAACAAGGAAATTCAAAAACTCTTGAATCCGGCCACCACAATTCGAAGTAATATTTTTCTTAGCTCCTATATATGATGTAGATCACAGGAAAAATAGCCAAAAGGTTCCAGAATTTCGTATGGATTTTTAGAATGATTTTTGAAGAGTTTTTATGTTATGCGGCTAGGGTTTAGAGGAGTAAAATGATGTTGCTATCTTATGGGAATGATTAGGCCGAAATTATGGAGAGGGTAGTACAAAAGAATCGGCCAAATAGGTAGCAAGATCAATCACATTCATTTTTGCATTGTTTCCTAATTTATTTGTAATTTAAACACATTTTATTTCACTTTTAAAACAAAGAAAAGCACACTTATTTATTTCGGCTCATTTGAGACTTGTATAATGTGTTATAATAATTTTGATAGCTTGTACAATTATTTTATGATGCTCCATAATCATTTCATGTCATTTGTGATTTATTTTCATAGCTTTTGTAATTAAATTGTAAATTATATAAGCTTTTAATTAATTTTCAATGTTGTAGGGCATTTTGGTCTTTTTACATGTTTAAGATTTTTAGGGTTTTACACCGTATCTGTTTAATAATTCGAAAACTATTTTTAATTAAAATAATAGATACGCCGTATCTGCTAAAGCAGATGCGTCGTATCACGTTAACGTTTAGAAAATTTTTTTTATCAAAAACAGATACGCCGTATCTTGGGGAAAAGATGCGTCGTGTCGAATTAATTAAACGCGTTGTATTTTATAAAAATTAAACGCAATACGCCGTATCTGAGAGATCAGATGCGCCGTATCGTTCGATTTAGCTCGGTACAACGATAGCAGAATACAAAAAATACGAAAAATAAAAAAAAATAAAAACACAAATGAAAATAAACACAAATAAAAGCAAACAAATAACACACAAAAACAGAAAAGATGCAAAATAATACAATGAATGCAAATTAATCTAATACACAACAGAATTAGCGGTTAGATAAAAAAAATTAAAAACCTAATTAAAATACTAATCAAATTAACAGATAATAACAATTCACTCCCCGGCAACGGCGCCAAAAACTTGATGCGTGCGATGTGTCGTTGCGGTTTAGCAGTATTAATGCCTATTCAAGTTTTAAATTTATATTTAGCCGACTTATCAATAACACACACACTTAACGAGCAGTGTACCCGGTCAGTATGAATATAATGGTAAGTAGAGTGTCGATCACTAAGAGTGGAACGTATTATCTCGTTATTCTAATCAGTATTTTAATAAATTAAGTTAGCTATACAACCTATTCTAACGCAAGGGGGTTCAGCCTGAGAGACTGGCACGATTTGGTTGCAATTAAATAATAAACTAAACCAATAGGCACGAATCAGCGAATAACACACACGTACACAGATAAATACTCGAGACAATAAGAAGATCTGTCCTTATGATTAAGTAGATTGTCACTTGTTTTATTGCTAGTTTTATATGAAGTGTATAGTTCGATGCAACGCACCGAGATTAAGTCCTTTCTCGTTGGTTCTAATCTTATCGGTGAGTAAACCCTTAATGATTACTTATGACTATCCTATTTATCTTTCTTCCTACTTTTCTACAGACGATAGAATGCATAGGCGATCTAATAAATAGGCGAGGGCAGAGGCATGGCGACCCGATCAACGCTCAGCTAGACACAGAGGTTATCAATGCACTAATAAAAGTCACCAAAGACATCAACATATAAACTTTAATTAATGAGAAAGCAGTTTTAAGGGAGTGCAACCTTTCCGTTGTCACATTACACAAGCCACCAATCTTGATGAATTAAAGTTTACTAACACAATAAAACAAAACTACTTAATGAATTAAACACATGCAGCACCTTCTTACAGCTCTTGTATCTTTGTTTGGGTGTGTCTTGTGCTGCCTATTCGTCTGAATTCGTCCTAGGGTTTCTGTACTTCGGTCTTCTGTCGAACTTCGGAACTCTTAATTCGTCTGGTCTTTGGGGTATTTATAGTTTCTGTCTGAGGGTAAGATGCGGCGCATCTAGTAAGTAGATGCGGCGCATTGGCTTAACTTCGCGTGGGGTCCAAGATTAATATATTCAGGAATATTCGTACACCGCCAGAAGATGTGGCGTAACTCCATAAATAGATGCAGCGCATGTCCTCTTGTATCTTGGATCGTATCTAGTGAAATCTGGATAGTGATGCGCCGTATGTAATAAGTGAGATGCGGCGCATCTGGAGCAGATTTGTCTTGATCTTGTACATTTCAGTAGACTCTTAACTTCTTGCATGTTTTGCTCCATAATTAGTCTAAAATCGCCAAGTTTCACCAAATGCTTGTTTTTACCTGAGAATTACAAAAGTAAACGATTAAGTATCAATCCTCATACATTATATAATAAAACAAGTCAAATTAATAGGATAAATGATAGTAATAAAATGTACTTATTTGAGTTCATCAACAAGATTTGGACACAAATTAACTAAATGTAAATTAAACCGAGAACAATTCAAGTCACTCAGTGAACAGTCACTCAGTGAGTCATCTTCAGGATGCTTAAGGCAAATTCAAGAAGAAGGATTCACTACTCAGGTAGGCGGTACTCCCTGAGTAGGACTTAAGCCAAAGAAGAAGATGATGGTTCAGTGAGTGTTGGACAAGAACTCACTGAACCCCAGTCTCCTCAACAACAATAAGTGATTGAAGACTGATGAAACCAACGCCTGAAATAAAGGTGGGAATAATTGGGAAGTGTTTAAGAAGATAAGAGTGCCAAACCAACCACTCTTATCTTGTCAGCAAACCTTCCCTTATGCGGCTAAAAGTCATGGAGTGTCAGACCAACCACTCCTAAGACTTTTTGGCGCATTCCTATTGGTTCTTGGAAATGACAATTACTATTGTAATTGTCAGACACGTTTGCTTCAACAACTTGTATTATTTTAATCACTTTTACTCATGATACTTGTGTATAAATAGGTTCAGATAGGAGAGAAGTAATTTGTGTTTTGTATATTGAAAGCCTTAGACTTTTGCAAAACAACTTCTCTCCTACAAAGAGTAACCAGTCCCTGAGATAGCTCAGTGAGGCATATTGTTACCACTTAAGCATAGCTTAAGTTTAGATAGGAGACACCATACCTTGTCTATTCAATCCCAAGTGTTTGTTCCACAAAACACTTGGGTAATAGATTCTTTGATTCATTTCTAATAAGAATTTAAACGTTGAAAATACTTTGTGTTTTTACATTTACATTTCATTAACTGATAGAAAGAATCATTTTATTGTATTAGTCATAAATACAAATAGATTAACTTTCTAGTTAACTCTAAACGTGTTAAGGGAACAACAAGTGGTATCAGAGCCTCTGGTTTATAAAATCTTTCAAAATTAACCAAGAGTGCTCAAGGTTTTTAAAACCAAGATCCTACTATGACTGATGCAAATGTGCCCTAGCTAGTCGACAAAAAGGGTGGAAGCTTTTCAGCTGTTGCCCCACGACTTGAAGCTGGTAAATTTAGCAAGTGGAAAAAGCGAATGCTTTGCTACTTGACTGGTATGGAACCATACTACATCACTTGTGTCAAAGATGGTCCTTATGTCCCAAAGACTGCTGAAGGGCTAAACAAGCCTGAGGCTCAATGGACCATTGATGAGAGGAGGGTGGTCAATCAAGACCAATGCCTGAAAAGCATCATTATATCATGTCTTCCTGACGATATAATGGAATCAGTCATCAACTGTTCAACAGCCAAGCAAACTTGGGATGACTTGGTCAATAGCTTTGAGGGTCCCTCAGATACCAAGGAAAACAGGGCCATGGACCTGAAACTTGAGTATAATACTTTCAGGGCAAAAGACTCTGAAAGTCTCTCTCAGACTTATACCAGATACAAGACCTTGATAAACGAACTATCAAATGCTGGTGTAGTTTTGTCTAAGCATGAGACAAATGTTGGCTTTGTCAACAGTGTCCCTGAGAAGTGGCTAAACTTCTCACAAGGCCTGAGGAATGCTAATCACATTCAGACCCTTGAGCTCCCTAAGATCTATGGGAAGTTTGTCTATGAATACAACTTAATCTCAAGGAGATACCCTGACTCAAAAGCTCTTGAGTCCAAAAAGGCCTTGACCTCCACACCCATATCAACTGCTTTTTATACTAATGGTGTTGTGCAAGACTTTCAAGAGGATTCTGAGGATGAAATTGATGAAAGGACTAGTGATGAGTACCTAAAAGATTTAAACTTGGAATTCCAAGAGAGGGCACTCCTTGCTAGTTCAAAACGTTTCATCAAAAGAAACCAGTCCAACTTTTCAAAAGGAAAAGCAAATGAAACCACTGAATGCTTTAATTGTGGTAAAAAGGGTCATTTTGCTAGGGACTGTTATTCTAAAACCACCTCAGAACCCTCTTACAAATTTTTAGGAAATACTTCCTCAGGAACTAGCAAGTTTCAACCTAGAATGTTTCAGTCGACCCAACAATTTCAAAACAAGGGTCAAAAAGACTTTGAAGCAAAATATAGGAAAGCCAAGGCTAAACTTGCAATTCTTGAAACTAATCCATCTATATCTCAGGCTGCTCAAACATCCAAACCTGTTCAGAAAAAGAACAAGGTTTTAGTAGCTGAAGCTTATGATTGGGATGAAGAAGAGGTATCCTCAGATGAGGAAATCAAAGTAAGTACACTGATGGCACTCTCTGAAGGTGATCAAGTGGCTATTGGGAAAAGCCATGCAAGGAATGGAGAGTGGGTAAACATCACCATGAAGAAGGTAAACACTTTACTTTCTATGGATGATGATTCTGATTGGCAGTCTTACATGAATTATATTTGTGTAGATCTTAAATTTGTTGAGGAACAAAGGCTTAAACATGTTTTCAAAATATAACAACATAGTGTCAGAATTGAATAAATGTAGAGATGAATTTCTTGTACTGAAGCAAGCCAAATTAGAAACAATTACTCAACAAATTCAGAACACTGAAATTTTGAAACAAAACCAAGCCCTACAAACTTAACTTAACAAAGAAAAAGCTGTCATCCAAGGCTGGACCAAAAAGAACACAAAGGTCTTTGATACTGTGGGTTTAATCCCTAGGAAAACAATAGGAATTGACCATTACATGGTTAACCCCTATGTAAGTCCCAGTAAATTGACCTTTGTTCCAGCTGGCATATCATTTGAGCAAGAAATGCTTCCCAAGTCAAATGACTGGATTGTCAGGGACAACCCAGTCAGTAAGTTACCAAACTTTGAGACTGGAAAGATCTAGCTTCCTGAAAGTAAGGCTTTGAAAAATATGCTAGGACTTACTGAACAACTCAGTAAGCTTGAACTCACTGAACAACTCAGTAATACTGAGTCAGTAAATGAGTCTGAATCAGAATCATCTCCACCACTCCCACCACTGAATACCCTTCAGGGTGCTGCACCCAACTTAGGCCTCACACCAATGGTCTACTCTCAATACTCTCCAAAGGAGAGGTCAGGATTGGGAAAAACAATCCTGAAAAGACCAACATTTGAAGTCTCAGTAAATACTGATGACTCATCTTCTTCAGTCCCTTCTGAAGTAATAACCCAAAGCCCTGACTCAAAATTTGATCAGTTGGCTGAAATGGTCAGGAAGCTGGGTGAGAAGATTGCATCTTCTGAGAAACCTTCTCAATCCAAGAAGGAACAAAAACCAGCTTCCTCAAAGACCAAACCCAAGCACTTAAAACCCCTGAAAAGATGTGAACTGTGTAACTATACCAATCATATCACTGATGCTTGCTATAGAATTCTTTATTGCATGATTTGCAAAAAAGATGATCACAGGACCTCTGATCATAAAATGCACTCAGTCACATCAAAGATGGCAAGCCTCAAAGCTCAGTCTTTAAACTACCCTTCTGATTCTAAACAGAAACAGAAACAAAAGGCAAAACCTTTTGCACCTTGCCCTTACTGTGGGTTCAATGATCACCATCCTAAGGATTGTCAAATTGACAATTTTTGTGAAAATAGTGGAAGTTCCACTCATGACACCTCAAGAGGTGATAAGGCCATTCAGGCCAAAGGAGGTATGACAATGTCAGCCTCTCAGTCTACTGAGTCTACATCTGTAATCAAATGCATAATTTGTGGTAGCTCAGTCCACCACACCACTGACCATAAATCAATTATAAATATTAAAAAGAACCCCAAAGCTAAGCTCTCCAAGAAGTAGAGTCCTAGAAAGAACTAACCCAGTTTACTATTTGTGCAGAAACATGCCAGGGATCCTGTTTGGCATCTTGATAGTGGATGTTCAAGGAGCATGACTGGTGTGAAGGAGTATCTGCAAAAGTATGTTGATGAATCAGGACCCAAAGTGATATTTGCTGATAACTCATCATGTCTCACTGAAGGTTATGGTTCAGTAAACTGCAATGGTATAGTCTTTACTAGGATAGCTTATGTAAATGGTCTTAAATACAATTTGATAAGTGTCAGTCAACTATGTGTTGCTAAATACATAGTTCAGTTTGATGATAAACAAGGAATCATCTTCAATGCTAATAAGGAAGTTGTCCTTATTGCACCAAGAAGACATGATGTTTATGTGTTGGACATGTCCAGTCTGACTCAGAATGGAACTTGTCTCTTTACCAAGGCCACTGATAAACTCAACTGGCTTTGGCATAAGAGACTCTCCCACCTGAACTTCAAAAACATAAACAACCTTGTAAAACAAAACAAGGTCCTTGGCTTACCATCTCTTGTGTTTTCAAAGGATAAACCATGCTCAGCTTGTGAAAAAGGTAAACATCACAGAGCATCCTTTAAAACCAAAACCAACTTTTCCATCAGGAACTGCCTACATCTTCTCCATATGGATCTATTTGGACCAATTAGTCCTAGATCCATTAACCATGAGAAGTATACTCTGGTCATTGTGGATGAATACTCAAGATACACTTGGGTATACTTCCTGATAAAAAAGAGTCAGACCGCTGAAACAATTATGTCCTTTTTCAGGAACATTGAAAATCAAAATGACATCAAAGTCAAACAGATTAGGACTGACAATGGAACATAGTTAAAAAATTATGAACTTGAATGTTTCTGTGAAGAGAAGGGTATTTCCAAAAAAATTTCCTCACCCTACACACCTGAACAAAATGGGGTGGTTGAAAGGAAAAATAGAACACTCATTGAAGCAGCTAGGACAATGCTAAATGGATCAGTCCTTTCCAAACACTTTTGGACTGAAGCAGTAAAGACTGCCTGTTACACACAAAACAGATCCATCATTGTCAAGAGACATAGCAAAACTCCTTATGAGTTATTCAAGGGAAGAATCCCTGACATCAGCTACTTTCATGTCTTTGGGTGTCCTGTGTTTATTCATAATAACAAGGATCACTTAGGAAAATTTGATGCCAAAGCTGATGATGGATACTTCCTAGGATACTCCCTTGTCTCAAAGGCCTTCAAGGTGTTCAACACTAGGAGACAGCATACTGAGGAAACATTTCATGTTACCTTTGATGAGAGCACTGATGCAATCAGTGTCTCTAACAACTCAGTGAAAGAGATAGGTATTGATGAATCATCAAGATACCCTCCTGATGAACATCATACTGATAATGGTCCTTTCACTCAGTACCATGAAAATGCTGACATCTCCTATTACATCATTCCCCACAACCTTCCTTACCCAACCATCACTGAGTTTATTGAAGCACAAAGTACTGATGAATTCATTCAGTCAGTACAAAGTGCTCAGGTACTAAACAATCACAGTGATGAGTCAACCCACTCAGACACTAAAGATACTGAAGAACATCATGTGTCTGATCCTGATCCAACCCATCAGGCCTCTACAAGTTCTAATTGGTTTCCAAGACCTCAGGACAGTTGGACTAGGTCTCAGGATATAGAACTTGTCAATATAATTGGTGAGCCTACTGAAGGCATGCTCACAAGAAGCATTCCTGCTGAACTGAGAGCAGCCTCAGCCAATGAATGCCTATTTGTGGACTTCATTTCCACAATTGAACCCAAAAGTGTTAAGGAAGCACTAAATCATCCAAGTTGGGTTCAAGCCATGAATGATGAACTGGAACAATTTGACAGAAACAAGGTAATGACCTTGGTCAAATGTCCTGAAGATGTTTCAGTCATTGGCATGAAATGGGTATTTAAAAAAAATCTGATGAAAATGGCATAGTCATTAAAAACAAAGCCATACTTGTAGCCAAAGGCTATAATCAACAAGAAGGCATTGACTATGAAGAAACATTTGCACCAGTAGCAAGGATGGAAGCCATCAGGATCTTCCTTGCTTTTACTACATACATGAACTTCAAGGTGTACCAAATGGATGTTAAAAGTGCATTCTTAAATGGCTCACTGAAAGAAGAAGTTTATGTTCAGCAACCTCCTGGATTTGAAAGCCATGAGTTTCCTGACCATGTTTGCAAGCTTAACAAAGCCCTTTATGGACTGAAACAAGCTCCCAGGGCATGGTATGAGACTCTTTCAGCCTTCCTGATCCAAAACAAATTTGTCAGAGGTAAGATAGACAACACATTGTTTATCTACAAGACAAAGAATGATTTTATACTTGTACAAGTGTATGTTGATGACATCATCTTTGGCTCAACAAATTATAAACTTTGCAAACAGTTTGAAAAACTAATGGCAAAGAAATTTGAAATGAGCATGATGGGAGAACTGACTTACTTCCTTGGTCTACAAATCAAGCAGACTGATAAAGGAACCTCTATCAGTCAAGAGAAGTATGTCAGAAGCCTACTGAAGAAGTATGAGCTCAGTGACTGTTCCTCAGTCAAGACTCCCATGGTACCCCCAAACAACCTTGGTCCTAATCTTACTGAAAAACCAGTGAATCAAACTCTTTTTAGAGGAATGATAGGATCACTGATGTATTTACTTGCATCAAGGCCTGATATCCAATTCTCAGTCTGCTTATGTGCCCGATATCAATCTGACCCAAGAGAAACTCATATCACTGCTGTGAAAAGGATATTCAGGTATCTGAAGGGTACTCCAAACCTTGGATTATAATGTCCAAAATGTTCTGGCCTTGATCTTAAAGGATACTCAGATTCTGACTATGTTGGATGCAACATGGACAGAAAAAGCACCTCAGGCTCCTTCCAAATTCTTGGTGGAAAACTAGTCTGTTGGAGTGCTAAGAAGCAAAAATCAGTTGCCATGTCCTCAGCTAAAGCTGAATATATTGCAGCAGCAAGTTGTTGTGCAAATGTACTCTGGATGAAAAGTCAACTCAGTGACTATGGAATTCAGTTCAAGATGGTTCCCATCTTTTGTGATAACACAAGTGCAATTGCCATCTCAAATAACCCAATTCTTCATCAAAGAACAAAACACATTGATATTAGATATCACTTCATCAGGGACCATGTCATGAATGGTGACATAGAATTACACTTCATTCCTACTGAATATCAGCTAGCTGATATATTCACAAAGCCATTGGATGAACCAACTTTCACCAGACTGAAAGCTGAACTAGGAATGTTGGATATTGAGAATCAGTCCACTGATTGACTCCATCCAAATATGTGTAAATTCTGATAACCCAAGTCCCTGACTCAATGTGTTCTTCTGTGAGAAAGGTCACTAAACTTCAGGAACTAAACCCAAGTTCATGAACCCTTAATCCTCAGGAATTAAACCCAAGTTCCTGAATTCTTGGTCCTCAGGAACTAGACCCAAGTTCCTGAACCCTTGAACCTCGGGAATTAGACCCAAATTCCTGAACATTAGAACCATCAGTGACTAAACCCAAGTCCTAACAATCAGGTTCACTGAATGAAAAGTCATTCAGGGTCCTCAAGAGACATTAAATACTAACTTAAATGCTCTAAGTATCTAGTTACTAAATTTCCGAGGTTCGTAACTGAATTCTTATTTAATATAAGAATATTTGTTCTTTTGCCTTTCTGGCTTCCACCTCTGGGCCCCCACATTCCCACTTGGCATTAAATGCCTCTCCAATCACATTACAGATATGTGATGACTCATCTCTGCAAATTACACTTTTGCAGAACTGCTCAATTGTTCACCTTGATTGTCGCGCCAAACCAGGGAAAGTGAAGTGGTGGCATTAAATGCAGATCCCAAAACATTTTATTCAAAACAGTTTCCAAAAATTCTTTTTGAATAAATAAAATCCGCTTAATACCCAAATTACCCTCCACTTCTCTTCCCTATAAATACCCCATGCACAAACAACACACACATGTTTTTTAGAAATCTTAAGCAAAATTTTGCCCTTTTCTTTAAAAAAAAAACTAAATCTTGTGTGTGTGTTCTTTGGCTTTAGAAACCCAGTATCATTTGTTAACCCTGACCTACCAATACAAATGGCTTCATCTAATGCTATCACATACGCCCCTAATGTGGATTTCATATTAGAAGGCGTATACCTCACAAAGAACAATGTGGTGGGAAACTTTTCCTATCCACAAAAGTTCCATGCTTACAAGAATGTAATAAAATATCTTCAAAACTTTTTTCTTGCAAAAGCATTTACCATGACCCCCTCAGTCATCTACCATGACTACTTGAGGGAATTCTGGTGTACTGCTGTGGCTACTAGCCCGAAAGACACCAAAGATTCCATCATCACTTTCACAGTGATGAATGGGAGAAGGACTCTCTCCCTGGATTACAATGGCTTCATCAAGGCCACTGGTCTTGATTTTGCTGAGGCTTTTGAGCCCAATCCGACTGACCAAGAGGTTAAGGGAGAGTTGATCTTCTTGGGACCTCATGACCCTAAACGTCCTGAGTTGTCCGCTGGAGCCTTATTGGAGAAGGCTCCAATTGTCAAAACCTGGTTCCACCCAGTCTGGAGGATCCTGATGACATTCGTCATTCAGGTCCTTGGGGGGAATAAATCCTCCACTGAGCAATTGAACTCATCACAACAATTGATGTAGTTCAGTCTCTTGGAGGGTAGAAAGATAGATATCGGAGGTATAATATTCCGTGACCTTGTTGCTAAGCTCTCAGGAAAATCTAGGCAAAAACACTTGTCTTATCCTAGGTTTATTTCCAGTGTGCTTCAGGACCTCCTTGGTTCTGACTATGTGAGGCCTGACGTCGAAGGTACGAAACCTGACGTCTTACATAAGACCAATTTCACTAGTGGCATCACTGAGGTACAACCCATAGCCCTGACTGACTACATGCTAGTGGTCATTCAGGGGGAGAACACTATTTATCCAATACCTTCACCAACAAAGAAGGTGAAGAAGACAAAGAAGGGTCAGTCCAGTAAGGTGGTTAAACCCAAACCACTCGCCACTGAGACTGATGCCCAGAACCAACTCAACCTTAAAAAGGGGTTGAATGTGGCCCAGACCTCTGAGACACCCACTACAGAGACCCCCCTGACCACAAAACAAAGGCCAACGGAGGGCACTGAGCAATCATCCTCAGTGTCCTCGGGCAAACCATTTCCACATGTCCCTACTGACATACACAAGTTAGTAGGGTCAGGAACAACCACCCATTCACATCCCGATGAAGGAACTGACAAATCACAATCAGTTCCTGAGGGAGAAAAGGGTTCTAAATCCTCGGTGGGGCAGCACTACTCCACTGAGAAGGGGACCCATCACTAATCACATCCCGCTAACGTTCCTGAGCAATCACCCTCAGGATCTCAAGGAGTTCAGGATCCTAAATCCCCAAAAGGACAGTACAATCCTGATGGGAAGGGGGTCCATCAATCTTCACAATCAGTGCCTAGTGATACTACTGAAAAACACCCGTCAGTAGTTGAAGGCGCTAAGGGGGACAAAGACTCAGAGGGATATAAACCACCCGCTGATACGGAACCCACAACCACCTCAGGCGGATTCATTCTCTCAGGAACTACCCCCAAAAGTCAGGCTGAGCAATCAGTTATTATGACTAGCCAGGCTGATAAAACCAAATCAGTTTTTATGGCGGGGTCAGGACCTGGCCAAAACCAAGGCAAGTCTTTTTATAAAGAGTAGTCGGTTAACCTTTTTGAGATTGAGTCTATGGGGGATATTCAGGCTCTTCTTGATTCTGAAGATTCTGAAGATGAGCTCAAGGAAAAGAGTGAGGAGGAAATGTTTGAGGCTGGTGATGGCATGGAGATTGATGCACAACCAACTGAGCAATCGCATCAGTCTTCTCCACATGGTGAAGAATCTGAATCTCAGGCTGATCATTCTTCAGATTCTGAATCATCATGCCCTTAAGAACTAAAGAAATATGACAACATTCTTCCTCTGACTGAAAGGCAGTTGGTCAAATTCCTACAAAAGGCCAACAATGCTCTCTTTATAGGGCTCACTAAAGAAATTTTTGACCATCACACTGAAGTTGCTGTTCATTTTGTCGATATCAGTGGAATCCTATAATGATGATGTAAATGAGCACAAGTCATCTATCTCCTTCTGCCTGACTAATCTTGAACACAATATCAAACTATTCAACGTGTTTCTCAACAACTTACAGAAGAGCGTTGAAACTATTCAAGAGTCAGTGAAAGATGACCCTGAGCTAAACAGGAAAATTGTTCAGGCTTCAAAAACTTACCAGCAACAAACTTCTCAGTTGGCTGAGCTGGTAAACGTGCTGAGATCCTCCAATCTTCAGGGACTCAACTCTTCAGTGGACTCTATCCGATCTTCCTTGGGTCTTATGGAGTCCTACATGGCATCTTTGGCATCTTCTTCTTCCTCCCTGACTTGGAATCTTGGGCCAAGGATGACAGCAATAGAGGCTTCTCAGGCTTCTCTTGAGACTAAGGTCTCAACTCTTCAGAAGGACACCTCAGACATCAAGACCATGATGAATGAGATCTATCAGGCCTTCAAAGGTCAGGCTCCCTCAACTTCAGTGAGTGAACCAACTCTTGCTCTCACTATGGGTCAAGCAACAGTTAAGGGGGAGAAAGTCACTGAAGACGAACAACCTCCACAACCTGAACAAGAACAACCTCCTTCTCACACTGAGGGGGAGAATCCTGAAGCAACCTCATCATCATCCCGCCAAGACAAAGGTAAAGGCATTCTCACAACCATTGAGCCTGAGCCTACAATCTTGGTGCAAGCTTCCAAGGAAAGAAGGCCAGATCCTGATGAGCCAGTCAGGGTCCCTTATGAAATCAACAGGGTGATGAGACTTCTCACTGAAAAGGAAATTCAGGATCATATGGAGAAGGAGGAAGCAATGAAGAAAGCTTCTGAGGAAGAGAGACTAAACAAGTCTGCTCTAGTTCAGGTTGTAAGAGAAGAGGCTGAGAAGATTGGACTTGAGCCTAAGGAACTCACTGGAAGAAAGGGTGGTCAGACCTTCATGAAAGCTCAGTCTGCTGAGATGATTGCTCTCAGGAAGAAGAGGGAAGAAAAATTGAAAAGGACTGAAGCGATCAAGCAGAACAGGATTGAGAAATATCAGTGGTACATGACAAATAGGTTGAAGCCAGAACCAATCACTGATGTCAAGATCCATCGAAACACCAAGCCTGCCATTGTCACTGTCTACAGAAGTGCTGACAAGAGAATCTTTGAGGTTCATGACCCCTTCAGATTCGCTGACTTTGGGATCACTGAATTGGATGAATTAGGTCCAATACTAGCGAAAAAGTCAAATATTGTGGTCCCTGATCTATTGAAGTCCCTGAGCCTGAGGTATGAAAAACTGGCAGAAACATCTCAGGAACTTGGTATTCCCTCTCTTCTTCCTGCTTTAGCTCAGCTACCTGCTCCCTCTCAGTCTTCCTCAAGAAAAAGAAAGAAGATTAAAGCTGAGCCTGAGATCAAGGTCCTTGGTCTGGACTGCAACAGAGCCCTCCCTGAAGGAGTTCCATTCAGGAACAACTTGGTCATCGAACAACCTGAAAGAGGTTTGTTCTTTACTGATGAGTTTGGAGACCCAGCCTTCCAAAGATGGAGTGATATTGACCAATCAGGAATCAAGGCAATGCTGGGTTTCCTCATGATGGCCTCACCTATCAAGACTCCTGAGAATGTGAGGTTCTGTCAAGACCTGAGAACAAAGATTCAAGAGTATCCTGATCAGCATGAGCTTGAGTCCAAGAAGCCAAAGCTTGAAACCTTAGGGTATAAGTTTGACTGAATCCGCCAACACCACTATCCCAGTACTATGTATAGTTTTGTTTGGACTTGTAATAATATTAATTGTCACAACCCGTAATTTCAGGTCACTTTCCTAACCTCGACAAATCACCATTCATGTCCATCGTTCATCATTCATTTCAGCGTAACCGGTTTGGTTTAGCTGCAAAATTTATGCATCATCAGTAGGATCATTGCATACGGACTAGTAATAGTCTGCATATCATCATATTTACATTTTCATACTATTCCACTCGTAGGTTTATCAAATTAATATTTTTGTTACATTTGACGTTTTATGTATAATTACTTTTAATTAAAACGTTAACGCGCGATCAATAAATGTGACTAACACGTCCGACAATCCCCACGATGGTCCCGACATATTTTTATACTCATTTTAACATCAAGAAAATTATAAAATTCATTTACCCGGTATTTTGCGAATTTATTTAATTTATATCGTACATTTAATATAATTACGACGGTTTTCGTAAAAACTAAACAATAATTACCCGAACACCCAATATTTGTACCCAACATATTTTTGTAATTTTTATGACTTCGTCAAGTCCCGACTAACTCCGTTAAATTTTATTTCTAGCAAACGCGGTACCCGATTACACCTAAAACTAATTAAATTACACACTTAAACATATGTAATCACCACATGGTTTAATCAAAAGAGGCCCCCCCCCCCTTGTCCCTTTGTGCGCCGGCTCTAGCCACCCCAAAACACATCAAGAGTTGCAAACTTCACTTCTCAATTAATGCACACTAAATCTTGTCTAATATATATACTTAACTTCCACATTTTCACTTCATTTTACATAATACTTCAAGAAAACTCAAGTAAACTCTCTCATCTCTATATGTGTGTGTGTGTGTTCGGCAAAACAAGAACAAGAGGAAGAAAACATCAAACTTTCAAGATCAATCCATAATCAAGTCCATCTAGTATTCCTTTAAGGGTTTTGAAATACAAACTCAAAGGTTTCTTAGGTTTTCATCATCTTTTTATCACTAATACTTCAAGTAAGTTGTCAAAACTCATTTTCATAATTTTTCCAAGTTAATATCATGTTTATATAATTTTTATAGAAGATTTACAAGTATATGTTAGTTATACCACTCTTTAAAATATTTTTACAAGTTATGAGCCCTAGAAGTGTTTTATACTTAGATCCTTGTTAGATCTACATGGATGATGATGTTTAGGACCCTTGACACCTTAAAAAGATATATGGTAAGTTTTAGAAAGATTGGTTGTTGTTTGTGACATTTTTGGACAAGTTACTAACTAGAAAATCAAGTCTTAACAAGTATATAAAACATTCTGTCCTTAAAAGTGAAACGTGGGAAAATCAGTAGGTGTGAGATAATTTTTGGCCAAATATTTAGAAAATACATTCCGAGACGAAGCCGTGGCCGAAAACGGGGATAAAAACGAGTTAATAACGAAGGAGATATGATTTTTCAAAGTTTAACGACGAAAACTAATTTTCAGAAAATAACATGCTGTTACACGACTTTCGACGGACAAACTGAGGCGTTTAACGCGACCTAGATGACCCGAGCTACCGAAAATATATTAGTACATGTTTATACGAACCCACGGATATAAAGAACGTCGAAAACGAGCTAATAACGAACAAGATACACGCGTTTAAACATCGATAATATACCTTTCATTTTGACAGCTTTTTAACAAGAAAATGTTTACGTACTAGAAACTATATTTTTCACGTAACGACTATGGAGAACCGAAATTCTTACCCGTTGGAACACGTACGATCAAAGACTTATTAACACGACTATCATATTACATTTCATGTTTTCAAAACGCCGATACTAACACGAACGTTTTATACACTTTATTACACGACTAGTTTTGACGAAACAAGTTAACATATTTATATCAAGTTTTGGAAGAACTTTACATATTAACAATAATTATTATTTTCAAAGTACGAGTGGTATAGGTTACATATACATGTACATGCACTACATTGCCTCATAATCTAAGTAGATTATGCTCATTCATGATAGGTAGCGGCTAGTGTACGCGCCTTGTTGTTCCCGTTCATCACATACTCATAGCATTGTTGTACCATCACTTGAGGTGAGTTTTCATAGCCCCGTTTTTCAATTTATTATTTCATTTCAAATCCCACGGGGGAGAATACATTGCAACCATTTTTATATGCGAGCCCTAGTATCAAATTCCTTGTACATAGATTAAGTTACCTTGTTGCCATATGAAAGTCCCCTATATCATGAACCGTTAATTTACCTGTAAGCGAGAGTGAGTGGATAGATCTATCGAGGGTGACGCCTCCATCCGTGTTGGCTTTGACCAACAACCGATAGCGGATGCATTTCATGTCTTTTTATTAGAGTGCCTGGCAAAACACTCTGAGGGGCACCATAGATTCAGTCATAGTTTCGGGGTCATGAGCTTAAGTCTATTGTACACCATTTTTATGTGACTTATGTCATACACTTTATACTTGTGGCTATCGTATACCTTCATTTTATTAAACCTATGATCTCTCACCAACTTTATGTTGACCGTTTTTAGCAAGGTATTTTCAGGTAATTAGCTAGCGTGTGGACATGCATTTGGCTATTTTGGAGTCGCGGGGTCGACTTGCATCACTTATTTTCATGCACTTATGTAACGTTTGATCTACTATGGTTTTGTTATATAAACTTGCAACATCATTTGGGACCTATGTTTTGTAAACTCTGATTTTATTTATGATCAAACGTGTATTTTCAAAACGACACTTTAGGTCGTTCAATATATCCATTGTATGAGACGCCATGAAAGTCACACCAAGGTATTCATATCCGCTGCCATTAACAGGTAAATTCAGGGTGTGACAGATTGGTACCAGAGCAATGTTTATAGCGAACTAGGCTGTCCTCATACCCTAGACTATAACTACCCCAACGGTAGCGTCTCATCATTTCATCATAAGTGCATATTTATTATTTATGAGTTTCATTACATGAGTTATTCATTTCATTTTGCATTGTTTCCCCAGAGATATGTCTTCTAACTCCCGCCCAATTATCATACTTTCCGATGTGGACATTGAGGACGCTATGTCTTCCACTATACCCATGGTTACACCGGTTCAGCCTGCACCACTTTCACCACCTTTGGCACAGGATACCGAGGCTTTCTACGAGGATGAGGTTGCTCCTACTCCTCAGATTTCACCCATTGCACCACCTCTTGTTACCCGTCCTCTGACAGACTCATCATCCCATACTTCATCAGTTCCAGCCGAACCTGTTCTTATGTTTCCTCGTCGCAAGACGATCATTGGTGCTCGTAAGAGCGTACGTCGTGTTACCACTACATTCAGGACACCAGCCATTCCTACACTACCACCATCATCAGATTTACCCACTACTACACCTGCTACTACTCCTTCACCTGCTCTATCTTTGCCGCCTAAAAAGCGTGCAAGATGCACTACCCCAGCCTTACCCACTACTCAGATTTCAGATTTACCACCGCCTGCACATTACCACATTGGAGAGAGCTCGCGGGCTGCTGCTGCGAGGGTACCCACTGCTCTTACCTTGGATGCCCAGCTGACTGATCAGCAGGGGCAGTTAGCTAGATTGAGTTACCGAGTAGATGAGATCCTTGCGCCTCGACTAGATGTGGTTGAGGAGGATGTAGAGGATTTGGTTCAGGGTAGAGTTTCTATTGATGTGTCTTATCATGGACTGGAGACACGTCAGCTAGCGCATCAGGAGTTGATAGACCAGTTGAGGGATGAGTTACCCGAGATTCGGGACAGAGCCGAGCAGACTCAGGAGGAGCTACGCCGCCAGGCTATTGAGTTGGCATCAGTTAGAGCTGCTTTGACTGCATCACAGAGCAGAGAGACCGATCTTCAGTTGCGAGTGGAGCAGCTGGAGAAGGTTGCTATTTCCATGTCCAAAGTGGTCAAAACTTGGAAGCGTGGACCAGGTGGACCAGGTGGAGCGCCAGGGAGTGCTTAGTGTTAGACTTTATCATGTAGCTTGTACTGTTATTATCCTAGTCCCGGGGTGTGGGACATAGTTATGAACTTGTTGTCTTTTGGTTGTAGTACAAACAAATGTATCAAGTATGACTCTACTATGTAGGATTTGGTTGTGCTATTATGATGTCAGTCCACGTAGGCCGAAATTTTCATGTATGATATTCATGTGTTGTGATTATTCTATGAAATTTCATGTTGTGGTTGTTCTCATCGTGATTTCATTGTATTTATACATGTCGTGGTTGTATTTATACATGTTGTGTTTATATTTATGCTCGTTGTGGAAATATATATACAGGTTGTGGTTGTATATATTTTGTGCGATAATCATTTCTAGTATGATTGTTGTTGATGTATTCTGTTGTGATGTACCAGAATTATGGCACCTAGGAAAACAAGATCCAAGGCTGCTGCAACGGCTACCCCAGATATGACTCAAGCTGCTATCAGGAAGCTCGTTAGGGATAGTATAGCCGAAGCTCTAGAGATTGAAAGAGCCGCTGTTGCCGCAAAAGCTGCCGAAGATGCTTCTCAGCTAGAGACATCGGGAGAAGCTAGCAACGGGACTAATGGAAAGAAATGTACGTACAAGGATTTCAAGAGTGGAGATCCTACTTTGTATAAGGGTACTGAAGGGGCTACTGCCATGGTTCGATGGTTCGAACATACCGAATCCGTGTTTATCTTATGCAACTGTCCGGATGATTCCAAGGTAAAGTTTGCCGTTAGTACACTCCGTGATCAAGCCTTATCATGGTGGAACTCTTACGCAAAGCCCATAGGGATGGAGAATGCTTACAAGATCACGTGGGATGAATTCAAGAAGCTAGTGACTAAGAAGTTTTGCCCAAGAACTGAAGTGAAGAAGTTAGAGGTAGAGTTTTATGATCTGGTAACCGTGGGGAATGATATCGAGACTTATATTAGGAGGTACCAAGAGTTAGCCGCTCTATGCCCATCTATGGTGCCTGATAATGAAAAGTTGGTTGAGAATTTCATTGGTGGCTTGCCCGAAAACATCCGTGGTGATGTGATTTCTTTTGATCCGCAAACCCTTGATGAGGCAATCAGGATGTCTCAAAAGCTCATAGCTCAAGTTCTGAAGAAAGTGACACCCGCCAACAACAACAACAACAACAATAACTCCAACCGAAACCGTAACAACAACAATAACACCAACAATTACCGGAACAACAACAACTACTCCAATAACCGAAACAACACCAACCATAACAACAACAACAAAAGGAAATGGGATAACAACCAAGGTAACAACGCCAACCAACCACCACCCAAGAGGCAAGAGACTGCAAAGGCTTATGCTGCAGGTCCGACAGAAAAGAAAGGTTACTCCGGTACTCTACCAAAGTGTAACAAGTGCCAAACGCATCATAACCCGGGAGACTGCCCTAGGCCTTGTCAAAATTGTGGGAAAGTTGGTCATCAAGCTAATGGATGTAGGTCTGCTCCTGGGGGAAACAATCAGAATCCACCGCCAACGTGTTATGGTTGTGGAGAAGTGGGACACTTTAGGAACAATTGCCCGAAGGTAAGGAATCAAGGCGGAATAGCTCGAGGGAGAGCTTACGTCATGGGTGGAGATGATGTCCGCGAAGACCCGAAGGTTGTCACGGGTACGTTCCTTGTCAATAATCGTTATGCTTCTATTTTATTTGATTCGGGAGCCGATAGAAGTTTCGTTTCACTTACGTTTGCACCTTTACTCAACATTACCCCAACCGCACTAGACATTTCATTTCAAGTTGAACTAGCTAATGGGTCTTTAGTTAGCACCAATACAGTTCTCCGTAATTGCACCATCAATTTCCTTAATCATCCATTCAACATAGATCTCATGCCCGTAGAACTTGGTAGTTTTGACATTGTCATCGGCATGGATTGGTTGTCCCGTCACCGTGCAAAAATTATTTGTGATGAGAAGGTTGTTCATCTTCCTTATGATGGGGAGACATTAGTTGTTCGTGGAGAGCGAAGCGGGACCAGACTTAGTATCATATCATGCATCAAGACCGCGAAGTACATCAAGAAGGGTTGTTATGCATTTTTGGCTCACATCACTGAGAAGAAGTCGGATGAGAAATGACTTGGGGATGTGCCAATTGTTAAGAACTTTCCCGAGGTTTTTCCGGAAGAATTACCTGGACTACCACCTACGCGTCAAGTTGAGTTTCAGATCGACTTAGTGCCAGGAGCCGCACCTGTTGCAAGAGCACCGTATCATTTAGCGCCTTCCGAAATGCAAGAGTTGTCGAACCAATTACAGGAATTACTGGACAAGGGATTCATTAGACCGAGTTCCTCGCCTTGGGGAGCACCGGTTTTGTTTGTGAAGAAGAAAGATGGATCTTTCAGGATGTGCATTGACTACCGAGAACTGAACAAGTTGACGGTGAAGAATCGTTATCCACTCCCTAGGATTGACGATTTGTTCGACCAGTTGCAAGGTTCTAGTTATTACTCCAAGATTGATTTGAGATCCGGTTACCATCAGCTTAGAGTTCGGGAGGAGGATATCCCGAAGACCGCATTTAGAACACGTTATGGACACTATGAGTTTCAAGTGATGCCGTTCGGATTAACTAACGCACCTGCGGTATTCATGGACCTCATGAATAGGGTGTGTAGGCCGTATCTTGATAAGTTTGTGATTGTATTCATCGACGACATCTTAATTTATTCCAAGAGTAAGCAAGAGCATGAAGAACACCTCAGAACGATTCTAGAACTGCTCAAGAAGGAGCAATTGTATGCCAAATTTTCTAAGTGTGATTTTTGGATACGAAGGGTTCAATTTCTTGGTCATGTCATTGATAGCCAAGGACTACAAGTTGATCCAGCAAAGATTGAGGCAGTTAAAGATTGGGCTACGCCCAAGTCTCCGTCAGAAATTCGCCAATTTTTAGGACTTGCCGGATATTACAGGAGGTTCATTGAAGGGTTTTCCAAGATAGCTAAGCCGCTGACCAAGTTGACACAGAAGAATCAGAAGTACGAATGGGGAGATAAGCAAGAGTCCGCATTTCAGTTGTTGAAACAGAAGCTTTGTAGCGCGCCGATTTTAGCACTACCAGAAGGAATTGAAAATTTTGTGGTATATTGCGATGCATCACACAAAGGGCTTGGAGCCGTGTTAATGCAGAACGAGAAAGTGATTGCTTATGCGTCACGTCAGCTTAAGAAACACGAGAAGAATTACACTACACACGATTTGGAATTGGGTGCTGTAGTTTTCGCACTCAAGATTTGGAGGCACTATCTTTATGGCACCAAGTGTGTGGTATATACCGATCACAAGAGCTTACAGCATATACTTGATCAGAAGGAACTCAATATGAGGCAACGTCGTTGGCTAGAGTTGCTTAGTGACTACGATTGTGAGATCCAATATCACCCGAGAAAAGCTAATGTTGTAGCTGACGCTCTTAGCAGGAAAGAACGACCCAAACCTTTGAGGGTCAGGTCATTGGGAATGACAATTATTTCACCTTTACCATCAAAGATCTTAGAAACTCAGATTGAAGCACTCAAAGAAGAAAACCGACCACACGAGAAGATTTATGGTATGCCTGAGAACAAGAATGGTTTTGTAAAGAGGTCCGATGGAGTGTTATGCTTCAAGGACAGAAGTTGGATACCCCTTTATGGTGGAGTACGAGAGTTGATTATGCATGAGTCGCACAAGTCGAAGTACTCTATTCATCCAGGTTCTGATAAGATGTATCAGGATCTCAAGCAACTTTATTGGTGGCCCGATATGAAAGCAGAGATAGCGAGGTATGTTAGCAAATGTCTTACGTGTGCTAAAGTGAAAGCCGAGAATCAGAAACCGTCAGGGTTACTTCAACAGCCAGAGATTCCTCAATGGAAATGGGAGCGTATTACAATGGACTTTGTTACTAAACTTCCTAAGACTTCAGGTGGATTCGACGCTATTTGGGTTATAGTAGATCGTCTCACCAAATCAGCCCATTTCATACCGATTAGAGAGACTTATTCCATGGACCAACTCGCTAGACTTTATGTCAAGGAGATAATCTCAAGACATGGAGCACCAGTTTCCATCATATCCGACAGAGATAGCCGTTTTACATCGAACTTTTGGAAGTCGTTACAAGATTCTTTTGGATCCAAGTTAGACATGAGCACTGCTTACCATCCTCAGACTGATGGTCAGAGTGAAAGAACGATTCAGACATTAGAAGACATGCTTAGAGCGTGTGTGATTGATTTTGGAAATGGTTGGGCTAACCATTTGCCATTGATCGAATTTTCTTACAACAACAGCTACCATTCGAGCATCAAAGCCGCACCATTTGAGGCACTTTATGGTCGTAAGTGTCGTTCACCGGTCTGTTGGGCCGAATTCGGTGATGTACAATGTACTGGACCAGAGATGGTACGAGATACAACCAAGAAGATTGTTAAGATTCGAGAAAGGCTCAAAACAGCTAGAAGTCGACAGAAAAGCTATGCAGATGTTCGACGCAAACCATTGGAATTTCAAGTTGGAGATAAAGTCATGTTGAAGGTTTCGCCTTGGAAGGGCGTGATCCGATTTGGGAAACGCGGGAAGCTAAACCCGAGATACATTGGGCCATTCGAGATCATAGAAAGGGTTGGTCTGGTGGCCTACAAACTTGAACTTCCGCCAGAGCTCAGCAACGTTCATAACACATTTCATGTTTCAAACCTCAAGAAGTGTCTTTCCGACGAGTCGTCCGTTATTCCACTTGAAGAAATTCAACTAGATGACAAGCTTAATTTTGTGGAAGAACCTGTAGAAATCATGGACCGTGAGGTCAAGCAATTGAAGCAGAGTCGAATTCCTATCGTGAAGGTTCGCTGGAATTCTCGAAGAGGACCCGAGTTTACTTGGGAACGAGAAGACCAAATGCGACGCAAGTATCCACACCTTTTTCCCGAGCCTGCTTCTGAAACCAACAACAATTGAATTCAGGGACTGAATTCCCTTTTGGAGGGGCGACTGTCACAACCCGTAATTTCAGGTCACTTTCCTAACCTCGACAAATCACCATTCATGTCCATCGTTCATCATTCATTTCAGCGTAACCGGTTTGGTTTAGCTGCAAAATTTATGCATCATCAGTAGGATCATTGCATACGGACTAGTAATAGTCTGCATATCATCATATTTACATTTTCATACTATTCCACTCGTAGGTTTATCAAATTAATATTTTTGTTACATTTGACGTTTTACGTATAATTACTTTTAATTAAAACGTTAACGCGCGATCAATAAATGTGACTAACACGTCCGACAATCCCCACGATGGTCCCGACATATTTTTATACTCATTTTAACATCAAGAAAATTATAAAATTCATTTACCCGGTATTTTGCGAATTTATTTAATTTATATCGTACATTTAATATAATTACGACGGTTTTCGTAAAAACTAAACAATAATTACCCGAACACCCAATATTTGTACCCAACATATTTTTGTAATTTTTATGACTTCGTCAAGTCCCGACTAACTCCGTTAAATTTTATTTCTAGCAAACGCGGTACCCGATTACACCTAAAACTAATTAAATTACACACTTAAACATATGTAATCACCACATGGTTTAATCAAAAGAGGCCCCCCCCCCCTTGTCCCTTTGTGCGCCGGCTCTAGCCACCCCAAAACACATCAAGAGTTGCAAACTTCACTTCTCAATTAATGCACACTAAATCTTGTCTAATATATATACTTAACTTCCACATTTTCACTTCATTTTACATAATACTTCAAGAAAACTCAAGTAAACTCTCTCATCTCTATATGTGTGTGTGTGTGTTCGGCAAAACAAGAACAAGAGGAAGAAAACATCAAACTTTCAAGATCAATCCATAATCAAGTCCATCTAGTATTCCTTTAAGGGTTTTGAAATACAAACTCAAAGGTTTCTTAGGTTTTCATCATCTTTTTATCACTAATACTTCAAGTAAGTTGTCAAAACTCATTTTCATAATTTTTCCAAGTTAATATCATGTTTATATAATTTTTATAGAAGATTTACAAGTATATGTTAGTTATACCACTCTTTAAAATATTTTTACAAGTTATGAGCCCTAGAAGTGTTTTATACTTAGATCCTTGTTAGATCTACATGGATGATGATGTTTAGGACCCTTGACACCTTAAAAAGATATATGGTAAGTTTTAGAAAGATTGGTTGTTGTTTGTGACATTTTTGGACAAGTTACTAACTAGAAAATCAAGTCTTAACAAGTATATAAAACATTCTGTCCTTAAAAGTGAAACGTGGGAAAATCAGTAGGTGTGAGATAATTTTTGGCCAAATATTTAGAAAATACATTCCGAGACGAAGCCGTGGCCGAAAACGGGGATAAAAACGAGTTAATAACGAAGGAGATATGATTTTTCAAAGTTTAACGACGAAAACTAATTTTCAGAAAATAACATGCTGTTACACGACTTTCGACGGACAAACTGAGGCGTTTAACGCGACCTAGATGACCCGAGCTACTGAAAATATATTAGTACATGTTTATACGAACCCACGGATATAAAGAACGTCGAAAACGAGCTAATAACGAACAAGATACACGCGTTTAAACATCGATAATATACCTTTCATTTTGACAGCTTTTTAACTAGAAAATGTTTACGTACTAGAAACTATATTTTTCACGTAACGACTATGGAGAACCGAAATTCTTACCCGTTGGAACACGTACGATCAAAGACTTATTAACACGACTATCATATTACATTTCATGTTTTCAAAACGCCGATACTAACACGAACGTTTTATACACTTTATTACACGACTAGTTTTGACGAAACAAGTTAACATATTTATATCAAGTTTTGGAAGAACTTTACATATTAACAATAATTATTATTTTCAAAGTACGAGTGGTATAGGTTACATATACATGTACATGCACTACATTGCCTCATAATCTAAGTAGATTATGCTCATTCATGATAGGTAGCGGCTAGTGTACGCGCCTTGTTGTTCCCGTTCATCACATACTCATAGCATTGTTGTACCATCACTTGAGGTGAGTTTTCATAGCCCCGTTTTTCAATTTATTATTTCATTTCAAATCCCACGGGGGAGAATACATTGCAACCATTTTTATATGCGAGCCCTAGTATCAAATTCCTTGTACATAGATTAAGTTACCTTGTTGCCATATGAAAGTCCCCTATATCATGAACCGTTAATTTACCTGTAAGCGAGAGTGAGTGGATAGATCTATCGAGGGTGACGCCTCCATCCGTGTTGGCTTTGACCAACAACCGATAGCGGATGCATTTCATGTCTTTTTATTAGAGTGTCTGGCAAAACACTCTGAGGGGCACCATAGATTCAGTCATAGTTTCGGGGTCATGAGCTTAAGTCTATTGTACACCATTTTTATGTGACTTATGTCATACACTTTATACTTGTGGCTATCGTATACCTTCATTTTATTAAACCTATGATCTCTCACCAACTTTATGTTGACCGTTTTTAGCAAGGTATTTTCAGGTAATTAGCTAGCGTGTGGACATGCATTTGGCTATTTTGGAGTCGCGGGGTCGACTTGCATCACTTATTTTCATGCACTTATGTAACGTTTGATCTACTATGGTTTTGTTATATAAACTTGCAACATCATTTGGGACCTATGTTTTGTAAACTCTGATTTTATTTATGATCAAACGTGTATTTTCAAAACGACACTTTAGGTCGTTCAATATATCCATTGTATGAGACGCCATGAAAGTCACACCAAGGTATTCATATCCGCTGCCATTAACAGGTAAATTCAGGGTGTGACATTAATAAGATGATTTTTTTTATTATTTCAGCGTCCTTATTTACTTTCTAGTACATTCAGTATAAGCAGAAGTCATTAGCTCACTCATTACTGATCAAAACACTTAGGAATAATTTATATCCAAATAGGGGGAGATTGTTGGGTCCATCAGTACCCAAGAATACTTAAAACAAGATTTAGACACAAATTAACTAAGTGTAAATTAAAAAGAGAACAATTCAAGTCACTGAGTGAACAGTCACTCAGTGAGTCATCTTCAGGATGCTTAAGGCGAATTCAAGAAGAAGGATTCACTACTCAGGTAGGCGGTACTCCTTGAGTAGGACTTAAGCCAAAGAAGAATATGATGGTTCAGTGTGTGTTGGACAAGAACTCACTGAACCCTAGTCTCCTCAACAACAATAAGTGATTGAAGACTGAAGAAACCAACGCCTGAAATAAAGGCGGGAATAAGTGGGAAGTGTTTAAGAAGATAAGAGTGCCAGACCAACCACTCTTATCTTGTCAGCAAACCTTCCCTTATACAGCTAAAAGTCATGGAGTGTCAGATCAACCACTCCTAAGACTTTTTGGCGCATTCCTATTGGTTCTTGGAAATGACAATTACTATTGTAATTGTCAAACACGTTTGCTTCAACAACTTGTATTATTTTAATCACTTTTACTCATGATACTTGTGTATAAATAGGTTCAGATAGGAGAGAAGTAATTTGTGTTTTGTACATTGAAAGCCTTATACTTTTGCAAAACAACTTCTCTCTTACAAAGAGTAACCAGTCCCTGAGATAGCTCAGTGAGGCATATTGTTACCACTTAAGCATAGCTTAAGTTTAGATAGGAGACACCATACCTTGTCTATTCAATCCCAAGTGTTTGTTCCACAAAACACTTGGGTAATAGATTCTTTGATTCATTTCTAATAAGAATTTAAACATTGAAAATACTTTGTTTTTTTACATTTACGTTTCATTAACTGATAGAAAGAATCATTACATTGTATTAGTCATAAACACAAATAGATTAACTTTCTAGTTAACTCTAAGCGTGTTAAGGGAACAACAGTTATTTTGGTAGTTGGATTGGTATTGGTTACGGTTTTGATTTTGGTTTTGGTTGAAAGGTTGTTGTTGGGGTTGAAATTGTCGGTTTTGGGATTGATTGTGACAAGGTAGGTTTTGTTGTTGGTTTTGGAAGTTTGAACGGTTTTGGTTAGAACTTGAGCTTTGGTTTAAAATGGGAGTATTTTGAGTGTTGTTTGAACGATATGAGAAATTGGGGTGTTTCTTCTAATTCTCATTGTAAGTGTTTCCATAGGGGTTTTTTGAGGCTTGAAATGATACTTCCCTCTCCCTTGGCCAATATCTTGAAATTCACCCAAAAATGCATTAACATCCTCCTCTTGATTCAAATACCCTGTCCATTGGCATTCCCTAGTTGGATGTGCTCCTCCACACTCGTTACAAACTTCTTGAACTACATTCACCGGTTTTTGCATGGTTGCAATTTGTTTCCCAAGGGTTTGAATTTGTTGAGTAAGAGCATTGATGGCCTCATTTTGTGACAAATCGTAATTTCAGGTCATTTCTCAACTTTGAAATTTTACTATTCATCTCAGGAATTTACTATTCACATAATACTATTCATCATTTTGCTATTCATCGTTTTTGAAGTCAGTTTACAACTTTGAAACGTTATCAAAAAATTTACTATTTACAAAACACTATTTATTTCCGAAGGGAAATCACTATTCATGGTTATTATTCATCATTTAGTAAACTAGGTTTACGTGTATCAACTTCGCGTAACCATAAGGGTTAAGCTGCGTATTCATGGAACATCATAGAGGACACATCATGTAGACTAGAGTTAGTCTACATATCATCAATAACATCATTTTCATATTAGTTCATTCATGGGTTGCATAATTTCAATTCACATATGACTTATACTTGAACCAATATGACACCTAGAATATATTTCAAGTACACTATGACTTAGGCTATATTTAGTCCACAACGCTCCAGTATCTTGCTCCTACTCCAGTTCACAATTTTAAATCCTAAAACAATTTCTCTTTCTCAAATTACTTATGGTTGTCAATTCAACAAACACTATTCATAATTCAAAATTTAACACCCGGTATACCCAATTCTCCCAACGATTATTTCTCATGTATTTTTATACTTCCAAAAAGAGTACAAAAGTTCCAAATATATTTCCTTACACCAAAAATAATATCTTTATATCCTACGTTTATTTATGTATAACTTTCGTTAATCACCAAACGAACAACCAATACCTATTTTTAACACCCAATACATACAATATATACACTCTTGTATCAAAACAACACATTTAATCCCATTTTACTTAGATTGCCGCCCCCTCCTCTTGGTTTGAAAATATCACAAGACAAAAGTACTTGGCAATTAATAAACACCATACTCCAAATATTTCAAAGCATGGCCAAGTCAAGACTTTAGTGTCTTGACTAAAAAAGATCTTGTCCCCCTCCCCTTTGGTCCAATCGACCATACCTCCCTCACCTAGCCAAGATTATGATCTTGACTTTATTACCAAACCCTTGAAACTCTTTCAATATAAATAGACCCAACCTTCCTCATTTTTGCCCTAACTAGTTCAAGGCAAGAAAAAGAAAATATCCTCCCATATATATACTACAAATCGACACACTAAAAGGAGCAAGAAGGAGAGATCTTAATTGTGGCTAAGTTCAAGCATTCTTAGGGTATTCTAACAAGTATTTGGAATGATAATTTTGAGGTTAATCAAGTGTCTTGCACTCATATCTCACTAATCATTTTTGTAAGTAATCTTACACTACAAAAGCTTCATGTTTTTCTTTATGATATAATGCTAGTCAAGTATATATTTAGTTA
Organism: Artemisia tridentata subsp. tridentata; assembly: GCA_021014915.2. Classification (NCBI taxonomy): domain Eukaryota; kingdom Viridiplantae; phylum Streptophyta; class Magnoliopsida; order Asterales; family Asteraceae; genus Artemisia; species Artemisia tridentata. The sequence continues at coordinate 316,489,909 of CP139507.1, read as the reverse complement.
TCACTTGGTACATGTTGATAAAGATTTACATTCACAAAGATCCTTTAACAAAAGATTATGTTTTAAACAAGATTTGAGTACAAGAAAACTAGTAGTAAAACTCTTCACAAGAAAGTGGTAATAAACCTTATAAACATGTATGTTAGTAAACTTGTATATTTAAACATTCTTGAGGATTATTTACAAGGACTTTGAATATTGTTATGATTATAGTTAGATCACTATTGATATGTTGAGAAGTTGATGGATGAACTAGGACTAGATTTGAAGTGGTTGTCAAGAGGTTATAATAGCTAGAAGGTTTGGAAAAAATAGTTTGGCATTATAAAATGTGATTCTGTCCCATTTTGATTAATACAGAAAAATCAGTAACTCAGGGGCAATTCTAGGCTATAAATATAGAAAATAGACTTAATAACGAAAACGTAGCCGCTTGAATGAGTTAAAACGGGCTTATAACGAAAAAGATACGCTAGTTTCAATTTTTACGACGAAAACTATATTTTCAGAAAATAGTCGAATCTGTCCAGAATTTTAAGAGATAAAACTGAGGTTAAATGATATCTTGACTAGCCGGGACCTTAGAAATCCGATAGTACACTTAAGTACCTTCGCGGGGATAGGTAAAACTTAATAAACGGAGCTACGACGCAAAAGTTATGGCTAGAAGAAAGTTTATACGGTATATACGTTGGCAGCCTATTATTTGGCTATTATAAAAGCTGATGGAAAAAAAATGTGAATTTTAGACCTTATGGAGTATATTTTGGCTAAAATGACGTAAGCGAAAATGGTAGAACATTGTATATACTTTTTAGGCGTGTTAGAGACTTTTGAAATACTTATTAACATGACGACTAAAATTTGATCGTGAGATAAACAAGTTACGTTTTCTAAAGTGATAATTTTCTAAATAAATGATCAAATTGACGCAACTATATTTTGAAAATAAAAATTTCAACAAGATGTACAAGTGATAAAGTAGAGTATGAACTTGCGTGCTTGACCTTGCTTTCGAAGCCTAAGACATATGCATTATTTAGGTCACGGTTAGGGTATCGGTCCTATATTTTCAGTTTACCATAATACCAAACGGGAATTTCTTTTGCTAAGGTGAGTTTTCATAGCCCAGTTTTCAATTTACAATTTCATTTCTAAACTTGCGGGGGAGAATACATTGCACCATTTTCATACGGGCCAAAGTATCAAATTCATATACATTGCTTAAGTTTCCTCATTGCCATATTAAAGTCCCCAGTTTATCATGAACTGTTAATTACGAGTAAGCGATGGTGAGTGAATAGATCAATTGAGGGTGACTCCTTCGTTCGGGTTGGTAGCACCAACTAGTCTACGAACGCATTTCAATTGAATCATATTAGGGTGTCTGGCAAAACGCACAGTTGGGGAGTTCATTTTCAGTCTAGCTTCGGGGTCATGAGCTTAAGAGCCAATGTATCATTTTTATGTGGCATTCTTGTCATTTCACTTTATGCTTGTGGTTACCGTACAGACTTATCATTTACATAAACCTATGATTCTCACCAACATTATTGTTGACCGTTTTAGCAATGCATTTTCAGGTAATTAAGGCATTCACGTCATGGTCTGCATGAGGACTCATCATAGAGTCGCGATGACGACGCGTCTTTTTATGCACTTAAACTATCGTTTGGTTTGTAACAAACTTATTTCCGCAACTTTGACAAATCTTTTGGGACCTAACTTTTGTAAACTCTGAATGTTTTATGAAATCAAACGATGTACTTTTAAAATGACACTTTAGGTCGTTAAATATAACTGTAACTGTGATGTTATGGTAGTCACGCCCCAGGTATTCCATTCCGCTGCAAATCAGGTATTTGGGGGTGTGACACATTTTGACTTGAACTACTAGCACCACTTGAAACTTGAGATTTATTCCTTGTGGTTCTCACTTTAGCCTTGTTTTCAATAATAACCGATGCTTCTTGAGTATTCCTTGACAACAAATTGCCTCCCGCCGCCGAATTGAGCGAGTCTTGATCAAATTGATTCAAACCATTGTAGAAGGTGTCTATTTGATGTAGATCCAAAAAACCATGGTGAGGACACTTCCTTAACAAACCCTTGAACCTTTCCCATGCTTCACTAAAAGTCTCATTGAAAGCTTGTTGAAATTGCGTTATGTCATTCCTAAGACTTGTAGTTCCTGAAGGAGGGTAGAATTGATTCACAAACTTAGATACACAATCTTCCCAAGTTGTGATTGAATTTGGAGGTTCCTTCTCTAACCATCTTCGGGCGGCTCTTTCTAGTGAAAAAGGGAACAATATTAGCCTCACAAAGTCTTGGGGGACTTGGTTTAGTTTGATGGTTTGGGTTAATTTGGTGAATCTTTTTATGCGAGAATGTGGGTCGTCGTTCTCAAATCCATGAAAGGGATTATTGCTAATAAGGCTTAGTAACCCGGTTTTCAACTTGAATTGATTAGCTACAACCACGGTTACTAATATAGCATCTCCAACACCTTCGGTTGGTGCTAGAAGATGTTCTTCAATTGGTCTCAATTGATCACCCATATTGTTGTCTTCTATGTTTTGATTGTTTGAAATATTTGTCATACACTCTCTATCTAAACTAGGACCCGATGTACCCAAATGTTCAATTTGACGTGAATTTCAAATCGTTCTCAACCGTTGATAAAGAACTCTTTCCAGATCGGATAAAGGACTTGACAAATCTTCGGATGAATTGTTTCGGGTCATGCACTACAAAACTAAAACACAAGGAAACAAACGAAATCCAAACAAGATAATATATATAAAAAGCAAGTAACTTCTTAAAGAATAAATTCTTCAAGAAGGATCAACTAAACTACAAAACTAATAATCTATTTCAAAAGATGATTTATGGCTCCCCGGCAGCGACACCAAAAACTTGATGTGAGTTTTAATACTTGAAAAATAAACTTTGGAAATTACCAAACTAGAAACTACTCACAAATGGCAAGTGCACCAATCGTATGTCATATAGTAAAGTAAGGACTGGTTTTATCGTCCCAAGGAAGCCAAAATCAAATCAAGATAATCAATGTTCGTTTTATATTTAGTTATGAAATGGGTTTTTGTTTTGTTTTTGTAAACTATTAGAACTAAACTAAATTAATTTAAACTAAGAAAAGACTTTAAAACACTTTACTAACTAAAATTTGAGAAACAATATACTAAGAAGAATGCTTGCTTAGATAGACTTCACTTGGGTTGGATAATACTCAACATAGTGCAATTGTATGATTTGGGTTACAAATGTGGCTAGACTTTGAGGGTCTTCATCGTCTACCCCTAACAATTATTGGAAAGTTCTACAAGGGTCTTTGTAAACACCACCTCAAATTATGCTATTAAAACCAATCTTTGATTCCACAAAATGTTTTATGTTTAGGTTCCAATCACACATATGGTCATATATGCGACTAACAATGTTCAAAGCCATTAGTTCACCCCCAACAAATCCCGATAATCCTTGGTCTAGATTAAGGTTTCCACTAAGCATAGACAATTAGTGAAATACAAATGACTTTTAAAAGAAGTTGGTCTGCAAGCTTAATCCAATCATTCATAGAGCTATTAGTTGATAAACACAAGCTTTGAATAAAGAAAACATTAAAACATTCATTTGATCAAAAACCCCCAAATGGGTTTTGCACAATCACACCATGTTTGTATTATCCAACCACAAGATACATCTAATCTAAGCAAACATTAAGTAACTACTCACTCATAAAGAGTGAATCAAACAAACAACTAAAGAAAATAGCACAATACATAATCGTAAATCAAAAGTCAAGAATTAACCGTTGGATTACAATAGTGTTTGTACGAATCAAAAGGTGTTATTCTCCCCTATCTTCACTCCAAAAAGCTCCAAAGTCGCCAAGAATCGGACCTAGGTCGATTTGAGAGTGTGTGGTGAAGTTGAAGTGAAGAGAATACATGAAAAACCCTAAAAAATGGGTTTTTATACTTGCCGCGCAAGCCCCATACGCCCTTCTGAAATTGGGGCATAAAGGCGTATGCCTGGGAAAATAGATGTTCTTCATACGTGGAGCATAAGGCCTTCTGCTACGGCATATGGTCTTCCGCTTGGAAATGATTTCTTCAATCTTCAAGTAGCATATGGCCTTCCAGATTAGGACACAAGGGCTTATGGTCTTCTAAGCATATCCAATCTCTAACATCTTTAATGTTATCCATCTCCAATCCGATCCATCCGCATCAAATCATCATGCTAACTTTACAAAACAACTTTTAAACATAATTAAGCATATATTTCATCAAACAAGAACTAATATACACTTAAATCATGGAATATTGCCTTGTAAAATAAGAGTAATATAAACCATATCACACTTCATATTGCATGCATTGCTGATCCTGATGGTGAGTCTATTAAATACACTATCATGGTACTAATATATATTTTTTTCTAGAGCTCATTGTATACTCCATTCTTTTCATGTAATTGTATAATTGGTGTAATTACAAAGGTATAATAATTGTTACCTTGAAAAATTATTGTATGGTTGTCAACATTTTTCATGTTCTTTTATTTGCAAATTTAAAGGATTAAATTTTCTTCTATAGTTGGATATAATGGATAGAGGTACTGATGCTTGCAATCTATTGCTTGGAAAAACAATTCCTCTTCTCCTTGGTTATGTTGGTGTTGTCAACCGCAGTCAAGAGGTAACTTAATTTAAATACATTTGAGTAGTTGTTTGCGCAATGGAAATATATCTTTCTTTTAACCGAAAAAAATCTGAAGGGATGGATGTCTGCTAACATTATTGCTACTTTCACAGGATATGGAACAAAACCCATGCATACAGGATGCTCTTGCATATGAGGAGGCTTTCTTCCACAGTCATCCGGTACGGGCCTTTTATACCTACTACTAACACATTTATATCATACTAATAACACACTGTTTTCTCTTGACAGGTATATAATGGTGTTGCAGATCATTGTGGCATCCTATAAATGAGGCATGAGGTCCTTTACCTATCCTCCTATATTCACAGTTGTAGATAAAATCTAATGTATGTACTTCTGTGGAACCATAGTTTCTAATATGGTTTGTTTTTTATTGCAGAATACCACTTTGAAGGTGAGTAGGGAAGATCGTGGCTAGATGTAGTAGAAAAAATAAGTGATAGTACGAAATGTATGATTTTGTGATCTATCATTAGTTTATAATTTCAGTATTTGTGTTCCTAAGATTAATCAAACAATTTCATTGTGGTGAAGTTTACAAATATAGAGGTTGATAATATATGGAGGAAACATGATTTTTTGTTTGTGATGAGGCAGGTTGCTGCGTGCGAGAAGAGAAGGAGCCAATTTTGTGTAGTAGCTCTTTGGTCAATTTTTAACAAAGCACAAAAATAACATATCTGATTTGAATCGTTGCTCTGTTATTCGAACACTCACTTTGAAGATCAACAAAAGGACATTTAGACCATTTGGGGTTGAAGAAGCTACAAACTTTAGTATATTACATCAGCTTCCTTGCAAGTAGATATATAACAACTTTGTTTGCCACTTTGTTTTACATTGCATCGTTATTTATAGGTGTGATACGCTTTCAACTAGCAAAGATTATGGTTTGTATCTTTGTTGGTTAGTGTAGAATGAATGCATGAATAGCGTGATTGGATTTAAAAATTGATTTTGGCAGCATGACTTTGCATGTTTGCATTATTTATTCCATAATATATAAAGTTTCTCTTCATGTTAACACGTTTGCAAGATTTGTTCCACGTATATAAATAGTTGATTAATTCATGCAACGTGTGAAAGCTATAATTATCATGTAATTCATGTTTCAAAGAACGTATGAAGGCTATAACACATTTTAAGATGGCATGTGGGAAGTAAATGTGATTCACGTTATACAAATGGAACTTTATTATATAGGGACCTTGAGAGAAGGAAGGTGTTACGCTTGGCGGATGAGTTGCGTGTCGTGACGTTATAATTAAAACCCTATTAAATGGCTGAAACAAAAAACATTTATCTATGTTATGTTATATCAACCTCCTAAGTCCTGACAATTTAACTTATATTTTTCATTATCAAGAAAAATTAGCATGTGTTATTGACTAACTATTTATAACTCTAATTTGGCGAACCTAAATTGTACATAATAATTTACTTAGACCGTCTATTGAAATAATGATGAAGTATATAAGACAATAAATATATTTAGCGAAAGCAATTAACTTAAGGTAACAAAAGTACCTTATAAAATTTCAAAGACATAACCTAATACATTACATATAACTGATTATATAAAACTTATATTACAAACATTGACGCAACCTTGATAAAAAGTATATAAACATCTGCACAAACATTACGTACAAAACACGTAGATATTCAACCAAAAGCACAGCCGGTGCATCGCATGAATTATTAGTGAACAACACTGTGACAAATGGTAATTTTCACGTTGTTAATTAATATTAAATGGTTATTTATTATTTTTAAGCTGAGCATTTCTATGAGCATTTGCATGTTTCTGAGTATTTTTGAGCATTTTTGGGAGCTGAACCGCATACTGTAGCTTACAGTCACTGCAGAAAAAGGTTATTTTTGTCAGTAAGCATAAATTATTCTATTTCTTATAGTTACTGAAAAGTTTCGTAATTAACTGAAAGCTTTCTCACATTTTTCTGAAAAGCAACCGCACACGCGTACCGACAGCACAGTACACATGGTAGCAGTCAAATAAATATATTTTTGAGTCAGTAATAATATTTTATTACATTTCTGACAAAAACGTGGATAAAAAATTTATTTTACGTATATGTGTCCAAAAACGTCAAACCGGGACTTTACGGTCATGTTTAAGCTCAAACCGACACACGATACACCAACGAGAAGTAAAAATATTTTCCCTCCCCCTATTACTTGTCCATATCCGGCCCCAATTATTACTCCCCAATAAGGTGACAAAATCCTTCCACTAACTTGTATTTAATCTTAAATATATTACTTACTTACTCTAAATATAACACAAACAAACTAGCTTATCCATATTACACTCACCCAACTTCCTAGATCATTTTCTTCATGCAAAACTCACGGATCAAACTAAATTCCTAAGATCCATCACTTTTCTTTGAAGTTCAAGTAAATTAGAGTGTATATTCAAGAGTTTCGGGTTAATTTGATCGTGCTTTGGGTAAATTTGGTGAAGTTTGGATTGTCCTTGGTCCTTTCTACCCCACGTTAACACTAAACCATTGTAAGGAATCATCACAAATTTTCTAATCTTGTTAAATTCATGTACATTTGATGTCTAATGATGTTAAAAATTGTTAAATGTGTATGTTTTGTTAAAATCGAAAAAGCTAGGGATTGTTATATGATATATAGTACTCGACCTAGATAAAGTTTTTGAACAAATTAGCGTATTTCTTGCTTGTGTGGTAAATCTTGATGTATATGGTGCTAGTTTGATGATACAAATATGATTAATGTTAATTACGTGAGATTGAGGCAATATATACACTTTTGTGGACATATATATGAACTGGCTAGAAATAAATTACAGAACTATTGGGGTTTTGAAAAACATAAAATTTTAGCTCAAGTAATGAAATGGTGGAATTAATACTTAAAAGTTTATTTTGAATAGCTTATTGAATAAGCCATAACTAATTAAGTTTAGTTTATAAAAAATGTGATAATGGGTCGTATATTATTATATGGGTCGAACATAATTAAATTTGGTCATGTTTGACTTTTTTACTTAATAGCTTATTTATAAGAGCTTAATTGATATAATTAAAATTTGTTACGTAATTAATATTACTAAATTAGAATAATGGGCTAAAAATATAATTTGGGCTAAAAAGGTTATGCGTGGACTGTTGGGCCGAGCCAAACATGAAAATGACCACTTTTGACTTTTTGACGAAACGGATTAACGGATTAATGGACGTGTTAAATGATTTTTAGAAACGCGACGATATATATATATATAATTTAATTAAAAAGTGCCTTGGACTAAAATTTATAATTTTGAGCGTATGGGCTTTCGGTGGCAGTTAGGCCAAGCCCAACCCAACTCGTCACAGTTGACTTCTTTTGACCAAATGTGGTGACGAATGTGTTAAAATTATTTTTAGCAAACTAACGATATATATATCGTAAATTAAAAAGGCTAAATGGTTTCGGACTAAATATGAACTATTGGGCTCATTTAATAAATTTCGGCCCAATGAGTATGTCGGATGACAAAAATGACTTTTGAAATATTTTTCGACTCACTATGAATATTATTACTTAACGATACGATATATATAACTAAAACTAGTTTGAACTTGTTTTGAGACGCGTTAGTCTCCTAAAAGGGTGAAAAATGAAATTTTGACTAAATCCTTATAAATGTTGACTTTTGTTGACTTTTGAAAGCATATTGACTAAATATTGACTTTGTATCGAAATCTATTATTAATAATTAAACGTGACGATAACGATAAAAATACTTACAACGACCAATATATATTACGAACCAATTTTGCACATATAATTAACAACGCGAATTATTTGAGAAATTGCAACACATGAGAAAAATGGAAACGATTGAATAAACGAATGGGTCATGCCCAAATTTTCTAAAATTCCAACACTTAGAGTATTTTTTATAAAAATACTTAACTTGTCTAAGTTTCTCTAAATACTCAACAATTTTTCTAAATTTCTTATAATCAAAATTATATTATAAATAATAAATAATATTTATAATATAATATTCTTCCACAAACACTATTATTTTATTTATTTCTCAAAACACTATTTAATTAATTATAACCTTAATTAATTAAATACATGATTATTCAACTTAACCTAATATATATATATATATATATATATATATACATATATATATGATTATATATATTACTTGCGAAATTTAACGATGAATACTAGTACGGATGTTCCGTCACACGTGTTCCCACCGTACACTTTCACCATGAGCCACCACCAAGAGTTTCATACGATAAATCATTTTGAAATATACTTTACCCCACAGCAAGCAAGAAATACACAAGCACTGTTCACGAGTAAATTTTTCAAATAAAGTAAAGACATATAAGAGACTAATGTTTCACTAAGACTTACCGTACTGATTTAGGTTGCGTGTCGGAGCGGTTGCACTATTTTGTTGATTAGCAGATTGCTGTTGTTTTTAAGGTGAGTTTATAGACCCATATTTTTATATGATTTGATTTATAAGCTTGGGGTGAGAAACATGCAAAACTGTTTTCATGGACCAAAAATGGATTTTGTTTTTATACACACTTGTATGCAGATACCTAAGTTTATCTGAATCCCATTGCGCCCACTATCATCAACCGTCAATTCCTGTCTAGGAAACCGTGTGTTATAAATAGATCTATTGGGGATGACACCCCCGTTCAGTTGGCTCGGCCTAGTCAATGCGAACGTATACCATATGAATTTAGGCCGAGTGTCTGGGGATTAACACTCGCGGGCACCCCTTTTCTAGCTAATGCCAGCTTGGCATGTTGCGATGTCTAGTTCGGTTATATGAGGCTTAGTGTTTGTATAGCAGGATAGTGTGTTATTGCTGAATATTGCTATGGTCCATATGTGTTATTTACTTTAAACCTATGAACTCACCAGCGTTAACTGACTTTTAGCATGTTTTTCTCAGGAAACTGAGGTGTGTTTACTGAAGGCAGGGCATGGCGATGGTCATAATAATTGTTGGAAATGTTTTTAGTATTGCGTTAACTCTGAAATTTGGACCGCTTTGTTTAATGGGCTACATTTTTATTTGAAATGGATTTTATGTAAGACAACATGACTTTTAACATGTAATGTATTGTAAAACGGATTTTCAATCCGTTCTCTATATCTTGTGTTGTGATTATCGATTTAGTAGCACCCAAAGTGTATGCTTCCGCAATATTATGATTTTGGGGGTGTTACAGATTGGTATTCAGAGCCTAGGTTATAGAGAACTAGATTTATAAAAACCTTAAACTATAACCGATTTAAGAAAAACTTTTTCTTATGACCACAAGATGCCTGCCATTTTAGCTTGCTATGATTTGAGCATTATTTGCTTTATTTTATTAAGTGTTATGATATGCTATTTGAGTATTTTATTAAGCATATATGATATAAGTATTTTATATATACTTACACGTGTTGCACCATATTTGTCACAGACTATGTCTCTCCCTTTTGGTACACATGACGAGGTAGCTGCTGCTGGACACACTTCTCCGATGCGACAGCCAGTTCCATTTACGGATGACCCGTTGATGGAGGATGTCTGAGCCGCTGCTCAGCCACCCATTCCAGCTCAGCATGTACACACCACTCTAGTGTCTACCTCAGCATATTTACCCCGATACACCACAGCATACCGCTCATCCCCAGCCCAACTATACACTTTTACCCAGCATGTTCAGGATACCCCACCTATCAGACGTCGAGCCTCGTATAGGTGAGTCCTTGGACGTCTCCTCCATTTATCATCTGTGTTATCTTCATCCCTCAGTAGGACCCGCTATGGCTACATGGGTACCCCTACTGCATCACAATCTCAGTCACCCATATCATCTCTAGACCATTCCCCACCTAGCCAGAGACTTAGGAGATCGGTTGAGACTTACTCAGAGGAGGATGAGGATCCAGCGGAGGATCTAGAGCAGGTTCAGGATGAGCCTACTCCAGCTGTGACAGCACCTACTGAGCACACTCCTATTTGTGCAGATGATGACAGGGACAGAGATGCACTTATGGATTTGGATCAGGTTATGATGCCGCGGGATGGTAAGGGGATCATGGAGGATGTTCAGGGTATATTTGAGGTTGGACAGAGTTTCAGGGATGCCCAGATTTAGGATGTGAGTGACATTCAATGGATGGATATTGCTTGTGATGTCAGCACGGGTGTACGTGCAGCTAGCCCAGAGTACACACCGTCATCTCCTTCGTTCATACCTCCATCTTTGATGCCTACTCCACTTCCATCACCAGTGGTTTCTCCACTTGCAGAGCTCAAGGAACCCACTGAGATGGAGCAGATATGGATTCAGCTGGTAAATCAGGCCAGTTTACTTGATGTGCACTCTGACCAGATCGGGAGGTTGGAGCAGTCTGATCGTATTCAGAGTATGGAGAGGAGGATTGGGACTGTTGATAGGGCTACTTGTGTGTTATTTAAGGAGATGTACTCTGATCGGCAGGTGATGATTGAATTGAGAGCTAGGTTGGATGCTTTGGAGAGGTTGCATGGTAGAGAGCTTAGGAATTTGGATTTTAGGGCTATTGGCTTAGGCAGAGGCCAAAGCAGGATGCAGGGAATGTTGAGATAAGCAAGAGGTGTTGATCGTACTCAATGACAGAGGATTACGACTGTAGAGTACACTATTAGAGCAGTGATGAGAGAGAATCAGGAGTTGAGAGATCGTATATGCCAGTTGGAGACTACCATTGGAGGAATGACTTTAGCTTTTGAGCAGTTACGCCTAGATAGTGACCGAGCCTAGAGTAGTTGTAGTTGATGATGTATTCTTTAGGATGACTAGTATTTCTTTAGTATTCCAGAACTAACTTTTAACCATGTTTGTAATTTTGTAAACCTTATCCTTTTGATATATATATAAAACAAGCTTGGTTTTTCTATCCGATTATTCGTTTTTCCTCTGTGGTTGACTTTATTCTTGCATTCTGTTTGCACTATTGATGTGCTGCGTGTGTCGTTGCGGTTTAGCAGTTTTAATGCCTACTCAAGTTTTAAATTTATATTTAGCCGACTTATCAATAACACACACACCTAACGAGCAGTGTACCCGGTCAGTATGAAGATAATGGTAAGTAGAGTGTCGATCACTAAGAGTGGAACGTATTATCTAGTTATTCTAATCAGTATTTTAATATCCTAACGCAAGGGGGTTTCAGCCTGAGAGACTGGCACGATTTGTTGCAATTAATATAATAAAATAAACCAATAGGCACGAATCAGCAAGTAGCACACACGTACACAGATAAATACTCGAGACAATAAGAGGGCTGTCCTTATAATTAAGTAGATTGTCACTTGTTTTATTGATAGCTTTATATGAAGTGTATGTAGTTAATCCTTTCTCGTTGGTCCTATTCTTATCGGCGAGTAAACCCTTAATGATTACTTATGTCTAAAAGTTATTCCTAAGTGATCAATTTAGAAACAACCGTGGGAGCCACATTATGTCCCGCAGTCAAATGCCCGCAAGCCACTAATAAACACAGAGGTTATCAATGCACTAATAAGTAGTAACCAAAGACATCAACATATAAACTTTAATTGATGGGAAAGCAAGTATTAAAGGGAGTGCAATCTTTCCGTTGTCACATTACACAAGCCACCAATCCTGATGAATTAAAGTTTGCTAACACAATAAAACAAAACTACTTAATGAATTAAATACATGCAGCACCTTCTTACAGCTCTTGTATCTTTGATTTGGGTGTGTCTTGTGCTGCCTCCTTGACTGAATTCGTCCTTTGTTCCTACTGTTCGGTCTTCGGTGTTAGGGTTTTGGAACTCTTTAATTCGTCTGGTCTACGGGGTATTTATAGTTTCTGTCTGAGGGAAGATGCGGCGCATCTAATAAGTAGATGCGGCGCATGTACTTAACTTCGCGTGGGGTCCAAGATTATAATATTCAGGAATATTCGTACACCGCCAGAAGATGCGGCGTAACTCTTTATTAGATGCGGCGCATGTCCTCTTGTATCTTGGATCGTATCTGGTGATATCTTGATAGAGATGCGGCGCATGTTGAGAGTGAGATGCGGCGCATCTGGAGCAGAATTGACTTGATCTTGTCCATGTCAGTAGACTTTCACTTTATGCACGTTTTGCTCCTTAATTAGTCCAAAATAGCTAAGTTTCACCAAATGCTTGTTTTTACCTGAGAATTACAAAACTAAACGATTAAGTATCAATCCTCATACATAATATAGTAAAACAAGTCAAATTAATAGGATAAATGATAGTAATAAAATGTACTTATTTGAGTTCATCAAATATCCCCCCACTTGAACTTTACTTGTCCCCAAGTAAACCTTAGAATTTCTTTTATGAAAATGTATCCTAAAAGATGTTAGGATTTATTTTTATATTTAAGCATGTATTCGTTCATTTCATAATCACACAACTAAACACTTAACGAATTAGAAGTAAAATAAAATAAGTCGATAAAAGCAAATCTAATCGTTTAACTGTCCAGTCGCGACGAATATTCTATCATAAGCTTGGCAAGTATACACATCTCCACCACTAAAGCTAAGGAGTAACAAGTCTAAAGCGGTAAAAAGGGTTTTTTAGGCTTAAGGGTTAATTATTCTCTTTCACTATCGATCTGAAATTCCAGAAAAGGCGACAAAATCACAAATACATGATCGAATCCACGAACACGATACTTGCAATTGCTCAAATCCTTAACTCGAATAGGCTAAAGATAGGTCCAAACTTCACCAATAATAATATATCAAAAAGGGCGACAAAATCATAAATACATAGCCGAATCCACGACTACGATACTTAAGATTGCTCAAATCCCTAATCTCAATAAATCAAAGGTTCGGTTGGATAAAGAATAATAAAGGGCATGGATAACATTTGGGATATAAACTGGTGTAAAAAAATAAAAATAAACAAAACAAATAAATTAAAATCCTAAGTGTGGTTAATCACTATCCCAACCATCCCATGAATAAGACTCATATCATCGAATAACTCACGCTTTAACACTTGAAACACACGCTTTAGGTAGACACGAATCATACTCAACAAAATCTTAATCAAAGAATAAACCTTAACTGGCGTTCCCATAACTGCCAATTCCCATTCAATCCATAGATATAATACAACAAATAGTGGTGATATCGACCACTTACATAACTTTACATAAGTTGGTTAAAACAAACGTCCAACTTTTCTTTCTTTCTTTTTCTTTTCTTATTTTTTCGATTTTTTTTTTTTTTTTTTTTTTTTTTTTTTTTTAAACTTTAAACATAAACATAGATGTGTAAAATTTCACCACATCACTACAACTTTCTTTCCGGATAATTTTTATTCATACTTTTCATACTTCAGAAATAATGGTAATAGTGAAAGTAGTAAACACACGAAAAATAAACTCAAAGATATACAATATTTACTTTCACTCCAATTGCATTGTGCAATTTCCCGACCTAACCATAGATAATGAATTACGCACGCGAACACAGGTAATGTAAGGAAACACACTCTGCCTATAGCAATTAACCAACCATGGATTCTAATCTATAGGGTAGGCTAAGGTGTAAGGGTGTAACGAAACATTTTAAACATAGGTGTAAGAAACGAAAGGAATGGCTCTGAGTGTTTTTCTAGGGGTATCTTACTCTAAAAATGAGAGTAACAAAAGGGTTTATACGGGGGTTAACTAACCAGTGTAGTTAGCTAATAACACATAACATATAAAGGCTATTTGGTGTAATCCTAGAATTTTACCAATTTAGACAAGTCATTCCAATTATATAAATAATACTCATTATGGTGGTCTCGAATAGTATACAAGCCAAGTTCTAAAGTTTACAAGTCACCGGCACACTCATAGATTTGTGAATTTTGAAAAATCACAATTTTTGAAAATAACGTCATGTGTGCAGCTATGCAACTTAGATCTTAAACAAAAACATGCTAAAAATTTTTTTAAGTTTGATATATTAAGCACATTTTAAGCATAATTTTTGAAAAAGTTTACGACAAGTAAATATTAAGTGTTCTAATTCTCCAATCCCCCCACTTAAGTTAAACAACGTCCTCGTTGTTTGTATAAAAGGTTAAAAACTGGAAAATAAAAGAATTAGAACGGAAAAACTCCCCTGAGATTTGCTCGGTATGATCCTCCATTAGTATAAAAGCAAAAATCATCTTTCTTGTGGATTAGGACGTTAAAGCTTCATACTTGATGTATCCACAGGAAATCCAGGAAACTATAATACCACCAACACTTAAAAACACACCTAAGATAAGAAAGGTTCAAACTTGCATAATACATTAGTAGTTAGGAAAAATAAAACTTAAAAATTAAAACTGAAAATCATCAGGTCAGTCGATGCGCCGTATCTTATTGAAGAAGATACGCCGTATCGAGCCTGGAATAATACGGATCAGAATAAAGATGCGCCGCATCCTTAACCAGGGATGCGCCGCATTAAAATAAACTGATAAATAGTTTTAAAGTCGAAAATAAAAATGCAGAAAAATAAAACAAGATATGACCATTGCAGAGGATGCGTCGCATCTCAGAATTGAGATGCGCCGTATCCTCATGCGGCCTGGACTGACTCGACACAGAAAACAGAATAATAAAAGATAAATCCGGGTTGTCTCCCGGTAAGCACTTGTCTTTATTCCAGAGTCTTCAAGTTAGACTCACGTTCAGCTCCTTAGTATCGATCATTGAAGGAGTCGGAAACATCACGCTCCTTCATCCCCAATTTAGTAATATTAAACATTCCTTGCTTGTCCTTAATTTCCACGCCGTTCTTCTTTAATATCTGTATAAACAAAGTCCTGTCCCTTTCGGGCAGAGATGACAAAATGATAGACGGGAAATTCTTATTATCATAAAGGCACAAATAAGCAAGGTGGGGTGGTAGTTCAATAAACACATCATTGTTCAAATTCGTTTTCTCAACTACTCTCCTACGTTTATTAATTACTACACAATCATACCACTCGTCATCAGAATCACTAACAATATCGCGTCTAAGTTCGGTAGGTACATTAAGGTCAATGAATTCCTCAAAGTCTTCATGATTAGGATTAGTCGAGTTGTTTTGAATCAATGTTTCTCCCATAAGTCTAGCTTCAAGATCGAGGTCCATACGTTCTCTTAATCCTAGTACATAAACACCTCTAATTATGCTTTTAACCGGATCTTGGCACTTATAGACTAGTTTATTATTCCCTACCCTTAATGAAATTTTTCTCTTAAACACATCAATCTTAGCATGGGCGGTAGACAAGAAAGGTCTTCCGAGGATTAAAGGAATCTTAACATCCTTGGGCATGTCTAGTATAATAAAGTCTACGGGAAAAATAAACTGCTCAATCTTAACTAGCACATTATTAGCAATCCCTTCAGGTCGTTTTACTGTTTTATCAGCCAATTCAATAAGTAATTTAGTTGGTGCTAATTTTCCTAGTCCTAGGGTAGCGAATGTCTTAAGAGGCATAACACTAACACTAGCTCCTAAGTCAGCTAACACATTATTGAAAGATATATTATTAATAGAACAAGGTAGAGTAAAACTTCCTGGGTCTCTTTCTTTATGAGGCAAGGCATTTGAATCGGTTGCAGGGCTCTCTTCTTTCATTGTTGCCTTGATCTCCTCTTCAATTTTTGTCGTCTCTTTTAGTAGTCTCCTTAAGCTGATTGAAGAGTTAAAGAAAAATTCGGGTCTTGCACCATCATTACCATTCATCGACCTTCTAGGTATATTAGGAGTGACTTCTTCAGTGGTGCTTATGGCCTTGACATGATCCCTTGGGTTGGTTTCAGTTGAGCTCGGTAAACTTCCATAACCCCTTTCTTGAAGAACTTTGCTCATTTGACCAATTTGTTGTTCCAATGCTTTGATCGAAGCTCCTTGATTTCTTGTAGTAGTGTCCGTTGAAGCTCGAATTTCCTTGATCATAGCAGTATTCTCTTCATGTCTTTTAGCAGCATCGGCCATAATTTGCTTTAAAGTATCGTCTAAAGTCTGCCTCCTCTCTTGATAAGCGGGATTGAAGTTGTTCTTTTGATAGAATCCCGGACTAGCTTCCCTAAATCTTCCTGAAGGTCGGAATGGTTGTCCAAATTGGGTGTAATAAGCTTCTTTAAACGTCTCACTTTCATTCTTATTCGGACAATCCTTAGTGTAGTGAGGTCCTTCACACTTTTCACATCCAACTTGGGCAGCATACGCTCTTTCATCACGCTTCTTCATTTCTCTACTAATTTTATCCAATTGAGCTTGAATAGCAGCAATCCCGTCAAAATTAGTGCTGCTCTTAGAACTAGTAGAGGTCCCATCGTGCCATTTTTGAGAATGATCAGCAGCTTCTTGGATCGCTTTCCTAGCATTAGTTGCACTCATCTGAGGTACAGCTCCCTTAGCATCCAAAATCTGTCTTGTAGGCACGTCCAATCCCTGATAAAACAATATTATTTCCTGCATAGGGGTTAGATAGTGTTGAGGACATTTTATCAATAAATCTTTAAATCGTTCCCAAGCTTGATAAAGGGTTTCATCAGGCTCTTGCTTGAAACTATTGATAGCCTCCATCTTCTTAGCAGTCTTAGCAGGTGGACAATATCTCTTCAGGAATTTGCTCTTCAGACCTTCCCACGTGGTGATTGAACTAGCAGGTTCATTCCTTAGCCACTTGTTAGCAGCTCCTTTTAGTGAGATTGGGAAGATTCTTAGCATGAGTTGATCGGTATTGACACTTTCTGTAGTAAACAAATCTGCAATTTCCAGGACCTTTTCAACATGCTCATTAGCATCCTCTTGTTCCGTCCCACTGAAAGCATTCTCTCTGAGCTCTTTGAGAAATTGTCCCTTCAACTCAAATTTTGACTTGTCATCAAACTTAGGTCTAGCAACTCCTGAAGTGTAATCAGCACGGGTATTGTTCATGTATTCCTCCATAGTAGTGTTTTCGCCCATTGTTTCTGTTTCAACTTCCTCTTTTTCTTCAGAAAAGTAATCAAGCTCGAGTGAACTTGAAAGATCAAAGCTTCTTGTGTTGAAAAGCCTTTTAAGCGAATGTAGGGCTCGTTCAGGATCTTCGAAAGGTTGAATCAAGTTCTTCGTAGAACTCCTGGTCATGCACTTCCTGAAATCAATCACAAAAGCATCAGTAGGGTATGCTCGAGAAAGTAATATATCAGATAATTAATAACGAAAACGGAATACGAAAAATTAAAGTTACTGATATCTGCAGGCGATGCGCCGTATCCAAAAAGTTGGATACGCCGTATCTTATAATCGTTAAAATTTAATCAGACTTATTCAGAAAATAGATACGCCGCTTTAGAATTTAAGAATGCGCCGTATCGAATTAATTAATCAAAAATCAACTTATCTAATTAAAATTAAATGCGTCGTATTAACGAAAGTTAATGCGCCGTATTTTCGTTACGTTTAAAAATAAAAGATTTTTGATTCAGTAAGATGCGCCGTATCGACAGAGATCGATACGCCGTATCTGTTTAATAATTCGCAAACTGTTTTTAATCAAAATAATAGATACGCCGTATCTGCTAAAGCAGATGCGTCGTATGGCGTGAATGTTTAGAAAAATTTTTATCAAAAACAGATACGCCGTATCTGCAAAAGCAGATGCGTCGTATTACTTTATCGCTTAGAAAAATTTTCTTATTAAAAACAGATACGCCGTATCTTGGGGAAAAGATGCGTCGTATCGAATTAATTAAACGCGTTGTATTTTTTAAAAAAATTAAACGCAATACGCCGTATCTGAGAGATCAGATGCGCCGTATCGTTTGATTTAGCACAGTACAACGATAGCAGAACAGAAAAATACGAAAAATAAAAACAAAAATTAAACACACAAACAAAAATAAAACACACAAAAATAAAAGAAAACAATTAACACACAATACAACAAATATGCAAAATAGTACAATGATGCAATTAATCTAATAAAAAGAAAAACAAATCAAGATACGCCACGAGTATTTTAATTAGGTTTTTCTTTTAAAATACTAATTAAAATAACAGATAATAACAATTCACTCCCCGGCAGCGGCGCCAAAAACTTGATGTGCTGCGTGTGTCGTTGCGGTTTAGCAGTTTTAATGCCTACACAAGTTTTAAATTTATATTTAGCCGACTTATCAATAACACACACACCTAACGAGCAGTGTACCCGGTCAGTATGAAGATAATGGTAAGTAGAGTGTCGATCACTAAGAGTGGAACGTATTATCTAGTTATTCTAATCAGTATTTTAATATCCTAACGCAAGGGGGTTTCAGCCTGAGAGACTGGCACGATTTGTTGCAATTAATATAATAAAATAAACCAATAGGCACGAATCAGCAAGTAGCACACACGTACACAGATAAATACTCGAGACAATAAGAGGGCTGTCCTTATAATTAAGTAGATTGTCACTTGTTTTATTGATAGCTTTATATGAAGTGTATGTAGTTAATCCTTTCTCGTTGGTCCTATTCTTATCGGCGAGTAAACCCTTAATGATTACTTATGTCTAAAAGTTATTCCTAAGTGATCAATTTAGAAACAACCGTGGGAGCCACATTATGTCCCGCAGTCAAATGCCCGCAAGCCACTAATAAACACAGAGGTTATCAATGCACTAATAAGTAGTAACCAAAGACATCAACATATAAACTTTAATTGATGGGAAAGCAAGTGTTAAAGGGAGTGCAATCTTTCCGTTGTCACATTACACAAGCCACCAATCCTGATGAATTAAAGTTTGCTAACACAATAAAACAAAACTACTTAATGAATTAAATACATGCAGCACCTTCTTACAGCTCTTGTATCTTTGATTTGGGTGTGTCTTGTGCTGCCTCCTTGACTGAATTCGTCCTTTGTTCCTACTGTTCGGTCTTCGGTGTTAGGGTTTTGGAACTCTTTAATTCGTCTGGTCTACGGGGTATTTATAGTTTCTGTCTGAGGGAAGATGCGGCGCATCTAATAAGTAGATGCGGCGCATGTACTTAACTTCGCGTGGGGTCCAAGATTATAATATTCAGGAATATTCGTACACCGCCAGAAGATGCGGCGTAACTCTTTATTAGATGCGGCGCATGTCCTCTTGTATCTTGGATCGTATCTGGTGATATCTTGATAGAGATGCGGCGCATGTTGAGAGTGAGATGCGGCGCATCTGGAGCAGAATTGACTTGATCTTGTTCATGTCAGTAGACTTTCACTTTATGCACGTTTTGCTCCTTAATTAGTCCAAAATAGCTAAGTTTCACCAAATGCTTGTTTTTACCTGAGAATTACAAAAGTAAACGATTAAGTATCAATCCTCATACATA
The DNA here is from genome assembly GCA_021014915.2 of Artemisia tridentata subsp. tridentata. NCBI lineage: Eukaryota > Viridiplantae > Streptophyta > Magnoliopsida > Asterales > Asteraceae > Artemisia > Artemisia tridentata. The sequence continues at coordinate 316,469,751 of CP139507.1, read as the reverse complement.
ATATAGTAAAACAAGTCAAATTAATAGGATAAATGATAGTAATAAAATGTACTTATTTGAGTTCAGTTTCAACTATCCATATATTCATATGATTCATTCCTTCCATAAACAAGATCTCATTTATCGCCATCTTTTTGTGATGCAGATAAATGGCACCCAAAACGAAAGTCAACCAGAGTCACACGAGGAAAAACCGCCAACACACCCACCCCAACAAGGTCAGTAAGGGGAAGGAGTGCTGAGAATGTCGCCCCGAAAAGAGCCGCACAGGGCCAAGTTGCTAAGAACGTCACCCCAACCAGGGCCGCGGCAAATACCCCAGTGGTGAATCAAGCAACTCTAGATCAGCTTGTCGTTGATCGCGTGGTCGCCGCTCTCGCAGCTGTAAACAATTCGACCACTGATGAACTCAAATAAGTACATTTTATTATCATCATTTATTCTATTTATTTGACTTGTTTTATTATATTATATATGAGAATCGATACATTGTTTACTTTAGTAATTCTCAGGTAAAAATAAGCATTATGTGAAACATGGCGATTTTGGACTAATTATGGAGCATAACAAGCGAGATGTCAAAAGTCTACTGAAATCCAGAAGATGCGCCGTATCTCACTCAACAGATACGACGCAATATCATACTTAGATGAATTCGAAGACCATTGCCTAACTTTGAAGAATGCGCCGCATGCAATTCTGTCATGCGCCGCATATGAAACTTTGGTCAAAGAAGAAGATCAAGCTCGTTCTACTCCAGATACGCCGCAATATACTTCTAACATACGGCGTATCACTATAAAGATTTCACCAGTTACAATCCAAGACAGCTAAAGTACATGCGCCGCATACAAAGATCAAGTTACGCCGCATCTGAACACGGTGTACGAATATTCCAGAATATATTAATCTTGGACCACACGCGAAGTTAAGTCAATGCGCCGCATCTATGAACTCAATGCGCCGCATCGATCCCTCAGACAGAAACTATAAATACCCCAAGGTCAGACGAATTTAAGAGACCTTGGATATAACCCTAGAGCCGAATTCAGACGACCAAGCAGCACAAGACACACCTCAAACAAAGATACAAGAGCTGTAAGAAGGTCCTGCATGTATTCAATTCATTAAGTAGTTTTGTTTTATTGTTTTAGTACGCTTTAATTCATCAGGATTGATGGGCTTGTGTCATGTGACTACGGAAGATCATGCACTCCCCTTAATATTGCTTTAACATTAATTAAACTTTATATGTTGATGTCTTTGGTGACTTTTATTAGTGCATTGATAACCTCTGTGTCTAGCTGAGTCTTGCTTGGGTCGCCATGCCCCTTCCTCGCCTATTTATTCTAGCGTCTCTAGAAAAGTAGGATAGACATAAGTAATCATTAAGGGTTTACTCGCCGATAAGATTAGAGCCAACGAGAAAGGTTTAATTGTATAAACTTCATATAAAACTAGCAATAAAACAAGTGACAAGCTATTTAATTATCACGACAGGTCTTCTTATTGTCTCGAGTATCTATCTGTGTACGTGTGTGCTAATCGCTGATTCGTGCTCATTAGTTTAGTTTTCTATTTAATTATAACCAAACTGTGCCAGTCTCTCAGGCTGAACCCCCTTGCATTAGATTAGGTTGTATAACAAACTTAGGATATTAAAATACTGATTAGAATAACTAGATAATACGTTCCACTCTTAGTAATCGACACTCTGCTTACTATTATATTCATACTGACCGGGTACACTGCTCGTTAAGTGTGTGTGTTATTGATAAGTCGGCTAAATATAAATTTAAAACTTGAGTAGGCATTAATACTGCTAAACCGCAACGACACATCACGCGCATCAAGTTTTTGGCGCCGTTGCCGGGGAGTGAATTGTTATTATCTGTTAATTTGATTAAGTATTTTAATTAGGTTTTTCTTTTTAGTTTTTTTTTTTTAGATTCTAACCACTAACCCTGTTGTATATTAGATAGATTGCATTCATTGTATAATTTGCATATTTACTGTTTTTGTGTGTTTTTGTTTTCTGTAATTTTGGTTTCTTTTTGTTTGTTTTTATTTTTGTTTTTCTTTTTTCTGTATTTTTCTGCATTCTGCTGTTGTTGTATTGTGCTGATACAAACGATACGGCGGATCTATTTTCACAGATACGGCGTATTGCGTTTAATTTTCATAAAATACAACGCGGTTAATAAATTCGAGTACGACGCATCTTTCCCCAAGATACGGCGTATTCTGTTTTTAATAAGAAATTTTTCTAAATGCTAACGCCATACGATGCATCTGTTTTAACAGATACGGCGTATTTTCTATTTAAATTAAAAACAGTTTTTCGAATTATTAAACAGAAGCGACGCATCGATCTTTATCAATACGGCGCATCTACTAAATCAAAAATCTTGTATTTTGAAACGTAACGAAAATACGGCGCATTAGCTTTTGTTAATACGACGTATTTAATTTAATAAATATAATTGATTTTTGATATTCACTTTGATCGTTTCACTACTCTCGTGCATAAGTTAGTTTACTTTCAGAATTAATGATGGCTTAAGCATCACTATGGAAGATTACATTCTGAACCTAACCAAGAGATGCTAGCCGGAGTGATCAAACCTTCGATGACTGGAAGGTTGTAATAAGACGACAAGAGTAGAGGAAAACTCAGTACTGGTAACATTGAGTATCTTAAATTCTTGAAATAGAATTCCAGGTTTCCTTTACAATAATTCACCTAGCCTTAAGGAGAGTTCTCTACGAAACCTTTCCCGAATATTTGACGATAAAAGAAAATTTCCTTTACTTTAATCTAACTATTACATGTTCATGTTTGAAAAGAAAATTTTTATGAAACAGGTTACTAAAAAGTGAAAATTGCATGCTAAACACTGATATAAACCTCTCTTCTTATAAATTACCTAAATGCAAAAACACCGAATTCCACAACAAAAGTTGTGATTTCCGTAAGAGTTCTTCAGAAATTGATCTATGTAATACATCAGGTTCAAATTATAATCTCAATTTTGTAAGCTTAAAACGATATTTGCTCCTAACCTTGGAATAAATCATTATCCACTAAACAATAAGATTATAATCATTAATAAAACGGATATGCCTATTGCTCTTATCTTGAATTTATATATACCATATGGTATACCGTTTTACCCCAATTGATGTATAAGGAAATGTGTTGCGGAGGCCAAGGTACGTTCCCTATTTAAATTTTGTTCACTGGCACAACAATACGGCGGATCTTAGTATTCTAAGCGCCGTATCTCTGACTAATTAACACTTATTGACCAGTCAACGAATTTAGATAAATACGGCGCATGATAATTATGCGATACGGCGCATCGTATTTGCCCTATAAATATGAAAGAGATGCGCCGGATTTTTACTTTTTACCCAAAATTTACACACAGTTAAAAAAAAAATAATAAAAAAAAAAAAAAAAAAAAAAAAAAAAAGGCACACCACTTGTCTCGAATCAAACCCTTTAATCTGAGTTCTTGACCGAATCCTAAGCGTGATATAAGGTAATAATCCTATTTAATTTTGTTTAAATTTAAAAATTAGGGTTTATGCAATATATCGATTTTGATGGAAAATTTAGGGGATTTGATTAGAACTTGGACTAGATGATTTCCCCTATATTAATTTTGGATAGATCATTGAATTTCAAACCGATTAGATTTGAATAAAAATTAGGGTTCGGGGAGATTGTTTTTGAATTTTGGAGGGAAAATAAAATCGTTGTGGTAAATGGAACTTTTAGATTTTGATATATGGGTAAATGGAACCGTGATGTTGAGTGGGAGTTTACGTCACGGGGCCGGATTCTTGGAAAACGTACCTGACCCCCTTTCTTTTATACTGATATGATGAAGCGAAAAGTGTACCGCTTTTAAGGGGTCATTTAAGCCCTAAATCGTATTTATTTGATCAAATATTGCCCTAAATCGTTCCTTTTGTCATTTTAGGTACTTTTGATAAGAAATCTGGAAAAGGAGGCATTTTGGACGTTTTTGGAGCATAAAAGTGAAGAAAACGACAAAGTCTCAAAAATCAGCTAAAAGTTACCTTTGACGGCGTCAGGATCCTCTCCAGACGGCGTCATGGCTTGGCAAAAGTGGTGGATGTGAAATTTACTCATGATAAGCCAGTAAAAATTGCATGGGAATTCTGACGGCGTCACCCTTTAATTTGATCAAGGTCGTCACGTTATAATTTAAAGAGGGACGGCGTCACGTTCATAGTCTGAGGGCGTCAAGCCTTGATAGGCCAGAACGGATTTTGGAGAGCTAAAGAGGGACGGCGTCAAGAAGGTCATCCGGGAACCCTAAAAGCGGCGAGGTGACGGCGTCACACTCCATAACGTGACGCCGTCAGATCTAAAAATCTATATATAGTTTTGCAATTCTTTGTCATTAGTGTGGAACTTATTGGGGAACTTTGTGTGTGAAAACCCTAGGACGAATTTGGCAGCTCTTTCAAGGCTTTTTGCCTTGAGATCTTCCATGTTACATTGAAGATAAGTTATCAATTAATCATTCAATATGTCTATGTGTTGTTTGATTCTATCTTATTCTTGTCTTTTGTTTAACATGATAGGCTAGATTTATCTTGGATATAACCCTAGAGCCGAATTCAGACGACCAAGCAGCACAAGACACACCTCAAACAAAGATACAAGAGCTGTAAGAAGGTCCTGCATGTATTCAATTCATTAAGTAGTTTTGTTTTATTGTTTTAGTACGCTTTAATTCATCAGGATTGATGGGCTTGTGTCATGTGACTACGGAAGATCATGCACTCCCCTTAATATTGCTTTACCATTAATTAAAGTTTATATGTTGATGTCTTTGGTGACTTTTATTAGTGCATTGATAACCTCTGTGTCTAGCTGAGTCTTGCTTGGGTCGCCATGCCCCTTCCTCGCCTATTTATTCTAGCGTCTCTAGAAAAGTAGGATAGACATAAGTAATCATTAAGGGTTTACTCGCCGATAAGATTAGAGCCAACGAGAAAGGTTTAATTATATAAACTTCATATAAAACTAGCAATAAAACAAGTGACAAGCTATTTAATTATCACGACAGGTCTTCTTATTGTCTCGAGTATCTATCTGTGTACGTGTGTGCTAATCGCTGATTCGTGCTCATTAGTTTAGTTTTCTATTTAATTATAACCAAACTGTGCCAGTCTCTCTGGCTGAACCCCCTTGCATTAGATTAGGTTGTATAACAAACTTAGGATATTAAAATACTGATTAGAATAACTAGATAATACGTTCCACTCTTAGTAATCGACACTCTGCTTACTATTATATTCATACTGACCGGGTACACTGCTCGTTAAGTGTGTGTGTTATTGATAAGTCGGCTAAATATAAATTTAAAACTTGAGTAGGCATTAATACTGCTAAACCGCAACGACACATCACGCGCATCAAGTTTTTGGCGCCGTTGCCGGGGAGTGAATTGTTATTATCTGTTAATTTGATTAAGTATTTTAATTAGGTTTTTCTTTTTAGTTTTTTTTTTTAGATTCTAACCACTAACCCTGTTGTATATTAGATAGATTGCATTCATTGTATAATTTGCATATTTACTGTTTTTGTGTGTTTTTGTTTTCTGTAATTTTGGTTTCTTTTTGTTTGTTTTTATTTTTGTTTTTCTTTTTTCTGTATTTTTCTGCATTCTGCTGTTGTTGTATTGTGCTGATACAAACGATACGGCGGATCTATTTTCACAGATACGGCGTATTGCGTTTAATTTTCATAAAATACAACGCGGTTAATAAATTCGAGTACGACGCATCTTTCCCCAAGATACGGCGTATTCTGTTTTTAATAAGAAATTTTTCTAAATGCTAACGCCATACGATGCATCTGTTTTAACAGATACGGCGTATTTTCTATTTAAATTAAAAACAGTTTTTCGAATTATTAAACAGAAGCGACGCATCGATCTTTATCAATACGGCGCATCTACTAAATCAAAAATCTTGTATTTTGAAACGTAACGAAAATACGGCGCATTAGCTTTTGTTAATACGACGTATTTAATTTAATAAATATAATTGATTTTTGATATTCACTTTGATCGTTTCACTACTCTCGTGCATAAGTTAGTTTACTTTCAGAATAAATGATGGCTTAAGCATCACTATGGAAGATTACATTCTGAACCTAACCAAGAGATGCTAGCCGGAGTGATCAAACCTTCGATGACTGGAAGGTTGTAATAAGACGACAAGAGTAGAGGAAAACTCAGTACTGGTAACATTGAGTATCTTAAATTCTTGAAATAGAATTCCAGGTTTCCTTTACAATAATTCACCTAGCCTTAAGGAGAGTTCTCTACGAAACCTTTCCCGAATATTTGACGATAAAAGAAAATTTCCTTTACTTTAATCTAACTATTACATGTTCATGTTTGAAAAGAAATTTTTACGAAACAGGTTACTAAAAAGTGAAAATTGCATGCTAAACACTGATATAAACCTCTCTTCTTATAAATTACCTAAATGCAAAAACACCGAATTCCACAACGAAAGTTGTGATTTCCGTAAGAGTTCTTCAGAAATTGATCTTTGTAATACATCAGGTTCAAATTATAATCTCAATTTTGTAAGCTTAAAACGATATTTGCTCCTAACCTTGGAATAAATCATTATCCACTAAACAATAAGATTATAATCATTAATAAAACGGATATGCCTATTGCTCTTATCTTGAATTTATATATACCATATGGTATACCGTTTTACCCCAATTGATGTATAAGGAAATGTGTTGCGGAGGCCAAGGTACGTTCCCTATTTAAATTTTGTTCACTGGCACAACAATACGGCGGATCTTAGTATTCTAAGCGCCGTATCTCTGACTAATTAACACTTATTGACCAGTCAACGAATTTAGATAAATACGGCGCATGATAATTATGCAATACGGCGCATCGTATTTGCCCTATAAATATGAAAGAGATGTGCCGGATTTTTACTTTTTACCCAAAATTTGCAAACAGTTAAAAATTAAAAAAAAAAAAAAAAAAAAAAAAAAAAAAAAAAAAAAAAAAAAAAAGGCACGCCACTTGTCTCGAATCAAACCCTTTAATCTGAGTTCTTGACCAAATCCTAAGCGTGATATAAGGTAATAATCCTATTTAATTTTGTTTAAATTTAAAAATTAGGGTTTATGCAATATATCGATTTTGATGGAAAATTTAGGGGATTTGATTAGAACTTGGACTAGATGATTTCCCCTATATTAATTTTGGATAGATCATTGAATTTCAAACCGATTAGATTTGAATAAAAATTAGGGTTCGGGGAGATTGTTTTTGAATTTTGGAGGGAAAATAAAATCGTTGTGGTAAATGGAACTTTTAGATTTTGATATATGGGTAAATGGAACCGTGATGTTGAGTGGGAGTTTACGTCACGGGGCCGGATTCTTGGAAAACGTACCTGACCCCCTTTCTTTTATACTGATATGATGAAGCGAAAAGTGTACCGCTTTTAAGGGGTCATTTAAGCCCTAAATCGTATTTATTTGATCAAATATTGCCCTAAATCGTTCCTTTTGTCATTTTAGGTACTTTTGAGAAGAAATCTGGAAAAGGAGGCATTTTGGACGTTTTTGGAGCATAAAAGTGAAGAAAACGACAAAGTCTCAAAAATCGGCTAAAAGTTACCTTTGACGGCGTCAGGATCCTCTCCTGACGGCGTCATGGCTTGGCAAAAGTGGTGGATGTGAAATTTACTCATGATAAGCCAGTGAAAATTGCTTGGGAATTCTGACGGCGTCACCCTTTAATTTGATCAAGGTCGTCACGTTATAATTTAAAGAGGGACGGCGTCACGTTCATAGTCTGAGGGCGTCAAGCCTTGATAGGCCAGAACGGATTTTGGAGAGCTAAAGAGGGACGGCGTCAAGAAGGTCATCCGGGAACCCTAAAAGTGGCGAGGTGACGGCGTCACACTCCATAACGTGACGCCGTCAGATCTAAAAATCTATATATAGTTTTGCAATTCTTTGTCATTAGTGTGGAACTTATTGGGGAACTTTGTGTGTGAAAACCCTAGGACGAATTTGGCAGCTCTTTCAAGGCTTTTTGCCTTGAGATCTTCCATGTTACATTGAAGATAAGTTATCAATTAATCATTCAATATGTCTATGTGTTGTTTGATTCTATCTTATTCTTGTCTTTTGTTTAACATGTTAGGCTAGATTTATCTTGTGTTTGCTTAGATCTAATGAAACCTAGCTATTGATTATTGGTTATTAGTGTGTTATTAGTTGTATTGGATGATTGTTTATCTATGTTAGGCTTAAGAAAACTGGCTAACTTCCTATTCGGTAACTTGCTTGAACGTCTTAAGAAACATGAACCAATGCGTACTAAAGGTTTTTATGGTTGTATTTAATGCACAAGCAAATTCTAGTGATCCCATGTTAGGAGCTTCCTAGCCGGCTCGACATAGGAGTGAAGTAGGAGCTTGTAGAGTTGGGGAAGTACGTACGCCACCCCACGAATGGTATTAAGGAATACACCCGTCATCCACGCAACTAATACACACTAATCAACCGGTAAAAGATAGTTAGGGAGTAAGGAAATCTAAGTAAACACATTTCCCTCCACATAAGTTTTCACCAACATTTTCATTTTCAGTTATTTTATTTTATTTGCATTCGTAGTAATTTGGGTTAGTTGACTAGCAACTAATTCCGCCCACTCTTTCAAACCCGAGATTTTACTTGCTTTCATAATAAAATTATAAAAACATAAAAAGAATCTTCTCTCACCCTTAGACCTATTAGAGTAATTTTTCATACCTAACGAACACTATTCCCTGTGGAGAACGATCAATCCCCGTACTTACCACTACACTATACTACATCGGTCAGGTACACTGCCTGGTGGGGTTGCAAGCCTCTTGAGATCCCTCGAGAGGTAAAACCTGTTGTAAGGTTGCAAAACCACGCATCAAGTTTTTGGCGCCGCTGCCGGGGAATAGTTATTGTTTAGGTTGAATTTTTATTTTATAGGTCTACTCACTAGATTCCTTTCTAGTGAGATTTTTATTTTCTTTTTCTAGGTTTTCTTTAGTCTATCTGTTTTCTTCGTTTCTTTGTTCGTAACCATTACCATTCGACATCATGGAAGATGGTAATATCCTTGATCCCAACATCCCACCACCACAACAACAACCACCACCTCCTAGAGCCCGTACTTTAGGAGAGTACTCCCGTCCTAGCCACCATGGCTATCGAAACACCATTGAGCTCACTCAAGGAGCCAATGTCACACCCTTGCGATCCGACACCATCCGGTTGGTGCAAAGCGGATGCGCATTCCATGGACTTCGTTCTGAAGATCCTAATCAACATCTCAAGGACTTTCTCAAAATCATTGACTCTATAGACCTTGATGTTGCCACTCGAGAGACGACCCGATTGCGTCTCTTCCAATTCTCTTTGCGGGACCAAGCTAGTCAGTGGCTAGAACGTCAACCCGCAGGATCCATCACCTCTTGGGATGATCTCACCACTCATTTCCTTGCTCAGTTTTTCCCACCGGGAAGAACTACCAAGCTAAGGAATGATATCTTGATGTTCCAACAACGTCAAGGCGAAACCCTCTACGAGGCATGGACTCGATTCAAGGACTTACTCCAGAAAGTCCCTCATCATGGCATAGAACTTTGGCTCCAAGTCCAAATCTTCTATGACCATATCAATCTCTCCACGAGGCAAACCATTGACCAATCGGCCGGTGGCAAGCTACGTGATCTAAGTGCGGAACAATCATGGGCTCTCCTAGAGGATCTTGCTCATTATGACAACGAAAGTTGGAGTGATCCCCGTGATTTGAATAAAACAGTCAAGGCAATATCTTTGCCTTCGAACAATTCAAGCACTTCCGACCGTAGGATCATAGAACTTGAAGACCAAGTCAAGTTTCTCATGAAATCCTACGAGGCTCCTAAACCTTCAAGCCAAGTGAACAAAATCACTTCTTCATGTGAATTATGTAGTGGTCCCCACGACACTCGTGATTGCATGGAACTCCCCGAACAAGCTTTTGCGGACTACGCATCCTCGCGTACTGACGGAGCGGGAGACAAGTGGTACACTTTCAAACCCGAGCCAGACCACTACGGTGATTCATACAACCCCTCATGGAAAAATCACCCGAACCTTAGGTGGAAACAAAACCAAAACGCACAACAAACCAATTCTTCCAACCCACCTAATCGTTTCCAATCAAGCGGTTCCAACTCGAACCGTAATTTCAACAACAATCCTTCCGGCAATGGTAGTACCAATAACTTTGAAGGATTGATGTCCCAATTTATGGCATCTCAAGAAGCTCGTTTAGCCAAGTTTGAAGCCGATTTCAAACAAAAACAAAGCGAGATGACCAATAAGATTGACACCTTGTTGAAAGCCCTCAATGACCGAGAAATGGGAGCACTCCCTAGCAACACGGTCAAGAACCCGAAACTAAACGTCAACGCTATTTCATCGGTTTCGTCCCCTAGTTCTTGTCCATAATATTATTCGGTCAATTCCATGAGCACGTGTTTCAAACAAACCCAAGTCGTTCCAAATGACCAAGAAGTTATGACATCCAAATTGGTCAACAACATAGTTGAAACACCTCCCACTCAAAACCTTGACGAAGAATTCAAGGAGCTCCACCTTGAAAGTCCGGTTGTTGATGTGTTGGATGAGAAGAAGCTCAAGTTAGGCGAAAAAGGGACCGCCTTCGTTCAAAACAAACTACCTAAGAAATTAGATGATCCGGGCTTATTTGTTCTACCTTGCAAGATCGGTAATTCGGAGGCTTATGACACATTAGCCGATCTTGGATCAAGCCTTAACTTACTTCCGTTACCTCTCTACACCTCTCTAAAACTAGGAAAACTTGAAGAAACCGAGGTGATAATAGGTTTAGCGGATGGGAGTGTTGCTTACCCGGTTGGAGTAGTTAAGGACGTGTTAGTGCACATTGGAAAACTAACCATTTTAGCCGATTTCCACGTCCTTGATATGGTTAGCGACCCTACATGCCCCTTGTTGATAGGTAGAGGATTTTTGGCGACCGCTAGTGCTATGATTGATTGTAAGGAATCCAAGATAGCGGTAGGAGAAGGAGATACTTGGTCAGTCTATGATGTTAAGAAACACGCCTATGATACTAGTGAGGAACCAACACCACATTGGTTAGAATCAAATAGGAGACCATCTAGATATGGACCTTGGATTGATAGATACTTCATAGGACCCCAACGCCCATTTTACCTAGAAGAGGACTTTGTGAACCGAACACATACGGTAGAGCAACTCTTAGCTAGGGACACCGAATTGGATCCATTTGAAGACCCTCTAGTTTTTAGGAAAATGATTGATTTCCTAGGAGTTTTGCCAATTAACCTAGGAATGAATAAGTGGACTTGTGAGGAAGATGATCATAAGTGGAATTGGGATAAACCAACCAAAGACGGAGATGGGTCATGGCATATTAAGATGACATTGTATGACCCGGATGGAGAAAAGTTTGAAAAGATCTATCGTACTAAGCGGACCAATAGGAAACTTCAATCCAAGCTTAACCCTAAAGACGTCCTCGATGAAGAGCTTACTTACATAGGGTAGCGTGACTTTGAGTCTAGCTACAAGACTCGTTAATAAAGAAAAGCGCTTCTTGGGAGGCAACCCAAGCTTTATTTGCTTTGTGTGTTTATTTGTTTGTTTGTTTGTTTTTATTTGTTTCCGTATGCATGTTTAAATTTTATTATTATTGATTCATGTTCAAAAGTAATTTGTAAAAATGCTTTATTTTGTTTTTAACTTCGTCTTAACTACATATAAAGGTATTTTGCAAAAGTTAAGTGTAAGGGAAATCTAAATCGGTTTATTAGAACACAAATGAACATGAATCGTAATAATAATAAATTAACATACATATTAGTATTTGTTTGAGTCAAATGCTTGTATCGAGTCATAATGATGTTTTGCAGGATTTCCAGGAAGTAAGGTATAGGTTTTTCCAAAATTTTTCCGGAAACGTAACATGAGAATTCTGTCAGATCATATCTGACGGCGTCAGGCTTTACAACCTGACGGCGTCAGGTTTAATTTTCTGAAAATTTTTGAAAGTTTTGTTTTCATAAAAAGTTTTTATTAAATCTATAACTTATAATCTCCAGGAATCTGCAAAATTATCATTCCACAAGCATTATATCCTTATATATAGATTTTATCCCGCCGATGTTATGCAGGTTTTCGTATTTGTTTTCTCAGGTTTAACAGGTTATTTTGGACAAGGAAATGTTTTTGGATCAAGCTTATGGCGATGCATTAGTCATGGAGCTTCAACATTCTCTTTGGAAGAAGATCTAACCATGTTACTTCATTATCCACCGAGCGAATCAGGGGAGTATTTGATTTCATTCTTTTACTTTATGCTTTTACATTTGTTATTTGAACATTGGGGACAATGTTCATCTTAAGTGTAAGGGGGGTAAAAGTACGATTAGAGAATACAATTGCACTTGATTTTCGTTTGTTTAATGGTAGATGTGTAATAAAACTGAGATAAATACCTGTTAGGGCAATTTTAGTGCCAAATTTAAAATTTTTTACAACATATAGGAGTGAAAATTTGATCTTAATGAGCGTCTCACGGATAGGAGTTATATGACTAGCACAAAAACCGTACCACTAAAAAATTTTCCACCCCCAAATATGTGAGGTTCGCCCCTAGAATTGGTAGGAAAAGCATTTTGCTATGATGTGTGTACCGGTAGCACTTAGATTCTAGAACTTGCATTAGGACCATTCCAAGGCCACAAGTGAGACTACATTCGTGTAGTTAGATTTACTACATGATAAGAGGCATTAGGATTAACCCATTGTTTTACACCTGTGATTTTGTTATAATTACGTTGGCTAGATTGGTCAAGTAATTCTCCCACACCCTTTGCGTTGTACTCATTTTTAGTACACGATACCCCTAGTACACCCCTCAGAGCCTATCTTTTCGTTTCGACCTTTAAGCATTTTACTTAAAGGAAGAATTTGTTACACCCCACTTAAATGTACACCCAAATCGCCTTAGCCTACCTTGTATGCACTCATTTTTAGTGCATTATTGTTACAACATTTGTTTAAACCCAAGTTAATTATCTAATTGATTACATGGTTGCTAAGTCGAGTCATATCCTTGTACATATTGTTTTGGGACGATTGGGACTCATGGGTAAAGTACTAGTGTAATGGAGTAATGGGGAAGAACATCATTTATTACCCCCATATGTGCTAAATATTTTAAAAGTACTCCAAGTTTTTCAATTATCTTAATTCGAGTCATTAGAATAGTTTTTTTTATAAAGTTATGTAAAAGTTCAAGTGTAAGGGGAATGCAATGCCCCTATGATAAATAGAAAAAACATACGTATTACCATCCCGTTTCATTTTATGTTTATTTTATGTTTTTGTTATTTTGTTTTTAGCTTAAGATTGAGTCGAGTCTTGGCTTAGCAACATTGTATAGTACATGTAATTGATCAAGATCTTTAACTCGCCACCAGTAAAATATCCTTTATCCAACAAAACCGTGTTTTCCTTTTCCCTACACCTAACGTTATAACCCATTTAAAAGCCCTCTTTGATAGTTTATCTTAGGTGCTTACGCCTAGTGGAGGAGGTTTTCGATCCTTTCCCAAGCCTATGGTAATCTATTTGCTATGACAGGTAGTGAGAGATATTATCCGTTTTCATTTATGAGATTTATTTTGATGACACATGAGAGATGTGAGTATCTAAACACTACTTGTGAGGTACTAGTTTGTAATCTCCGTGCTTATTATGATTAAAGTGGAACGATTATTTGTTGTAATTACTTTGATGTTAGCATTAAATGACCCCTAACTTGTCTTTTGATTAGAATAAAAGCGCATTTGCTTGAGGACAAGCAAATCTCAAGTGTAAGGGTATTTGATGAAGCGAAAAGTGTACCGCTTTTAAGGGGTCATTTAAGCCCTAAATCGTATTTATTTGATCAAATATTGCCCTAAATCGTTCCTTTTGTCATTTTAGGTACTTTTGAGAAGAAATCTGGAAAAGGAGGCATTTTGGACGTTTTTGGAGCATAAAAGTGAAGAAAACGACAAAGTCTCAAAAATCGGCTAAAAGTTACCTTTGACGGCGTCAGGATCCTCTCCAGACGGCGTCATGGCTTGGCAAAAGTGGTGGATGTGAAATTTACTCATGATAAGCCAGTGAAAATTGCTTGGGAATTCTGACGGCGTCACCCTTTAATTTGATCAAGGTCGTCACGTTATAATTTAAAGAGGGACGGCGTCACGTTCATAGTCTGAGGGCGTCAAGCCTTGATAGGCCAGAACGGATTTTGGAGAGCTAAAGAGGGACGGCGTCAAGAAGGTCATCCGGGAACCCTAAAAGTGGCGAGGTGACGGCGTCACACTCCATAACGTGACGCCGTCAGATCTAAAAATCTATATATAGTTTTGCAATTCTTTGTCATTAGTGTGGAACTTATTGGGGAACTTTGTGTGTGAAAACCCTAGGACGAATTTGGCAGCTCTTTCAAGGCTTTTTGCCTTGAGATCTTCCATGTTACATTGAAGATAAGTTATCAATTAATCATTCAATATGTCTATGTGTTGTTTGATTCTATCTTATTCTTGTCTTTTGTTTAACATGTTAGGCTAGATTTATCTTGTGTTTGCTTAGATCTAATGAAACCTAGCTATTGATTATTGGTTATTAGTGTGTTATTAGTTGTATTGGATGATTGTTTATCTATGTTAGGCTTAAGAAAACTGGCTAACTTCCTATTCGGTAACTTGCTTGAACGTCTTAAGAAACATGAACCAATGCGTACTAAAGGTTTTTATGGTTGTATTTAATGCACAAGCGAATTCTAGTGATCCCATGTTAGGAGCTTCCTAGCCGGCTCGACATAGGAGTGAAGTAGGAGCTTGTAGAGTTGGGGAAGTACGTACGCCACCCCACGAATGGTATTAAGGAATACACCCGTCATCCACGCAACTAATACACACTAATCAACCGGTAAAAGATAGTTAGGGAGTAAGGAAATCTAAGTAAACACATTTCCCTCCACATAAGTTTTCACCAACATTTTCATTTTCAGTTATTTTATTTTATTTGCATTCGTAGTAATTTGGGTTAGTTGACTAGCAACTAATTCCGCCCACTCTTTCAAACCCGAGATTTTACTTGCTTTCATAATAAAATTATAAAAACATAAAAAGAATCTTCTCTCACCCTTAGACCTATTAGAGTAATTTTTCATACCTAACGAACACTATTCCCTGTGGAGAACGATCAATCCCCGTACTTACCACTACACTATACTACATCGGTCAGGTACACTGCCTGGTGGGGTTGTAAGCCTCTTAAGATCCCTCGAGAGGTAAAACCTGTTGTAAGGTTGCAAAACCACGCATCATGATACATTGCTAGATGTGGCGCATCTAAGTTACTTGATACGGCGTAACAACCTATTTTTAATTTAAATATTTCCACTATTGTTGCGACGTATTACGTAATTTAGATACAACGCATCCTCCATATGCCGTATTTTATTTATTGGATACGCCGTATTAGTAATTGTTATTGCGTGCTGCGCATCTCTTTTATTTTGTGCAACTAAGATACGCCGCATTGCTTCATCAAATGCGCCGTATCGACCATATTTCAGAACTATTCTCTAACCTTAAAATTTATTTCAGATGGCATTACCAGTTGTTGAACGCAGGCATTTGTGGCTCCGTTTTGAAACCATGGGACTTACACCAGAAACTGAGGCTGACTATGAAAGGAGACTAAGGGCAATTTTCTTTAAGAAAATCTTTAGGGTTTCGGTTTTGGATTTTGAGGGTGTTGGTATGATTAACGGAGGGAATGCTGCTGGTAGTCTTCATGATAGGTTAGAGATGGTGGTGAGGAATGAGGATGACGATGTTGTGTTTAGATCGTATGCATGGGAGAGGTTGTTTGGTATTGATGAGCCTCTGATTAAGGAGCTCATGCTAGAGTTCTTTAGTACGGTTTATTACAGGGAGACTGATGTGGAGTTAGATACAGCTGATACTCTGGTGTTTAGGTTAGGTGGGGTACACAGGCAGATGTCGATGCAGCAGTTCATTTTGGCCATGGGATTACATACTGAGGAGGAGATAGGATCTGCTGGGTTTGCTAGATACTGGACTGAGAGCTTACGGGTAGTTCCAGATAGGATGTTGCTCGGTGATTACTGGGAGAGGATATCCTCTGGGGGTGATTCCACCACTACCACCCCATCCTACACACTCATCAGAGAGCCTTTGAGGAGATTGTGCCACTGGATGATTGCGTTGACCATTGCTGGGAGAGGTCAGTCACCTGAGAAGGTGACCACTCTTGATCTCTTCCTTCTCAAGAGCATGGATGAGGGATTGGTGGTGAACATCCCTCACTTTTTGGCACATTTCCTTCATAGAGGCGCTTTAGGGAGAGACAGGAGGAGCCAGATGACCGGAGGACATTTTGTGTCTAGATTGGCCCGACATTTTGGTGTGATTGGTGATGAGATCCCTGCTGGTTTAGAGATTGAGGTGACCAGTTTGCCGGTTATTGGTCAGGATTATCTGGTTAGGCTAGGGATTTGTGAGATGATCATGGGGGGATGCTATTGGGTAGCATTGGGTCCCGTTAGACCAGTAGAGGTAGAGCCGGAGCAAGGAGATCCCCAGGGAGCTCCGGCTGCTGCTCCAGCTCAGGAGGAGCCACAGGTACCCCCGCCACCAGTTGTACGTACTGTCGGTCAAAGAGTAGAGCGAGCTGAGGAGGAGGTGAGAGCTTTGAGGGGTATAGTTGACGGTATGAGGGCTGACGTTGCTGTAGTCAGGATGGATATAGGTTGGCTAGTTGGGAGTGTGAGTCAGATTCTGGAGCATCAGGGCACGAACCATACTCGCCCAGATGGTACTTACGTTAGAGGCATGATCAGATACTCCGGGCTCCCTTCACATGGCACACGCAGAGTCCGACCTAGGACCGATGATGCTAGCACCTCAGAGACTCGCTCGGCTGAAGGAGACGACTCCCCACATCCTTGATTTCATGTGTTTGAATTTATAGACATCGTTCCTCGTACATTTTTACTCTTTTGGGATTGTACTAAATACTATTATCATGTGTTTATTTAATGTTTCAGTTTATGTTTCTTATTATGTTTGATGGAGACTGGCATTAAGTTCAGCATGAGTGAACGAGAGAACCCGAGAGCTAAACCGTGAAACGTGCCAATTTTACAACAGACTGTTAACAGTCTGTTTGGTAACTACATGCGCCGCATTTAGTGAAACAGATGCGACGCATCCTATCCTTTATTTTATTTTATTTCATACTTATTCCAGGCTCGATACGGCGTATCTTTTTCCATAAGATACGGCGTATCGACTGACCTGATGATTTACAGTTTAATTTTTTAGGTTTTATTTTTACTAACTACTAATGTATTATGCAAGTTTGAACCTTCTTAACTTAGGTGTGTTAAAGTCTAAATGGTATTATAGATTCTTTCATTTTTGTGGATACATCATTTATGAAGCTTAAACGTTCTCATCCACAAGAAAGTTGATTTTTGCTCTTATACGAATAATGGAGGATCATACCGAGCAAATCTCAGGGGAGTTTTTCTGTTCTAATTCTTTTATTTTCCAGTTTTTAACCTTTGACACAAACAACGAGGACGTTGTTTAACTTAAGTGGGGGGATGGAGAATTTGAAGACTTACTTGTCCTAAACTTTTTCAAAATATGCTTAAAATGCGCTTAATATATCAAAATTTAATTTTTTTTTTTTAGCATGTTTTTGTTTAAAGTCTAAATTACATAACCGCACACATAACTCTATTCTTTCAAAAATATTAAAACTTAGTATGCCGGTGACTTGTAAACTTTAGAACTTGGCTTGTATACTATTCGAGACCACCATAATGAGTATTATCTATATAATTGGAGTGACTTGTCTAAATTGGTAAATTTCTAGGATTACACTCAAATAGCCTTTATATGTTATGTGATATTAACTAACTACACTGGTTAGTTAACCCCCGTATAAACCCTTTGTTTACTCTCACTTTTAGAGTAAGATACCCCTAGAAAAACCCTCAGAGCCATTCCTTTCGTTTCTTACACCTTTGTTATAATGTTTCGATACACCCTTACACCTTAGCCTACCCTGTAGATTAAAATTCGTGGTTAATTGCTTTAGGCAAAGTGTGTTTCCTTACATTACCTGTGTTCGCGTGCGTAATTCATTATCTTTGGTTAGGTCGGGAAATTGCACAATGCAATTGGTATGAAAGTAAATATTGTATAACTTTTAGTTTATTTTTCGTGTGTTTGCTACTTTCACTATTACAGTTATTTCTGAAAGTATGAAGAGTATGGAAAAATTATCCGGAAAAATAGTGATAGAAAAGTTGTGAAATTTTACACAAATATGTTGAAAAAAAATCGAAAAGAAAATAGAAAAGAAAAAGAAAAAGGAAAAGTTGGAAGTTTGTTTTTAACCAACTTATGTAAAGTCTTGTATTAAGTGGGAGATATCACCACTATTTGTTGTTGTATATTATATTTATGGATTGAATGGGAGTTGGCCGTTATGGGAACGCCAACTAAGGTTATTCTTTGATTGAGATTTTGTTGAGTATAATTCGTGTCTACCTAAAGCGTGTGTTTCAAGTGTTAAAGCGTGAGTTATTCAATGATATGAGTCTTATTCATGGGATGGTTGGGAAAGTGATTAACCACACTTAGGATTTTAATTTATATGTTTTGTTTATTTTTCATTTTACACCAATTTGTATCCCAAATATTATCCATACCCTATATCATTCTTCATCCAAACCTTTGATTTATTGAGATTAGGGATTTGAGCAATCTTAAGTATCGTAGTCGTGGATTCGGCTATGTATTTATGATTTTGTCGCCCTTTTTGATATAATATTATTGGTGAAGATTACTTGGTCCTATCTTTAGCCCATTCGAGTTAAGGAATTGAGCAATTGCAAGTATCGTGGTCGTGGATTCGATCATGTATTTGTAATTTTGTCGCCTTTTCTGGAATATGAGATCGATAGAGATTAAAAAGGATGATCAACCCTTAACCAACAAACCCTTTTTACCGCTTTAGACTTGTTACTCCTTGGCTTTAGTGGGGGAGATGCGTATACTTGCCAAGCCTAAGATAGAATATTCGTCACGACTAAGCAACTAAACGATTTAGAATTGTTTTACATTAAAAATTATTTTGGTTTCTACTTCGTTAAGTGTTTGGTTGTGTGATTATGACAAAACGAATACGTGCTTAAATATAAAAATAAATCCTAATATCTTTTAGGATACATTTTCATATGATTAATTCTAAGGTTTACTTGGGGACAAGTAAAGTTCAAGTGGGGGGATATTTGATGAACTCAAATAAGTACATTTTATTATCATCATTTATCCTATTTATTTGACTTGTTTTATTATATTATATATGAGAATCGATACATTAATGTTTACTTTAGTAATTCTCAGGTAAAAATAAGCATTATGTGAAACTTGGTGATTTTGGACTAAATATGGAGCAAAACAAGCGAGTTGTCAAAAGTCTACTGAAATTCAGAAGATGCGCCGTATCTCACTCAACAGATACGACGCAATATCATACTTAGATGAATTCGAAGACCATTGCCTGACTTTGAAGAATGCGCCGCATGCAATTCTGTCATGCGCCGCATATGAAACTTTGGTCAAAAAAGAAGATCAAGCTCGTTCTACTCCAGATACGCCGCAATATACTTCTAACATACGGCGTATCACTATCAAGATATCACCAGTTACAATCCAAGACAGCTAAAGTACATGCGCCGCATACAAAGATCAAGTTACGCCGCATCTGAAGACGGTGTACGAATATTCCAGAATATATTAATCTTGGACCCCACGCGAAGTTAAGTCAATGTGCCGCATCTATCAACTCAATGCGCCGCATCGATCCCTCAGACAGAAACTATAAATACCCCAAGGTCAGACGAATTTAAGAGACCTTGGATATAACCCTAGAGCCGAATTCAGATGACCAAGCAGCACAAGACACACCTCAAACAAAGATACAAGAGCTGTAAGAAGGTCCTGCATGTATTCAATTCATTAAGTAGTTTTGTTTTATTGTTTTAGTACGCTTTAATTCATCAGGATTGATGGGCTTGTGTCATGTGACTACGGAAGATCTTGCACTCCCCTTAATATTGCTTTCCCATTAATTAAAGTTTATAAGTTGATGTCTTTGATGACTTTTATTAGTGCATTGATAACCTCTGTGTCTAGCTGAGTCTTGCTTGGGTCGCCATGCCCCTTCCTCGCCTATTTATTCTAGCGTCTCTAGAAAAGTAGGATAGACATAAGTAATCATTAAGGGTTTACTCGCCGATAAGATTAGAGCCAACGAGAAAGGTTTAATTATATACACTTCATATAAAACTAGCAATAAAACTAGTGACAAGCTATTTAATTATCAGGACAGGTCTTCTTATTGTCTCGAGTATCTATCTGTGTACGTGTGTGCTAATCGCTGATTCGTGCTCATTAGTTTAGTTTTCTATTTAATTATAACCAAACTGTGCCAGTCTCTCAGGCTGAACCCCCTTGCGTTAGATTAGGTTGTATAACTAACTGAGGATATTAAAATACTGATTAGAATAACTAGATAATACGTTCCACTCTTAGTGATCGACACTCTACTTACCATTATATTCATACTGACTGGGTACATTGCTCGTTAAGTGTGTGTGTTATTGATAAGTCGGCTAAATATAAATTTAAAACTTGAGTAGCCATTAATACTGCTAAACCGCAACGACACATCACACGCATCAACCACCAACACCGGAACATCTAGGCCAGTGACCAACAGCCGTGGTTGTACTTACTCTAAATTCTGAAAGATTATGGTTGGAGGATTTGGAGAAACAGATGGAGCCGTTGTCTTGACCAGATGGATTGAGAAGCTAGAAACCGTGTTTCGCATCAGTGGTTGTAACGATGACGACAGGGTCAAGTATGCATCTTTCACTTTCATGGATGCCGCTTTGACCTGGTGGAACAACTACATGAAATCTGCTAACATGGATGTTGCTTATGCCATGCCGTGGGAAGACTTTAAGGAATTAGTGATTAGGAAATATTGCCCACGAAATGAGGTCAAGAAGTTGGAGATAGAGTTTTGGAATTTTAAGGTGCAAAACAACAATATGGCTGCTTACAACCAGAGATTTCAGGAGTTGGCCTTGCTATGTCCCGAAATGGTTCAGACTGAGACAAGATTGATTGAGAGGTATATCGTTGGTTTATCGAAGTCCATAAAAGGTGATGTGACTACCTCGAGAGCTGCAGATCTTCATGAGACCATGGAGATAGCAAACAAGTTAATGGATCAGGAACTTGAGGATGTTCCAGAAAAGAGTACTGACCACAAAAGGAAGTGGGAAGATCACTCGAAGGGTAGTAACAGAAGCTCTCAGAATAAAAAGCAGAATATAGCCAAAGCTTATGCAGCTGATTCAGGTGATAAGAAGGGATATGACAAGAACGCACCTTTTTGTGACCGCTGCAAGATACATCACAAAGGACAGTGCACAGTGAAATGTCACAACTGCCAGAGAATTGGACACTTGGCAAAGAACTGTAGGGAAAGACCCCTAGCCACCGCTCAAGCAGCACCACCCCACAACTGTAGGGCGGAAGTCACCTGCTTTGGGTGCAGTGAAAAAGGTCATTACCGGAATGAGTGCAACAAGCCCCGAAACCAAGGAAATGGTGGTGGACCAGGAAACCAAGTAGCAGTGGTCAACAATGGAAATCAGGGCAATGGAGGAGGAGCCCGTGGAAGAGTTTATGTTGTGGGCAGAAGGGAAGCCCAGGACGACCCGAACGTGGTGACGGGTACGTTTCTTTTAAATAATCGTTATGCTTCAGTACTATTTGATACGGGAGCAGATAGAAGTTTTGTGTTGACCGCTTTTAGTCCTTTAATTGATATAGCCCCAACCACATTAGATAATGTCTTCGACGTAGAATTAGCAAACGGAAACCTAGAAAGAGTAGGTACCATTATAAGGGGTTGCACTCTAAACTTATTAAACCGCCCATTCAACATTGACCTTATTCCAGTAGAGTTGGGTAGTTTTGACGTCATCATAGGGATGGATTGGCTATCGAAATATCATGTCGTCATCGTCTGTGATGAAAAGATCGTCAGAGTACCCTATGGGAATGAAGTTCTGATAATTGAAGGAGATCGGAGTGATCGTGCGCATTCGTCGAGATTGAGCATCATCTCGTGTTCGAAGGTGCAGAAGTACATCGAGAAAGGATGCCACCTCTTTCTAGCTCATGTTACTGAAAAGAAGGAAAAGGAGCCCGGAGAGAAAAGGTTGGAAGATGTGCCAATCGTAAGGGATTTCCCGGAAGTTTTTCCAGAAGACCTACCTGGACTCCTACCGGCCAGACAAATCAAATTTCAAATCGATTTGGTGCCAGGAGCCGCGCCTGTAGCGCGAGTACCCTATCGGTTAGCACCTACGGAGTTACAGGAGTTGTCTGATCAGTTAGCTGAACTATCCGAAAAAGGTTTTATCAGACCGAGTTCTTCGCCTTGGGGAGCTCCTGTCTTGTTTGTTAAGAAGAAGGATGGATCGTTCAGAATGTGTATTGACTATCGTGAGCTGAATAAGCTAACCATTAAGAATAGGTACCCACTCCCAAGAATCGATGACTTATTTGATCAGTTGCAAGATTCATCGGTTTATTTGAAGATAGACCTGAGATCAGGTTATCACCAACTTCGAGTAAGGGAAGAAGATATCCCGAAGACCACATTTTGAAGCCGATATGGCCATTACGAATTCCTAGTTATGCCTTTCGGCTTGACAAATGCACCAGCTGTATTCATGGACCTCATGAATCGGGTGTGTAAGCCATATTTGGATAAATTCGTGATAGTATTCATTGATGATATCCTAATATATTCCGAGAATGAGAAAGAGCATGAGGAGCATCTCAAGCTAAATCTGGAATTATTGAAAAAGGAGGAGTTATACGCCAAGTTTTCGAAGTGTGAATTATGGATATCGACTGTGCAGTTTCTGGGTCACGTGATAGATAGATAGGGCATTCACGTGGATCCCGCTAAGATTGAGGCAATAAAGGGTTGGGCAACGCACACAACGCCTACTGAAATACGATAATTTTTAGGACTTGCCGGTTATTACCGAAGGTTTATTGAAGGTTTTTCTAAGATAGCTAAGCCGTTGATGAAACTGACACAAAAGAATGTGAAATACGACTAGGGAGCTAAGGAGGAAGAAGCTTTTTAACTCCTTAAGGACTGATTGTGTAGTGCACCTATTTTGGCTTTACCCGAGGGTAGTGAAGATTTTTTTGTGTATTGTGACGCATCACACAAGGGTTTGGGAGCTGTGCTGATGCAGAGAGAAAAGGTGATAGCATACGCTTCTTGACAGCTGAAAACCCATGAGAAAAACTACACAACCCATGACCTAGAGTTAGGATCAGTCGTGTTTGCATTGAGAATTTGGAGGCACTATCTTTATGATACTAAGTGCTTGGTGTATACCAACTACAAGAGTCTACATCATATCTTGAACCAGAAGGAACTGAACACGAGACAGCGCCGATAGTTAGAATTGCTTAGCAACTATGATTGTGAGATCCGTTACCACCCAGGCAAGGAAAATGTTGTTGCCGACGCCCTCAACAGAAAAGAGCAGATCATACCCCTCAGAGTTAGATTGTTAGGGATGACGATCAGTTCGCCGCTTCCAGCAAAAATTCTTGATGCTCAGGGTGAGGCACTCAAGGACGAAAACCGACCGCGTGAGAAAATTTATGGATTGCCAGAGAGTGAGAATGGCTTCGTAAGAAGATCTGATGGAGTTTTGTGTTATGGGGACAGGTGTTGGATTCCGTTATATGGAGGAATTCGTGATTTGATCATGCACGAATCCCACAAATCCAAGTACTCCATCCATCAAGGATCTGACAAGATGCACTTAGATTTGAAGAAGTTGTATTGGTGGCAAAACATGAAGGCCGATATAGCTGAGTACATCATTAAGTGTTTAACGTACTCGAAGGTCAAGGCTGAACACCAGAGACCATCCGGTCTGCTTGTTCAACCTGAGATCCCAGAATGGAAATGGGAACGTATCACTATGGACATTATCACCAAGCTTCCTAAGACGTCGAGCGGTTATGACACAATTTGGGTAATCGCTGACCATCTCACTAAATCAGCTCATTTCCTTCCTATAAAGGAGAATTGACAGCATGGACAAAATCGCGCGACTGTATGTGAAGGAAATTGTCGCAAGGCATGGTGTGCCTGTTTCTATTATCTCTGATCGAGACAGTCGATTCACGTCTAATTTTTGGAGGTCACTTCAGGACGCGTTAGGAACCGACCTTGACATGAGTACAGCTTATCATCCTCACACTGATGGTCAGAGTGAGAGGACCATTCAGACATTAGAGGACATGTTGAGAGCCTGTGTGATTGACTTCGGGAACGGCTAGGATAGGCATTTGCCTTTAGCCGAGTTTTCCTGCAACAACAGTTATCACACCAGCATTAAGGCTGCACCATATGAGGCACATTATGGTCGTAAGTGTAGATCGCCAATTTGTTGGGCTGAGGTCGGAGAAAGCCAACTTACTGGACCAGACTTAGTCCACGAGACTACTGAGAAGATTGTGCAGATCAAGAGCCGAATGCAAGTGGCTCGTGACCGTCAAAAGAGTTATGCCGACAAGAGGCGAAAACCCCTTGAGTTCCAAGTGGGTGACAAAGTGATGTTAAAGGTCTCGCCATGGAAAGGCGTGATAAGATTCGGCAAACGTGGTAAGCTGAACCCTCGCTATATTCGACCATTCGAAATTCTTGCCAGGATCAGGCCGATAGCCTACCGACTCGAACTGCCATCTGAACTCAGCGCTGTACATGATGTTTTTCATGTCAGCAACTTGAAAAAGTTCTTATCGGATGATAACACCGTCATTCCTTTGGATGAGATTCAGCTTGACGAGAAACTAAATTTCATCGAGGAGCTGATTGAAATCATGGACCGGGAAGTTAAATGGCTAAAGCAGAGACATATCCCAATTGTGAAGGTCCATTGTAACTCTCGCAAAGGCCCCGAGTAAACATGGGAGCAAGAGGATGAAATAAAGTGAAAATATCCTCATCTCTTTTTGAACCCAACAAGTAACGTGAATTGAAATCCGGGACGGATTTCCTGATTAGCTGGGGAGACTGTGACAAATGGTAATTTTCACATTGTTAATTAATATTAAATGGTTATTTATTATTTTTAAGCTGAGCATTTCTATGCGCATTTGCATGTTTCTGAGTATTTTTGAGCATTTTTGGTAGCTGACACGCATACTGTAGCTTACAGTCACTGCAGAAAAAGGTTATTTTTGTCAGTAAGCATAAATGATTCTATTTCTGATAGTTACAGACAAGTTTCGTACTTAACTTAGATCTTTCTCACATTTTTCTGAAAAGCAACCGCACATGCGTACCGACAGCACAGTACACATGGTAGCAGTCAAATAAATATATTTTTGAGTCAGTAATAATATTTTATTACATTTCTGACAAAAACGTGGATAAAAACTTTATTTTACGCATACGTGTCCAAAAAGTCAAACCGGGACTTTACAGTCACGTTTAAGCTCAAACCGACACACGATACACCAACGAGAGATAAAAATATTTTCCCTCCCCCTATTACTTGTCCATATCCAACCTCAAGTATTACTCCCCCACAAGGTGACAAAATCCTTCCACTAACTTGTATTTAATCTTATATATATTACATACTTACTCTAAATATAACACAAACAAACTAACTTATCCATATTACACTCACCCAACTCCTAGATCATTTTCTTCATGCAAAACTCACGGCTCAAACTAAATTCCGAAGATCCATGACTTTTCTTTGAAGTTCAAGTAAATTAGAGTGTATATTCAAGAGTTTCGGGTTAATTGGAACGTGGTTTGGGTAAATTTGGTGAACTTTGGGTTGTTCTTGGTCCTTTCAACCCCACGTTAACACTAAACCATTGTAAGGAATCATCACAACTTTTCTAATCTTGTTAAATTCATGTTAATTTGATGTCTAATGATGTTAAAAATTGTTAAATGTGTATGTTTTGTTAAAATGGAAAAAGCTAAGGCTTTTTATATGATATATAGTGCTCGACCTAGATAAAGTTTTTAAACAAATTAGAGTATTTTTTGCTTGTGTGGTAAATCTTAATGTATATGGTGCTAGTTTGATGATACAAATATGATTAATGTTAATTACGCAAGATTAAGGCAATATATACACTTTTGTGGACATATATATGAATCGGCTAGAAATAAATTACAAAACTATTGGGGTTTGAAAAATATAAAATTTTGGCTCAAGTGGTGACATGGTGGAATTAATGCTTAAAAGTTTATTTTGAATAGATTATTGAATAAGCCATAACTAATTAAGTTTAGCTTATAAAAAATGTGATAATGGGTCGTATATTGTTATATGGGTCGAACATAATTAAATTTTGTCATGTTTGACTTTTTGACTTAATAGCTTATTTATAAGAGCTTAATTGATATAATTGAAATTTGTTACGTAATTAATATTACTAATTTAGAATAATGGGCTAAAAAGTATATTTTTGGCAAAAAAGGTTATGCGTGGACTGTTGGGCCGAGCCCAACATGAAAATGACAACTTTTGACTTTTAGACCAAATGGATTAACGAACGTGTTAAATGATTTTTAGAAACGCGACGATATATATATAATTTAACTAAAAAGGGCCTTGGACTAAAATTTATAATTTTTAGCTTATGGGCTTTCGGTGGCAGTTGGGCCAAGCCCAACCCAACTCATCACAGTTGACTTCTTTTGACCAAATGTGGTGACCAATGTGTTAAAATTATTTTTAGCAAACTAACGATATATATGTCGTAAATTAAAAAGGCTAAATGGTTTCGGACTAAATATGAACTATTGGGCTCATTTAATAAATTTTGGCCCAATGAATATGTCGGATGACAAAAATGACTTTTGAAATATTTTTCGACTATGAATATTATTACTTAACGATACGATATATATAACTAAAACTAGTTTGGACTTGTTTTGAGACGCGTTAGTCTCCTAAAGGGTGAAAATGAAATTTTGACAAAATCCTTATAAATGTTGACTTTTGTTGACTTTTGAAAGCATATTGACTAAATATTGACTTTGTATCGAAATCTATTATTAATAATTAAACGTGACGATAACGATAATTATAACGATAAAAATACTTACAACGACCAATATATATTACGAACCAATTTTGCGCATATAATTAACAACGCGAATTATTTGAGAAATTGCAACACATGAGAAAAATAGAAACGATTGAATAAATGAATGGGTCATGCCCAAATTTTCTAAAATTCCAACACTTAGAGTATTTTTTATAAAAATACTTAACTTGACTAAGTTTCTCTAAATTCTTAATAATTTTTCGAAATTTCTTATAATCAAAATTATATTATAAATAATAAATAATATTTATAATATAATATTCTTCCACTAACACTATTATTTTATTTATTTCTCAAAACCTATTTAATTAATTATAACCTTAATTAATTAAATACATGATTATTCAACTTAACCTAATATATATATATATATATATATATATAATAATATATATATATATATATATATATATATATATATATATATATATATACAATATGATTATATATACTTGCGAAATTTAACGATGATCTACACATGTTCCTCACACATTTCCACCAACATTCCCATGAGCCACCACCAAGAGTTTCATACGATAAATCATTTTAAAATATACTTTACCACATAGCAAGCAAGAAATACACGAGCACTGTTCACGAGTAAACTTTTCAAATAAAGTAAAGACATATAAGACACGAATATTTCGCTAAGACTTACCGTACTAATTTAGGTTGCGTGTCAGAGCGGGTGCACTATTTTGTTGATTAGCAGATTGCTGTTGTTTTTAAGGTGAGTTTATAGCCCCATATTTTTATACGATTTGATTTATAAGCTTGGGGTGAGAAACATGCAAAACTGTTTTCATGGACCAATAATAGATTTTGTTTTTATACACACTTGTATGCAGAAACCTAAGTTTAGCTGAATCCCATTGCGCCCACTATCATCAACCATCAATTCCTGTCTAGGAAACCGTATGATATAAATAGATCTATTGGAGATAACACCCCCGTTCAGTTGGCTCGGCATAGTTAATGCGAACGTATACCATATGAATTTAGGCCGAGTGTTTGGGGATTAACACTCGTGGGCACCCCTTTTCTAGTTAATGCCAGCTTGGCATGCTGCGATGTCTAGTTCGGTTAGATGAGGCTTAGTGTTTGCATAGCAGGATAGTGTGTTATTGCTGAATTGTTTGCTGAATATTGCTATGGTCAATATGTGTTATTTACTTTAAACCTATGAACTCACCAGCGTTAGTTGACTTTTAGCATGTTTTTCTCAGGAAACTGAGGTGTGTTTACTGAAGGCAGGGCATGGCGATGGTCATAATAATTGTTGGAAATGTTTTTAGTATTGCGTTAACTCTAAAATTCAGACCACTTTGTTTAATGGGCTACATTTTAATTTGAAATGGATTTTATGTAAGACAACATGACTTTTAACATGTAATGTATTTTAAAACGGATTTTCAATCCGTTCTTTATATCTTGTGTTGTGATTATCGATTTAGTAGCACCCAAAGTGTATGCTTCCGCAATATTATGATTTTGGGGGTGTTACAAACACGCTATGAACATTTAGATCGAGCTCATGTGCATCGCATGGGTCTGAATTATATTGATATATTTAATTACTTTCCACAAAAAATGTGTTAACATCAAGATTTATGAAAGTATCTATTGTTTACGTGAGTTATTTAGTACTAAAGATAAATGTTCCAATATATAAAACTTATATTACAAACATTGACGCAAACTTGACAAAAAATATATAAACATCTGCACAAACATTACGTACAAAACACATATAAATTCAACCAATGACCCAACCGGTGCATCGCACGGGTTCGTAAGGCCTCGTATATATATAACGATTGAGTTTTAAAAAGTCATTGGGGAGTATTAATGACATGATTTTTGGAGTGAAAATTATATGAATCCTAAAAATTGAATGTTCTTAAAGATAGATTTGAGTTGAGATTGAATGCTAAAACCAATTTTGAGTCCAATATAATTTTGTGTCCGATCAAGTACTCACGCATTGAAATGTTACATGGGAGAAGAATACCGATCATCATGTAGTAATTACAACAATTAAGAATCGTCCATCTATAAATTACATATGCTTTGGTTAATCTTACACCATTCCTTAACCTTCCATCATAATTATTGCATTCCACTTCAACATGTCCAAGCAGTCTTCACAGAACATGGGCAAAGAAGTTGCAGCACCAAACCGCCTGTTGTTTTTGGATGACCTTGATGTATGTGTGACTGGGACCATCGTGGTGAT
Organism: Artemisia tridentata subsp. tridentata; assembly: GCA_021014915.2. Lineage (NCBI taxonomy): Eukaryota > Viridiplantae > Streptophyta > Magnoliopsida > Asterales > Asteraceae > Artemisia > Artemisia tridentata. Next base: position 316,440,017 of record CP139507.1, on the reverse strand, counting down.
GGTTTGCAGGTTGTGGGATGTCAATGCAGTCACCGGACGCTATCTCAGCACAGACTTTGTAGTCTCTTATTCCAAAGTAAAACATACTTAAAATTAGCATTTGATAAATAACCTTTTGGTTCCAATGTTGTTTGACTGTTTTGCATAACTCAGTATTTGATAAATAACTTTGGTTCTAATGTTGTGTGGCTGTTTTGCAGGGTAGTTCAATTCATTGTACTGCTAGGAACAACATTGCTCATAATTTTGTCAGATTGAAAGAAGGGTTGATTTATTCTATTAAAGACTTTGTGGTCAAGCCCAATAAGGATGATTACCGTATTATGCAAAGGGATCCCTTCATGCTCGAATTTGATGGGGCAACAACGGCAAAGAAAGTGACTGTTAAGGATGGAGGTTTTGAGAGGTACCCTTTTGAGCTTCAAGATTTGGCAAACCTGGAAAGTACAGATAACAAGTACATGGTTGGCAAGTTTTTGTTTTAACAATACTTTTTTTGCCTTTTGTTATTATTGTTATGCATCCATTCTGATATGTAGATTATTACCTTACAGATGTAGCAGGTTACGTGACGAATTTGGGTAGGACAACTCAGCAAAAGTTAGGCTCTCGAACCCTTGATTTTTACCTCGCAAATCAAAGGTTAGTATGTTGCAATAAATATTCATGCGTACATATTATATATTACTTGTATCGTTTAAACTATATCATGGAATGTAAATCAGATTTTAAGTTTTGGATACAGTGGGCAATCAGTCCGAGTGACGTTGTGGGGAAGCTTGGGCAACGTGCTTATAGAAAAAAAGACAAAGCATGCAAACCTGTGCCCGATAGTATTGACATCACTGAATGTCAAAGATAACAACAGTACGTAATCTAACCATTATTACCAAATGTCACCCATAAAATAAAGTATCGACATAGCACCTTATCTTTTTTTTTAACCTACCAGACAAGCTTTATTTGTCAAGCAGCTCTTCCACAATAATTTTCGATGATCCTGAAATCCCTGCACTCAAAGCTCTTAAATCTGATATGAGGTAATCAGCTTTTATATGTATTTTATACCTAAGTTGCTCCATACCTGCATTGTGCTAACATCAGCTATGGTTATGTCCCACAGTTATATGGAAATGAATAAGGTTGCTATGCCCGCTGACATTTCCGTACCAAAGGATGGGACAGTGGAGAACCTGCTGCTTTGGACCCGCAACCGCAAAAACAGTGTATACTACAATTTACACATTTAACGTTGTGTACTGATAACCAGATTCATTCAACTTATAAATAATCTATTTGTGCAGCCTTTGACCTACAACTGTATGGTTAAGATTGATGGTGTTAGGACTAGAAAGGATTGGAATTACCCGTCGTGCGGTGACAACAAGTGTAGGAAAGGTGATACCCGTAAACAAGGGAAGTTTTGGTGTGATTCATGTGACAAGCCCATTTCCTACCCAGTTTTAAGGTAACATTGCTTTGTATAACACCCAATGACAAACAATATTAAATACCGAATGTACCTACCTTGACGTGTGTGGAACCCTCCCAGGTATGGGCTTGAACTTGATGTGTCGGACGGAACATAGTCCGTCATTGTTGTTCTATTTTATGAGAGTTCGACAGAGTTGGTTGGGTGCTCAGCTGAGTCAATAGTAGAGTCGAGTGATGAGGTACATTTAAATTGAGTAAATTAAGTTGTTCTATTTAATGAGAGTTCGACAGAGTTGGTTGGGTGCTCAACTGAGTCAATAGTAGAGTCAGGTGATGAGGTACATTTAAATTGAGTAAATTAAATATGTGCCATGTCATCTACTTACTATACAATGCAGGTGTCTGAAGAGCATCCGAATGTACCTCAAACGATAGCAAACCTCATTGGTACCGCACACATGTTTAAGTTGAGGTCCAACAGTTACTATGAACATGGGACATTTGAGAGCTTCACATATTGGAAGGTCCATCCACCCAAACAGTGGATGAGGGTGCCGATTCAAGCACACCTGTTGCTGCCTCGCCCAAAAAAAGCACACCATTGAAGAGATTGATAAAGGACCCAACTGTTTCTACCCCAGCCAAATTTGTCGAGGATAAAAATGAAAAAAGGTTGGCTAACAATTATCCATTTTAAAATCCGATTAATAAGTGGAATTTGCATTAACGTACCTTTTTTTATTAACATCGATTCAACTTGGTATTTGAAGACTCTGATGCCGAACTAACCACCATTGAAGCTGATGACCCAGACAGTGTTGAGGATGGCTGTGCACAAGACAAAAAAAAAAGGAAAGAAAGCTTACAATTACCGGGGATGAATCCAAATAAGATATTGGATGTATCACGATGAATGGCATGCTGGAATAGTGTTAACCGTTTAGAAAATTAGTTAAATAAAAATTGGTTGTATGCCAATTTTTTGGCTTAAAGTGTTTGTTTCCAACTATTCCAACCATCAAAAATATGTATTCCCATTCCAACAAGTAAGAATACAAATGCTATTAGTATTTACTTTCATTATGGTTTACCAACTATTTAACAATAACATTACATTCGATATGTAATATCTTTATATACCAGTTCTATCATTAAAACAAATAACCTTAACAGACCGCGATAAAACAACCATATGTTGATTCCTTAAACATTAACACTTTGAGGCCTACCCTTATACCCTTATCTATCGTAAAAGGCAGTTATACTACAACCCTATGTAACTGAAAGAGTGATTTTTAACAGCGGTTATAATCATGTAAAAATAAAACATGCAATGCTTATTTGAAATAAATTGAGATGTGTATCCAGCACAATTGTTTGTCAAATTTGTTAAAAAAAAATGTTTAACATTAAACCATTTATGATCCACACCATTGAATCCTCATTCCAAAACTCCTTTTAAATAACTAATAAATTGTCCTGATGGGTGTGAAAAAAAGGAGTTACAGCACATGTTCATAACTACAAACAGTTTATGTTGAATATGAGTTACAGAAACTTCTATTAAGTATGGACATTGGTAAGACATTTAAAAGCCATGCTATAGACACTACACCCATCATTCCAGTTGTTTGTGCTTGTATTAGCTAACAATTTTCAGGCTGTAAAACAATTGAATATAACCTTATATTATCAATTTAATAGAGCATAACATATCCTATGAGACAGGCATTGAGCATCGGATGTCAATATTGACAAATTAATAAAGATGTGAACTTTATCCATCTCATTTTTCATTTGTCAATATTGACAAACGATGCTCAATGTAGTTGCATTCCATGATTATGCGTCAGACATGGAACATCGGATGTCAATATTGACAAACAAAAAATCGAATCCACCACATCTTTCATTTGTTTATATTGACATACGATGCTCAACGTAGATGCGCATTCTGATCTTCCCCTTGAATCCCTTTTTGCTATCTCAACAGTCTGGCAAAATGTCTTACGTAGACATTTGCAAAAAGCCTTTACAAATAGCAAAAGGGATTTGAGAGAGAGATCAGAGATCCCATCTATGTTCATATATGTCTGTTATGCGTGACTAAGTAACTAAACTATGAATGTTTATGCTTACTGTTTGAATCCAACTTATTCTTAACACTATGTAAGTATTTGGTATGCAGGGTTCTTGAATTCCACAACAAGCATATAAAAATGGATCCATTCGCAACAAACATATATTATCAACAGGTAAAATGTAAATTATTATTTAACTGTTATTATCTTGGCATAACCAAATATGTGAGCACCCTTCCATTTATTACCATGATAAATATATCATTTAAGGAAGGAAAATCCAAAAGTCTGATTTCCAAATATCTTTAATATCCATCTTCTCACATCCTCACCTATATTTGGAACCTGTTTTGCAGAAATAATAATTAGCGTTTTATAAGCAACTATGAATGACGGTGAGCGTGAATTATATTACTTTATCTGCAATTACAGCATTATATAATTACAATAACATATGTGTTTATATTATATGTTCAACTAATGATCATACCAATCATCCATCCCTGTCCAACATACTCCACAATGTTGTACACATACAGTCACGTACAAGTATTGGTAGTGGTGGGAGAGTACAGAGTTACTGTGGTCTTAAGATCTCAGATATACCTATACAAGAAACAGATAACCAGAAACCCGTATATTTTTTAATTGGTTTATAATTAATTAATCAATGTTTTAATTTCTGCATATTTAGGCAGGAATGGTACCCCCTTTGGTTTATAACCAGCTAGGTCTTACAGAACAACATACGTCTTCTACTTCTATTAATCAGCCTACAACAACACGGAAGAGACCAAGAAGTAGGTTGTTTATCAAAATTAATAATTCCATTATTTATTTCATAAATAAGATATTTACTACAACAATGGCTATTTAAGGTCGGCCTCGCATACATGTATCCAAAAACATACCCAGAGGCGCAGCGCGTACCTCTTCAGGTAATATATGTAGTGTTAGTGATATTAAAATAACCAACTTATATAAAAATTTACCATTACTGACAATTCTCTAACTAGGTGTTCCTGTGTTCTACAATCACGTTGGATCCCCTTTTTATCAGTGCCGTAATTGTTCTGCAACTATGTGGTATGTAGAGAGATCAGTCAAAGTTTAGAGACCAAATTAGAATATACAACGACATGTTTTGCTTTACATCTTTTGGTGCAAGAATAGACCATTCAGTAAATACAGGGAGGGGATTATATACATTTAGGTTTAACAGGGAAAACTTTCATCGAATCGGGTCCCTTTTGCCAGCGCCAGGTGTACAACCCAGGTATGCCCAATTATACTTCTTTGACACACAAAATGAAGCTCGAAATAGAATGGCTACATTTGTTGATGGGGATGCAGGTGATCAGCTGGACAAAATGATAGTTACAAATTTGATGTCCATGTTGGACCACTATAGCGCAGTCGCAAAGGCATTTCGAATGGCAAGAGATTGGTGTCATTTACATGCTTCCGTAAACTTTGAACTGCGATTACTAAGCGAAAGGAGAGCACCAAGAGAATATAACGCGCCAACTATAGTCGAGGTAGCTGCGCTAATTACAAATGATTTTGGTGATGGTATTTGTTCAAGAGATATTGTTGTAAACAATAAAAATAGTGGTCCACAACGAATTTCAGAGTTGCATCCGTCATACATGGCATTGCAATATCCATTGTTGTTCCCCTTTGGAGAGGATGGATTCCATGAAAAGATACCTTATCATAACAATAAAGGTTCAAGGAAAACTAATCGGCCATTTGTAACAATGAAGGAGTACTACGGTTACGTAATTCAACAGCAAAACAACCAAGGTAACACTTTTCTGAAAGGGGGACGACTGTATCAGCAGTATTTGGTCGATGCATACACGGCAGTTGAAGAACAAAGGCTTAAATGGACGCGAAGAAACCAAGATACACTGCGAGTAGACCTCTATCACAACCTTCAGGATGCTATTACAAGAGGCGACTCAGATGCAATGGGACTTGGCAAAAGAATAGTTTTGCCCTCAAGTTTTGCCAGTGGGCCAAGGTATATGATGCAAAACTATCAAGACACGATGGCTTTGTATCGGGCATATGGAAATCCAGACCTATTTATCACCTTCACATCTAACCCAAAATGGCCTGAGATTACCGAAATGTTTGCCACTTTCCCTGGCCAAAAACCACATGATAGGCCGGAGATAGGATCAAGAGTGTTCAAAATGAAACTTACTGAATTACTAGATCATCTTACCAAAAAACATGTGTTTGGCGTTAGCCGTGCAGGTAACCAATCCTATGTCGTATAATCATTATTCTTAATTTTATTAATCATTAGTAGTCAAAACTTATTCCCTAATAACTCCTATAATGCAGTCATTTATGTAATTGAATTCCAAAAACGTGGTCTCCCACACGCACATATTCTACCGTGGCTCGAGGAAGACCGAAAATGCATGACACCAACACAGATAGATGATACAATATCTGCAGAACTGCCATGTCCGGTGCGCGATCTAGAAGGGTACAAAGTTGTTACCGAATTCATGATGCACGGACCCGGTGGTAAAGATGGGAAAAATGCACCATGCAACATAGACGGAAAATGCTCTAAAAGGTTTCCTACAGAATTTTACGCAGAGACAATGATAGATGAAGATAAATACCCTGTGTACCACCGAAGGGACAATAAAGTGTATGCTGTGAAAGGTAAATTCACCTTTGACAATAGATATGTGGTTCCTCACAATCGCTATCTGCTGCTGAAGTACCAGGCGCACATTAACGTTGAATGGTGCAATAGATCTAAGGCAATAAAGTATTTATTTAAGTATTTAAATAAAGGTCTGGATAGGGCAACGATTGTCATACAAGAAAATGTTGCAACCGGACAGCATGTAATGTCTGAGAAAATAAACGAAGTTGATGAAATCAAAGCTTTTTTAAATTGTCGCTATTTAGCACCATGTAAAGCAGTATGGCGATTATTCTCTTTCGACATTCACTACTCCTACCCATCCGCCATAAAACTCCATTACCATCTACCAAATCAGAATTCAATAACATTACATGACTCGCAAAATTTACCATCATTGCTTCAAAGGGAGGACATCAAAATCACAATGTTTGCTGAATGGTTTGAGCTGAACAAGCGAGTTACCGATGCCAGAAAGCTCACTTATGCTGAAATACCAAAGCACTATGTCTGGCATGAACAAAATAGACTTAGGAAAAAATGAAAACAACAAAAAAGCATTGGTAGGATTTCCTACTCAAATCCGGCCTCAGGTGAGCGCTACTACCTCAGAATGGTGTTAAACATTGTAAGAAGGCCTCAATCTTTTGAAGAACTTATGACGGTTAACAATAAACAATATGGGAGTTTTAAAGAGGTATGCTTTGCCTATGGTCTCCTAAATGATGACAAAGAATGGACAAAAGCTATATCAGAAGCAAGATTTTGGGCGTTAAGACCACAGCTGTGTGACCTGTTTGTTACAATTTTGTTGTTCTGTGATGTAAGTAAGCCACTACAATTATGGGATAAAAACCGAGAAGCACTTTCCGAGGACATATTACACATAAAGCGTAAACTTTTCGAGTATCCTGAGCTGGAGCTAACAGAAGAACACATTAAAAACTATTGCTTGGTAGAAATCCAGGAATTGTTAAATAGGAATGGGAGGTCTTTGTCAGATTTACAAGATCTACCACGACCTGATCCGAAACTGCTAACAAGTATGGACAACCGCTTGATCAGAGAAGCCCTAGATTTTGATATGAAAAAAAGCAAGGTTGACCATGAAAATCTTCATTCGTTGTTAAACCCCGAATAACGTCTGATATATGAAGAGGTTATTGAATCGGTTCATAATAAAAAAGGAAAGTTTTACTTTGTTTATAGGCCTGGGGGTACCGGGAAGACGTTCTTATATAAGACCATCATTTTGAGGTTAAGATCTGAACGAAAAATCGTGCTTGCGGTCGCATCTTCAGGTATGTTGTTTTATTAATAATTTTTTATTTCTACATCATCTAATGCTTAAATTACAATAGTTACTCTAATTTATGCCTACCAATCTCCTAACTTGAACCCTTTCATTGGATTAGGGATAGCTTCGTTACTACTTCCAGGAGGAAGGACCGCCCATAGTAGATTCATCATACCATTAGAATTAATGGAAAATAGCACATGTGGCATAAAACAAAACACGCACTTGGCTGAGCTTATGCAACAAGTCCAGCTGATTATTTGGGATGAGGCACCAATGACTCAAAATTATCCATTTGAGGCGTGGGACAAAACTCTATGAGATATATTGGGGTACCAGAATTCAAACAAACAAAATCAGATATTTGGGGGTCTTACGGTATTGCTTGGCGGTGACTTAAGACAAGTTCTACCGGTTATCCCCAAAGGTAAAAGGCAAGAGGTGGCCAACGCGTGTATAAACCGATCTGATTTGTGGATATCTTGCAAGGTTTTCATGCTTACACGGAGCATGAGAGTAAACGAGTATTCTATGAATGGTGCAGTTGATACCCGAAAACAGGAATTCAATAAATGGGTTTTGGATTTGGGTGTTGGGAATTTGCCATCTAAAAGCAAAGAAGGGGAAGGTGAGCCGACATGGATTGAGATTCCTAAGGATTTGATTATAAAATCAGGCAGCTGCCCTTTCGAGCAGATTATACATGAAACCTTTCCTGATTTTACTACACGGCAAAGTGAGGATGCATATCTAAAAGAAAGGGCAATACTCACTCTAAGAAATGATGATGCTAATGCAATAAATGCCTATACGTTTAAGAAGTTGGGAGGTGCAATTAAGACATACAATAGTGCAGACGAAGTGTGTAAAGCATTGACCGATATGTAACACCCCCAAACTCAGTCCCGTAGCTCGAATTCAAACCAACGACCAATTGGGTCTCACCTGACCCGATGCGAATGTAATCAGACAACGACGAACAATTATTCCATATAAGCGGAGAGATATAGCAGTGCTAGAAGTATTTCAGTTCATGAGGTGTTGTGATGCCAGTGTATCGTGTGTGTGGGTAAACCTTCGTGATATTCGGTGTTTGTGCACATATGCAAAACTTTTACTATTTCCAAAATTAAAAATAAAAAGTCAACCCAAAACATAATCCTGTTATAAATACCCCCAATATCGCAAAATTCATTTATGAGACATAGGTGATCAGGCCATGTCCCCGCTATCCTTGGTTGATTATAGGTGATCAGTCTACTGTCAACCGAGAATCAATGAATTTTGGGATACCCAATTTAGTTATACTAGTACTATGTTCCTTACTTTAGAATCATTTTAAAAACCACAACAAGTATCCAAACTCGAAATCAAATAATGCGGTTACGCAAGGAAATAGCGTAACTCCGTGACAGGTTTGGTGCATCGATGTAAGTATATGAATATACTTACAGTGAACAGTGAAAATGAGGTGAAATATAAACCATCAAATAGCAAGACATACATCTTATCGAATGTAACATTTAATATCTCAACAAATATGCTATGCAACAAAATTACAAGCGAGGCATCGGCTTGGCAGGCAGGCACGTGTCGGTCATAGGATTTATGTTTTCCTAAAAAGTCTGTCATGCGTTTTTAGCACAAGTGTCCGAGAAAGAGTCTGGAGAGAAGCGACTCGAGGACCTTCCGATTGTGCGTGATTTCCCTAAGGTATTTCTTGAAGATCAACCTGGACTTCCCCCGGTTCGACAGGTGGAATTCCTGATTGACTTAGTCCCAGGAGCTGCACCCGTGGCCCGTGCACCGTATCGACTTGCTCCTACCGAAATGCAAGAACTGTCTAAGAAATCTTAAGAGTTGTTGGATAAATGGTTCATTTGACCTAGTTCATCACCGTGGGGAGCACCGGTGTTGTTCGTAAAGAAGAAAGATGGGTTGTTTAGAATGTGCATTAACTATCGTGAATTGAACAAGCTAATGGTGAAGAATCGCTACCCGTTACCGAGGATTGATGATCTGTTTAACCAACTGCAAGGATCAGATTACTACTCAAAGATAGATCTGAGGTCAGGTTACCACCAACTTAGAGTCCGGGAAGAGGATATTCCCAAGATAGCATTCAGGACTCGCTATGGCCACTATGAATTCAAGGTAATGCCATTGGGTTTGACAAACGCACCGGCTGTATTCATGGACCTCATGAACCGAGTGTGTAAACCATACTTGGACAAGTTTGTCATAGTCTTCATCGACGACATCTTGATTTACTCCAAGAGCGAAGAAGAGCACAAGCAGTATTTGACGGCAATTCTTAAGTTACTCAAGGAAGAACAATTGTACGCCAAATTCTCTAAGTATGAATTTTGGGTTCGCATAGTACAATTTCTTGGTCATGTGATTGACAACAAAAGGTTGAACATGGATCCCGTGAAAATTAAAGCTATTGAGAATTGGCCAACGCCTTCTAATGCTACATAGATCCGACAATTTTTGGGATTAGCTGGGTATTACCGAAGATTCATCTAGGGATTCTCCAAGATTACTAAACCATTAACTGCATTGACTCAAAAGAATAAGAAGTATGAAAGGGGAAATGATGAAGAAGACGCATTCCAAATTCTGAAGCGAAAACTGTGTAGTGCACCGATTTTGGCGTTGCCAGATGGAGTGAAAGATTTTGTGGTATATTGTGATGCCTCATATCACGGATTAGGAGCAGTTTTGATGCAGAGAGGAAAGGTCATGGCATATGCTTCCCGACAACTTAAGACCTACGAAGAGAAGTATACCACGCATGATTTGGAGTTGGGAGCAGTGGTTTTTGCGCTCAAGATATGGAGGCACTACCTATATGGAAGAAAATGTGTCATTTACACCGATCACAAGAGTCTTCAGCATATCTTAGATCAGAAGGAGCTGAATATGAGGCAACAGCGATGGTTGGAAACTCTAAGTGATTACGACTGTGAAATCAGATATCACCCGGGAAAGGCAAACTTTGTGGCTGATGCCTTGAGCCGTAAGGAAAGGTTGAAACCTCTAAGAGTTCGAGCTCTAGTTATGACCATCAATTCGAATCTTCCCGCTCAAATTCTCCGAGCGCAAGAAGAAGCAGTGAAACAAGAAGATCTCCAGAGTGAGAGTCTTTATGGAATGATACAGAAGAAGTTTGAGAAGCATTCAGACGGAACATTGTGTTTTAAAGGAAGAAGCTCGGTGCCACGTTATGGAAGACTGCGAGCCTTGATCATGCATGAGTCTCATAAGTCAAAGTATTCTATCCACCCAGGATCCGACAAAATGTATCATGATCTCAAGGAACTATATTGGTGGCCGAACATGAAGGCAGAAGTTGCTGATTATGTTCGAAGGTGTTTGACGTGTGCAAAAGTTAAGGCCGAACATCAGAAACCGTCTGGTCTCCTACAACAGCCTGAGATTCCTGAATGGAAATGGGAACGGATCACGATGGATTTCGTCACCAAACTCCCAAGAACTGCAACTGGTTTCGACGCTATATGGGTCATAGTCGATCGATTGACTAAATCATCACATTTTATACCAATCAAGGAGAATTACAGCATGGATAAGTTGATGAGGCTCTGTGTGAAGGAGATAGTATCAGACATGGAGCTCCCATATCTATCATCTCTGACAGAGACAGCAGGTTTACTTCTAATTTTTGACAGTCGCTTCAAGATGCCTTTGGTACGAACCTCGACATGAGCACTGCATATCACCCACAAACAGATGGCTAGAGTGAACGGACGATTCAGACTTTGGAAGATATGCTTCGGGCCTGCGTGATTGATTTTGGAAAAGGGTGGGATACTCATTTGCCTTTGATCGAGTTTTCATACAACAACAGCTATCATGCAAGTATTAACACCGCACCGTTCGAGGCATTGTATGGCCAGAAATGTCGATCACCTATTTGTTGGGCTGAGGTAGGAGAAGCTCAGCTCATTGGGCTGGATCTTGTTCGCGAGACTATAGAAAAGATTGTGCAGATTAAAATCCAGTTGAAGATCGCGCGAGATCGTCAGAAAAGTTACGCGGATGTGAGACGCAAACCGCTAGAATTTCAGGTTGAAGACAAAGTTATGCTAAAAGTCTCACCGTGGAAAGGTTTGATACGATTTGGCAAACGCGGAAAGCTGAACCCAAGGTACATTGGGCCGTTCAAGATTCTGAACAGGGTTGGTCCTGTAGCCTATAGACTGGAATTGTCTCCTGAGCTCAGTAGAGTACACTCTGTATTCCATGTATCCAATTTGAAGAAATGCTTCTCTGATGAGACAGCCGTAATCCCACTCGACAAAATTCAATTTGATGAGCAATTGAACTTTATTGAAGAGCCGGTACAGATTACGGTGCGTGAGATCAAATGACTGAAGAAGAACCAAATTCCCCTTGTGAAAGTTCGCTGGAAGTCCAAGAGAGGACCCGAATTCACCTGGGAATGTGAGGATCAGTTCAAATGCAAATACCCTCACCTCTTCGAAACCGTTACCGATAAGTTAAACTGAAATCCGGGACGGATTTCCCAATATGATGTATGTGCTATAACACCCGGCAATTTTTCAAATCTTTTCTAGCCAACTATTTTAAAATTTTGCGTTACCTGAGAACTTAAAGTTTTCATTGCATTTATCTGGGCTTGAGATACGAGAGATATTATGAGAAACGATAATATTCTTCCTTTATTGAGCCGGCACAACCTAGAAAGCACAAAACGTATCGTATTTGCCAAATATATTGATTTCTTGAAAGTATCGCATATTTATACTCGTTTTTGTTGGAAAAATTATTTCGTGAACAATGGCGCAAGTTTCATTGATTTTCGAGTCCGTTTGGTATGTCGAATGAGTCCCGCAGTGTTTATTGCAAAAGATTAACCATTATGGCAGAAATAGTCCCTCCGCCCCACATTTCTATTTCACACCCCTCACTCTCATATTTACACTACTAGTCCCTCCCTAAAAGTATTTAAACCCAAAAATTATTAAAATAATCCACTATTACTCACACACTCTCTCTCACTAGCTCTCTCTCCTCTCTCTCTCTCTCTATCCTCGCCGACGATCACCATCGTCCAGCCACCACCCACCGCCGGCCAACTTCAGGCCACCAGAAAATTTTCCGGCGAGTAATTTTAGTTTCCGATTCGATAGATCGGCCCATTTTTAGTGTTTCTGGAGATTTTTGAGCTCTCGGCTCCCACCACAACCACCCTCACGCGCCACCACCGCCGCTGCCACCATCACCGAGACACCACCACAACACCCCTTCGTCTTCTCCTTCAGTAAAACCCACCCACGCGCCTTTCAATTCTATTTTCTTTAATTTTACTCAAAACCCTAATTTTATTTTTTTTATTCGATAAATATTAGTGTTTTTAATAATAAAATGGTTATAAAACTTGTATAAAACTCGTGTGGAGAAACCCCCCCCCCCCCGGTTCTCGCTAATGGCTCGGTCAACTCACCAAGTCAACTCGGTGATGGTTTGCTTGTTTTTGATATTTTTCTTATTCTCTTGTTTATTTTCTTGATGTTGTAATGTTTCGATTTAATTTGGAAGTTGTTATGAGGTCCCTTTGGATTTGTTGGTCTCGGCAGCCACATGGCATAGCCAAGCCGTGACTCACGGCGTGAGATGAGGATTAATTAGGAATAGTTGGTGCTGTGATATTTGCGTTTGGATTTGAGTTGTTTGTGTTTGGATATGGATTAAGGATATAGAGTTGGATTAGTATAAGAAAGTGTGGATTTGATTTGTGTTGGATTTAGTTGTGGCCGAGAGCCTTATCGGCTCGGATTGAGTCAAGCCGTGACTCGTGGCGAGTCACGGCGAATTTTATTTACTTGTCGTTGTTTATTTATTTATTTTCGTCGCGTCGTGGATTAGTAGTTAGTCGTTATTTATTTATTTGTTTTACTTCATTTATTAGATGTCGAGTCGTGTTATATTATGTTAGATGTTTAATTATTTATTCGTTCGTTGGTTATCGATATGAGGGTTTTGGATTATTTGAAAGCGAAATGGAATATAAATTGCAACATATGAGAAACTTGATATATAATGATTTGGACATGGATAATATTGTGATAATGTAACATTGTTGGACAAGGATTGGACGTATTGGATTTACGGTATTAGTTGATTGGACTATTATGGACCCTTTGGTACACGAGACGGAAGGATACGTTAGACTCATAAGAGCTTAACCTATCTGGACCCGAAAGATACAAAATGGTCGATAAAACTAAACAACTAATATATACGCGAATAATATGTCCAATTATATATTAAAACTTGTAAAACTTGACGATAATTGAATTATTCAAATGAGTCGTATGACTTAGGAACGTCTTATAAACGGGCACTTCATGCCGAAATTTCATAAAATCTTTATAAACTTAAATCGTTATGATTTACTAAATGTCCTAAAATCTTTTCAAAACTATTATGTTTTAGCAGATATAACATCTATTTTTGGAAAACGGGGAAAAGCCGAAACTATCTATCGATGTTGTTTAATTGTTGTTTATTTTTCTTTTTCAAATTTTATTCTTTCTTTCATGTTCTTTTCTTCTTCTCCTCTCGTCTTTCTTTAGAATTCGTTTGTATTCGCCGACTTGTTATTTTTACCTTTCTTGTCTTCTACACGAGACTTAAACGTATCTTTTCTTTCGAACGCCATTGAAACTAAAACCTTTTATACGAGTATTTTTTATTAAATCATTTCAAGTATTATTTCTGAGTTATGCCATTTAATTGATTAGGTTGTGCTGAGGTTCATTTGTTGTGCCATACCATCTGATTGTTTATCTCGTATTCTCTGTGACTAAGGTGTGATCCATAGCCCCACTTTTAATACGTTTAAATGTTTATAAATCTCGTGGGGGAGATACATGCTACTCACTATTTTCTGAGCACAATTGTTTACTTGTATGCTATTTCCTGATTGACACTATGAATGCTAAGTACCTTCCTTGCCAAAAGCAAGTCCCTCGATCATGAACAATTAATCACCTGCGGGTGAGCGCGGTTATAGTTTATAGGCCTATAGGAATTGACCATCCCGCCATGTTGACTAAGGTCGGTCAACATGTGATGTACTATAATTGAGTTACCTAGGTATTTGGCAAGATACCTACTTTGGGGGCAACTATTATGATAATGAAATCCCGCGGTTACTGTCGACTTACGCCAGGGTTACTGGTGCCGGTTAACGCATTGTGTTTCATGAGCTTAGCAATCCAGAGAATTATGTGACGCTTACCCGATATTTGCACTTGTTGCTTATATCTTCCAGACTAAAATCTTGTGCTAAACTATTATTTTATTAAACCTACGGATTTCACTCAACCTTTGTGTTGACTTTTTAGCATGTTTATCTCAAGTAATTGATATATGAAGTGTGCACGAGAAAAGGGCTGGAGGTTTAGAATGGTTATCTATGGGATATGTTTTACTACTTCTATCTTATTTTCCGCTGCACACTACTTTATTTTCCGCTGCAAACTACCTTATTTTCCGCTGCAAACTATTTCATTTTCCGCTGCTAAAGGTGTTATGAGTCTTTTGAACTCTAAGTGTTGAACTTTGTAAAACGAATGTTATGTTTTATTAAAAATGTCTCGTTATGAGATCGTTTTCTGTGTCCTACCCCTCGAGTAGCACCCTAAACTCAGTCCCGCTGCCCTAATCCGAGTTGGGGGTGTTACACGATATTCTAGACCAACAACACCTATATCCATTCGAGTTCCTAAGTTCCTTAAATTTCCCAGGAATGCCACCTCATGAGCTGTGCTTAAAAAAAGAATTACCCGTTATGCTCTTAAGGAATGTAAACCTAGCACAGGGGCTATGTAAGGGAACTCGGCTTATTATCACCGATCTTGGTGAATTTGTTGTTCGGGAAAAAATCCTAACTGGGCCAAAAATAGGGGAGACTGTCCTGACTCCCAGGATCACACTGACGTCCACGCAAACACAATGGCCATTCATAATGAAACGAAGACAGTTCCCCGTAAAACCATGCTACGCAATGACCATTAACAAAAATCAAGGACAGTCACTTTCTTATGTAGGTGTCTATTTTCCAGAACCTGTTTTCAGTCACGCCCAACTTTACGTGGTAGCTTCTAGAGTGACAAGCCCCAATGGCCTGAAGATCCTAATGAAGGAGGAAGAAGACAAAGAATTCAAGAACCGAACCCGGAATATTGTTTTCATAGAGACATTTACAAACTTATCTTAATCTGTCAATCTCAATTTCAAATAGTTAATATATATAAACTATTTATGCATAAGAAATTATGAATAACATATCTTTATTCATTGCCATAAATATTTATCCATTTGCCAACCATCGTGCAATACAACATACACAACTGGATAACTTTGATTATTATAACCAACTGTAACTAAATCACCTATAGGATTATAACTATATGGAATAATCTAACTTCAATTCAATATACACGTACAGCTCTAAATCAAATAAAGTTACGGCTATTCCTAAAAAACTCACGTTCAACTCATAAACATTTCTATTGATGTTGACTGTTAAGGATTGACAAAGATAGCATATTTTATAATTGTTTTGCAGATTTAAGATCAACAAACTTTTAAATTGGTTTACTTGAGAATATGAACTAAAAATTATATGGCAGTAAATATCAATAACAATAATAACACACCTTATTAATATATAATCAATTAAATTTATGACTAATAAGAAGTTACAAACCTTTTTGTAACTGCTGGGAATCTACAAGGCTTTGTAAGGCTTTTAAAAGCCACACTCTAACCTCCACCTCCACTGCTCCAGTTGTTTGTTCACCCTCACATATCTACTATCCATATCATAAGCTCATGGCATACAGCAAAGAAACAATCAGCCAGTACTTTCACATGACGTTAAGGCAAGCTGCAAAAGAGCTTAATGTTAGTTTAACTACTTTGAAATATAACTGCAGAGATGTGGGTATTCAGCGTTGGCCTTATCGTAAGCTTAAGAGTCTAAAAACATTAATCAACGATTTTCAGGTTATAAATGAATTGAGACTAACCTTTTATTTTGAACTTTAAATAACATCTGTTTATTACAACTGTATTGACTGCAATGTTCTTTGCATTATAAGGTGAGAATGAAGGTGCACAACCTGAAAACAACAAGCGAGAAATAATAAAAATGCTCAAGGAAGAAAAAAGGCAGCTGGAATAAACAACCAATACCTGAATGACTTAATCAAGGCCCAAATCAATGTTCGTAGTGATGATAAAATAATCAAGCCCTTAAAGATAGCGTTTAATTTGATTGTTTATTGTTTGATTTCATTTATGTTACTTCAAACTGATACCCCTAAAATTGCTATACACACCTATTTCACCAATATGCATTTTTTATGTGTGTTTTATTCCTGTGTGTGAGAGATAAAATAAGTCAACTGCTTATAAATAAATTATATCCAAAAAAAAAAAAAAAAAAGAAAGAAAAAAAAAAAAAAAAAAAATCAAGATTGTGACCTTAAAACAAAAATCTTATTCATTATTTAAATAGATAATTACATCTTACATATCCATCATAACATCAAGCATCAACCAAGCAAAACACATCCAAACCCAACCAAACTACCTACACGATTGACCAACCCAAAAAACCCTAAACAACCATTCGCCTGTAGCCCTAATCGTACTTCTCCATGATGGCAATATCATGCAGCTTCTTAGTTATAACAGCACGCACTTCATGAAGGCATGCATAAGTATCATCAGCAGATTCTTCTTCATCAAAATTAAGAGTAAAAACCTCACTCATTCTCTCGGTGGGCTTATCAATCTTTCTACGCAGCTCATTGCATCGCTCTCCCAGCCACATGACCATCCCTTCATCTTCTGTAACTTCTTGACTGAATAGGAACTTGAAACATTTGTGTAGCTTATCAGACCCACACATATCTTGCAGTTCATTGATTAGAGGAGTTTGAGACATTTTTAAGTTGATGAGTTGATAGTGGTTAGGTAATAAATGGTGTTTTGTTGATAAAACTTAAATGGGACTAATGAAACTAAACCAATCACTAACTCAATATAAATAACAAAAATATATTGTAACTGAATAGAGTTAATCATTGCAAAACTTAAATCGAGTATTAATTCGTACAGTTCGTTCGTCTTCCCATGCAGAAACATCAAATCTGTAATTAACATAAACTTTACCAATACAACATAAAACCCTCCAACTTTAAAATACCTTAAAATTACAATTAAACTTTGCAATATAACAAAAGTAACCCTCAAAGTTTGCCTATTACGATAAAACATACTATTTTCTTAAATCTTCTTCATTAACAAATGTATTTTTAAATTATCGGCTCTATCTATGTATCATTATCATTTAGTAGTTCCCCACAGGTCAATTTTGAACAATCAGACATCATATCAAATAAATGCTTAATCTTCAAATAAAATACAATTATACTCATGTAATACTACGTCCACACAAGTCAGTTGATGCATTAATGCAACCAACCCCGATCAAACCGTCGTTCTTACATGACATGCTTTTTAACCATCTAATACCACGAATTAACCGAGTACGAAATACTATCACGATAAAACATAAAAATAATTTTCATTGTTTCACTCAAACTCAATTAAAAGTAATTAAATAACGTCACCAACAATCATCATCCCGCGATCACAAATACAAATTACAAACTTATTCAACAAAATAAAAAAATAAAATAAATAACTTAATACATTACATATAACTGATTATATAAAACTTATATTACAAACATTGTCGCATCCTTGATAAAAAGTATATAAACATCTGCACAAACATTACGTACCTAACACGTAGATATTCAACCAAAACACAGCCGGTGCATCGCACGGGTTCGTAAGGCCTCGTATAAAATAATTTCTCTCCCTTAAAATTATTTTTCTAAGTCTAATACCAAATTAAAATCCTAAACTAAATTCAAATCTTATTTCAATCCGTTTACAAATTAAATGCACCCTTAATGCTTTGACAATCAGTTTTGTAAATGCATTTAAAAACTGCAATAAAGAAACACAAAACTACTGCATCTACACATTTGTTACAAAATAATTTTTTTTAACAATGCTTCTTTGATTCTACAAACTTTCCTAGAATATTATATCAAAGTTTAGCTACAATACATATTGAATAATTCGCGAATTTACTCTCTACTTCAACATAAGTTTGAGTAGTGAGTGTAAAATACAGTTAAAGGTTGGTTATAGAAAACAGATCGAAATAAATGACAACAAATATTACATTCTACAAAAATGGTTGGAGTTTTTGCAAAACTATATTGAAAGTTAGCAATTATTTTTCAACAAGGTAGCAATCTGAAAATGCCACATATGGCCGGATCATGAAAACATCTTACCATTTGTCGGAATAACCATCTTAACTTAGTGACCTAGAAGTATTGCCCATAAAACCATAAAGAAAACAAGAGCAGAGATGATCTTTGCCTTTGAGCGATCCGTGGTTCCTTTGAACTCAAACGTTGACCTTCAAAAGTTTCGGTTTTGTGTTTGTAGATACTGTTGAGTAGCATTTATGAATGCATTTGTGAAACATGATGGAGTAAGGGGGGAATATTGAAGTCACATAAACATGTTTCTAATAAATTAAATCCGATTCTTGTTTTTCTTTTGAAGTCAAATAAACATGTATTCATAAGAACACATGCATGCATACTTATTTAAATTATCAAGTTTAAAATGCATAGGGAAACGTAAGGCCTTTCTTGTCAAATTCGGTTGGGGCTACTGCGTCCTCCTAATAACTTCACATTTGCTTTGCATGAAGTCGCAATTAAGGAACCGTTGGGGGCAGACGAGGTACCGTTTGGATATCATGTGACTCTCACTTTGCAACTGGATCGCAGTATCTTCACCTTTGTTCCGGTCAAAATCCGGTGTGCAGGAAAATGACCGAAGCCGTTTTCATCTAGTTCAGAATGAGACCGCGATAAAGATCATGCAATTTCTGATAATAATGGAGGTGTGTGCGATGAAATATGGACGAATATGTGAAGTTTGGGGTGTATTAGGTTATTAAATAAGATGTTAAATATAATAAGTGAGAAATAAGTGTGCAGATTTTACAAAATAAAAAAAACCGACAAAACCTGAAACCGAGTCCTAGAATTTGAATATGTCTTAAAAGTGTATAAAGTTATAAATAAGTTCCATCTTAGGTCACATAAATGTAAAATTTTGATTCAATATATTAAAAGCATAATGCACTACACAGTTATGTGCAGTGTAACAAAATATTACGAGTAGCACCATAATTAAAAGTATAACAAAATATTACGGGTAGCACCATAATTAAAAATTAATATAAAGTACAAAAGTAAAAAGGCAAAATGTGTAGTATCACGTGAAAGGCTGCTGAATGACAGAGCACACATCATTTCATGGCTCATTCAGTAGCAAATTTACTCGTTCAGTGTTACCTTTTTTCCTACCAAACAATCTTTCCTCTAGACTGAATAGGAGTTCAGTGCTGAGTTAATTCATTCAGCTGCTATCAAACACCCCCTTAGTTGTTTATATGCTTAAATGGTTGAGGATCATTTAAAAAGTTAAAGTATTTTAAAATACCTAAAAAGTGTTATTAAGTGTTGGATCAAAAGAACCATAAGATCAAAAACATAATGCGTGTTTTTTAATTAAGGGCATCTTTGTCATTTGTTGATATGCTCAACCAAACACTTCTTTATTCTCTAATCATTAAGTGTTTCAATCGGAGAGAAGCATGTGTTTTATCCAGATTACAAAATGAGAATGTGTTTTATCCAGATTAGTTTTGGTTTTACTGAAGTTTGATACAAAATGTTTTAAATTTGGTTTCTTTTTCATTTTAATAAAGATTAATAAAAGTAGTGCTTATTAATAAAAATAGTTTTTTTCTTTCATTAGTAAAAATAAATCTCTAATCAATTAAAAGCGTTGTTTAACATTAAAAAGAAAATTGTTCAACAATTAAATAGTTGTTCATTAATAAATGAGTTGTTCACTTGTTTCTCATTAGTAAGAATATATGTTCATCAATAAAAAAATAGTTGTTCTATCAGTCTTTTTGAAAAATCATTGGGGAGTATTAATGACATGATTTTTGGAATGAAAATTATATGAATCCTAAAAATTGAATGTTCTTAAAGATAGTTTTTAGTTGAGATTAAATGCTAAGACCAATTTTGAGTCCAATATAATTCTGTGTCCGATCATGTACTAACGCATTGAAATGTTACATGGGAGAAGAATATCGATCATTATGTAGTAATTACAACAATTAAGAACCGTCCATCTATAAATTACATATGCTTTGGTTAATCTTCCACCATTCCTTAACCCTCCATCATAATTATTTCATTCCACTTCAACATGTCCAAGCAGTCGTCACAGAACATAGGCAAAGAAGTTGCAGCACCAAACCGCCTGTTGTTTCTGGATGACCTTGATGTGGGTGTGACTGGGACCATCATGGTGATGGTTTGCAGGATGTGGGATGTCAATGCAGTCACCGGACGCTATCTCAGCACAGACTTTGCAGTCTCTGATTCCAAAGTAAAACATACTCAAAATTAGCATTTGATAAATAACCTTTTGGTTCTAATGTTGTTAAAACATACTTACGTTTAGAATTTGACAAATAACCTTTTTGGTTCTAATGTTGTTTGACTGTTTTGCATAACTCAGTATTTGATAAATACCTTCGGTTCTAATGTTGTTTGACTGTTTTGCAGGGTAGTTCAATTCATTGTACTGCAAGGAACCACATTGCTCATAATTTTGTCAGGTTGAAAGAAGGGTTGGTTTATTCTATTAAAGATTTTGTGGTCAAGCCCAATAAGGATGATTACCGCATTATTCAAAGGGGATCACTTCATGCTCGAATTTGATGGGGCAACAACGGCAAAGAAAGTGACTGTTAAGGATGGAGGTTTTGAGAGGTACCCTTTTGAGTTTCAAGATTTGGCAAACCTGGAAAGTACAGATAATAAGTACTTGGTTGGTAAGCTTTTCTTTTAACAATACTTTCGTTGCCTTTTGTTATTATTGTTATACATCCATTCTGATATGTAGATCATTACCTTACAGATGTAGCCGGCTACGTGACGAATGTGGGTAGGACAACTCAGCAAAAGTCAGGCTCTCGAACCTTTGATTTTTACCTGGCAAATCAAAGGTTAGTATGTTGCAATAAATATTCATGCGTACATATTATATATTACGTGTATCATTTAAACTATATCATGGAATGCAAATCAGATTTTAAGTTTTGGTTGCAGTGGGAAATCAGTCCGAGTGACGCTGTGGGGAAGCTTGGGCGACGTGCTTATAGGAAAAAAAAAACATGCTGGCCTGTGCCCGATTGTATTGACATCACTGAATGTCAAAGATTACAACAGTACGTAATCTAACCATTATTACCAAATGTCACCCATAAAATAAAGTATCGACATAACACATTACCTTTATTTTTAACCTACCAGACAAGCTTTATTTTTCAAGCAGCTCTTCCACAATAATTTTCGATGATCCTGAAATCCCTGCACTCAAAGCTCTTAAATCTGATATGAGGTAATCAGGTTTTATATGTATTTTATACCTGAGTTGCTCCCTACCTGCATTGTGCTAACATTAGCTATGGTTATGCCCCACTGTCATATGGAAATGAATAAGGTTATTATACCCGCTGACATTTTCGTACCAAAGGATGGGACATTGGATAACCTGCTGCTTTGGGCCCGCAACCGCAAAAACAATGTATACTACAATTTACACTTTTAACATTGTGTACTGATAACCAGATTCATTCAACTTATAAATAATCTGTTTGTGCAGCCTTTTACCTACAACTGTATGGTTAGGATTGATGGTGTTAGGACTAAAATGGGTTGGAATTACCTGTCGTGCGGTGACAACAAGTGTAGGAAAGGTGCTACCCGTAAACAAGGGAAGTTTTGGTGTGATTCATGTGACAAGCCCATTTCCTACCCAGTTTTAAGGTAACATTGCTTTGTATAACACCCAATGACAAACAATATTAAATATCGAATGTACCTACCCTGACGTGTGTGGAACCCTCCCAAGTATAGGCTTGAACTTGATGTGTCGGATGGAACACAGTCCGTCGTTGTTGTTCTGTTTGATGAGAGTTCGACAGAGTTGGTTGGGTGCTCAGCTGAGTCAATAGTAGAGTCGGGTGATGAGGTACATTTATATTGAGTAAATTAAATATGTGCCATGTCATCTACTTACTATATGTTGCAGGTTTCTGAGGAGCATCCGAATGTACCTCAAACGATAGCAAACCTCGTTGGTACAACACACATGTTTGAGTTGAGGTCCAACAGTTACTATGAACATGGGACATTTGAGAGCTTCACATGTTGGAAGGTCCATCCAACCAAACAGTGGATGAGGGTGCCGGTTCAAGCACACCTGTTGCCGAAAAAAGCACACCATTGAAGAGATTGGTAAAGGACCCAACTGTGTCTACCCCAGCCAAATCTGTTGTGGATAAAAATTACAAGAGGTTGGCTAACAATTATCCGTTTTAAAATCCGATTAATAATTGGAATTTGCATTAACGTACCTTTTTTTATTTACAACGATTCAGATTGGTATTTGAAGACTCTGATGCCGAACTAACAACCATTGAGGATGATGACCCAGACAGTGTTGAGGATGGTTGTGCACATGACAGAAAAAAGGCAAGAAAACTTACAATTACTGGAGATGAATCCGAATAGGATATTGGATGTACTAGGATGAATGGCATGCTGGAATAGTGTTAACCGTTTAGAAAATTCGTTAAATAAAAATAGTTTGTATGCCAATTTTTTGGCTTGAAGTGTTTGTTTCCAAGTATTCCAACCATCAAAAATTTGTATTCCCGTTCTAACAAGTAAGAATACAAATGCTATTAGTATTTCCTCAAACATTAACACTTTGAGGCCTGCCCTTATACCCTTATCTATCGTAAAAGGCAGTTATACTACAACCCTAAGTAACTGAAAGTGTGATTTTTAACAGTGGTTATAATCATGTAAAATAAAACATGCAATGCTTATTTGAAATAAATTGAGATGTGTATCAACCACAATTGTTGTTTGTCAAATTTGTTAAAAAAAAAAAAGAAAAAAAAGTTTAACATTAAACCATTTATGATCCACACCATTGAATCCTCATTCCAAAACTCCTTATAAATAACTAATAAATTGTCCTGATGGGTGTGAGAAAAAAAAAAAAAAAAAAAAAAGAGTTACAACACCTGTTCATAACTACAAACAGTTTATGTTGAATATGAGTTACAAAAACTTCTATTAAGTACGGGCATTGGTAAGACATTTAAAAGCCATGCTATAGACACTACACCCATCATTCCAGTTGTTTGTGCCTGTATTAGCTAACAATTTTTAGGCTGTAAAACAATTGAATATAACATTATATTATCAATTTAATAGAGCATAACATATCCTATGAGACAGGCATTGAGCATCGGATGTCAATATTGACAAATTAATAATGATGTGAACGTTATCCACCTCATTTTACATTTTTCAATATTGACAAACAATGCTCAATGTAGTTGCGTTCCCTGATTATGCGTCAGACATGGAACATCGGATGTCAATATTCACAAACAAAAAATCCAATCCACCGCATCTTTCGTTTGTTTATATTGACATACGATGCTCAACGTAGATGCGCATTCTGATCTTCCCCTTGAATCCATTTAGTTATCTCAACAGTCTGGCAAAATGTCTTACGCAGACATTTGCACAAAGCCTGTACAAATAGCAAAAGGGATTTGAGAGAGAGATCAGAGATCCCATCTATGTTCATATATGTCTGTTACGTGTGACTAAGTAACTAAACTATGAATGTTTAAGCTTGCTGATTGAATCCAACTTATTCTTAACACTATGTAAGTATTTGGTATACAGGGTTCTTGAATTTCACAACAAGCATATAAAAATGGATACATTCGCAACAAACATATATTATCAACAGGTAAAATGTAAATTATTATTTACATGTTATTATCATGGCATAACCAAATATGTGAGCACCCTTCCATTTATTACCATGATAAATATATCATTTAAGGCAGGACAATCCAAAAGCCTAATTTCCAAATATCTTTAATATCCATCTTCTTACATCCTCACCTATATTTGGAACCTGTTGTGCAGAAATAATAGTTAGCGTTTTATAAGCAACTATGAATGATGGTGAGCGTGAATTATATTACTTTATCTACAATTACAGCATTATATAATTACAATAACATATGTGTTTATATTATATGTTCAGCTAATGATCATACCAATAATCCATTCCTGTCCAACATAATCCACAATGTTGTACACATACAGTCACGTACAATTATTGGTAGGGGTGGGAGAGTACAGAGTTACTGTGGTCTTAAGATCTCAGATATACCTGCACAAGAAACAGGTAACCAGAAACCCGTATACTTTTTTATTGGTTTATAATTAATTAATCAATGTTTTAATTTCTGCATATTTAAGCAGGAATGGTGCCCCCCTCGGTTTATAACCAGCTTGGTCTTACAGAACAACATACGTCTTCTACTTCTGTTAATTAGCCTACAACAACACGGAAGAGACCAAGAGGTAGGTTGTTTATCAAAATTAATAATTCCATTATTTATTTCATAAATAAGATATTTACTACAACAATGGCTATTTAAGGTCGACCTCGCATACATGTATCCAAAAACATACCTAAAGGCGCAGCGCGTACCTCTTTAGGTAATACAGGTGTCGTTTAAAAATGCTATTAGCATTCAATATCTGAGTAATTTAACATGTTATGCATAAGAAGTTGCCATGTAGTGTTAGTGATCTTAACTAACCACATACTCTAATTGGAACTTAAATGATTTATAAAATAACCAACTTATATAAAAATTTACCATTACTGAAAATTCTTTAACTAGGTGTTCCTGTGTCCTAGAATCACGTTGGATCCCATTTTTATCAGTTCCATAATTGTTCTGCAACTATGTAGTATGCAGAGAGATCAGTCAAGACCAGAACAGCCGTAAATCCTACCTTCTCAATATGTTTTCAATATGGGAAAGTGTTGCTTCCCAGATTCAACCAAACACCTCCACCATTAGATAAATTGCTCGATTATAAAGATTCTACGACATCAAAGTTTAGAGACCAAATTAGAATATACAACGGCATGTTTTGCTTTACATTTTTTGGTGCAAGAATAGACCATTAGGTAAATAGAGGGAGGGGATTATATACATTTAGGATTAACGGGTAAAACTATCATCGAATCGGGTCCCTTTTGCCAGCGGCAGGTGTACAACCCAGATATGCCCAGTTGTACTTCTTTGACACACAAAATGAAGCTCAAAATAGAATGGCTGCATTTGTTGATGGGGATGCAGGTGATCAGCCGGACGAAACAATAGTTACAAATTTGATGTCCATGTTGGACCACTATAGCGCAGTCGTAAAGGCATTTCGAATGGCAAGAGATTAGTGTCATTCACATGCTCCGTAAACTTTGAACTGCGATTACTAAGCGGAAGGAGAGCACCAAGAGAATATAATGCGCCAACTGCAGCTGAGGTAGCTGCGTTAATTACGAATGATTTTGGTGATGGTATTTCTTCAAGAGATATTGTCGTAAACAATAAAAATTGTGGTCCACAACGAATTTTAGAGTTGCATCCATCATACATGGCATTGCAATATCCATTGTTGTTCCCCTTTGGAGAGGATGGATTTAATGAAAAGATACCTTATCATAACAATAAAGGTTCAAGGAAAACTAATCGGCCATTTGTAACAATGAAAGAGTACTACAGTTACGTAATTCAGCAGCGAAACAACCGAGGTAACACTTTGCTGAATAGGGGACGACTGTATCAGCAGTATTTGGTCGATGCATACACGACAGTTGAAGAACAAAGGCTTAAATGGACGCGAAGAAACCAAGATACACTGCGAGTAGACCTCTATCACAACCTTCATGATGCTGTTACAAGAGGCGACATAGATGCAATGGGACTTGGCAAAAGAATAGTTTTTCCCTCAAGTTTTGCCGGTGGGCCAAGGTATATGATGTAAAACTATCAAGATGCAATGGCATTGTGTCGAGCATATGGAAATCCAGACCTATTTATCACCTTCATATCTAACCCAAAATGGCCTGAGATTGCCGAAATGTTTGCCACTTTCCCAGGCCAAAAACCACATGATAGGCCGGAGATAGGATCAAGAGTGTTCAAAATGAAACTTACTGAATTACTAGATCATCTTACCAAAAAACATGTGCTTGGCGTTAGCCGTGCAGGTAACCAATCCCTTGTCGTATAATCATTATTCTTAATTTTATTAATCATTAGTAGTCAAAACTTATTCCCCAATAACTCTTATAAGGCAGTCATTTATGTAATTAAATTCCAAAAACGTTTGTTAGTGCAAGTAGTCTCGTTGGGAAGATTGTTAGTGCAAGCAATCTCGTTTGTTTTGATTGATGACAAACATGTAACTTGATACATAACATAAAATGTACAAGTTACTTGTAATCTTATATTGTCTCAACATACATTCAACACCTCTCGAGTCCTCGTATGATACAACACAGGTTCGTACATGTTTGTTATGTGGCATTATGATAAAATCCTTAACAAATCATTTAGAATGTTTATAATACGGCTAGGTCATTAAGTATTTTAAAAAGACTAACTATTCTACTTAAAACCTCATTTCACATTTTGCATATACAAGTACATTTACTTGTACATCATGTTTCCTAAGATTAATAGGATAAGTACACTTTAGGTGTCAAACTAACATGATACATATTGGTAAACATATATTAGTTAGGCTAGTATATACATAGGACATACATATATACATTTACATTATTTACATTTTAAGAATTAAAATGGAAATACGTTCATGACATCATTGCATACATCATTTAGATAACTTGTAGATATAGAAAGATATTTTGGGAAGATCTTGAAGCAATGTAGTTGACTTTGTAAGATCTTGGCAAGATATGGAAAGATTTGTAAAGCTCTTGGCTGTCATGTCCCGGCGGAACCAAACAGCATAAAGGGCAGATCCCTTTACTTGGATCCGCCAAATCCGCGGGGAAAAATTCCTGTTGGCTATAAATAGCAGCCTATTGTTTACCCATTGTTTATCCCACTTGAACACACATTCCCTCTACCTTTTGCATACATTTAGATCATTAGTAAACCATGTAGAAACACACATTAATCACCCTTTTCATAATAATAATAATGTTACTAACTTTAATTATGTTGTAAGCATATACTCGTAATGATCCTGTGAAGCAACCTCAGAGATCGTGAGTCATCATCATAGCATACTTCCTGATCCACCATGAAGGTTAGGAGATCTTGAAGTCATCATCCACCAAAGTATTCCAACATATGAAGATTCAAGGGCACTTGACATCCTCAATGATTGAAGACTTCTTATTCAAGAAGTTCATGTAGATTCCATATGCATATATGAAGATCCATCACAACAAGTTTAGGGAGCTTGTGATCTTCATCCATTGAAGGCTTCCTATCAATGGAAGTTCATTTAGATTAGCCATTCATATCCATGACCCATTTATGTCGTGGATCATCATTGTAATCTATTCTTACTAGATTAGATGGTTTTTGTGTTTGTGCCATAAAACACAAGGTTCTATGTTGGGCCATAAAACATAGCGGGAGTAGTTGTACCCTTGTAAAAGAACTAACGGGAGTGGTTGTGCCCTTGTAAAAGAACTCGACATCTAGCTTAGTGTCGGAAAAGGTGTAAGCGACGTTAGGTTGGTTCTACCTCGAACTAGAACCCGGTATTTAGCTTTGTACCAGAAATAGTGTAAGCGACGATTGTAAGGATTTCTCCGCCGAGAAGTGAGCTTGTTGATCTAGTGAAGTAACACTCAAGTTGGGTACTCGGGGAGTGGAGTAGGGAGGAGAGGAGCTCCGTGACCGAACCACTATAAATCATCGTGTTCGGTTTGCGCTTTCTTTTACTTACTACTTTACTTTTATGTTTGCTTTATGTGTTTGCTTGTGTTGTGATTAGTTGATGATACTTGTGTGACAACATGTTTTAACTTATGCAAGTTATAAACATCTTTCATATTAGAACAAGCTTAAATGGATATTTGATACAACAAGTTTTAAGATTTTAAAACGGTAACATATTCACCCCCCCCCCCTCTACGTTTTCACAATTGGTATCAGAGCCTCGTGGCTCTTATTTTCAAAACAAATGGTTTTTAAAATAGAGTACGATCCATGTATCAAATTACCATTGAAGCGGAATATAATATGAAAAATGTTTAGCTAAGTATACTTAGAAATTTTGTTGTTAGATGTTACTATGTATCCAAGCTTGAAGATATCCTTGAAAAATAAAAGAAATGATTTCTTAAAAGGATTGAGTGTCAAATTGTGTGCATAAAGCTAGTTTACGAAAAACACGGGTTTTAAAGGAGCGTTTGGGATAACTAATAATTTAGTTGTAAAATCTCTTCGTAAATGTTTAGATAAGTCACATTAGTAAAAATAATGTTAAATAAGTATATTGTAAGTTTACTATCTAATCTAGTAAGTCCCACACACTTTCTCTATGTCAAAATACTAGTTTTGTTGAATCTGGTACAGAGTCCCGCGGAACCAAATCACATAAAGGACGGATCCCTTGATTTGTTTCCGCCAAATCCGTCTATATAGTATGCTCTTTTTGTCCAACTTCAAAAATTCATAACTAATTAACCGTAAGTCCGTAAGAGTCGCGCCACCTATCATTTTGAAGGGAATTAAGTCTACTTTCATTTAAAAATAATCTCACGTCCTAAATCTAAATTTAAGTAGGAAACACAAATCAAATACTACAACCTGTTTAAAATATTAAGTTTCATTTTGACACAGTAACTTAAACTTTTGAGTCGGGTAATGTAAGTTGGTATCCTTTGAACATTGATATGATTTCTTTTGAAACTAAAGAATTTGGTTTATATAAAGGAAACAAATCAAGCTTGGTATACATCGTCATATTTAAACACAAAGTGATGAAAATTATATTTTTTTATGCTATGTGACTGCTTGTTCTAGTTGTTTACATACATGTTGTTTGCTTGTTGATAGGTGTGATTGTACTTGTTTATTTGTAATACATAAGTGTCTTGCCATGATACTTATTTGCTTGTTTATCAATTGCTTGTTTTATGCATAATAGGACATTTGCTAGATATTGTGCAATAAGTTGATAAACTGTGTTTGTTTCGCTTACAGACTTAGATATTTTTGTGTGCATATGTTAAGTGAAACCCTTGCATAACTTACTTAGGAATGAGAACTAAGTGATACTAGTTTAGTGTCTTGAAAAGTATTGTCTTGCACAAACTTTAGCTCAAGTGTTCAAATGTGTAAACATGTAGTATCTTTGAAAAAGGTGTTTGGTTCGTTTGCTTCTAATCATGATGTTTAATGTATTTGTCTTGTTATAGGATAGAAACTTATCTTTGAATGATCATGTGAAATAACTGTGACAATGCAGGGCGATAACATTTTGATGTTATCAAGTTTCTGTGTTTAAGCCACTGTTTGGCTTAACATCCATTTATGGTAAGTTATTATCATCAGATTGATCTATGTGCAAACGTGTGTTAGAACCTATGTTTTTGTTTTTAATCAATCACAAATAAGTAGTTGCATATGTTTTAGGACAATCTTCGAGAATTGAACAGGTTTCGGGGATTTTAACATGCCCACTATTAAGAATTTCCATTTGGCGGAAATGGTGGAACCAAATTTATGGTTCCGTCTATTGAAATCTTTGGCTCCGCCTAAAATTAACTCACGGATTCCGCGGAACCAAAAACTGGGTTGCACCTTTGTTATAACTTGGTTCCGCCAGAACTAACAGCTAGTTTTTCAAATTTTCGTTTAATCCCTCACTTGAGATCACTCACTTATATCACTAGGATTATGTTCACTAATGTTCAAACAAATTAGGATTAGGACATCACACTTGCAACTATAGGATAATCATCTCTAACCATACTTTCAAATTTCACAAAAAGGATCCAAGATACCTTTCTCCGTAAAGGAATCCGGAAATTTGTTCCTTGCAGTCCGTAGACCACTGATCATTTATGATCATTACACACATTCAATGCATCCATCTGTCCTTTACTTATCCATTAACTTGATTTGTAAATTGACAATTCCCTAACTAATCTAGACTCACTATTGGAAAAAATATCATAGATCACAAGTTTTACTTATGACTATAGATATTGTCTTGCATCCACATGTGTTACCTTACTTGGCTAACATGTCATTCTCCAAGACGATTAAGATTTACATCAAGTCATAACTCATACTTAAGTTATAGATGTATTATCAAGTCTTGCTATCCTTCAATGCTATCAAATCTAAACAAAGTAGGATTGACAACTTAAGTATTTCATCCGAAATATTCAAGTAAATTTGATTTACAATCGTAGTCATTAAAAGTCACGTCCAAAAGAATCAACACTCAAGTATTTTAACAACATATGTTGAAACACTTATCCTATCACCCAAGTACACTTGTACTTTCACCATCACCCCATCATATTCACATCTGTCTCAGGCCCTAAGCCTCAAATCACATCACCCACTAGTCGTACCAACCAAAGGATCACAAGAATTAGTCTTTGTTGTCTTTAACATACATGAAAACCTAAGTATTCCCATAGCACAACAAACCCCTCAACTCCACAATCCTTACCATAATTTGAATCCATTGAGTGTATTGCTCAAAAAGCCCTTTGTCCAAACACTCGTATCAATTCAAGTGTGCATTAAACAAATTCAACCATACTTATCACCTATAGGATTAGAACCTTCACCATCAAATGAGCATAATGCTCACATTCAATGTTTATCATTGTTCACCAGGTTTAAGTTGTACAACTGTCACAAGTTATCAAATTATTGGTAATACTTTGTCATTAAACTTCGGTGTAAGTTTCTTTAAACCTTAAATCAATATTTTAACAATATATGCTAAAATACAAATTTCAAA